>CM062515.1:1246635-2446635 GCA_031439585.1 Pterocarpus macrocarpus | reverse complement strand
AAGTTCAATATAGACAAAAACAAATAAATCTCAAAATTCTCCAAATAATAATAATTAAAAAAAAAAAACAAAACTCATATATAAATTTGGATCTATCACTAATCCAAATCCCAATCAAATCTTAATCTAAATCCAATTCAATTTTTCATTGGATGTGAGGGATTTCTATCTCGGGCACAACAAAAACACGAGGCTTCTTCATCACAGGGTGAGAGCTCTCCACCTTCACAAAGTCACCAGCATTGTTGTTTTTATATTTTTTTTATCTTTTTTAATAATTATTGGTTAAAGACATCTAAATGAATAAATTTAATATATTACTAAATCTGATTCTTCAAAAGATTATATTTTAAGGAGTTTATAAGGCGTTGGTAAATTTTTAGAAAATTCTGGTAACTTTGTGCAAAACGCTAATAATTATATTCAATATGGTTGTAACTTTCTCTAGTTGGCTAATTGCTTATTTTTTTTTCTTTTTCAATTTTTTGTATCAATTATTGACTAAGGGCATATAAACGAATAAATTTAATATATCACTAAATCTTATTCTTCAAAAATTTCAGATTTTAAGTAGTTTATAAGATGTTGGTAAATTCTTTTCAGACGCTGGTAAATTCTTTTCAAACGTTGGTAACTTTGTAACAAAATACTGGTAAGTATATGCAATATGCTAGTAACATTCCCTATTTGGCTATTTGTGTGTGTGTGTATATATATATATATATATTTCTTTTTCAATATTTTGTAATAATTATTGACTAAGGGCACTTGAACAGATAAATTTAACATATAATTAAATCTTATTTTTCAAAAAATTAGATTTTAAGGGGCTCATAAGACACTAGTAAATTCTCTTAAGAAACACTGGTAACATTGTGCAAAATATTGGTAATTATATTCAATATGCTAGTAACTTTTTTTTAGCTGGCTAATTATTTATATTTTTTCTTTTTCAATTTTTTGTAACAATTATTGACTAAAGGCACCTAAATAAATAAATTTAATATATCTCTAAATGTTATTCTCCAAATAACAAAATCAAAGTAATTAAATAACAACACACTTGCCATAATATGAGTAGATATGTTAATAAAAAACTCTTTATACTAATCATGAATATAACTTTTATATGCAAGTTTGATTTTTATATATTTTTACAACAAAATTTTTTATACTATCAATTAACTAGAAATTATTACATTTATGACGTTTAAAGTAATTAATTATAATTTTCAGAGTGAAATAATTTTAGAAATGTGATAATATATAATTGATTGATAATATAAAAAAAATTTAAACAATGTCCATTAAAATAAATTATTTTCATTATTTTTTTGGGAAATTTTACATGGGGCTCGATCAAAAAATTTTTAGAAAAGTGAATTTTAAGAGCTAAGTTGTAAAACTAAAAAAAAAAACAAAAAAAAAAAGAAAGAAAAGAAGCTAGGCTGTAAAGCTGGATATTGCTTAACGACTACGTGCTTGCCTTTTTATGAATCATATAATTATGGTTTTAATGTGTTGAAATAGGACATACTTTAGTTACGTGTTCTTTTGATTTTTATCATGCCACGTCTCGGGCACGTGATAGCACACATGTGCCTGAGGCCGTAGCATCATTACTCCAAAAGAAAAAAGGCAAAAATAAAAAACTAAAAAATCTACAACCGACTCTACAGTCAACTTATCTCTGCTTACCAATAGCGGACCACGTTAGAAGCATCATATTAAACGTTGCATAAGCACCTTATTTTGGTAATGAGCATCATAGCAAGCACCAAAACATTTAGTATATATCTTCATACTTTCCTTCTGGACAAACCACGGTCTTCCTTTTGCACAGACATGGCTGCCAATTATCATTCAATTAACAATTTAACATGAATAAGGTGGGACATATAATAACATAATTCGATATCGCACTTTGTGTTGCTATATTATATAAGAAATTTTTTTTCTAATATAAATTAATTTATGATCCATCTCTTTGTTCTAATACAAGTCCCAAATCCCATTAATCTTTATCCTTCTCTTTTCCAACTTATTATGTTACCCTTTCTCTTTTTCGTGTCTCTTTATTAAAATGTCCTGAATAAGCAGTAGCTAGTTTAGAGAGAAGGAATATTTTGTACGTCCAAATAAAAATGGAAAAGTTGTTGTCAAGTTCACCCTTGTAATATGCAACAAATGGAAAGCTTTTAGTTCTTAATTAAAAGCAAATAAGAAAAATGTTATGTGTAATATGAGTCGGTACAATATTTCACACCCTGTATGTACATATAACATAACTCTAAAAATAAAAAAGTTATTTTAGATAGTGAATCAGGTCTTTACTGTCCTTTTCATGACAAAGGCTACTGAAGCTCCTTTTTTTGCTCCGGTGAAACTGAAACTCTTGTTTCAAAGGAATCCCAAAATTCATTCAGATACTAAAGATTGGGTATCAAGAATGAAAAATTGATGACGAGACGCTCAAAATAAAGAAAAGGCAATCTTTATGAAGAATAATATTGCAAATGATATTGTTTGGAGCAGAAAGATATTATTGTGTCCTTGCAGCAGCTGTCACGGCACATTGCATCAATGTCTTTGTATGAAGATAAAAATTAAGGAAGTATGGTTTTCTCAGTAGCCACTAGCCAACTAAATATTTGTATGTTATATTTATGGTCCAAGTGTTGCAGTTAAGGTTTCAAATTATGGTTCGCATCATGTGATGCGGCTGCGATGTTGCAGTTGCAACATTAGATTGCAATTGCAATATTATAGCTATTTACGTAAATTAATCACACGGTAATCGAGTTAGAGCTGCCTCAGAATGCAATGGGTCACAATGGACTCAATTTCAATTTGCAAACACAAAAAAATTTCACACCATAACAGCTGCAATCACAATAACCACAACTATGATCACATCCGCCACTGTAACCGTAATTTAAAACCCTCATTGCCGTTAATTTTGTATATTTTCAAGGATCTTTACTCGGTGAAACCAAGAGATAGAACTTAAACTGGAAATGTACTGGGCCAAGCAATAGGAGTTAAAAGGAGATTGATGATTAAAATAAACTCCAGTAGTGAAGAATATTAATTATAATTCACAATCACATTCTTGGCCTCCACATCACGGCTCGTGATTCCCCTCCTTGTCTCCAACTGGACACAGGTCAGTTGCTAACTCAAGTACACCACCTCCTTTCCAAAATCGTATATTTTTCTATTGTCTATGTCGTTTTATTACTGAGTCCTAATCTCGTTAGTCCAAGACTGAAGTAAACCCGTCACCGTCTTCTCTTGGAAGGTGTAAACGCTTCAGGACAACTGCTGAGTTAAAGATTGCCCTTACCAGTATCAGGGATGGGCTTCTTCCTTCTCTTTAGTGTTCATGTTTGTCATTATTAGGGATGAGTGGAAGACTCGCTTTAATTAATGGTTAATAAACCAAATTTTCTCTTATCGAGTTTTGTCTCAACAAATTATAATACATCTCAAATTTTTCCTCCTCACCACGTTCATTAATTAGTCACTGCACGTTATTAATCTCGCTGTGAAGTATAAGATGCATGTAGCATGCCTTAGCTTCCTTTGCCTTTGGATAAAATGCATGTAGCATGCCTTATCTTCTTTTGCCTTTGGATAAACTAATTATTAGCATGTTTGATTGTTTGCTGCCTAACACGTGGTGAGGAAGGGGGAAATCATGCAATATGCACTTGTTATCGTTTGCCTTCGTAGTGTTGTCGATTTGATAACCAAGACAGAGTTTGATGATTATGAGTTTACTTCAATTTCCTAATCGCATATGATTCAGTTTTGCTTTCAACGTAACAATTATATGGCCTCTTCAATCTGCCATACTGGGAAGGTGGCAATGCTTTTTAATAATCAATTAATTAGAAAATTACATGAGTAAGAGAGAGAAGGATTGAATATGGTGTTTTTTTTTTTCATTAAACTCGCAACATTATATATTATTGAAACAATATTAAAATCAAATCACAACAGATGTGGTACATATAAATTAACCCTCATGCATTTTATTTATTATTATAGATGAATTGCATGAGGTAGAACTACAAATCAAAGTACAAGTGGAATGAAAGGACAATTTACGTTACGAAACTAGTTGTTGTCGTACCAGAACTGCTTCTGAAGATAGTCAATTGTGTCTTTGCCCACTTGAAAAGCTTTGGTTAAAACTTCTGAAGAGATTGGTGGGTTAGATCCGAAAACGGCATTTGCAATAGTGATAACTCCTGCATTTTGACTGCTGAGACCGGAAATAGCAACAGCATTACCGTAACCCACATTCAATTGGAAGTGAATGAGACCAATTGGGAACACAAATACATCACCCTTGTTGAGCACTTTGGTAAAAAGACGGTTAGTATTGTTTTGATTGGAAGTGACAAATCCAACAAAGAGAGTGCCTTCGATGACTATAAGGATCTCCGTGCCTCGAGGGTGAATGTGAGGAGGGTTTAAGCCCTTAGGTCCAAAATCTATGCGAACCAACTGTATGCCGAGTGTGTTGAGTCCTGGTAGTTCATTAACTGAGACTTGAGTCACTTTTGAGCCGAGTTTGTTGGAGATATTTCCAGGTTCCACATGTTTGAAGAAATCTTCAGCTACGACAAGCTTAGGGTCTTTGCAAAATTTTCCATTTACAAATACTGCAAATCAAGAAAATAAATATTTTATTAAAAACAAACTTGTTATAATGATGCTTAACATGATTTGATGGAAACTTGAAATTTGAGTAATAAAATCCATGTGAAGAATATATATACATACCAGCATTTTCGGTATCATTGATTGCCACACAAAAGTCTTGCAGAGGGCTGGGATCATAGGCAGAGGCAAAAGAGGATGCCAAAGCCAAGAAGGCAACGAGGAAGTAGACAGCTTTCATTTTGCCTCTCAATATACTTTTTAACGATGCTGTGTATGTAATTGCTCAATTGTGAGATTTGAATTTTGTTGCATGGGAAGCTTGCTATTTATAGGCAGGAGTCATTGAAGTGGTTTAAGGTTTATCCTTGCTGTAATGAATTCTCCAATTGATGAACCGTTCTTTAACAACTACGTGCATGCTTGTTCAAAGAGTACTTTAAACTTCCTATGACCTAGCCCAATTGGCCTCCTATACCCAGTATTTCTGCTTGATTGTTACATTAGTAACAAAGAGAAGCGCAAGTGTGAAATTAAAGTTCAGAGTAGTTTAAGACTTGGTCTCTATTCTTGCGACCTGGTCGCTGAAATTTTCTGGGCAGTTTTTGAGCTAGTAAATTATATTATTTATTGCCTCTATTCCAGATATATATATGACCGATTCATAACCAGGAAGTTTTTCTGGCCTTGCTAATCGGGGTTAAAATTTCAGAAATTAGAATAAAGCTTGATTTATTAAAAATGCCCAAAAAAATATCACAGTCGTAAAGCAAAAATATAAACATTGTGGAAAATCTGAAGCATTAATATTTGTTATTAGTCTATTTGAATTGACTTAAGAAGACATGAAAGTGCCTTTCTCTCAATAAGAATGGTGCGCTCTGAGATGTAAAGTGAACAAGAAAGGATTTCATAATTAGTATTTTGAATAAGATGATATTTTTTATTTTTCATTCTTATTTAGGACATAATAATGTCACGAGCAGTTGGGGGAAGAGGGAAAAATTTGTAAGTAGTTGGGTCAAACACTGACCTTCACTAATTTATAGTCACAACGAAAAGAAAGAGACTGTTTCAGATTCATATTGTCATCGACGGATCAAATGGTAATCCGAAATTGTAATGTTGTTCCCTTATAGCATGCTTTCTTATTATACTACCGAAGTACTTGTTCAACAACAGAACAGTATTTGATGATGATAAACATAAGAATTCATCAAGTGTCATGGTATCCTTTGTCTTCGCACAACCTGTTGTAATTGTTTCGGGTCCTTAAATGATTTCTTCTAGTGGAAGATATTATACTTGAAGGAAAACGCATCGGATATGGTAGGGCTTCTAATGAAAAGTATATAGTTGTTATTCAGGAAGGAATTAAAAATTTTCCATGACAATGACTTCAAATTTTATGAAGCCAAATTAGTTTAAGAAACGTGGAATATCCAATGGATGGATTGTGGTTATTTGCTCTTGTTCCCTTTTACAAATGGAAGGTCAAAAGACCCAAATATTAACAACTTTTGCTATATGCTTCCCAAAAATAAATAAAACATTTGGCCACATTTTAAATGCACCATAATTTGTCATGCACTGCTAGCGTACCAATATCTTAAGTTAGATCGGAGCGTTCTTTCAAGTAAAATGGTAATGGATGGTGGAGATTTGTTACTAGCCACCTAAGAACCATATTTTCAAAAATCTAAATTTCTAAAATAAAATATACATAAATCAAGTTTTTTGTTTGTGATCATAAATTAAAAGTGAGGAAAATAACAAAAATGCTCTGATGACTGGTCTCACATGATCATTATTTCTTTTATCAGATTTTTTTATCCAAAAAGATACCAACACATTGCTGAAGACGCTGGTAAAATGCTGATATGTAAAAGTTATTTTACCAGCATTTTTAACAAATAGCCAAATAGAGAAAGTTACCAACATGTTACACATATTTACTAGCATTTTGCTACAAAGTTACCAATTTTTGAAAAGAATTTACTAGCATCTTATGAACTCCTTAAAATCTAAAATTTTTGGAGAATAAGATTTAGAGATATGTTAAATTTATTCATTTCGGTGTCCTCAGTCAATAATTGTTACAAAAAATTGAAAAAGAAAAAAATATAAATAATTTGCCAACCATAGAAAGTTACCAACGTATTGAATATAATTACTAGTGTTTTGCACAAAGTTACTATCGTTTTCTAAGAATTTACCAATATCTTATGAACTCCTTGAAATCTGATTTTTTGAAAAATAAGATTTAGTGATATATTAAATTTATTCATTTAAGTGCCCTTAGTTAATAATTATTACAAAAAATTGAAAAAAAATAGCCAAATAAAGAAAATTACCAATATATTACATATATTTACCAGAATTTTGTTGCAAAGTTACCAACGTTTAAAAAGAATGTACCAATGTCTCATTCCTTAAAATATGATTCTTTAAAAAATAAGATTTAGTGATATATTAAATTTATTTAATTAGGTGCCCTTAGTCAATAATTATTACAAAAAAATTGAATAAATATATATATATATATAACCAAATAGAAAAAGTTACCAGCATGTTATATATACTTACCAACATTTTGCTGCAAAATTACCAATATTTGAAAAAAATTTGCCAACATTTTATAAACTTCTTAATTTTATATATAAATCGTCAACAACAACACATAAAGACAGGAATATGCGTGCGAAAGTGGTTTCAAACTAAACTCAAAACAATCACTGCCACCATGACTTACCAAACCCGTCAGGCGGCTCTGCTATCCCATGATGACCATCATTCCATGGGCTCCCATTTTTTTTTCTTTTTTAATTTTTTTAACCACCGATATAAAATACATTTAAATTAATTTATTGAATTCACACCGAATTATCTTACCATGATGACAATAAAATTATTTTAGAACTAATTTTTTTATTTATAAAAAAATCTCGAAATCAAATTTAAGAGAAATAATTACTATACCAAACAATTTGAAGCAGGACTCATTTTAGATCAGATCAATCATTAGGTCAAAAGCAAAATTGAATTCATCTGCACGAAAAAAATAAACAAATAAGTAATCAATAAATGAATTGAATTGAATTTGCCACCGTCAAAAGTACAAACTTAAACCATGAGAACAGTGTCCAAGACTCCAAAAGTTCAATATATATAGAAACAAATAAATCTGAAAATTCTCCAAACAATAATAATTAAAAAAAAAACAAAACTCATATATGAATTTGGATCTATCACTAATCCAAATCCCAATCAAATCTTAATCTTAATCCAATTCAATTTTTCATTGGATGTGAGGGATATCTATCTTGGGAACCACAAAAACACGAGGCTTCTTCATCACAGGGCTCAAAGTCATCAATGGTGTTGTTTTTATATTTTTTTATCTTTTTTAATAATTATTGGTCAAAGACATTTAAATGAATAAATTTAATATATCATTAAATCTTATTCTTCAAAAAATTTGATTTTAAGGAGTTTATAGACGCTGATAAATTTTTAGAAAATACTGGTAACTTTATGCAAAACGTTGATAATTATATTCAATATGGTAGTAACTTTCTCTAGTTGGCTAATTGTTTATATTTTTTTTCTTTTTCAATTTTTTGTATCAACTATTGACTAAGGGCATATAAACGAATAAATTTAATATATCACTAAATTTTATTCTTCAAAAATTTCAAATTTTAAGTAGTTTATAAGATGCGGATAAATTCTTTTCAAATGTTGGTAAATTCTTTTCAAACACTGGTAACTTTGCAATAAAATACTGGTAAGTATATGCAATATGCTAGTAACATTCCTTATTTGGCTATTTGTTTATATATATTTCAATATTTTGTAATAATTATTGACTAAGGGCACCTAAATAGATAAATTTAACATATCATTAAATTTTATTCTTAAAAAATTTCAAATTTTAAGGAGTTCATAAGATGCTAGTAAATTCTTTTCAAATGCTAGTAATGTTGCAACAAAAAGTTGGTTAGTATATGTAATACGCTGGTAATTTTCTCTATTTGGCTATATATATATATATATATATATATATATATATATATATATATATATATATTAATTTTTTTAATAATTATTGACTAAAGGTACCTAAATGAATAAATTTAACATATCATTAAATCTTATTTTTCAAAAGATCAGATTTTAAGGAATTCATAAGACACTAGTAAATTCTTAAGAAATACTGGTAACTTTATGCAAAATACTGGTAATTATATTCAATATGCTAGTAACTTTTTTCTAGTCAGCTAATTATTTATATTTTTTTTCTTTTTCAATTTTTTGTAACAATTATTAACTAAAGCCACCTAAATATAAAACTCTTTATACTAATCATGAATATAACTTTCATATGTAAGTTTGATTTTGATATATTTTTACAATAAAAATTTTTATACTATCAATTAACTAGAAATTATTACATTTATGACGTTTAAAGTAATTAATTATAATTTTCAGAGTGAAATAATTTTAGAAATGTGATAATATATAATTGATTGATAATATAAAAAAATTTTAAACTATGTACATCAAAATAAATTATTTTCATTATTTTTTTGGGAAATTTTACATGGGGCTCGATCAAAAAATTTTTAGAAAAGTGAATTTTAAGAGCTAAGTTGTAAAACTTAAAAAAAAAAAAAAGCTAGGCTGTAAAGCTGGATATTGCTTAACGACTACGTGCTTGTCTTTTTATGAATCATATATTTATGGTTTTAATATGTTGAAATAGGACATAGTTTAGTTAGGTGTTCTTTTGATTTTTATCATGCCGCGTCTTGGGCACGTGATAGCACACATGTGCCTGAATCCGTAGCATTACTCCAAAAGAAAAAAGGCAAAAATAAAAAACTAAAAAATCTACAATCGACTCTACAGTCAACTTATCTCTACTTACCAATAGCAGACCACGTTAGGAGCATCATATTAAACGGTGCTTACTTTGGTAAGGAGCATTATAGCAAGCACCAAAACATTTAGTATATATCTTCATACTTTCCTTCTGGACAAACCACGGTCTTCCTTTTGCACAGACATGGCTGCCAATTATCATTCAATTAACAATTTAACATGAATAAGGTGGGACATATAATAACATAATTCGATATAGCACTTTGCGTTGCTATATTATATAAGAAATTTTTTTTGTAATATAAATTAATTTATGATCCATCTCTTTGTTCTAATACAAGTCCCAAATCCCATTAAACGTTATCCTTCTTTTTTCCAACTTATTATGTTCCCCTTTCTCTTTTTCGTGTCTCTTTATTAAAATGTCCTGAATAAGCAGTAGCTGGTTTAGAGAGAAGGAATATTTTGTACGTCCAAATAAAAATGGAAAAGTTGTTGTCAAGTTCACCCTTGTAATATGCATCAAATGGAAAGCTTTTAGTTCTTAATTAAAAGCAAATAAGAAAAATGTTATGTGTAATATGAGTCGGTATAATATTTCATACCCTGTATGTACACATAACATAACTCTAAAAATAAAAAAGTTATTTTAGATAGTGAATCGGGTCTTTACTATCCATTTCATGAAAAAGGCTACTGAAGCTCCTTTTTTTGTTCCGGTGAAACTGAAACTCTTGTTTCAAAGGAATCCCAAAATTCATTCAGATACTAAAGATTGGGTATCAAGAATGAAAAATTGACAACGAGACACTCATAATAAAGAAAGGCAATCTTTATGAAGAATAATATTGCAAATGATATTGTTTGGAGCAGAAAGATATTATTGTGTCCTTGCAGCAGCTGTCACAGCACATTGCATCAATGTCTTTGTATGAAGATAAAATTAAGCAAGTATGGTTTTCTGAGTAGCCACTAGCCAACTAAATATTTGTATGTTACATTTATGGTCCAAGTGTTGCGGTTAAGGTTTTAAATTATGGATCGCATCATGTGATGCGGCCAGATGTTGCAGTTGCGGCGACATTAGACTGCAATTGCAATGTTATAGCTATTCACATAAATTAATCACACGGTAATCGAATTAGAGCCATATCAGAACTCAACGGGTCACAATGGACTCAATTTTAAGTTGCAAATACAAAAAAATTTCACACCATAATAGCTGCAATCACAATAACTACAACTATGATCACATTCGCCGCTGCAACCGTAATTTAAAACCCTCATTGCGGTTAATTTTGTATATTTTCAAGGATCTTTACTCAGTGAAACCAAGAGATAGAACTTAAATTGGAAATGTACTAGGCCAAGCAATAAGAGTTAAAAGGAGATTGATGATTAAAATAAACTCCAATAGTGAAGAATATTAATTATAATTCACAATCACATTCTTGGTCTCCATATCACGGTTCGTGACTCCCCTCCTTGCCTCCAACTGTTGAGAAATATGGTAGAGTAAAGAAAAGAGAGAATTGAGAGGTAAATTAGAAATTGTGTATTGATGCAAAATGAAAGCTTAAGTACAATTTTGAGTACAATATGACTTATATACTAGAAGTAAAGTAACTAAATATGTAACTTGCTAACCAATGTGTATAGACTCTAATTATCTCTAATACCCCCCCCCCCCGGCGCCAAGCTGGAGGATGCGTACTTTAGCATCTTCAGCTTGGGATCAACAATACAATGTAAGTAATCCAGCAATGATAACAAAGCTACAAAGTGAATGAAAACTGAGTCAGCAATGGCAGTGGTGCCTAGTGCCAAGAAGTTTTCGACCTTCACTTGGGCCCCCTTGATCTTCTATCGACGTCTCCATAGTGCTCATTGCAAAAGAGGTTAAAGCCATAGGACTGTAGCAAGAAGAGGTTAAAGCCATAGGGCTATCAAGAAATCCAAAATCAAATGCTGAACCACCAAGTAGAAGCTATCATCCATGCTCAACCACTCAGCAGAAGCAAATCAAAGGCGAAAACAACAAATGCTTAACCACCTCAAAGGCAGAAGCTTAACCACAACATAACCATCAAGACAGAAGCCATTTCTGAAGCTTAACCATCAAGACAGAGGGGAAAATAAAGGCACATTAGGCCAAATCAACAAATCTTCTCCAACCATTATCAAACCATGAAAAACAAAAATTACTGACACCAGAACCAGTGTCCAACACAGTAGAACATCAATCCAATAACCATAGCCAACACTAACCAAGAAGAACCAATTCTGATCCAGACATGGCAAAAGCATACAATTGAAAATGCTCAAAAACAAGAATAAGCATCACCTAGTAACAATTAACATTTGAAAGATTTTGTGCAAAACCCGACCAAATCTTGAATTAGAGAGAAGAGAGCCTCAAATGACAGATAGCAATGAACATGAACAACTAGAATCGCAAGATGCAACCACACTGGAGAAGATGAACCAGATTCATGGAGCAGAGGAGGGACCATCGAAGGGCCAAAACCACCACCGGAAAGCGCAAACCACACCGAAAAGAAAACCAGATCCACCGACGAAGAACGACTGACTGCCAGAGAGACATGGCGGAGATGAGGATCTTGAAGACAAGCTGCGTGGCGAACCAATGGACCAGATAAGAAAAACGAGGAAGATGATCGGTCTCGTGAAGCATGCGACGGAGATGAGCCAGAATCAAAGAAGGAGCATGTCGAAGGAGAACACGAACGAGATCTGATGGCGATGAACCGGATCTGACTAGCAATGAACCAGATCTGACGAACTAGATCAGCTGGAGAAGATTACTAGCGCACAGATCAGAGAGGACGGAGGTGAAACAAAGTTGACGGTGACGAACCAGATCTAGCGGCGATGAAGAACCACGGTGGCGAAGAGGAGCCATGCCGAAGAAGACGAATGGACAAACCAAAAAATGAAACACGCCGGAAAAGCACAAAACTCACCAGAGATACGAATCACAGCGAAGCAAGAATGAGAGAGAGTCAATCTGAAGGTGATGAAGGAAAAATCAGAGTGCTTAAGAGAGCAGCGAAAGAAAGTGTGAGAAAATCTAGGAAAGTGAGTTCTAAGAACTCAAATAGCAGCGAAAGAGAAGGGTTCAAGGAGGGTGCCAAGGCTCTGATGCCATGTTGAGAAACATGGTAGAGTAGAGAAAAGAGAGAATTGAGAGGTAAATCAGAAATTGTGTATTGATGCAAAATGAAAGCTTAAGTACAATTTTGAGTACAATATGACTTATATACAAGAAGTAAAGTAACTAACTATGTAACTTCCTAACCAATGTGTATAGACTCTAATTATCTCTAATACCAACTGGACATAGGTCAGTTCCTAACTCAAGTACACCACCTCCTTTCTAAAATCGTATAATTTTCAATTGTCTATGTCGTTTTATTACTGAGTCCTAATCTCGTTAGTCCAAGACTGAAGTAAACCCGTCACTGTCTTCTCTTGAAAGGAGTAAACGCTTCAGGAGTACTGCTGAGTTAAAGATTGCCCTTACCACTATCAGGGATGGGCTTCTTCCTTCTCTTTAGTGTTCATGTTTGTCATTATTAGGGATGAGTGGAAGACTCGCTTTAATTAATGGTTAATAACCCAAATTTTCTCTCATCGAGTTTTGTCTCAACAAAATATAATACATCTCAAAATTTTCCTCCTCACTACGTTCATTAATTAGTCACTGCACGTTATTAATCTCGCTGTGAAGTATAAAATGCATGTAGCATACCTTAGCTTCTTTTGCCTTTGGATAAACTAATTATTAGCATGTTTGATTGTTTGCTGCCTAACACGTGGTGAGGAAGGGGGAAATCATGCAATATGCACTTGTTATCGTTTGCCTTCGTAGTGTTGTCGATTTGATAACCAAGACAGAGTTTGATGATTATGAGTTTACTTCAATTTCCTAATCGCATATGATTCAGTTTTGCTTTCAACGTAACAATTATATGGCCTCTTCAATCTGCCATACTGGGAAGGTGGCAATGCTTTTTAATAATCAATTAATTAGAAAATTACATGAGTAAGAGAGAGAAGGATTGAATATGGTGTTTTTTTTTTTCATTAAACTCGCAACATTATATATTATTGAAACAATATTAAAATCAAATCACAACAGATGTGGTACATATAAATTAACCCTCATGCATTTTATTTATTATTATAGATGAATTGCTTGAGGTAGAACTACAAATCAAAGCACAAGTGGAATGAAAGGACAATTTACGTTACGAAACTAGTTGTTGTCGTACCAGAACTGCTTCTGAAGATAGTCAATTGTGTCTTTGCCCACTTGAAAAGCTTTGGTTAAAACTTCTGAAGAGATTGGTGGGTTAGATCCGAAAACGGCATTTGCAATAGTGATAACTCCTGCATTTTGACTACTGAGACCGGAAATAGCAACAGCATTACCGTAACCCACATTCAATTGGAAGTGAATGAGACCAATTGGGAACACAAATACATCACCCTTGTTGAGCACTTTGGTAAAAAGACGGTTAGTATTGTTTTGATTGGAAGTGACAAATCCAACAAAGAGAGTGCCTTCAATGACTATAAGGATCTCCGTGCCTCGAGGGTGAATGTGAGGAGGGTTTAAGCCCTTTGGTGCAAAATCTATGCGAGCCAACTGTATGCCGAGTGTGTTGAGTCCTGGTAGTTCATTAACTGAGACTTGAGTCACTTTTGAACCGAGTTTGTTGGAGGTATTCCCAGGTTCCACATGTTTGAAGAAATCTTCAGCTACGACAAGTTTAGGGTCTTTGCAAAATTTTCCATTTACAAATACTACAAATCAAGAAAATAAATATTTTATTAAAAACAAACTTGTTATAATGATGCTTAACATGATTTGATGGAAACTTGAAATTTGAGTAATAAAATCCATGTGAGGAATATATATACATACCAGCATTTTCGGTATCATTGATTGCCACACAAAAGTCTTGCAGAGGGCTGGGATCATAGGCAGAGGCAGAAGAGGATGCCAAAGCCAAGAAGGCAACGAGGAAGTAGACAGCTTTCATTTTGCCTCTCAATATACTTTTTAACGATGCTGTGTATGTAATTGCTCAATCGTGAGATTTGAATTTTGTTGCATGGGAAGCTTGCTATTTATAGGCAGGAGTCATTGAAGTGGTTTAAGGTTTATACTTGCTGTAATTAATTCTCTAATCGACGAACCGTTCTTTAACAACTACGTGCATGCTTGTTCAAAGAGTACTTTAAACTTACCATGACCTAGCCCAATTGGCCTCCTATACCCAGTATTTCTGCTTGATTGTTACATTAATAACAAAGAGAAGCGCAAGTGTGAAATTAAAGTTCAAAGTAGTTTAAGACGTGGTCTCTCTATTCTTGCGACCTGGTCGCTGAAATTTTCTGGGTAGTTTTTGAACTAGTAAATTATATTTATTGCCTCTATTCCAATATATATATGACCGATTCATAACTAGAAAGTTTTTCTGGCCTTTGCTAATTGGGGCTTAAATTTCAAAAATTAGAAATGCCAAAATAGGAATAAGGTTTGATATTATTAAAAATGCCCAAAAAAATATTATAGTCCTAAAGCAAAAATATAAACATATTCCTATGAATGTGGAAAATCTAACGCATTAATATTTGTTAATTAGTCTATTTGAATTGGTTTAAGAAGTCATAAAAGCACCTCTCTCTCTATAAGAATGGTGCATTCCGAGATGTAAGGTGGGGGAAGAAGGGATTTCATAATTAGGGTTTTAAATAAGATGATATTTTTTATTTTTCATTCTTATTTATGACATAAAAATGTCAGGAGCAGTTGGGGGAAGCAGGAAAAATTCGTAAGCAGTTGGGTCAAACACTGACCTTCACTAATATTGTTAAAATGAAAAGAAAGAGATTGTTTCAGATTCATTTTGTCATCGAAGGATCAAATGGTAATCCAAAATTGTAATGTTGTTCCCTTATAGCATGCTTTCTTTTTATACTACCGAAGTACTTGTTCAACAACAGAACAATGTTTGATGATGATAAACATAAGAATTCATCAAGTGTCATGGTATCCTTTGTCTTTGCCCCTTCTCCGGCTCCACTCCAGAGCAATGCCATGACCCCGTCGAGAGCCTTCCATGCGGATTCCTTCAAAAAGAAAGAGAGAGTGTGTATTCCCTCCTAGGCACAATCCAATAGTGATAGCGTGTGTAATCCATTGCTAACCCCTTATTCTTCTTTACCAGAAAGTAGAATTAAGACTTGCTTCCAATCAATGGCTAAAAGAACTTAAAGAATAAAGAGAAATCAATTCCCTAAGGATTAAAATTTGCTTCCAATCAATGGCCAAATGATTTTTCTATCCGATATGAAGACATTCATTGAACTCGAGATGCAGATGGGATAGGAATGAACCCACTCCGTGGTGGACAAATTCATAGTTGAATGTAGAGGAGGTAGAATGGGTAGTTGGTCAGATCTAGTATGGATCGTACATGGACGGTATGGGGTCCTTAAATGATTTCTTCTAGTGGAAGATATTAGATTGGAAGGAAAACGCATAGGATAAGGTGGGGCTTCTAATGAAAAATATAGATTCGTTATTCAGGGAGGAATTAAAAAATTTCCATGACAGTGACTTCAAATTTTATGAAGCCAAATTAGTTTAAGAAACGTGCAATATCCAATGGAGGGATTGTGATTCTTTGCTCCTGTTCCCTTTTACAAATGGAACACTAGGCCCAAATATCAACAACGCTTGGTATATACTTCCCAAAAATAAATAAAACACTTAGTATATATCTTAGAGATAACAAAAAAACTCGCAAAAGTGGGTATTTATAGGGATTACCCGCGATAGGGATGGGGACAAAGTACCCATTTATTAAATGGGTCAGAGGTGGGGGATGAGGTAATATATATATATATATATATATATATATAGAGAGAGAGAGAGAGAGAGAGAGAGAGAGAGAGAGAGAGACCAACTTACAAAGAGAAGGTATTTTTATAATAATACACAATTAAATCAAGTAGATTCAAAATATAGTTAATATATAGTAGACTAAACTTTTTACCAAAATCAAATTTATAATATTTGACTAACTTTGATCAAAATAAAATTTACAATAATTTGGATTTGTATCATGTATTTTTATTTTTAATTTAGATTATATTTTGTTATTGATATTATAATGGATTATGGATATTTGTAAATACTTTATTCAAGTTTAAGATTTTCTATATATAATTATCTCTTTTTTGAATTTTTAAACTTTTTTGCATAAACTAACGGATATTCGTGGGGTTTAAATCCTCACAGAGAATGGGGGATGAAGACCCATGACTGGATGGGGATGGAGACGAGGACGGGGGGCGAAGGACATGTAGCTGCTCTCATAGGTACCCATTGTCATCCCTAATATATCTTGGTATTTTTCTTTTGGACAAACCACGGTCTTCCTTTTGCACAGACATGGCTGCCAATTATCATTCTATTAACAATTTAACATGAATAAGGTGGGACATATAATAACATAATCCTAGATCTCACTTTGTGCTGCTATATTATATAAGAAATTTTTTTTTCTAATATAAATTAATTTATGATCCATCTCTTTGTTCTAATGCAAATCCTAAATACCATTAACCTTTAACCTTCTCTTTTCCAACTTATTATGTCCCCCTTTCTCTTTTTTGTCTCTCTTTATCAAAATGTCGACCTGAATGTGCAGTAGCTAGTTTAGAGAGAAGGAATATTTTGTACGTCCAAAGTTGTTGTCAAGTTCACCCTTGTAATGTGCAATAAACGGAAAGCTCTTAGTTCATAATTAAATGCAAATAAGAAAAATGTTATGTGTCATATGAGTCGGTACGATACTTCACACCCTATATGTATACATAATATAACTCTAAAAATAAAAAAGTTATTTTAGATAGTGAATCGGATCTTTACTGTCCTTTTCATGGAAAAGGTTACTGAAGCTCCTTTTTTATCCAGTGAAATTGAAACTCTTGTTTCAAAGGAATCCCAAAATTTATTCAGATACTAAAGATTGGGCATCGAGAATGAAAAACTGATGATGAGACACTCAAAATAAAGCAAAGGCAATCTTTATGCAGAATAATATTGCGAATGATATTGTTTGGAGTGGAAAAATGTTATTGTGTCCTCGCACACTACTAGAAATTGCCAATATAGCGACCGATTTTGTGACCAATTTGGATCAAACAGGAAAAATATGTGGATTATAAAATCGGTCACAAATTTTATATTTGCGACTAATATAAAAAAGGAAATAAAAAAATGAGAGTGTATTTTTGTTGCAAATCATTGCAAATTCAAGATTTGTAACCGATTTATAAAAGTCAACTAAACAACGTGTTAAGAAAATTTTGGTCGCAAATACGGAAATTTGTGAATGAAAAATCGGTCGTAAATTAAATACCTTTACGTTAAAAAAATCTTGAAATTTTTTGTAAATAAAAAAACTTGAAATTTGCGACCCGAAAATTGGTCGCAAATCTAGAAATTTGTGACTAAAAAATCGGTCGCAAATGTAAATAAAAAAAAAACTTGAAATTTGCACTTGAAAAATTGGTTGCAAACGTTAAAACCTTTATGTTAAAAAAATCTTGAAATTTTCGACTGAAAAATCAGTGGCAAATAAAAAACTTTTACATTAAAAAATTCTTGAAATTTGAGACCAAAAAATCGGTCACAAATTCAAACACTTAATTTCGCAAAATAGAAGCCAGTTTGCGACCAATTTTGCGACTAAAAAATTGGTTGCAAATTCAAACACTTAAACTCAAAATTTCCTGAATTAGAACATTCAATAGCACTTCTGCTTCTTCTCTCCAACATTTCTTCTTCCCCACTCTAACCCTCCCCCAGCACCAAGCCTCCGCCGCTTACGCCACCATTGTTGCCTCTGTCGTCTCTACAATCATGGTTTTCTCCTACCTTTTGCTTATTTCTTTTTTAAGAAAAAAAAATTAGATCTATTTTTTTTTAATAATGGGGGTTTGAATGTTGTTAAATTGTTGGTTTGTTCATTTTGTTTAGTTCTATAAATTATATTGTTTGGGTGTTTGTGTTCTTAAATTAGTTGAGATATTTGGGATTGATTTGTGATGTTATTGGTTGTTTAAGAAAGTTTATTGTTGTTAATAGTGGTTGTTTTAATTGAAATTGGGTTTAATTATATTGTTAGTGAGTACGAGAGTATGTTGTTATTTCTTTTTTTTTTTTTTGGAAACTTTTAGATTTGTTTTTTTTAATAATGGGGGTTTGGGTGTTGTTAGATTATTGATTTGTCGGTTTTGTTTAGTTTTTTAAATTACATTGTTTAGATGTTTGTGTTCTTAAATTGGTTGAGGTATTTGGGATTGATTTTTTGATATTTTTGGTTGTTTAAGAGAGTTGTTGTTGTTAAGGGTGGTTGTTTTAATTGAAACTGGGTTTAATTATATTGTTAGTTGAATATGAGAGTATGTTGTTGTTTCTTTTTTCTTTTGGAAATTTTCAGATTTGGTTTTTTTTTAATAATGGGGGTTTGGGTATTGTTAGATTATTGGTTTATTAGTTTTGTTTTGCTTTTTAAATTACATTATTTAGGTGTTTGTGTTCTTAAATTAGTTTAAGTATTTGGGATTGATTTTTTATTTTATTGATTGTTTAAGAGAGTTTGTTGTTGTTAAGGGTGGTTATTTTAATTGAAATTGGGTTTAATAGAAATTGTTGAAGACTCAATGGAGAATGTTGAAGATACAATAGAAGTTGATGAGGAATCAATGAAAGTTGAAGATTTAATGGAAAGAATTGAAGAAGCATGGAAACGAAAATTAGTTATAAGTATGCTAAAAATTTATCTTACAAAGTTTTATTAAGAAGAACCTTGTAGTTTGGTCAACAATGTATGTTGTTATAGTTTTATATTGTGGTAGTTTATGTATATTGTGTTGAGGATATATGTAGTTGATGGTGATGTTGACTATATCGTGTATGTTAGATATCTTGTTCTTGTTGAATATTATTTAGACAAAAAGATGCATTATGGATTACTAGATGATGTTTTCTGGACTATTCTTGAAGTCAGGTGCATTAATTCGAATTTATAAGATTCTGGTAATTCTTTTCTTTTCTATTTTTAACTTTGCAACTGATTAATATTTGTGACCGATTTTATGACTGAAAAATATGGTAGTAGGCATATCAAACTCGACATTTGCGACTAAAAAATCAATTGCAACCGATTTTTCAATTGCAAAATTTGGAATTTGCGACCAATTTTTCGATCCCAAGTCTGCGACTGAAAAATCGGTCGCACAATAGTCAATAAACAACCAAATTAGACATAGTACACGATTGCCCTAAATTGTCACAAATATATTTGCAACTTGCCTAAATGCAACAGACAAAATCGGTCACAAATGGTCTTTGAGACCAAATTGGCCTAATTTGCGAACGATTTTTGGGTCGTAATTAGCCAATTTTCTAATAATGATAGCATTTGTCACAACGCATTGCATGAACATCTTTGCATGATCATAAAATTAAGGAAATATGGTTTTCTAGGTAGCCACTAGCCAACTAAATATTTGTATGTTATATTTATGATCCAAGTGTTGTGGTCAAGGTTTTAAATTGTGGACCACATTTTAAATTGGCGACATCAGACTGCAATTGCAATGTTATACCTATTCATGTAACCGCAACATAATCGTATTAAGTTCGTATCAAAATGCAACAGGGTCACATCGGGCTCAATTTCAAATTGCAAACATAAAAAAAATTTCACACCACAACATCTGCAACAGCCACAATCGCAACAACTGCAATTGTGATCGCATCCACGATTGCAACCGCAATTTAAAACATTCATTTCGATTAATTTTGTGTATTTTCAAGTATCTTACTTGGTGAAACCAAGAGAGAGAACTTAAACTGGCAATGTACTGGGCCAAGCTATAGGAGTTATAGGAGATTGATGATTAAATTAAACTCCAATAGTGAAGAATATTAATTATAATTCACAATCACATTTCTGGTCTCCATATCAAGGTTCGTGATTCCGCTCCTTGTCTCCAACTGGACATAGGTCAGTTGTTAACTCAAGTATACCACATCCTTTCACCCTTAATTCTTCACCAATCATCACCAACACTTAAAATGCTAAAATTGTATATTTTTCTATTGTCTTTGTTTTATGACAGAGTCCTAATCTCATTAGTCCAAGACTGAAGTAAACCTATCATCGTCTTTTCTTGGAAGGTTATGATGTGATTGGTGGCCTGATTTTTCAAAGCCATGTCAGAAGCAAATTTGGACAAAATGTCCAAGAGGCGCATCAAATGTGCTTTCAGTGCTGCCATATAATAAATGAAGTTAGAAAAATTCCTATTATTGCAAGAATGAAGAGAAAAAGCATCGAATGCATTTATTGTTGAAGTTGAAAAATTTCCTTAGGAAGCTCTATAAATAGAAGTAAACTAGCAACAACCTCTCTTGCTTACTTATTCAGTGATAGAGAAGCTATTTGTTTCTTTTGAGTTTCTCTCTTTTGTGTGTTGACGGTATACATCCATGAAAAAAATATTGTGAGGAATTTTAGGTGTACTTAGCAATTGGGATGAATGAAGTGTGGCAAGCTTTTTGTATTCTCTATCATATTTCCTTAGTAAAATATTTAATTGTCGCATTTGCCTGTGGACGTAGGCTATAAGCCGAATTACGTTAAATCTTTGTGTCTTATTTTTCTTACGCTTTTGTATATTTATTTTGCGCTACTTTATTTGTGCCTTATTTAGAGGCAACCTCCATATTTTGTAACAAACTGGTATTAGAGCTCTTATAAAGTTCTGGGCCAATTTGTTCAAAGATGTCTACTGCAAAGTTTGACACTAAGTAGTTTGATAGGCATATCAACTTTGGAATATCGAGGGTCCGCATGATGGCTGTTCTCATATAGTAAGGTGTAAGAGTAGCATTTGATGGCAAAGATAAAAAACCCCACAACAATGAAAGATTCTAAGTGAGAAGAGGCAAATCAAAAGGTTCTTTCTATTATTCAGTTTTGCATTACAATTGATATATTACAAGAGGTCCTTTTAGAGAAAATGGCAAATTCGTTGTGGACCAAGTTGGAGTCATTATATATGACAAAGATGATAGCCAACTGTCTCTGTGTTTTGCAACGTCTATATATGCTTCGTATGGGAGAATGGACATCAATTCGATCTCACATTGTTAAGTTCACATCATTCGTCACAAAGTTAAAAAAATGGATGAGACATTCTCAAGTGAGTAACAAGCAATGATGTTGCTATGTTCTTTACCTCCT
This sequence comes from Pterocarpus macrocarpus, assembly GCA_031439585.1. NCBI lineage: Eukaryota > Viridiplantae > Streptophyta > Magnoliopsida > Fabales > Fabaceae > Pterocarpus > Pterocarpus macrocarpus. Next base: position 2,424,721 of record CM062515.1, on the reverse strand, counting down.
TCCTACAGGCATTTTCATGAGACACTCATATATGGTTGTGAAAGCCTCAAAATTGATGAGGTTAAGTCCAGACTTTTAAGTCGTGATAAGGTGGAGCATGATAATGGCAGTCATGATGACATTGCATTTAGCTTGTTTGTCAGAGGGAGGTCAAAGGAGATTGGATCGAGTAGTAGTAGAGGCAAATCTAGATCTAAGTTTAGACATCATAAAGGCAGATGCTGATATTGCAAGAAGGAAAGGCGTTCGAAAGCAGAATGTCTGAAGCTCAAAGACAAAAAGAGAAAGATTGAAATGATTTAGCAAGTGTTGCTGAAAGTGCTGACAATGTTCTCTCAGTATCAGCCAATTCAATTGATCATGCTTAGATTCTTGATTCAGGTTGCTCCTACCACATGTGTCAGAATTGGGATTATTTTACTTCTCACCAATTCATTGATGGTGGTGTTGTCCTTATGGGAAATAATATGTCTTGTAAGATCATTGGCATTGGAACAATCTAAATCAAGATGCATGATGGAGTTGTAAGAACATTGACTGATGTTCGGCACATACCGGACTTGAAGAAAAATCTTATATCCTTAGGTGTTCTTGATTCTCAAGGTTGTAAGTATTCTGCTTGAGGTGGAGTTCTAAAGGTCTCCAAAGGTGCTCTTATTGTACTTAAAGACAGATTAGTCAATGCCTTTATTTACTTCAAGGAAGTATAGATATTGATGCTGCTTCAATATCATCTTCATTGAATTCAGATTTAGATACTACTCGCTTGTGGCATATGTGTCTAGGGCATATGAGTGAAACAGGCATGTCCATTTTGAGCAAACATGGCTTGCTAGGTGATCACAAAATTAGGAGCCTTGGCTTTTGTGAACACTGTCTACGGGAAACAGACCAAAGTCAACTTTAGCATTACTATCCACAAGACGAAGGGCACAGTGTATTACATCCACTCTGACTTGTTGGGCCCAACATCTATTAAAGGTGGTGCTAGATACCTATTGACATTCATTGATGATTTTTCAAGGAAACTATGGGTTTATTTTCTGAAGTACAAGAATGATATGTTCCATACTTTCAAAAAATGGAAAGTGCTTGTTAAGAACCAAACCAGCAAGAAAATCAAGCGCCTCCAAACAAATAATGGTTTGGAGTTTTGTGAAGGTTAATTCAATGAATTATGTGAAAATGAAGGCATACTAGGACACCGTACTATACGAAAGACAACACAACAAAATGGAGTAGCAAAGTGTATGAACAGAACTCTTTTGGAAAGGGCTCATTGTATGCTTTCTAATGCCGGTTTATCAAAGGAATTTTGGTTGAAGCTATTAATGTGGCTTGCTATTTGGTAAATTGATCTCCATCAACTGCGATCAATTTGAAGACTCTTATTGAGGTATAGTCTGATGCTCCACCTAATTATTCAAATCTAAGAATTTTTGGGTGTCCTGCATATGCTCATATTGATGATGGTAAGCTTGAACAAAAGGCACTAAAATGCATATTTCTAGGATATGCAACTAGGGTGAAAGGTTATAAATTGTGGTGTGTTAAACTAAAATCACCCAAATTTATAATCAGTAGAGATGTCAAATTCAATGAATCATCCATGCTTCATCTAAAAAAGAAGGTTGTCAATATAGAAACAAACCACGATGCCAATAAGCAAGTGGAATTTGAATCTGAACTACCAAAGCAAGCGCAAGATGGTGCCCCTAGTCAGCCCATTCAAGAGAAATAACAACAAATCCCTGATGATGTGGATGTCCCATAGCAATTGCAGCACTATCACCCACCAAAGATAGAGAAAGGAGGCAAATAAAACCACCACAAAGGTATGGTCATGCAGACATAGTCTATTTTGCATTATCGGTAGCAAAGGATATTGAAACACAAGATCCTACAACATACGCTGAGGCTATTTCAAATAGCAAGTCTACACAGTGGATTGCTACTATGAGTAAAGAGATGGAGTCTCTTCTTAAGAACCAGACTAGGGAATTAGTGAAACCACCAAAAGGACATAAGATCATTAGCTGCAAATGGATCTTCAAGAAAAAAAGGAGGGATCACCTAGAGCTGAATCGGCCTAGTACAAAGCACATTTAGTTGCTAAGGGCTTTAGCCAAAGGAAGGAGACTTTAATGAAATATTCTCTCCTGTTGTAAAGCATAGCTCTATTCATGTGTTGCTCGCTATGGTTGCACTATTTGACCTTGAGCTTGAATAGCTCCATGTCAAGACAACTTTTCTTCATGGTGAACTTAAAGAATAGATTTATATGCAGCAACCAGAAGGCTTCATTGTTTAAGGCAAAGAAAATTATATTTGTCTCTTAAAGAAGTCATTATATGGCTTAAAGCAAACTCCTTGCCCACAATATAAGAGATTTGACACCTTCATGCTAAATCGTGCTTACTCTAGGAGTGGCTATGATTGTTGTGTGTACTATAGGAAGCTCTCAGATGGATCTTTTGCCATTTTGTTGCTCTATGTTGATGGCATGCTCATAGCTGCTAAGAGTATGGTCGAGATCAAGAAATTGAAGGAGCAACTCAGTGGTGAATTTGAAATGAAAGATTTGCGTGCAGCTAAGAAAATCTTGGGCATGGAAATTCACAGGGATCGGTATGCTAGAAAATTTTATTTGTCTCAAAAGAAGTACATTGAAAAAGTACTTGAGTGCTTTCGAATGCAAAATACAAAGCCTGTCAGTACTCTATTGGCAACCCATTTTAGACTATTAGTTGCATAGTCACCATAGTCTATTGAAGAGGAGGAACAAATGTTAAGTGTTCCTTATGCCAATGTAGTTGGAAGCTTAATGTATGTTATGGTATGCACTCGACCAGATATTTCACATGTTGTTAGTGTTTTTAGTTGATATATGGGAATCTTAGCAAGATGCATGGGTAGGCAATGAAATAGATACTTCAATATCTTTGAGGTACTGCAGATGTTGGCTTAGTATATGACAGGAGTTCTAGTACTGGTGACAATGTTACCAGTTTTGTTGACTCTGATTATGCTAAAGATAATGATAAAAGGAGATCTATGACAGGATATGTCGTCACGCTGTCAAGTAGTGCAATTAGTTGGAAAGTGACTTTATGGTCTACTGTTGCAATATCAACTACAAAAGCTAAATACATGGTAGCAACAGAAGCAGTGAATGAAGCCATTTGGCTCAGGAGTTTTGTTGGCAATTTGGGTTTGGAACAAGATGTTTTTATTATTTATTGTGATAGCCAAAATGTCATACATTTGACCAAAAATCAGATGCATCATAAGAGAATCAAACATATTGATGTCAGATATCATTTTATTCGGGAGATTGTTTCTCAAGGTACAATAGTTGTGAAAAAGATCAATACCTCAAACAATCTAGCAAATATGATGATGAAGTCAGTAACAATAGCTAAGTTCAAGCATTGCTTAAACTTAATTGGCATTCGCAATATATGAGTTGCTCATATGGGCATATTGGAGAAGGCGACTTAGAGAATTTTAAACCTTGATGAAAATCAAACCAAGGTGGAGATTTGTGATGTGATTAGTGGCTTAATTTTTTAAAGCTATGTCTAAAGCAAATTTGGACAAAATGTCCAAGAGGTGCAACAAATGTGCTTCCAAAGCTACCATATAATAAATGAAGTTAGAAAAATTCCTATTTTTGCAGGAATGAAGAGAAAAAGCATCAAATGCATTTATTGTTGAAGTTGAAAAAATTGCTTGGGAAGCTCTATAAATCATAGTTATTAAAACCGGATCGGACCGGCCGGATTAGACCGGAAACCGGTGAACTGGTGACTTGTCCGGTTCAATTTTTTATTCAGATTGAATATGCATTTGAACCAGTCAAACTCGGTGTGAACCGGCTATAAATCAGGCAACCTGGTATGACCTGACCCGAGTTGAACCGGTTTTGATGTAGAAATATTTTGAGCTCAAAAATCCTTGCCGGTGAGATTCAAACCCTATCCATGGACTATACAAGGCGCGCTCCATTATCACTAAGCCAAATAATAGGTTGTGTTATAATATGCCAATAATAATATATATTATATACTTATTTGAATTATATTATTTTTATATATTTATTTAATTAAATCCGATTCAACTGGTTCAACCAATGACCTAGTGACCCAATACATTGACCGGGTCGATCACTGGTCCGAGTTTAATAACTATGCTATAAATAGAGCCTTTTGCTTTGAGCTCAACAAATCAGCAACAACCTCTCTTGCGCATTTTATTCAGTGATAGAGAAGCTATTTGTTTCTTTTGAGTTTCTCTCTTTTGTGTGTTGAAAGTATATACCGGTGAGAAAAATATTGTGAGATATTTTGAGTGTATTTGAGAATTGGATTGAGTAGAGTGTGACCACTTTTTGTATTCTCTATCATTGAGAAAGTATATACTTGGTTGTTGCCTTTGTCTGTGGACGTAGGCTATAAGCCAAACCACGTTAAATCTTTGTATCTTATTTTTTTTACACTTTTGCATATTTATTTTGTATTACTTTATTTGTGCCTTACTTAGAGGCAATCTCCATATTTTATAACAAAGGTATAAATGCTTCAGAAGTATTGCTGAGTTAAAGATTGCCCTTACCACTATCAGGGATGGGCTTCTTCCTTTTCTTTAGGGTTCACGTTTGTCATTATTAGGGATAAGTCAAAGACTCACTTTAATTAATGGTTAATAACCCAAATTTTCTCTCATCGACTTTCGTTTCAAAATATAATACATCTCAAATTTTTCCTCCTTACTACGTTCATTAATTAGTCACTGCACGTTATTAATCTCTTTGTGAAGTATAAAATGCATGCAGCCTGCCTTAGCTTCCTTTGCCTTTGGATGAACTAAATATTAGCATGTTTGATTGTTTGCTACCTAACACGTGGTGAGGAAGGGGGAAATCATGCAATATGCACTTGTTATCGTTTGCCTTCGTAGTGTTGTCGATTTGATAAACACGACAGAGTTTGATGACTATGAGTTTACTTCAATTTCCTAATCGCATTTGATTCAGTTTTACTTTCAACGTAACAATTATATGGCCTCTTCAATCTGCCATACTTGGAATGTGGCAATGCTTTTGAATAATCAATTAATTAGAAAATTACATGAGTAAGAGAGAGAAGGATTGAAGATGATGTTTTCTTTTTTTCCATTAAACTCGCAACATTATATTGAAACAATATTAAAATCAAATCACAACAGATGTGGTACATATATATTAACCCTCATGCATTTTATTTATTATTATAGATGAATGGCATGAGGTAGAACAACAAATCAAAGTACAAGTGGAATGAAATGACAATTTACGCTACAAAACTAGTTGTTGTCATACCAAAACTGCTTCTGAAGATAGTCAATTGTGTCTTTGCCCACTTGAAAAGCTTTGGTTAAAACTTCTGAAGAGATTGGTGGGTTAGATCCGAAAACGGCATTTGCAATAGTGATAACTCCTGCATTTTGACTGCTGAGACCAGAGATAGCAATAGCATTACCATAACCCACATTCAATTGGAAGTGAATGAGACCAATTGGGAACACAAACACATCACCCTTGTTGAGCACTTTGGTAAAAAGACGGTTAGTATTGTTTTGATTGGAAGTGACAAATCCAACAAAGAGAGTGCCTTCGATGACTATAAGGATCTCGGTGCCTCGAGGGTGAGTGTGAGGAGGGTTTAAGCCCTTTGGTGCAAAATCTATGCGAGCCAACTGTATGCCGAGTGTATTGAGACCTGGCAGTTCATTAACCGAGACTTGAGTCACTTTTGAGCCAAGTTTGCTGGAGGTATTCCCAGGTTCCACATGTTTGAAGAAATCTTCAGCTACGACAAGTTTAGGGTCTTTGCAAAATTTTCCATTTACAAATACTGCAAATCAAGAAAATAAATATTTTATTAAAAACAAACTAGTTATAATGATGCTTAACATGATCTGATGAAAACTTGAAATTTGAGTAATAAAATCCATGTGAGGAATATGTATACATACCGCCAGTTTTGGGATCATTGATTGCCACACAGAAGTCTTGCAGAGGGCTGGGATCATAGGCAGAGGCAAAAGAGGATGCCAAAGCCAAGAAGGCAACGAGGAAGTAGACAGCTTTCATTTTGCCTCTCAATATACTTTTTAACGATGCTGTGTATGTAATTGCTCAATCGTGAGATTTGAATTTTGTTGCATGGGAAGCTTGCTATTTATAGGCAGGAGCCATTGAAGTGGTTTAAGGTTTATCCTTGCTGTAATTAATTCTCTAATCGACGAACCGTTCTTTAACAACTACGTGCATGCTTGTTCAAAGAGTACTTTAAACTTACTATGACCTAGCCCAATTGGCCTCCTATACCCAGTATTTCTGCATGATTATTACTTTAGTAATAAAGAGAAGCGCAAGTGTGAAATTAAAGTTCAGAGTAGTTTAAACTTGGTCTCTCTTCTTGAGACCTGGTCACTGAAATTTTCTGAGTAGTTTTTGAACTAGTAAATTATATTATTTATTGCCGCTATTCCAAGGTTTTCTATTTGACCATGCATGTTGCGGTTTAAAGTATTTGTGTGTGTGTGTAGAAAGTTTTTTCTGGCCTTTGCTAATCGGGGCTAAAATTCCAGGGATTCGAAATGCCAAAATTGAAATAAGGCTGGGCATTATTAGAAATGCCCCAAAAAAAATCATAGCCGTAAAGTAAGAACATAATCCTATAAATGTAGAAAATCCAACGGATTAATATTTGTTATTAGTTGATTTGAATCGATTTAAGATGTAAAAACCCCTCTCTTTTTATGAGAATGGTGAATTCCGAATTGTAAAGTGGGTGAGAAGGGATTTCATAATTGGGATTTTGGATAAAATGATCTTTTTAATTCTTTTATATATATATATATATATATATATATATATATATATATATATATATATTCAGGAGCAGTTGGGGGAAGAGGGAAAAATTTGTAAGCAGTTGGGTCAAACACTGACCTTCACTAATTTATAGTCACAACGAAAAGAAAGAGACTGTTTCAGATTCGTTTTGTCATCGAAGGATCAAATGATAATCCAAAATTATAATATTGTTCCCTTATAGCTTGCTTTCTCATTATACTACTGACGTACTTGTTCAACAACAGAACGGTGTTTGACGATGATAAACATAGCAATTCATCAAGTGTCATGGTATCCTTTGGCGTCGCACAGCCTGTTGTAATTGTTTGGGGTCCTCAAATGATTTCTTCAAGTGGAAGATATTAGATTTGAAGGAAAACGCATAGGATAAAGTAGGGCTTGTAATGAAAAGTATAGTTATTCGGGAAGGAATTAAAAAATTTCCATGACAGGGACTTCAAATTTTATGAAGCCAAATTAGTTTAAGAAACGTGGAATATCCAATGGAGGGATTGTGATTCTTTCTCTTGTTCCTATTTACAATGGAAGGTCACAAGCTCCAAGTATTAACAACTTTTGCTACATATTTGGATTGAATAAATTTTTAAAAATAATCAAAATATAAAAAAAAAAATCTATTTTCACCTTTTTAGTAGAAGTTGAAAAGAGTAATTTATCAAAAAAATTTATTTTCAACTCCTTCAATTATATAATAACATGTATTTGTTTGTGATTTTTTTAGAAAAAAAAATCATTTTTTTAGTGAAAAAATCATTTTCTACTTTTTTGTAAAAACTAAAAAGGGTAGTTTCTAAAAAAAAATTGTATTTTTTAACTATATATAAAATTTAAGTTTTATAATTATTTTTTATAAAAGTTAAAATAAACGCACTCTCAATTATAGTTTTAGAATCACTATTTTTAAAAACTGAAATAAATACATCCATATATCTTGAAACCACGGTCTTCCTTTTGCTCAGACATGGCTGCCAATTATCATTCTATTAACAATTTAACATGAATAACGTGGGACATATAATTAACATAATTCGAGATGCTGCTATATTATATCAGAATTTTTTTTCTAATACAAATTAATTTATGATCCATCTCTTTGTTCTAATACAAATCCCAAATCCCATTAATCTTTATCCTTCTCTTTTCCAACGTATTATGTCCCCCTTTCTCTTTTTCGTCTCTCTTTATTAAAATGTCTAGAATGTGCAGTAGCCAGTTTAGAAATAAGGAATATTTTGTACGTCCAAATAAAATGAAAAAGTTGTTATCAAGTTCACTCCTATACTGTGCAACAAATGGAAAGCTCTTAGTTCTTAATTAAATGCAAATAAGAAAAATATTATGTATAGTAAATTGGTATTATATTTCACACCCCATATATATTAATAACATAACTCTACAAATAAAAAAGTTATTTTAGATGATGAGTGGGGTCTGTAGTGTCCTTTTCATGGAAAAAGTTACAGAAGCACCTCTTTTTCCTGTGAAACTGAAGCTCCTGTTTCAAAGGAATCCCAAAATTCATTCAGATGCTAAAGGTAGGGCATCAAGAATGAAAAACTGATGACGAGACACTCTAAAGAAAAGACAACCTTTATGCAGAGTAATATTGCGAATGATATTGTCTACAGCAGAAAGATATTATTGTGTCCTTGCAGCAGCCATCACAGTGCATTGCATGAACATCTTTGCATGAAGATAAAATTAAGGAATTATGGTTTTCTGAATAGCCACTAGCCAACTAAATACTAGTATGTTATACTTACGGTACAAGTGTTGCGGATAGTTTTGTAGACTTTCAAGGATCTTTACTTGGTGAAACCAAGAGATAGAACTTAAACTGGCAATATACTAGGGCAAGCTATAGGAGTTATAGGAGATTGATGATTAAAATAAGCTCCGGCAGTGAAGAATATTAATTATAATTCACAGTCACATTCGTGGTCTCAATATCAAGGTTCGTGATTCCCCTCCTTGTCTCCAACTGGACACAGGTCAGTTGTTAACTCAAGTATACCACCTCCCTTCACCCTCAATACTTCACCGATCATCACCAACGCCTAAAATGCTAAAATCGTATATTTTTCTATCGTCTTTGTTTTATTAGTGAATCCTAATCTCGTTAGTTCAAGACTGAAGTAAACCTGTCACCGTCTTCTCGTGGAAGGTGTAAACCCTTCAAGAGTAGTGTAAACCCTCCTTTTCTAGGGTTTACGTTTGTCATTATTAGGGATGAGTTGAAGACTCGCTTTAACTAATGGTTAATAACCCAAACTTTCTCTCATCGAGTTTCATCTCAAGATATAATACATCTCAAATTTTTCCTCCTCACTGCATTCAGTCTTTGTAGCTACATGTGTATGGGGAATATCTCCTGCAAGGGCCCATTTACAAGAAAACATGCTTTTGGACCAATTTATATCAGTTTTTGAGGTTAACGTGGTTTAGCAAACTTGCTACAAAGAAAAACAAAGCAGAAGCAATGCAAGAAATTTAGATGCAAGAGGGACTACAAGAAAACAAAAATGTGTTAGCTATTGATTGAGTTTTAGAGTTATATATTATTGATGTGTTAAGTGTTGATAATATGTTGTGTGTGTATGGAGTGTAATGTCCATGTTTTTTGTGTCTTGTGTGTAATGTTTTGAAAGAACTTTATCTTTTTATAAGTTAATTCATGTAATATTTGCTTCACTCTTTATAAGTGTCGAGCTATCAATCAATTATTTAAAAAAAAAACTAAATTCATTAATTAGTCACTGCATGTTATTAATATCGCTATGAAATATAAAATGCATGCAGCGTGCCTTAGCTTCCTTTGCCTTTGGATAAACTAAATATTAGGTGCCTTTGGATATACTCTCTAAGGGAGAGAAATACTTTTTTTCAAATTTTTTTTTAAAAAAAATACTTCTAATATTATTTGTTTATGCTTCTCTAAAAAAATAGAAGCAAAAATTAATCAATTTTTTTTTTACTTTTTTGAGAAGTAAATAAAAAATTGCTTCTTTCAAAAGCAAAAGTAATAAAAGAGAGAGAAAATAGTTTCGAATTTTGAACTTAATACTTTTTTATACTACTTTACCATTCTATTATTAACTTTTTAATGAAAATATCATTTCCTATTTACTAAATTATAATTTTATACTGAAAAATACTTTTATATTTATTATATCCAAACAATTTAACAATTTCTAATTCTAATAAAAAGTATTTCTATAATTATATTAAATATAAAATAATTTTTTACTTCTACTTTTGTTTCTGCTTCTAATTCTATTTTTAAAAAAATACTTCTTCCAAAATTTTAACAAAACGAGCCCTTTAACATGTTTGATTGTTTCCTAAGACGTCGTGAGGATGGGGAAATCATGCAATATGCACTTGTTATCGTTTGCCTTCGTAGTGATTTGATAACCATGACAGAGTTTGATGATTATGAGTTTACTTCAATTTCCTAATCGCATATGATTCAGTTTTAATTTCAACGTAACAATTATATGGCCTCTTCAATCTGCCATACTTGGAAGGCGGCAATGCTTTTGAATAATCAATTAATTAGACAATTACATTCGTAAGAGAGAGAAGGATTGAAAATGGTTTTTTCCATTAAACTTGCAACATTATATTATACCAATATTGAAATCAAATCATAACAGATGTGGTACATATAAATTAACCCTCATGCATTTTATTTATTATTATAGATGAATTGCATAAGGTAGAACTATAAATCGGAGTACAAGTGGAATGAAAGGACAATTTACGTTCTCAAATTAGTTGTTGTCGTACCAAAACTGCTTCTGAAGATAGTCAATTGTGTCTTTGCCCACTTGAAAAGCTTTGGTTAAAACTTCTGAAGAGATTGGTGGGGTAGATCCGAAAACGGCATTTGCAATAGTGATAACTCCTGCATTTTGACTGCTGAGACCAGCGATAGCAACAGCGTTACCATAACCCACATTCAACTGGAAGTGGATTAGACCAATTGGAAACACAAACACATCACCCTTGTTGAGCACTTTGGTAAAAAGACGGTTAGTATTGTTTTGATTAGAAGTGACAAATCCAACAAAGAGAGTGCCTTCGATGACTATAAGGATCTCAGTGCCTCGAGGGTGAATGTGAGGAGGGTTTAAGCCCTTTGGTGCAAAATCTATGCGAGCCAATTGTATGCCAAGTGTGTTGAGTCCTGGTAGTTCATTAACTGAGACTTGAGTCACTTTTGAGCCGAGTTTGTTGGAGGCATTACCAGGTTCCACATGTTTAAAGAAATCTTCAGCTACAACAAGCTTAGGGTCTTTGCAAAATTTTCCGTTTACAAATACTGCAAATCAAGAAAATAAATATTTTATTAAAAACAAACTTGTTATAATGATGCTTAACATGATCTGATGGAAACTTGAAATTTGAGTGATAAAATCCATGTGAGGAATATGTATACATACCACCAGTTTTGGGATCATTGATTGCCACACAGAAGTCTTGCAGAGGGCTGGGATCATAGGCAGAGGCAAAAGAGGATGCCAAAGCCAAGAAGGCAACTAGGAAGTAGACAGCTTTCATTTTGCCTCTCAGTATACTTTTTAATGATGCTGTGTATGTAATTGCTCAATTGTGAGATTTAAATTTGGTTGCATTGGAAGCTTGCTATTTATAGGGAGGAGAGCCATTGAAGTGGTTTGCAGTTTATCCTTGCTGTAATAGATTCTCTAATTGATGAACCATTCTTTAGCAACTACGTGCAAGCTTGTTCAAAGAGTACATTAAACTTACTATGACCTAGCCCAATTGGCCTTCCATACCCAGTATTTCTGCTTGATTATGACTTTAATAATAAAGAGAAGCGCAAGCGTGAAATTAAAGTTTAGAGTAGTTTAAGACTTGGTCTCTGTTCTTTAGACCGGGTCACTGAAATTTACTGGGCAGTTTTAGAACTAGTAAATTATATTACTTGTTGCCTCTCTCCCAAGGTTATCTATTTGACTATACGTGTTGCAGTTTAAAATTTATATATAATAATAATAATGTCAGGAGCAGTTGGGGGGAAGAGGGAAAAATTTGTAAGCAGTTGGGTCAATCACTGACCTTCACTAATATTGTCACAAGGTAAAGAAAGAGACTGTTTCAGATTTATGTTGTCATCGAAGGATCAAATGGCAATCCAAATTATAATGCTGTTCCCTTGTAACTTGCTTTCTTATTATACTACCGAAGTATTTGTTCAACAACAGTGTTTATGATGATAAACATAGGAATTCATCAAGTGTCATGCTATCCTTTGTCTTCGCGCAGTCTGCTGTAATTGTTGGGTGCTTAAATGATTTCTTCTAGTGGAAGATATTAGATTTGAAGAAAAACGCATAGGATAACTTAGGGCTTGTAATGAAAAGTAAAGAGTCGTTATACTGGAAGGAATTAAAAATTTTCCGTAATAGACTGACCGTGACTTCAAATTTTATGAAGCCAAGTTAGTTGGAGAATCGTGGAATATGCAATGGAGGTGTGATTCCTTGCTCTTGTTCCCTTGTACAAGCGGACGGTCACTAGGCCAAAACTTTAACAACTTATTGGTATATACTTTCCAAAAATAAATAAAACGTTTAGTACATATCTTGATATCTTCCTTAGTAAAATATTTTTTAATTAATTTAATAAATATTTTTTATAAAATTTATAAACAATTAACATTATAGTTTTATTTATATGTATGTGAAGCGATAAAATTTTCAAAAAAACTAATTCAAAATTCCAAATTTTATTAATAAATTAGTTGAACTTTCGCTTATAATTATAAATATTTTAGTTTTTATCAAGATGTTCTCATAATGTTAATGTTCAAATACTTACAGCATGCTTGGGTTTGTATTTTAGGGGGGGGGGTTAGAATCAATGACCTCCTCAAAATTGATATATCAATTTTTTATTTTTTTTATTTTCAGAGATCAAAATTAATTTTTATTTCTAGAATTAATATAGAAAAAGTGAAAATTTGTTATTTTATTTTAAAATCACTTTTAGAGAAACTATCAAATATAAATCACTTTGCTTCAAAATCAATTTTAACTAATTTATTCTGACAGAATTAATTCTACCTAGAATCAATTCTACAAATGTAAAACCAAACACTCACTTATACTACTTAAGAAAACTTGTTTTAGAAAATTAATTATTTAAATAACTAAAAATTGCACGTGATTCACAATTTTTATTAAAAAATAATATATTATTTAAGTAGAGTAAAATAGTTGATAGAGAATATTAACTAATAAATAGAAAAAGTAAAAAGGAGTAATTAATGTAGATATCATAAACTTAAAAATTTAGCCAAAAATATGAGTTAATGTACAAAAGAAAAGAGTATGCTTTGTATCCAAAAAAAAAAAAAAAATGGAGCTTGCTAGCATTGGGTCTGTATTGTCTCCTTTTTGCGAAAAGGTTACTGAAGCTACTGTTTTAAAGGAACCCCAAAATTCATTCAGGTGCAAGGTAGGGCATCAAGAGTGGAAAACTGAAGAGACACTCAAAATAAAGAAAAGACAAAATATATGCAGGATAATACTGTGAATGAAAGAGCAGAAAGATTATTGTATCCCGTGTTGCAGCAGCTGTCATCACAGTTTTGCATGAAGATATATAAAGATTAAGGAAATATGGTTTTGTCAGTAGCCAACTTTTTTTTTTTTTTTGGGTGGGTTTTTTCTTTTCTTTTTATTTTTAATATATTTAGAAACAAGCTCAACCCACTGAACAAATAGGGGAGAAAAAGTTCAAAATACATCAAGGTTTGTCAAGGTCTGAGATACCTATTAGCAACATAAAACCAAAAACATGATACATCTAACACCCAAATTCTGCACCCAACTCACAACTCGTACAGAGCCAGGATAAAAACATTCAATATCACTAACAATACCACCAGGAACATAAACATAGAACACCTCTCTAGCAACTGAAGACAAACTCATATCAGAACTCATAGCAGCCCATATAACGATGGAAAACCAGCAACTCCTGTTTTATTAAAACAGAGTCACTTTTTGGTGGACAGCCAACTAAATATTTGTATGTTATATTTACCGTCCAAGAGTTGCGGTTAATTTTGTATATTTTCAATGATCTTTATTTGGTGAAACCTAGATATATACATATATGTAGAACTTAAACCGGCAGTATATTGGGCCAAGCTCTATAGGAGTTAGGAGGTTGGTGATTAAAATGAACTCCGATCATTCTGCTTTTTTGTGATTGGTTTAAGTAGCTTTCGTACTTCGATTTTTTATCATGCCATTTATCACCACTAATTAGAAAATTACAAGAGTAAAAGAGAGAAGGATTGAAAATGGTTTTTTTTATTAAACTCGCAACATTATATTGAACCAATATTAAAATCAAATCACAACAGATGTGGTACATATAGATTAACCCTCATGCATTTTATTTATTATTATTGATGAATTGCATGAGGTAGAGCAATAAGTCAAAGTACAAGTCGAATGAAATAATGATTCACATTATCGGACTAGTTGTTGTCGTACCAAAACTGCTTTTGGAGATAGGCTATCACTTTTTCGTCAACTTGAAAAGCTTTGGTCAGAACTTCGGCAGAGATAGGTGGATTAGATCCGAAAACAGCATTTGCAATAGTGATAACTCCTGCATTTTGACTGCTGAGACCAGAGATAGCAACAGCGTTACCGTAACCCACATTCAATTGGAAGTGAATGAGACCAATTGGGAACACAAACACATCACCCTTGTTGAGCACTTTGGTAAAAAGACGGTTAGTATTGTTTTGATTGGAAGTGACAAATCCAACAAAGAGAGTGCCTTCGATGACTATAAGGATTTCAGTGCCTCGAGGGTGAGTGTGAGGAGGGTTTAAGCCCTTTGATGCAAAATCTATGCGAGCCAAGGAAATACCGAGTGTGTTGAGTCCTGCTAGTTCATTAACCGAGACTTGAGTTACTTTTGAGCCGAGTTTGTTGGAGGTATTCCCAGGTTCCACATGTTTGAAGAAATCTTCAGCTACGACAAGTTTAGGGTCTTTGCAAAATTTTCCATTTACAAATACTACAAATCAAGAAAATAAATATTTTATTAAAAACAAACTTGTTATAATGATGCTTAACATGATTTGATGGAAACTTGAAATTTGAGTAATAAAATCTATGTGAGGAATATATATACATACTAGCATTTTCGGTATCCTTGATTGCCACACAAAAGTCTTGCAAAGGGCTGGGATCATAGGCAGAGGCAAATGAGGATGCCAAAGCCAAGAAGGTAACGAGGAAATAAACAGCTTTCATTTTGCCTCTCAATATACTTTTTAATGTTGCTGTGTATGTAATTGCTCAATCGTGAGATTTGAATTTGGTTGCATTGGAAGCTTGCTATTTATAGGGAGGAGTGCCGTTGAAGTGGTTTGCAGTAACCATTCTTTAGCAACTACGTGCAAGCTTGTTCAAAGAGTACATTAAACTTACCATGACCTAGCCCAATTTGCCTCCTATACCCAGTATTTCTGCTTGATTATTACTTTAATAATAAAGAGAAGCGCAAGTGTGAAATTAAAGTTTAGAGTAGTTTAAGACTTGATCTCTGTTCTTTAGACCTGGTCGCTGAAATTTACTGGGCAGTTTTAGAACTAGTAAATTATATTATTTGTTGCCTCTCTCCCAAGGTTATCCATTTGACCATGCATGTTGCAGTTTATAATAATAATAATAATAATAATAATAATGTCAGGAGCAGTTGTGGGGAAAAGGGAAAAATTTGTATGCAGTTGGGTCAAACACTGACCTTCACTAATTTATAGTCACAACAAAAAGAAAGAGACTGTTTCAAATTCATATTGTCATCGGAGGATCAAATGGTAATCCAAAATTGTAATGTTGTTCCCTTATAGCACACTTTCTTATTATACTACCGAAGTATTTGTTCAACAACAGAACAGTGTTTGATGATGATAAACATAAGAATTCATCAAGTGTCGTGGTATCCTTTGTCTTCGCACAGCCTGCTGTAATTGTTTGGGGTCCTTAAATGATTTCTTCCAGTGGAAGATATTAGATTTGAAGAAAAACGCACACCGTAACTTAGGGCTTGCAATCGGAAAGTAAAGAGTCGTTATACTGAAAGGAATTAAAAATTTTCCGTGACAGATCGACTGACAGTGACTTCAAATTTTATGAAGCCAAGTTGGTTTAAGAAACGAGGAATATTCAATGGAGGTGCGATTCCTTGCTCTTGTTCCCTCTTACAAATGGAAAGTCACAAGGCCAAAATATTAACAACTTTTGGTATATACTTACCAAAAATAAATAAAACGTTTAGTATATAACTTGATAGCTTCCTTTTGGACAAACCGCGGTCTTCCTTTTGGACAGACATGTCTGCCAATTATCATTCTATTGACATGAATAAGATGGGATATATAATAACATAATACGAGATCTCACTTTGTGTATATAAGAAATTTTTTATAATATAAATTTATTCATGATCCATCTCTTTGTTCTTATACAAAACCCATTAATCTTTGTCCTTCTCTTTTCCACCTTATTATGTCCCTCTTTCTCTTTTTTTCTCTCTCTTTATTAAAATTTCTAGAATGTGCAGTAGTTTATATTTTAAGAGAAAGAAGAAATTTTTTGTACCCTCAAATATAACTGAAAAAGTTATCATGCAACAAATGGAAAGTTTTTAGTTCTTTCTATCCTAACTTGATCAACATCTCGGATTTGAGATTTGGGTATGTAGTTACACTAAAATTCAAAAGAAAAAATTTTGCTGTCTAAATGATCTTAACTGTCTCAAGCAATATTACTTCTGGTAGGAAGATATTTGTGGTTTCGGCCTCTTTATTGGGAAAAGGTTACTGGAGCTACTATTTTAAAGGAACCCCAAAATTTATTCAGGAGCAAGGTAGGACATCAAGAATGGAAAACTGAAGAGACGCTCAAAATAAGGAAAAAACAAACTGTATGCTGAATAATGTTGTGAATGAAACTGTTTGGAGCAGAAAGATTAGTGTATACCATGTTGCAGCAGCTGTCATCTCAAATATGGTTTTGTCAGTAGCCAACTAATTTTGTTTTTTTTTTTGGCGGATTTTTTAAAAAAAAAATTAGAAACAAGCTCAACCACTGAACAAATAGGGGAGAAAAAGTTCAAAATACATCAAGGTTTGTCAAGGTCTGAGATACCTATTAGCAACACAAAAACGAAAAACATGATACATCTAACACCCATATTCTGCACCCGACTCACGACTTGTACAGAGCCAGGATAAAAGCATTCAATATCACTAACAATACCACCAGGAACATAAACATAGAACACCTCTCTAGCAACTGAAGACAAACTCATGTCAGAACTCATAGCAGCCCATATGACGATGGAAAATCAGCAACTCCTGTTTTATTAAAACAGAGTCACTTTTTGGTGGATAGCCAACTAAATATTTGTATGTTATATTTACCCTCCAAGAGTTGCGGTTAATTTTGTATATTTTAAATGATCTTTATTTGGTGAAACCTAGATATATACATATATGTCGAACTTAAACCGGCAGTATATTGGGCCAAGCTCTGTAGGAGTTAGGAGGTTGGTGATTAAAATGAACTCCGATCATTCTGCTTTTTTGTGATTGGTTTAAGTAGCTTTCGTACTGCTTTCGTTCGATTTTTTATCATGCCATTTATCACCACTATTTAGAAAATTACAAGAGTAAAAGAGAGAAGGATTGAAAATGGTTTTTTTTATTAAACTCGCAACATTATATTGAACCAATATTAAAATCAAATCACAACAGATGTGGTACATATAGATTAACCCTCATGCATTTTATTTATTATTATTGATGAATTGCATGAGGTAGAGCAATAAGTCAAAGTACAAGTCGAATGAAATAATGATTCACATTATCGGACTAGTTGTTGTCGTACCAAAACTGCTTTTGGAGATAGGCAATTACTTTTCCGTCAACTTGAAAAGCTTTGGTCAGAACTTCGGCAGGGATAGGTGGATTAGATCCGAAAACAGCATTTGCAATAGTGATAACTCCTGCATTTTGACTGCTGAGACCAGAGATAGCAACAGCGTTACCGTAACCCACATTCAATTGGAAGTGAATGAGACCAATTGGGAACACAAACACATCACCCTTGTTGAGCACTTTGGTAAAAAGACGGTTAGTATTGTTTTGATTGGAAGTGACAAATCCAACAAAGAGAGTGCCTTCGATGACTATAAGGATCTCAGTGCCTCGAGGGTGAGTGTGAGGAGGGTTTAAGCCCTTTGGTGCAAAATCAATGCGAGTAGAAATCACAAAGTGTGTTGAGTCATATTTAGTTCATTAACTTAGAGCTTGAGTTCTTTTGGCTGGTTTGTTGGAGATATTCCCAGGTTCCACATGTTTGAAGAAATCTTCATTCACAGCAGCTTAGGGTCTTTGCAAAATTTTCCATTTACAAATACTACAAATCAAGAAAATAAATATTTTGTTAAAAACAAACTTGTTATAATGATGCTTAACATGATTTGATGGAAACTTGAAATTTGAGTTATAAAATCTATGTGGGGAATATATATACATACCAGCATTTTCGGTATCATTGATTGCCACACAAAAGTCTTGCAGAGGGCTGGGATCATAGGCAGAGACAAAAGAGGATGCCAAAGCCAAGAAGGCAACAAGGAAGTAAGCAATTCTACTCATTTTGTCTCTCTCGACTCTCTTTTAATGGTTGTGCGTATGATGCTTGTGAGTGTTGAAATTTGATGCATGAGAAGCTTTGTATTTATATGGAGGAACCATTGAAGTGGTTTGCTCTTTAGCTTTTCAGGAGTTAATTCTCTATTTGATGTTTGAACCACTCTCGAACAACTATATGCGTGCTTGTTCAAAAATAACAATAAGACGCTCCACATAAACGTCATGGCATGTTTCAGCATTACCTTGTCTAATCAGTATTCAACCCATTACTTCTTCCTGAAATATTAGTTTTATTATGGGGAAGGAAGCACTAAATTAAAGTTCAGAGTTGGTAGCTTTAAGACTCAGTCTCTACTTGAGACAAGGTGGATGAAATTTAATCGGTATTTTCACAACTAATACCAATATAAAATGTTTCCTCTTTTCCAAGCTTACGTTCTTGACCCTGCCTGCTACGTTCTAAACATCCATCAAGAGTACTAGTGGAAGGGGTAAAGTTTTGTACCACTAGCAGCCACAACGACAGGATACTATTTCAGATTTGTCTTGCTAACAAATGCTCTAATTCAAAAAAAGAACAGTGTTTGAAGTTATTAATATTGGAAATTTGGAATTCACAAGTGATATTTGAATTTCCACAGCCTTTCCACTTTTGAAATCAATTATTGCCCTTAAAAACGAAAATTTTCTGTGGTAGATATTAGATTTGAATAAAAACACATGAGGCGGTGCTTGTATTGAAAATTATAAAGATCATGTATATTTGGAAATTTAAAATAGTGCTGACTTCCTGAATCCGAGTTAGTTTTAGATATTTGGAAGATGGGATATCCAATGGAAGGAGTGTGATTCCTTTGAACTCATGCCTCCTTCAATATTGCAAAATCATAATACCCGTATACTAACAATTTGTGATATCTTCCTTCTGGATTGACATGGCGGCTGCGGTATAAATCTATCTAACTAGTTGCGTATGGACAAACAGATTATTACTTCATCTTTGAATATCTCTAAATCCATAATGGGAATAAGATTTTGTGCGTAAACATTAGACTTTTTTTTTTGTTGTTTGGGGGGGGGGGGGGTGGTTGAGGTGTTTCGTAGCCGGCAGCCGCCGCGTACTCATTAGATTAGTATAGTTCCTATGTTGACATAGCTTTTTTTTATTGGTCGGAATGTTGCCATAATTTTCTGTTATATATATGCTTTGTCTGGATCAATTTTTTGTTTTTGTTTGGTCATAAATGCAAGTGTCACGGATACTAAGTGGACCAATAAAAGGCAGAAGCAAACTTGTGAGAAGCATTGGGCCTTCATGTGTATCGTATAATGGACCATGTCTATTCTTTGAGCCACAGTTGAGCCATGAATGATTCTGAACAGAAAATAATTAATCACAACTGAAGTAGCCGCAACATGTTTGGGAGCATGCCAAAAAACCCTTTTTCCTGAAAAAAAAAAAAAACAAAAGCTATTTCTAAATAGGTCAATCCCATTTGATAAAACGTTAGAAAGAGATTATAATAAAAAATTAATAATTTTAAGTTAAAAAATAACTTATTATAAATAATATTTTAGAGTTTATGCGTGTATTTGTTTGTGCTTTTGATATAAAAAGAAATACTTTTTTTTTGAATTTTTTAAAAAAAGTATTTATAAAATTTTTAATATTATTTATTTGTGCTTCTAAAAAAAAATAGAAGCAAAAAATAATCAGTTTTTCTGCTTTTTTGAGAAGCAGATAGGGAGCTATTTCTTCCAAAAGTAGAAGCAGTAGAAGAGAGAGAATGTTACTCCTTAAAATTCGCAACCACTTTTTTCCCACTCAATTATAATTTTATCTTTAAAACTTTAAAAACTATTACTCTTTTCTCACTCTCATCCCCTCTCTCTCTCTCTCTCTCTCTCTCTCTCTTCATATCCTTCATTGTAATTTTATTAAATAAAGTACTTCTATATTTATCACATCTAAACAATTTCATAACTTCTAATTTTAATAAAAAGTACTTATACAATTATATCCAAACGTAAAATAATTTTCTGCTTTTACTTCTATTTCTGCTTTTTAAGAAGTACTTCTCCTAGAATCTTAACCAAACAAATCCTATAATTGTAAATAAAGCTAATTATTTCATAATTGTTATATTTTTACCAAATTGACCTTAAGTAACAAATATTATGTAATATAAACAATCATTTCATATTTTTTTTTTAATAATTTTACTATATAAAAGTAATTTTTTTAATAAAATTTAAATAAAATGATTATCTTAAAATCACTTTTTAGCTAAAGTATCTAATACAAATTAATTCTTATATAAGCAATTATATAAATAAATGATTATTGAAATAATTTTAATCTTTCAGCTTTTCTAAACACACATTAAACCCTAGCACAGTGTTGCTAAAAAGCCCTCCCTCTTCGAGAGTTCTCTTTTCATTTTTCTGATCAAGGGAGAGCCACGTAACGGAGGTGGTTTATCCCCTCTATAGTGGTTCGTCACCTTCTTTCTTTTTTAGGATTAGTTTTTTTCTTTTTTGTTTCCCTTGTTTTTTGTTGCTCACATTTCCTCTAACTGATAATGTGCATGATCTTCATGTTTGGTGAGTCATTTTGATAGTAGGATGTTTAGATTGGGAGATCATGCTTTAGAGTCTTGTGGTTGTAGTTATCTCTTAGATCGGATGACTCTGCTTATGACAATGATCGATTAACAACCTCTACTAATAGATATTGGTTGGGGCTTTTTTCTGATACAGCGGGCCTCTTTCTACAAAATAAGGTTATCTTCATAGACTTTGATGATCTGATATGTACTATGAAGTGGGTTACTAGTATATAAACTTGGATATCAC
Organism: Pterocarpus macrocarpus; assembly: GCA_031439585.1. Classification (NCBI taxonomy): domain Eukaryota; kingdom Viridiplantae; phylum Streptophyta; class Magnoliopsida; order Fabales; family Fabaceae; genus Pterocarpus; species Pterocarpus macrocarpus. The sequence continues at coordinate 2,403,224 of CM062515.1, read as the reverse complement.
TATGTTTGATAAACTAGATGCCGCCGTATTCAGTTTCTTAACTATGAGAAATTGCGACTTTATGCTTTATTTCTATAGAACCAAAGCAACATGGTTTTATGAAGTTCAGATAAATCTAAGATCTGATGTACTCACTTTTGAGTTTAAGGGTATTTGTAGTGTAATGCAAAAGTGTCTATGTACTCACTTTATACAACTCGGATTAGCTCATCTCACTTTCATAATAAATCACATCTCTCATGTGATACGCTCGAGGAGTGGTTTATTATAAGAATGAGAGGAGTAAATTTTGACTATTAGATCTTATGTAAATAATTAAAATTAAAATATAAAGTCACATAATTATTTAAAAATCAAAATTTTAATCAAATAATAATTTTATTTGATTAAAAACCAATGTCATTTATTTCGTCTTGATCACTGGGAATGTGCACCTAAGCGAGCATTCCTTGCGTGATTGATTACTTTGTTTACTCTTTATCTAAGTACCATTTAAGCAACAATATTAATTTCTGCATCACTAGAATATTTTCGTAATTCATGTTATGATAGTTCTACTGTTTAAAAATTCTGTTTTTTATTTTTAAGAAAAACAATTGTGTATGAGCTAGGAGAAATTAAACAAGCGGATAATATGCTCTACTTCAGAGTTCAGATGTTGAATCATACAAGCCTGCATCTTATAATAGTGTTTTTTAGGGGTACCTGAACTTTCTGTCATTTTTAGTTGTCAAATAAAGCATTGACACAAGTATTTTCCTTATCGACAATGACAGCTCTTTTCTCTCTATCATATTACATTACACGCTCCTACATTTAGAGTTCTATTTGGATAAATAATTTATTTAAACACTCGTGTGAAAATAGCTTCTAATATTTGAATATGTAATAATATAAATATTTGTTTAGAGTATTTTAATAAATATTTTTTAAAAATTAAATATTTTAACTTTTTTAAAAAATATACTAAAAATGATGTTTTAAAAAAAATATACAGTTAAACATAATAAAAAATTAAAAATATAATTTTTGATATTTAAAAAATTAAAAAAAATCATAAATAATATTATCTAAACTGAGCTTTAGCCTAAAATAGGCACACCCAATAGATGAACAAGCTTTGCAATTATTAAGAATCTGAAAAAATTAATTGGAAGAAAAAAAAGACTAACGCCAATGATCTCTTCATAGACTTTCATTCTTGTTTGCCAAACCAGCATCAAAACTCCCTTTTTACCACTTTGGCGAGGAGCAAAGACACTTAAAATGGATGTGTCTAGTGCTTACTTTCTCTTCCCAGCGCATAAACATTCGAGACGACATTTCTCTTAAACTGGTTTTGCATTCTGCACTTTCGTGAACATCGATTCTTCGTCTTGCTTTCACTTCTCAGGAGGGAGAGTCAGGGGAAGAGAAGTAACGTAGAGATAAGTGACAAATCATTAGTGGCTGATCATTACTTAAGGAGATTCTTGCTTCAATTAGATCATTTTTGTTATGGCCTAAAAAGATAGAATGAGAAACATTATATTTAGAATGGTTAATCGCATTTTATCCCCTACATTTTAAACATATACATCCCGATTATTTGTATTTTCACAAATGTGTATTTTAACGCTTTTGTTGATTTTTTCATTAATTATGAACAAAAATATTATACATTTAGAGTATCAGTTGCATATTTAGAAAAATTTAAGGGATTAATTTATATATGACCAAAAATTCAGGGAGTATAATGCACTTATTTGGGGTAAAGTGCATATTTGCGAAAGTAGTCGAAATGCATATTTTTAAAATGTAAGTGGTAAAGTGTATATAACCTATAATACAGAGGATAAACTGTAATTAACTCTATTTAAAATTAAAAAAGTAAAAGTAAATAATTAAATATATACAACAAATAACTTGAAGTAAATAATTAAGTGTGTATTTGATTTTACTTTTGTAGAATTGATTTGGTCAGAATTGATTTTGAAGTAAAGTGATTTATATTTGATAGTTTCTTTAAAAGTGATTTTGATAGAAAATAAAAAATTTTATTTTATCTCATAATCAATTTTAGATATAAAAATTTATTTTTGAATAATAAAAATTAGGGTATGTTTGTTTATTTTTTTTTAGCAAAAAATTATTTTTTTATTAAAAAATTAATTTTCATATATTTAAATAAATATTTAAAAATAATAAGATCTTAAAAAAATTAATTTTTAATTTTTTCAAAGGAGCTAAAAAGAATAATTTTTAAAAAAATTAATTTTTAATTTTTTAATTATATATAAAATTTAAATTTTAAAATTACTTTTTTAAAAATTTAAAATAAACACACCTTCGAACATGATCAAAATTTAAAAGAATCAATTTTTGGGATCAAAATTAATTCTAGAGGCCGTAAACGGTTACAAACATGCCATAAGTGGACAGGATGCATCGAGAGTCAACGACCCATAATTTCAAGTGCATTAATTGTAAAAGCCACCATCATAGATTAGAGACTGGATTCCGTCGGCTGCGGTATTGTGGTACCTAAAAATTGCAGTGACGCAGACGTTTAAGTGACGGATTTGAACACGCGTTAATTAAAACACGCAAATTACAAAGCCTGCTGTCCTCAGCTAGAGCATTAACTCATCCGGCCACGCGTAATCAGACATTTGTAACACAATTGAAAAATCCTATAATTAAAATAATTCTAACATATTATTAGTTTTAAAATTTTAAAAATGATTTATCGGATTTTTAATTTTTTATGAAGATTATGGGTTAAAAATATGGTAATATGGGATAATTTATAAAAATGCATATTATGGGATTAGAGTATATATTTTACCCTGAAATAGGGCGAAATACATGCTGTAAAATTGACTCATGAATTTTACCCTTTGTAGGGTGAAATGCATACACCAAAACACGACACACATGCATAAAAACAGTACATGCATGCCATATAATGAGATTTAACTTATTATCTTAATGCAGTTTGATTAATTTTATAAAATAAAACAATATTACTACCTCAGCCCCAAAATAATTGTGTACTTTTAAATATCCATATGAATTAAGAAAATAATTAAAAAAGTCTCAATATTAGAGTCATTTAAATGTATTTTATAAAATTAACATAATTAAAAAATTAACATAATCTCAAAATTAAGTTTAGGTAGGAGTAAAAATTTTTTACTTTTTAAATTTTTTATAATTGATTTTAGGCATTTTTTTATAAATTATATATGTAAAAATTATTTTGATCAATACTGTCCAAATATAAATTACTTTTTAAATCAAATTATCAAATATAAATTATTTAACTTTAAAATCAAATTTATAAAAGTAAAACCAAACACACTATCAATCTTATTTTAAACATCAAAGTGTTTAAGCAATAAGCATAGCTATAATAAAACTTTTTTTAAAAAAAATTCTCAAGCTGCTAAATACCAATGTTAAGAGAATCAGACTCAGGCCGATCCAGTCTTCACCTTCAAACCAAATGTGATCAAAACAGATCAAGAACCGGTCAAATCTAGAAAAATCAATGAATGGGTGTGAACCAGACCAATCAAATTGGTTAACTGATTTGTTTTCTTTTTTAAAAAATTTTGAAAAAAATACTATTGTTTATTTTATAGAAAAAAAAAAAGAAACTTAGTCGGAATAAAAATTTATTTCTTTTAGAACTTGATTCTTTTAGTATGTTTATTTGTTATATATATTTAAATTAATTTAAAAATAAAAAACTAAAAATAATTATTATACTATCATCTGTAAATACTTTTTTAAAAAAATATAAATAAAAATTAAAATAAATAAATTTTATATTTAAGATATTTGATAAAATACTTCATAATAAATATTATTTTATATTAATTATATTATTATTAATAATTTAATATAATTTTTTATTTTTTAATTAATTAATATTATATATATATATATATATATATATATATATATTTTATTATATCCTAATCAAATTTTGAATTTAACTTTTAAATTTCTGTCTTGACTGATTTTATATTTGGTCCAATTTTCACGACCTTGCTAAATACATATGATTATTTATTTATTTTCCTATTGTTGTTTTTAGTTGGTTAAACCCGTGGCCAGTTGTTGGATATTACGCGTGGTGGCAGGAGAATGAGAGAAGGGAATGTAAGAAAAGAAGCGTGAAAGTGCATTCCCGTCCCGTGAGCTTGGACTGGACTCGACTCAAATACAAAATACAAATACAATTACCCGCTGGCACTGCCCGTCACATTGGGAGGGGTCGGTGCTTGCCCTTGACGACACTTAATTACGTTTCTCGCCCTACGCCGTACGCTCTTCACAAACCCACAAACAAAGACGGACACAGTTTTGTTTTGTGACCATCTCGTACTGTGTTTGCGCTTGGGCAAGACAAATTTTGTGTTTGTGGCATCCCTACGGTTCCAAATTTCGTCATCTACACAGAATTGAAAACTCTCCCGTTTGATTTTCTGCTTCTGTGGGAAAAAAAGAAAAAGAAAAAAAAAGAAGAAGGATGACGAATCTTCATCCTCGACCATTGTCTCTTACTTGGTGAATTTTGCAGTCGTGGGTTGGGGAGGGGTGATGGCGAGGAGAGAGAGAGGGGTGCCGGACGGAAGTGCGAAGGCGGCGGAATTGAAGGAGAAGTTGCGTGGATTGGCGAAGGCCATCGTGGAGGACGACGACTACTCCACGCGCGACGCCGACGACGCTATTGCCACTCTCTGCGCTCTCAGGGATTTGAAGTGTCGTCGGAGGTCCTCATTCTCCGACAAATTGGAAGAGTTCCCCGTTCCTCCCGAATTTCGATGCCCCATTTCCACCGAGTTGATGAGGGATCCTGTTATCTTAGCCACCGGACAGGTTCCTACTCTCTCCGTATTTTTCTTTCCCTTTTGTCTTATAAACATCATCATTCCTTTAATCACGATTTACGAGGGCTCCCTTTGTTTTGTTGCTATAATTTGTCCCGAATTTTGTTTGTTATTAGTGTGTCTCTCTGTCTTCTGAGATTTTGAACTGACATCTAATTGCTTGCGTACATTCCTGAACTCTGATACCGAGATTGAATTGAATTCCTTTTTGACATGGATATGTTTTTATGGATTAAGGTTAAAACATTGATACCATCGTTTTTGTACAATTTTTTACGACAACTGATACAGTTCATGTTCATTTGCGTTTGTTATTTTAAGTTTATTTATTTTCATCTATAGAAGAGGGAAGAGAACAGAGTGGTTCAAATTACTGATGTAATGTAGATTAGGGGTTCAAAACCATCCTTTTTTTATACCTTGCTTTTGATGGATTAGTGGGGCGACTGTATTCCATTTTTTCTCTGGCTGCCTGTTCAGTTCTTTCTTGTGTTCCTTGTTCCGTGATTGAGATTTAGTTTTATTTTTCCCTAGATGAAGTCTATATGTGTAGAAAAATGTGTTTGCACTGAGAGATTGATGCTCCCAGCTTCTAAATGTAATCAAAAAGTAGAAATGGGGATGGTCCTTTGACTCATGGCCTTACTCACTGATGTGTTGCTGAATGCAGACTTATGATCGGGCATACATCCAGAGGTGGTTGAATGAAGGCCACAGAACATGCCCTCAAACCCAGCAAGTACTATCACACTCTATCCTTACTCCGAATTACTTGGTCCGAGACATGATTGCACAGTGGTGTAAGGAGCATGGAATCGAGATGCCAAAGCCTGTTCAGGACATCAATGAAGTAGTAACTAATGCAGACAAAGACCACTTAGATTCATTGCTTCATAAGCTGTCATTGTCTGTTTCTGATCAGAAAGAAGCTGCAAGAGAGCTTCGGCTCTTAACAAAGCGAATGCCTTCATTTAGAACCCTTTTTGGGGAGTCCAGGGATGTGATTCCACAGTTACTCAGTCCATTATCACCTGATGCGGCTCATGTTCACCCTGATCTCCATGAGGACTTGATCACGACTATTCTAAATCTATCAATTCATGATGATAATAAGAAAGTGTTTGGAGAGGATCCAACTGTCATTTCTATGCTCATTGATGCCTTGAAATCTGGAACCATTCAAACAAGAAGCAATGCTGCGGCAGCTATTTTCACATTATCAGCTCTTGATTCCAACAAGCACATCATTGGAAAGGCTGGAGCTATCAAACATTTGCTTGACCTTTTAGAGGAGGGAGAGCCATTAGCCATGAAAGATGCTGCTTCAGCCATATTCAACCTATGTCTTGTGCATGACAATAAAGGGAGGACTGTGCGGGAAGGAGCAGTCCAGGTTATTCTGAATAAGATCATGGACCACATTCTAGTTGATGAGTTGTTGGCTATAATGGCACTCCTTTCCAGCCATCCCAAGGCCGTTGAAGAAATGGGGGATCTGGGCGCCGTCCCCTTCTTTTTGGGTATTGTAAGGGAGGGCACGTCAGAAAGAACCAAGGAAAATTGTGTTGCAATTCTGTATACAATCTGTTACAGTGATAGAACAAAGTTGAAGGAAATTAGAGAGGAAGAAAAAGCCAACGGTACATTGTCTAAACTAGCACAATGTGGGACTTCAAGGGCGAAAAGGAAGGCTAGTGGGATTCTTGAGAGGCTCAATCGATCTCCCTCCTTAACACACACTGCCTAAGTGATATTAAACCTCAGATATTACAAATCACCTCGTTGTAAATAATTGCTTGTGTTCTTCTGTACAAACGACCTCACCTCAGGTAGCTGTAAAAATGGGAAAGATAAGTCCACTTATTGTGTACATTACCTGCAGACAGTACCTTCACATGCAATCAGGCATATGAATGTATGAGCAAAGAGTTCTGCTTTTACTTTCTTTCTATTCTATTCTTTGTTTCTTTTCGAAAAGCTATCTTCTTTACTGAAGGTTGCATATAAGGCACTATTCTTCAATCGCCTTATTGCCTGACTGCCCGTGATTGATGTTTTGATATCCAAAACTTGTAAACTATTTTGTCACCTAGTGAACCAATCTAGAGTGCTGACAGTTTGCTTGTTTGTTTGTTTGGTAATAGCGCTATTGTCTGCGGTATTAATTGTTGGTGAGTCGCCATCATCAAGCAGAGAAGGGAATATGACTAATCAAAGTGCGAGGCTGGGAGGGGTGTAGGGTCTCTCTTTGTTTTGTTTTCTTTCCCTCGCCAACCATTGGAGAGTGTCGGCACCGTATTGCTCCCCTTTACCGAACTATGTTTGTTTAACTTCCACCAATTTGCCGAGTGATTGCCCATAGGGTTATTATGTTATGTATGAAGGTCACATACGTTAAATTAACATAGTAGTATTTTGACTTGCGCACTTTTGTTTTAACTATATGTTTTTAATTGATACTTAAAATTCACTGATAGCATCCATGCCACCACCGACGGGCCCGAATATTCAAAGTTGCTGATAGTCGTGCCTAACCATCTAGAAATCTAATAATGACGTGCTGACTCGTTATTCCATCGTATATGTGTTCCATTACATGCGATATGGTTACTTGTTCCACCCGTCTATCTCAAACGTCCTAAGTAACATAGGCAGTGGATTGGTTTGGTCATATAATGAATGGTGAAAAGTGATTGAAAATAAGGACCATTTGGGCTGGGTACTGATATCATGATGCCCTTCTATAATAAGATTCATTGCACCTAGAGCTATACTCTACTCACTACTCGCTATAAATGATAATAATTCAACGCAACATCGCCATTGTCGTCACTTATTATAATATATTTGTTGCAAAAGGGTGGTGAGCTCACTTGGTCACAGAATTCCACTGGGGAGGCCGAAAAAAGGATGGCAGTTTTTGAACTTGTAAGTTTAGGCTTACGGTGGATGGCCCAAAATCGATGTGCAAAGTCAAGTGACAAACACGATAAGCGTAGATGGAGATGAATTTCTAACGTCCCTGTCGTGGGCACTATAAAACCCCACCTACTGCTCCCAAAAAGCCATTATTCCAAGCCATGCTCTCGTGTCCGAGACTCCTTCACGGGCTCCACATGGCACGTTCCAAAGTAAACGAACAACGAGTACCATTATTGTTGGCCGACGCAACAAATCGCTATTTTGGTGGCAGAAAATGGAAACTGCAGGAATCATAGTAATGGAATGGCCTTCCAACTTGTGGCTACAGCCTAGGAGATAATGATAACAAGCACAAGGACAATGGAATGGACGAATGGGGTGTCAATCTCAGTTGAAAATGATGTCTTGGAATTGTATGTCCTATTCACAGGCCACATTTTTCCTCCGCATCATTTTAACTTGATAATGATAGTTTTATATAGATAGGAATTTAAATCATTCTAAAAGAATTTTTTACAATAACTTTTTTTTTTTAAATGAACTTCATTGTGATCTAAGCAAAAAAATTGTTGATGTTTAAAAACTTCCGAAAAATTTAACATGTAAACTATCATTAAACCATTAATATAAACCATAATGTTCCCTTTTTGAGCCCCTTTATTTTGTTTCGGTTAGGTGGTCCTTACAGAGTGGGGGCGCATCCTTTTGGGATTGACAAGCAAACAGCGGAGGATGGCATAATTACCAATCGCCAATTAACATTCGAACACAAAACAAAGGGTCCACCAATATTGAATGGTTTTAGACCTTTCTTCCCTGCTTTACCTAAATCCAAATGATTCTCATAGTTTTCTTAATAATAGCATCCTATTATATTGTTTCATAAAGGAATGACATTGCACACCAACTTCTTACTCATCGATTCCATTCCCAACAATCAAGCGGATGTTCTGCCCAACAAATATTTTTTCGATTAAATTTAATTTGAATTGTGCAGACCTTTCATATAAATTCAACGCCTACAAAGAAGTTATTTACATGAATATATGGCTTGAATTCTATTTCCTTGAAATGGTGAAAAGAATCAGCAGCGTGATCTTGATCTGGATGGGTTCCAACTTCCAACATGGGAATGGATGAGTTGAGGGGCAAGTAAGATGAAAGAGACGTGTTGGCCATGGCCATGTAAGGAAATTAAGAGTATGTTTGATTGGGATTATTTTGGTAAAAAATTATTTTTTTATTTAAAAAATCACTTTTTGTATGTTTGGATAATTTTTTAAAAATAATTAGATTCTAAAAAAATTCTATTTTCAATTTTTTTGTAGAAACTTAAAAAAGCAATTTCTGAAAAAAATAGTTTTTAACTTTTTCAGTTATATCTAAAATTTAAATTTTAAAATCACTTTTTTAAAATTTGAAACAAATGCATCCTAAAGCTAGGGTAGAAAAGAAATAAAAAAATGCTATTTGTACATATAAAATAGATATAGTATGGATATATAAGAGAGAGAAAGATATAAAAGTGATTAATGTTAAAAAAGAAAAGATGATGAATCTATTATCTTGTATCTTTCTCTCTCTTAAATGTTTACACTATATCTATTATGTATGTACAAATAATATTAAAAAAAGAGTAAAATTTTAAATTGGTACTTAAAAGAGTTATAGGATATCAATTTAGTCATTACAAGATTTGTGATATTAATCTAGTTCTCGAAAGAGACTTGAGACATTAATTTGATTCTTAAAAGATTTATAATATCAATTTAGTCTTTGAAAGATTAAATTTTATTTTAAATTAGGCCAATTTTTTTTTAATTTTTTTTAAATAACTTGAAATAAATTTTAATCTTTTGATGATTAAATTGATACCCCATAATTTTTTTGATGACTAATTTGAGATTTTACTTAAAAAAAAAAAAAACCAAAAAAGTTTCACTCAGGGCAGATGAGAAACATATTTTTTTTGGTCAAAAAGAGACTTAGATATTAAGATAGATAGGCTCTGATGAGCTGGGCCCACCCTAACAATAGAAGCCCAGAGCAAAGGCCCACTTTAGTGTAGTTGTCTCAGGATTCTGTTAACACCTCCTAAAAATGAAAGATAGTATAATAATGATGAGATTAGATTCGAACTTCTTCGAGTCCAAGAGTTGCCCTCTTCCAATGTCTAATCTTAAATTATATACTCTCCGAGAGGCACTCCTACGCCATAGATATTAAATAAGCACTGCCTTCGATGAAGCAAGGGTGTTGGCAATAAGGTTTATTTCGGGTTTAAGAAAAAGAAAATTCTAATTGGGAAAATTCTAATTAAATTAGAGTGATTTGACTTAGTTCTGTAAAAATATTTTTAATAAATATGAATCTAATCAATCCAACCAAAATTTTATTTATTAGTATCACATTAAAGTAATATATATATACTTTTTGAAGTTCAAAATCTTATGACACATAATAATAGTGTAAAATTTAGTTATATGATACTTAATAATGGTTTAAATATGTAAATGCCTTGAACAAATTCAAACAAAAAAAAAAGGAGTTACTTAAGTACTAAAGATTAAGTATAAAACTTTAAAAAACTTAGAAATAAAGTGAAAAATATAATTAATCTAGTGATTATGCTGAATGTCAAGATCTTAAGTTTAAAAATTATAAATTTTACACCCAAACTAATAGTAATTGATATGATGAGCACCCTTACAATGAATATAATCTTCCACTACCTATTTTGGATAGAGGTACCCTATTCCTGCATATGTTTTGGGCTGACCGGACAGTCAGCGATGGCCATTTCATTCTTCTTGAGCACTAGAGCATGGGAGATTTCTTCGAATCCACCAGGGCTGTTACCTGTAAAAGACATTCCAACACCAAAATCAATAAGAGCTGTAAAAATGTCAAATCTAGGCAAAGGTGGAACATACTCGAGGACACCAAAATAGAGATACTTATAGTGGTTGAACTCCGAACCATTGGTCCTATTAAGAAGAGGTAATGTAACAGTAAGTGACTCGTAAATAATATGGTTAATAAGATATCGGATTTTAGTCATTAGACAATATGTAGATGGGCGAATGTACAATTCTACTTAAATTAGTGCGGACTTGATCTTCTCGGACTAGTACCGGTATGGTCTAGTACCCTTTCATACATACAATCTTATTAATTTTCATATATGTTTCATTACAGTCTTTGAGTGTGTTTGATTTAATTTTTAGGAGGAAGTCTTTTGAAAGAAGATATTTTAAAAGAAAATTTTAAAAAAAAATTACTTTTAAAAAAATAATTTTACTTGATTTAAATATATCAAAAGTAAGTTTAGAAGAATAATTTTTGTTTGAATAAGATGTAAAATTATTTTTGATTGTTAATGTGAGAATAATAATAAAATTTCTTTTCAAAAATAAAAAATAACTTCAAAATACTTTTTCTAAAAAATATTTTAAAATTTTAAATTTTTTTTAAAAAAATATCTTTTATATATTTAAACATATTAACTACTCTATATTTTTACTCTTATTCTAATAAAAAGTCTCGTAACCTACAAAATATAACCAAACGAAACTTTTGTTGATTAAATTAGTAAAAAACGTCAGAGTAAAAGCTACAGGTATGTTGTGCCTAAAAACAAAAGCTAGTACAACCTACAGGTATGTCTCTAGAGGAAAACTATAGAAGGAAAAGGGAATCCTCCCGTACTATCTTGAAAAATATAAAAGGAAAAGGGAATCACGAACTATCTTTCTATGAAATAATGGAAAGCATTTTAGTACTTGATATCTTTCAGGGAACTCACGTTCACTAACTAATTTAACTAATTTATCATCATTAAAAACTAAATAAGTTCACAGTACGACTATTTTATTTGATTTTCAAATTGAATAATCGCATCGATCAGTAGTTATCTAGCTTTTACCTACAGTACATAAACTAAAGAGAAATGTTTTTTGTACCATTGGGGGTAGGTAAACACCTTGACACCCAGAGATAGAAAAGAGAAAAAAAAATTGTAAAAGAAAGTGAAAAGAGTGAAATGATTGATGGAGAGAGAAAAAGCTGAGAGAGAGTGTTAGGGTGTTGGAGATTTTGGTATGTTCAAATAACATATCTCTAAACTAAATACACTAGCTTTAGGTTTCCCTATTTGAGTTTCTTATGCTCAAGTACCATTTACGAAGCTGCTTTGGCGACCCTACAAGGCCAGCTGTACCTTAACAACATAGGCCATCGATATTTGCTACAGGATTAGCCACCGTCGCTCAAATGTGGTTTTAGAGGCGAAGACAATCCTACAGCTCGATTGTACCGACCACATAAAAAGTTTATCTTGGAGTTGTCTAGTAATTTGTCACTTGAAACATGAAATATAACATATTTCAGTGTGTGACTATACTAATTATTGAAAAATATTTAAAACCATAACTTCAGAACCAAGTTCCGTTAGATATTTCAAGCTTTACCAGAGCATGCACCATATTTCAAAATTTTACCGAATATGTTAAGGATCAAATTCAATGTAGACCCTCTAATTCACTATTTGAGATTCAGACTTGTAGCTTTTGGCAAGTCATCCTAACTACAGCGATGGGTCGAGAGAATGAGAGAATGTTTGGTTAATCTTTAAAAATCTTCAGTATTTATGACTAGAAAAAGAAAAATTCAACGTTATTGTCTGGATGGAAAATACAAGAGATACTCTCAGGTGCTCTGAAAATAAGGAAAAATTTGTACTTTAAACCATACAATACTTGATATTTAAGTAATGGAATAAAAAATGTAGCTATAATTGAAGATAATGATGACCCATAAAGTTAATATGTTAAACATTAAATAAAGTAAAGCAAAGACTGTATTTCACTCCAAGAGCACCTAAAATTTTTTCCAAAAAAAAACAAAAAAGAAGAAAAACAATCGACTTTACAAACTCCAGAAAAAGGGCACCAACATTAATCAGAAAGAACATGACGGCCAGCAATTGCCCATGACTATGATATCAGACATTGGAACATCAACTGCGCCACCTAATACCAACAAATGAGCATTTAATTCTCAATTCAAAATAGAATAATTGCAAGCACCGACTAGAATAAAAGGAGGAGACAAATGCCAATAAAAGAAAACATTAACAATTACTACTACATTCATTCTCAACATTATACCCAAAAAAAAAAAAAGGTCATTCAGCATCTAGGTGCAGCAAAAACTATCACAACATAGCCAGCGCTACTCAGAAAAACACATGAACAGTGCGGTCCTTCCCTCTCAAAAAAACTCCTTGGGCTGATGAACATAATAGCATTGGTCAATGCTCAAGAAACACATGCAGCGGGTACCAAACACTTGGAAATGAAACCCAGCATTTTCTTCTGCAAAGTCAATAGTAGAGTCAACAACAAGATATGGTTTTTAGTTGACACGAATAACAAAAAAAGTAAAGTAAAATAATGGGTTTGGTGGCCAACCCTACCCTCTTGGTAGTGCGTAGTAGTTCGGGAGGGATCTTATAAAGATCTTCGTCAACAGGCTGGGGAGGTCTAGAGGGCAATCGAGCCCCTCGAGGCGGCGAAGATCGCGGAACGGCGTTGTGTTGGTGCAGCTGCTGCTTGCTGATTGGCTTCCTTGCCTGTTCCGTCACGACCCACACTTTCCCAGCTTGCTTAAGCTTTCTCATGTTCCCACTGGCATTCCCATTTTCCTTATCCTTAACCACAACGTTAACATTAACATGGGCATGGGCATGGGCATGGGGATGAGTGCACCTCCTTTCCCTGTTCCTCGTCCCCTGCAATCACAACCACTATTTCAACGTTACTTTTACTTGTTTGTTTAAAGTTAAACCACCCCCCCCCCGCGGGGGGGCCCAAAAACGAAAGAACAAAAAAAAAGGGAAAAGAAAAGAAAAAGGTTTGGTTGCTGAGACAAAAATGAAAACCAGAAAACAGAAACGTGGGATACAAACAGAAGCCATGTGCTTTAACTTCTCGTGTCCTGTTTCAACTACCAAGTCCGTCCTCACGAAGCATAAGTCACGACAACAAACATTTATGTGCCACAGTGCTCAACATTGCACACAAATAATTACGGGGGAAAAAAAATGCACAAACTTGAAAGTGGGAACTTTTGCTTCTCCTTAAAAATCACATCTTTGATAAGCAGTAAGGACTAGGGAGTGAGAGGAATGACAGCTGGGAAATTCGACGAGGTCCCCCAACATAAGTTTTCCTTGCTTAATTAATGAAACCCCGAACCAAAAATGCATAAAGAATCTCAATTCAAGGTAGAGCAAGCTATGATTGGAGAAGTTGGAACATAAAAACTAGGGACAGAGTATCAAAATAAATAACAGAGAAAAAAGGAAAGAGACCTTTTTGAGAGTAGAGTTGCGGACAGGTTTCTGAAAATCAAGAGAGTAAAGGTCGCGATCCAGGCGCACGCAAGGATCACTTTCGCCGGAGGAAGAACTATAACGAACCAAACCAGCTTGTCTTGCACACTCGAAGTACTGAGTAATTGGCAACTCATTTGAAAAATCCCAGTTCCCAAACGCCGGTATCTGTCCACTTCTCTTCCATTCCTATAAAATAATAATAATAAATTCAAGATACAAAAATGATAAAATAATTAAAACCCATCAATCATTACTATTAGTGATCTGAAGGAGAAAAAAATAAGGAGATGGAAAGGAAACTTACATCCATTTTTGGCGAGTGAATGAAATCTCAGCAAAATCTTGGCAAGGTCCACAGAGAAGCACAAGGTGAGGGAAACGCTGTGTCACTGCTTGAAGTACAAAAATGGGTGTGGGGTTGGGGGTTGGAGTAGTTTAAAAGGAGCAATGGAGGAGGGGGTTTCCCAATAAACCTCAGACAGGAGATATAAATTCCTTGTTCAGAATTTAGAGAAAAAGAAGCTGAAAAAGTGAAAGGCAAAGACTGGGGGGGTAGAGTGGGTTAAAACGCTTTTTTTAACTTGCTTTTTCACTTATGAGTTATGACAAAGAAAGGTTGCAGAAGCAGGGTGATGGTGTGATACCAATAACTGTTCAACAAGCACCAAAACGGGGCCTGGCCACTGGTGCCATGGGGCATTGATTTTGTTTCCTTTAACTGGAATTCTATACAGACAATTGGTGGAATAAAATAAGAATAAAAGAGATGAGGAAGAGGGAGGTGAAAATGGTGTTTTGTTGGTGTGGTAGTTGATGATGGTATAAAGCAAAGGAATTCAATGAGGAATGAGGAAAAGGACGGGGATGGGATGGGGATAGGGACTCCACAATCCGAAGACCATGGCTTTGTACCTAGATTTGGGGAATTTAGTAAGCGAGTGACTGTTGCTGACAAGTAGGTGGGTCTGTGTTACTGTGTCTGCGTGCGCACAGCACGGCAATGACCAATCTGAAAAAGCTTCGAATTTGAATGCCAATGGCTGCTGCCAAACTGTCACTGTTGACCCTCTTCTGCACCACTTACTCTTATAGCACCCCCACCGCCTCTCTCTCTCTCTCTCTCTCTCTCTCTCTCTCTGTCTTTTCTTTGCGCCAAATTAGCTAAAAAAGTTGCCCAACTTTTTGTATCGAGAAAACCTTTATTTATTTATTTATTTCATACATGCATTGGATCTCATTTTTTTATTAGCATGTGCCGGATCTCATGCTTGTTAGCATTTTTAAAACTGCAAAAAAAAGTCGGATTTTTTATTTGACACTTTTCAATTGGCCTTAAACTTTTGTTTACAAAAAGGTACTTTCCACTGAAGTGCCACCTGTCGATGCATTTTCATTTAAAAGGTGTAAACATGAGAAAAATAGTCAATGGGAGACAGTGTAAGTCAGCGTCTCAGCGAGGAAAACGGATGCCATGGTACAATACGCAGAAAAAACCGTAGTCAGCATCTCGGCGGAACGCGAAACATAACATAACGTACCCATCGTGGCCCGTGAAGTGATTTATTGTCTCAAGTTTTGACTTAGAATACCATTCTTACATGCGATTACCAACACAACAGCTGAGGCAGAGGCGGCATACTATGGGGTTTGTGATAGCGATCAATGTTTGTGAGTTTCCTTAGCATTAAGATAATGGAATAATAACTGGGGAGCGGGGGCACCTTTGACAATGTGAGCTTCACACGCATAAGTCAACACGAACGCGCATTTCCACCACATGACATGACACGCCAAAATCCTTGTTTCCTTCCATAATACGAAACTAAACAGGTTTTGTCCCCCTTCCCTGTCTTGTCTTGCCGTCCACAAGACCCACACATACATACACTATCTACCCACAAATCACAGAATTGAGTTGCTTTGCTCCACGCGATCATCTCCTCCTCTATGCTTGCGCAATGCTTGGAGTTGGTTGTTCTCACATCTCACAGTAATGCATGGGGCAGTGAAATATAGGACATTGTCACATATATTCAATTATTGTACTATTATTATATTAAATTCATTAATTTCAACGTAGGATTTGCACAATTTAGTATGTAGATTATATTTTGGTTTAAAAGGCGACAGACTTTTTTAAAGGTCAATTTTAGAAAAAGAAAACTATAATTCGAAATTCAACAACTCAAATTTTTCAACCTATCAAATTTGCATATTGATTTTTTAGAACAAATTTTACATATGTAAAATGAGTGAACTTATAGTAGTATATTAAGCCATTTGGCAAGTTTAACTACAAAAAATTTTCTAAAATCTAGCTATAGTTTAAGAGAATTCATTACATGTTCTTGTACTAAACAGATAAGTGCTCCTCTGTGTCTCACTTCTTTTTTTTTCTTTTTTGATTTGTTGATCATATTTTTTAACAAAAAATTATTGCCATGATTTTTCAATTATGAATAATAATTTTTTTGGTCAACTATCTTTTTTTTTTGGTAGTGGAATGTTTTTTAAATATATGACTATACGACTGGGCTTCAGGCCAATCCAAGTTTGAGGGCCTCAGCAATTTCATCCAACCACAACAATCTGAAGCAGTACCAGTTTCCGAGTCAGTCAGGCCCAGGAAGTTATCTTTTCAGATTATCTATATGCTCTTGTTCGTTGGGCTGACTAACGCGAAAACCCATATTGCTATAACTTTGCATCTATATTGTGACGAAATCTAAAACTTAAACTGTTGACAAAAACAAAAAGTAAAAAAAAACTTGAACCATATAGAGCTCGTAGTTTACTAAAAAAATTACTTTATATTGCTGTTAATTAAACTCATTACTCACATATATTGTTTCTTTTATTTTATTTTATTTTTCCAGGGGAGGCTCTAGTATTGGGGTGGGACCTAAAAAATCCCCACTAAGAGTTGTATTTGATTGGTAATAAAAATTGGGGAAAAAATTTTCAGGGATGAGCTCCATATAGAGATTATCCATAAAAATTTTCATCCCATTTTTTATGTAGAACTCATTCATAAAATTTTCATTCAATTTTTATCTTTCAATCAAACACACCCTAAAGAATTAGAAGAATTAAATAACAATGAAAAAAAGGAGGATATATTAAGTGATATTGAACCCTAGCCATATGAGGTAGCCTTAAAGAACTCATTAGTATCCTCATTACAGTTTTCTGATTTTCTCTAACTAACACTAAACTGCCTGCATGTTCCATAGTGCAAGATTAAACATCAGAGTAGGGTTCATTAGTCACATAAATATGAGCATAATACATAAGACTTAATTGCCATGAACTTTTTTTATTTAAAAAAATAAAAAGCAAAGGATTTTTTTTCTTGATAAATAAATTGATGGCATATATGTCACACGTGTCATCATATCCAAAACAAGAAAAATATAGAAAAGAACAGAAAGAAAAGCATGCCTCATCAGCTGCATCACAGATCATTTTAAAAGTAATTGTTAGGGTGCATCTTTCCGTTGATTTTAATATGATGATTGTGGTGACCGTATTAGACACATCTAGTTGGAAACGATAAGGCAGGGCTATACAAGCACAACAGAATGAGACGGAGAAGAAATGTTCTAAGTGTATGCAAATAAATCTACATTGTAGCTGCTTTGATGTTTGAAGCTGAAAAGCAGGTCTCAGCTTTCAAGTTTTCCAGGCCTCTAGTCATTACGTCCACTTTCCTGATGATGTTTGGCTATCGGAATTAGGAAGACTTCCATACCGAATATTTACAACAATAAAATGGCACAACACAAGTATTTAAACCTATACAGTACATGAATCTTTACAGCAAGGATAAATGCAGTTACAAATATATAAATCATTGTTATTACTATAAAAGCAATGAGTAAGCTGGAAAGATATCTGAATCCATGCAGCATAATTAATGAATATAAAATCAAGGAGAAATTTAAGATGATTAAACAAAAATATGGTGCCAAGTTATGTTGGACTTGGTTTTTCAGATTTATCTTAGTTTCCTTAGCGGCAAGGCACGTCCAAAGAGCTTTTCTACTTCAGTGGCTTCCATTTTGAGGCCGTTGAGTATATCCATTTCCTCTTTTGATAACTCTCTTAAGAAATTTTCCTCATCCGCTTGAAGTACTTTGAACCCTTCAGCCAACCTCTGAAACAAGGTGATTTCTGTTTTCCCTACTTTCTCTACCTCTTCCTCTAACTGTTCAACTTCCCTCACAATGGTCTCTTCTCCTTCCTCTACTTTTTTCTCCAGCCTTTCTACCAGGGAAGGCTCTGGCCCACAAGTATTATCTGTTCTGATGAACGTGCTGAAGTCTCTTCCCACACTGTTGGCCGCTCTTTCAAGTTCACGTACTATAGATTCAGGCAAAACCGCACTTCTTGTGTACACAACAGCACCGCCATAACCATCCCATGCATCATTTCTGCCTCTGTAGTATACAAATATGTAGTCATCTGGTTTGTTCTCAATCTTCGATGATAAAATATACCTGCATATCAGTGCTGGTAAGTCTTCTAGTGGGGCGAAAGGCCAAATTCAACAAATAAAAGAACATTCATCGGGTGAATTTGAAAGGGCTGATTATAGAGTAACAGAAATGCAAATCCTGAATCCTCATAGATGCCAGAAAAACATTTTTAGGTCTTCACTTGTTAAAGGAGTTCAGAACAAGAAGATGCTGTCCTGTTCTTTCTTTTTTGAAGTTGCAACATTTACTTCCATCAAGCAGTTATATTTTATTTAGATAGCAATATTTGGGGTATGCTTCATGTGATATAGTTGCCATTGCCAATACCTATATATGTTTAGGTGAGTTAATCCTGAAAATAGAGCTTCTGAGGAAGAAATTACCAGTCATCTTGATAGTGAAGGTACTCGTTATCATGATTATAGAGGATCCCGGGATATGTAGGATCTTGCACAAATCTCTGCACAGTTGACCTAGTAAGAAATCCAGCATCTGGAGTTCGTACTCTCCACGACAAATTGCCCACAAGTTTGTTAGATTCTGTGTGAAATTCATGTAATTGGCAGTCAAAGGCATCGAAGGTAGGATTCAAGCCACTAGTGATGTACCACTTGCCACTAAAATCTGCAATGTTGAAGCTCCTAACAAGGACATCAGGATTTGGAGCAGGAAAATCTCCCACATCAGATTTTCTAGGCACGCATTTCTTCCGCGAGACTGCACACTCATTGAATTCATCAACTACACTGTTTTCAAACAGGTCTCCGCATTTAATCTGGAAAATTAAGAAGAAAAAGAAGCTTCCATAAGCGGAATTCACCTCCTTTGGCAATTGGTATATAATGGTACATGAATGAATGAACTTGCTGTAAAGAACAACACTAACTTGGCATTCGGTCTCATCAGGTCTATTGTTGCAAGTTTGGAGGCAAGCAACATTGGCTGCACAAGACGGGTTCGAAAGACACCTAGCCAGTTCTATCCTGCATGGATAAAAGAAGAGGAAATTGGAGGCTTAGGCCTATTGTATTACTTCTGTCATAGTTTTGAGGTAATGTGTAAGGTATATCTACTACTGCCTACTGTTAATTTGGAAGAAAAGGAAAAAGAGAAAGAGAGACAGGGAGATGGAATGGTATACCTGCATTCCTTCAACAAGCAAGCACAAGTTTTGAGAGCGTCAACAGCATCAGCTGATGGAACGATCATTAGAATGCAGACCAATATACCAGCCAATTCCAGTGAGCGTAAATAACTCCAATCTTTCAGAAATACAAGCATTCTATTCACCGCAAATCCGAATATCTGTTGTTATCCAAACAAGTTGGAAACTCAGAGGATGTATATGGGAAAGAAGGAACAAGATTTGCATTTTCGCACAAGGATTATGTTTGAGGTATGATTGTATGAACTATGAAGGAGGACTGTAGGAGGAAGTAACTAGCAGACCAGTTACCTACCCTTGGTAAGTTAGTATGAGTTGTCGGTGGTGAAGTGAGAGAAGCATCTCTTTGACCTTTGAGGGGTTGCGGCCTCAAACTGGAAGAATGGCGAGAAGGTCTCAACAAGTGCAAGTGCTTTGGCTTTCTGGTGGTGGAGAATACTTTGAGCACAGCCACACTATGACACTGAAACCCTCTTGTTCTGTGAAACCTTATATGGCCTGGTTTAATACATGATCCACCGGGAGTGCCTGTGCCTGTGCCTTCCTGATGGGATAACAGCATTGACTTTGCAGCCAACGTCGCCATTTATGTCCTCACTTCCCACTGTGACCTGACACTGAGAAAGAACGCAGGGTAAGTCAGCAAAGACCAATATATAGCATCCTTAATCAGAATGCAGAGCTAATCATCACCCAAATTGATATGCACAAGACTCTAACACAAGAGGGTAACATAATTGGCCTAGGAAACTGTGTAGTTGTTGTCATTGTTCAAGTTTCAAAATTTAGTTATATGCAGATGTAACTGAAAGGACATGTATGATTTAGAATGAATGAGGAATGAACGAGCATAGTGGGGAAACATGCCTTGTGGCGTGGATGAGGGAGGGACAAATGCACCTGAAAACGAAGAAAAAATGAAAAGAAAGAAGAAGAAAGACGACACGCCGTCGCATTAGATGAGCATGAGCTGCTCCTGAAAGAGATAAGACCATCATCGTGTTCGTGTGGACTGCAAACAGACCCGTAACTGCAACAACAGCGTACACGTCGACGCTTTCACCTTCTTCTAAGGCCTTGCAATTGCGTTTGGACTCAAGTTCTTTTGTGGCCCACTTCACATACGCTAATTTTTGGAGATCCAAGGTAAAAAAAGATCGAGTTTAAAATGCTTCTTGTTACGACCAAAAAAAAATTAAAAACTTCTTGTTATGGTTAGAATACAAATTTTTCCATGACCAAAAAAAAAAAAAAAAAAAGAAGAATTCAAGTTTTCCCTGGTTTTTTTTTTTTAATGATTATATATTTCTTCAGTAATGTATCACTGACGAAATGAAGAATTACACCTTTCTTGAACCTTGTTTTGTTTCTATTGTTTGACAGTATTTACTTTTTTCTGTGTTTAGTTAATGTTATTTTATTAAATACACATGAAAGCGAATAATGAGAACTGACAAAAGGAATAAAAGATAAAGATTAATTTTGATATATTATTGGTGTAAAAAAATTTTACATTGGAATCTAATTAAATATTGCTATATAGGAGACTTGAGACTTTTGAGGTAGTGGATTAGTGGGCATAAAAATTAAATATTTTGTTAATATAATAATATATAATTATATGTATGTATAAAATATTTCTACAGCCACAATGTGTCAAAATTAAATTTTAAAAAAAAAATTCCGATTGCTATCCTATCAAAAGAAAGAATTGAGATGGTAAAATACGGAACATGGTTGCTTATAAAAAAATTAAGGGGCAACAAACATATTGACAAAAGCAAAGTTACTACAAGAAGATAAATATCTTTAACAGTTGTTGATGGATAAATGCATTTTTCTCTTAATTTTAATTCATCGATAATTACCAATCCATTTTGTTCATATACTGCCTAAAGAATGTAACGATATTAGGATTCATTTATTTTAGAAAACTCTTTTAAGTAATACCTCATCATAGAACCCGACGAGTGAAATAAATAAAGTAGCATAGATTGGATAAGGCACAAATGCTAGCTGGCTTAAGATATGAACGTATTGTCGTTATTGCAATGTTAATTATACAGCTAAGGGCGCGTACGCGTTTTCCCTTGAACAATACTATGTGAAAGGTTAAAAGGCACGGCGATTGTAGCAAGAAGAATTACAAGCTGTGATGCGAGGAGCACTAGTTAACGAGAATATTCTTATCATAAAACGATGCCTCCAAGGGAAGATGACTCTATATATCTTCAATTCCACTCGTCTCTTAGGAAAATTTTGGCAGCTCTGCTCTCATTTTTCACATAGCGCAGCTTCCCCAGTGGCCTAATTTCTCTTGTGGGTACAGAGGTTTGGGTTTGATATGAAAACAAAATACCACTCACTTGGCCTCCATTTGTTTGCATTCTTCATTCTTACAACATTCTTAGACTCTCCCCTCCACGTTTCCCCTGCACCCAATGACCCACAAGGTCAAATTATATTTGTATACTAATGTTAATCTTACACACTTATAAATGTTATGTACACATTTTTTCATTGACCATTTGTTACTTGTAGTAAATGACTAACTTGTTTCCGAACTGGTGCAGCTAAATGTGCGTTGAATTTCACCACATACCCATACGTGGCATTTGGTGAGTGTGGGGGTGTCCACGAGGACATAAGCAGCTGGGGTGGGGATGGCTTCCCAAGCACCATGTGCTGCCGTAATGCCCTCACAGTTTTGTCCGATGCATTGGCCAGCCATGCCCGTAACTTATCGGGACGAGTCTTCATTTCCCAAAGTCAATGGCAGAACTGTAGCGGCGTGTTCCATCCCCAACAAGGGATGTCAACCAATTCGTGTGGCTTTGACAACTTGTTCCTTGACACCTTCCACTGCTCCAACTTGGCTTTGCAGGATGTTCAGGCCAAGCAGCAGTATCAAGATGCCTTGGACAAATGCTCCCACTTCGATCAACCATTTGTTCAGTCTTGTGCAGATTGTACCAGTGCAATATTCAGCTTAAGAGATGCTTTAATATATGGGAGCAGCGACTCTGATACTGACAGAGCCATATGCGGGGTAGCAGCTCTTGTTGCTGTTGCAGTTGGCAAACCCGATGACCCCTCCCTCGTTGACAAATTCTTACGGTGCTTGCCATCTTCTTCAGCAGGAGTAACGGGTAACAAAGGGCCGTCTCTACCATTAATTGAATTTCTTAATCTCTAACTTGGTCTAAACCTTTTGACTTCTTTTTTTTTTTTTTTTGGTTCGGGAGGGGGTATTTTGGGAGGGGGGTGGGCACGGGACTCTGCCCTGCGAGTCTTGAACGCGCACCCTGCACCCTGCTTTTCCTAAGAGGCAGTCTATTGAGCCATGTGTGCTGGCCTCTGGGTGCTCACCTTTTGACTTCATTTGAACATCAAAAAGCAGCGTTAAAAGTGGACACAAAAGTCTTAGCCACCCATATATTTTTGGTAAAATAATTTATAGTAAGAGATTTTGTACAAATTTATTTGCAAGGATGTCAGGGCATACATATTGATTTTTGAATAAGCAAGTCATATTGTTTTATTTTATTTAATAATTATTATTATTATTTTTTTAATTTTTGAAAATTTTCTCTAGATAGAATAGTATTACTCATAATTTTTAAGTTTAATTATTTTATAAATTTTTAGATTTTCATTCAATTTTTAATTTATTCTTTATAGATTAAAAATTTATAATTAAATTTTTATAATATATAAAATTTTTCAATTAAATTCTTATTATTATAAAAAAAATAGAATATTCTATTCCATCTCCATCTCTTTCTTCACCTCCACTCTCTCTCCTCCGCCGCTCCAACCACCCAAACCATCTCCCTCTTCACCACTATGCACTGAATCAAACTCGCTCAAGTGATGGTGCTATTAGTGCTGCTGAGGAGCAACAGAGCTCCGCCTATGGGACCTTGCGACCGACGCTCCACCCGCTGCCTCGTCGGCCACACGGCTGCTACTATAATTGTTGTTGCTCACATCCGAGTTGAGTTGTCATAGAGTTTCCTGCGCCGAGTTGAACTCGCTCAGGTGGTGGTGGTGGTGCTGCTGCTGCTGCTGTTGAGGAGCAGCGGAGGAATGAGCGAGGGAGTGGATGGCGGCCGTGGGCATGGATGAATGGGGGGCGGTGGCACACGACTAGAAAGAGGGTGGAGGACTCCCTGCTACTCACGACGCTAGCAGCGCAACAAGTGGTCGCAATGGATGAGAAGCTGGGTGTGGCGGCAATGATGGGTGTTGAAGATGTGGCTGCGGTGGTGGGTGGAGGACAAGGCAGCAACGTTGAAGACTGAGGAAGAGGATGGTTTAGGGAGGGTGATATTGATCTAGAATAGATTATATTAAAAAGGTGTATTGATAGTTTATACTATTTTTAGCTATAGATTTCTATTTTATATATATTGAACGATTTAGATCAACAAGGTGTGTAGTATATTTGACTTCATTAGGTGTACTTAGGTGTACTATAGCATTATGCCTTATTTTGTGGAGTTTGATTGAACCGAATGAAACTGACAGAAAAAGATGTCTTCCCTTCTCAGTGTCGGGAGGATCTCCGTTAAGTCTGCTGTTAATAAGCGTGCCATTAGTTGTGGTTGCTGTGTTACTGATCGCTCTTGTCGTAAAATGTGTGGCCAAGAAGAAGAGGCCTCCTAAGCCTTTTCAGTTGAAGGAGATCTCTTCCTGCTCTGGACTATACTGCTTCACCAAAGCTGAAATCGACAAGGCCATGAATTTTGGGGATGAAAAGGTTTGCCTTGGACGTGGGAGTGCAGGCCATGTGTACAAAGGCATTCTACCCAGCGGTCAAGTCGTGGCCATCAAGCATTTGACCAAGAGCAACCCCTCTGATTCTTTCACTCGGGAAGTTCAAGGCCTTTCCAGGCTTCGTCATCCAAACCTGGTTTGCCTATTTGGCTGTTGCATTGAGGGTGACGAGAAATATTTAGTCTATGAATATTGTGCAAAGGGGAATCTAGCTCATCATCTCCTAAGTAATGTCCTCTTCTCTTGATCAATTAATGATCTGATATGTTCAATGTATATTATGTATATTATGTATATTATGACTATTAGCTAGTGCAATATTATTTAATTAAGCTACCTTGCTTGGTGGGGATTGAAAGCACCGAGCACCGTCTTCATAGATATTATTATATATGCATGTTGACGTATGTGTGTGATTCAATGTTCAGGAAAAGGCAGCCATTTGAAATGGGAAACAAGAGTCAAAATTTTGAGGGATTGTTCATTCGCACTCAAGTATCTCCACCATCATATAGAAGGCTGCGTTGTCCATAGAGATATAAAGGTAGGTGCATTAAATCAAAATCAGGATTCTGCTATATATATATAAATGCACATAGTTTTCAGTTAGCATTATGTTAATGCCTCACATTGATTTGATTTTGACTTTTAGCTTACGAACATCCTTCTGACTGAGAATTTACAAGCGAAACTGTCGGATTTTGGACTGGCAAAGATAATGGGGATAGAAGAGAGCAAGGTTTTCACTGATATTAGAGGAACCATAGGGTACATGGATCCAGAGTACATGAGTAATGCCAAGCTAACCTGTGGCAGTGACATATACAGTTTTGGTATTGTTGCTTTACAACTTCTGTCGGGACAGAAAGTCATAGAAATGGATCTTGATGCCAGAGATCAGCTCACCAGGAAGGTATTTCCTTGGCAGACAGAAAAAGAGGGCAACAAATAATGTATAATGTAAATTACATGCATTCAACTAAAGTGCAATAATGCGATTGAATTCATAGTTTATTGGTTGTCTTCTGCACGTCTCATTTGAGTTTGGGATGCCTGTGTTTAACTTCCACCCCCTCCCCCCAAAAAAAATCTCTTAGGAATAATTTCTAATCTTACTTCCTTTGATTAAAAAAAAAAAATACACTAAAGTGCAATAATCTGAAATTATATGTATTTGAAGGCAAGGGATGTGAGTATGGGAAAGCGTCCACTGTCGGATTTTGAAGACCCACGGCTAAATGGAGAAGTGAATAAGGCAGACTTTGAAGCCATCTTACACATTGCAGTCCTGTGTGTTGCCAAACAAAGCAAGGGTCGTCCAACCATTGAGGTTGTCTTTGAGGAGTTGGACAAGGTCCATAGTGATATGCGTGCACGTGAGGTATATATACATATATGCTTACTTACTCCCAAAATCAATCACCAACTCAATAGATAGAGTCTATTGATTTGCATGTGCTCGTTAGCTATTGCTTGCTGTAGTTTTTTGTGTTTATCGGATTCACAATAGCTTTTCTGTTTCTGCAGCAGAACGCAAAGCAGGAGAAGTGCTCACCAACCCCAACCACACCCACCCCAACCACAACCACAACCTCAACATTCACCTTTAGCTCCAATTCCTCCAAATTGATTTCTCCTTGACATAAAAGATGCTGCCGTGGAGGTTATGTACGTATGTGTGATGAGTAATTGATAATAATTAGAAGATGGAGATGTACATTACGTAAAATAATCCCCATAGAACTGCTACAGCTGTACAAACTGACAAGTGTGGTGTACATACTAATATTTCATAATTTTCTCTCGGTCGCAGATCTTGAAAATGGTCTCAGTAAAGGTGTTCTGGCGAGCTACGGGTCCTAAAAAATTCATATGGCGGCACTGCACTGGAATCATACAACACCCATCTTTTCTTAAAAGGCTAAGGGGATCCAAAAGACCAAAGGGGTCATGCACCGCAATCACAATGAATCAAATACATTAGGTCTATATGTACCCAAAATAAATAAATAAATAAAAGAACTCGCTGGCTCTGTAGTTGAGCCCTTTGCTTTCGAACTTTTGCTGCTGACAAGATTTAAGGGAAAAAAAGAAAAAAAGAAAAAATTGTTGTTATAGACTTATAGTAGTAGCAATTTGAAGTAATTGCTCCTATTTTTTTTAGCAACCTCCAAATGACATAATGTTGTTCTGAAATACAATTGGATTGGATAATCTGTTTGGTTATCCTTGTATAGATATCCTCCCATCTCATGAGATTCATGTTCATTATGGACTCTTTCCTTGCATTTGCTCATAATATCCATTAAGGAGTCGCAGAAAAGCAACTACAGGAGGATGGTGATGAAAGTTGAAACTATATGAAGATATCTATGAGGTTTGCCTCGTAAATGCAGAAGAAACGGAGACAAAAGTTTAAGCCAATATAATGAGCTGAGGCCGACCTCGTATTTATGTGAAATATTTCAGCGTGCGTCCTGTATATACCCACAGTGAGTAATAGAAAAAGCACAGTTTGTTGATTTGCTAACAACCAAAAATCAAATTATGAGAAAGAGAGAGGGAGAGAGCCCCCGGGGGGAAGGGCGGACCTAAAAGCAAATCTATATCAACACTTAGAAAAAACATTTCTAAATTGAGTACGTCTCAACATTAAGTACTGGAGATGGTATGGATTGGGCATGCACAAAGGTAGGTCTGGCGAAAAGAACGGATATGAGTGCAGTGGTCCTTCCAAATGGGTTTAGCCACATCCAATAATGTGTTTACCCACATTTGTCGAATGTGGTAAAATCTGCTGTGCAGAATGTGCCAAAAAGCAAATACAACATTAATGCTTTGTGTTTTGACAAATTATCTACATTTTTTTTTCAGCTAATATCCACAACCTCCTATAAATGGTAAAAGGATGTTTGTGTTTTTTGTTGGTAAAAGGAATGTGGTAAAAGGAATTTTGTTGGTAAAAGGAGATGATGATGATGATGATGATGATGATGATGATGATAATAATAATCACAATCACGTGAACAAATTTTTATTCTTTGTCCTAATTTTTGTTTTTTTTCAAATTATGATTATTCATTATTTATCTAGATATTTGAATATATAAAATGTGCAATTGTATATTATTAAGTAAAAAATTGTGCTGAATATTTAATTTTATTTGTATAAAATACTATTAATAATTAATTCTTTAATTATATAAAGAATGCATGAATATAATAAAATTATAAATTACTCAAAAAAGTATATTAAACGACACTGCATAAATTAAATAAATGAATATTTCACATTTTTTATTTTTACTAAAAAAAATAAAAAATATCTTTTCTCTCCCATCTTTATTTTCACACTAAATTCACATTTGGTTTTAACTTCTAAGTATGAAAATGAGAGAGAAAAAAAGTGAAAAAAGATTTAATGTGCGTTTGTACAATATTACTTGTGACTTTTTTTTTTTTTTAATGGAAGTGGCAAATTTATTAATAAGACAAAGCAGGGGACAATGTCATCTGGTGGATCTTCTAGCCAAATACCAGTCTTACCAGCCAGTACCCTTCTAGCAAGCAAGTCTACCACAAGATTACTATCTCTAGAAAAAATCCACAATAAAAAAAAAAAAAAAAAAAAACCTGAACCATGAAGCGTATAAATAAGTGTCACTAAGACTTGACCCATTGTATGATAGGTCCTCAGATGAATCCTGGATGCTTGTGTATACATTCTTCGCATCTCCCTCTAGGAAAATTCTTCTAAAACCCATTTCCTATGCGAAGAGCAACCCCTCCTTGGCTGCAATGAGTTCAGCTGAATACGGATTAGTATAGTCATGCCTTGATTGAGCTTTCCTAGCCATAAAGCTCCCTTGGAAATCTCTGACCAAAATTCCTACTCCTGCTGTGCCAGCGCTTGTATCTATTGCTGCGTCTACATTAATCTTGTATATTCCTTAGGGGGTGGCATCCATTTCTGTTGTTGTTGTCTTGGTGGTAATGCAAAGGAGTTATCCATATCTTGAATAAACATTTGTACTCCAACCGAGGCCCTATACCTCACCACCTCAGGTCTGGGTAGCGGTTTACCCTGCCAAACTACATTGCGGGTATACCAAATCCTATGCCAAATTTTGATTAAAAGCCTGAGTTCGTCCTCTGATAGTCTAGTAAGACCTTCATCCATTCCCTACAACCAGTCCACGCCTACATAATGATCGATACACCCCTCAACTTCAGTTCTTGTGACAAGGTTTAGAGTATAGGGGCATTGCAAATATAGATGAGTAAGAGTTTCTTTTAGTCCTCCACATAAATAACAACTCTCTGGGACCGTAACTCCTCTGTTCCTAAGTCTATCTTTAGTTGGCAATGCCTTCCTCAATAATCTCCACCAAAAGACTCGAATTTTTGGCTGAGTCTTGGTTTTCAAAAGGCGCTTCCACAACCTCTTATGATTGTTAATTCCATTAAATTGCCTATACCCTGAATGATTGCTCTATATACGTCTAGAAACATGATCTCGCCATCCAACTTTGTACGCACTTCTAATAGAAAATGTTCCCTTCGACTCAAAGGCCCAAAACATGCAATCATCTGCATGGCTTTGGCTGAGAGTCGTATTCAGAATTAGCTCAACATCTATCGATGAAAAAGAATCTCTAATGAGTTGTTCATTCCATTGCTTGGGGTCATGGAAAATCAGTTGATGCACTATCTGAATTTCAGGGGGAACTAAGTATGGGCCCTAGATTTTGTAGGTAGCCGAATTTGATAGTCACTTATGATCTCAAACATCAATATTGACCCCATCTCCAAGTCTCCATAGTAAGCCTTGTTTCAAAAGTTCTCTACTTGCTAGTAAACTGCTCCATGTGTATGACGGTTTACACCCTTGATGAGCATCCAAAAAAGAACCATGAGGAAAGTATTTTGCTCTAAGAACTCTAGCAACCAGTGAATATGGATTCTGAATAATCTTCCACCCCTGTTTGGCCAGCATTGCCAAATTGAAAATGTGAAGGTCACAAAAACCCATTGCATTTGATTCCTTTGGCCAACAAAGCCTTTCCCGCCTAATCTAGTGTATTTTCCTATTTTCTTCTTGAGGTACCCACCATAATTTACACATCAGTGTTTCTAATTCCTCACAAAGTGCTAGAGGAATCTTAAAACATGACATGGTATATGTTGCAATCGGCTGGGCGACCACTTTGATCAATATCTACTTCCCCCTTTTGGAAAGCAATATTTTCTTCCATCCTTTTACTCTCTTCCACACTCTTTTCTTCAAAGGCTACAAGGATTCATTTTTAGTTCTACCAAGTGTCATGGGGAGCCCTAAGTACTTCTCAGAGAAAGCCATAGCATGAATTCCGCTCTCATTAAGGATTTGTTACTTCATATACTTCTTCATATTAGGGCTAAAAAGAATAGTAGACTTCTCAAAATTCACCACTTGTCCTAAAGATTTGGCATAAATCTCTAAGATCTCTAGCAATTTGTGGCAATTCTCTTCATTTGCTTTGGAGAAGACAAGACTATCATCAACAAAGAATAAATAAGTAATCAGTGGTGCTGCTCTTGTCACCCTTAAACTTGAGAAAAGTTGAGCTCTTTTAGCTTGAAAAATTAGTGAAGACAAACCTTCAACACACAAGACAAACAAATATGGAGAGAAGGGTTCGCCTTGTCTCAAACCTCGTTGAGGCCTAAA
The DNA here is from genome assembly GCA_031439585.1 of Pterocarpus macrocarpus. Lineage (NCBI taxonomy): Eukaryota > Viridiplantae > Streptophyta > Magnoliopsida > Fabales > Fabaceae > Pterocarpus > Pterocarpus macrocarpus. The sequence goes on along the minus strand of CM062515.1, from coordinate 2,372,894 downwards.
CAAATCTCTTGGATATCCATTCAATAAAATAGAATAAGAAACTAGCCTCATACGCTGCATAACTATGTCTATCCATCTATGATTAAAATTCATTTTCCTCATAATGGCCTCCAAAAAGTTCTATTCCACTTGATCATAGGCTTTGCTCATATCAAGCTACCAAGCCATATATTCCTCTTTACCAGACCTCTTGTACCTTAGAGCATGAAATAGCTCATACGCAATAAGGACATTATTCGTGATCTGGCGATTTTGAATAAATGCACTTTGCGAATCTGATATCATTGAGGGTAGTATGACCTTTAACTTGTTTGCCAAAACCTTACTGATAATTTTGTAAATCACATTACAAAGAAAGATAGGCCTGAATTGCACCATATTTTCTATATTCCAAACTTTAGGAATTAAAACAATAAAAGTTTGATTAATGTCATCAATAAAATCCCCGTTATTTAGAAAATTGAGATCTGCATCAATAATATCTCCCAATATTTTTGAAAAAATAAAGCAGGCATACCATCCGAGCTTGGTGATTTGAAGGGCTCCATTTAGAAGACAGCTTCCTCAACCTCCAAAGCAGAAAATCGGCCAGCCAAAAAGTTGTTTATGTCATATGTTACTTTCTCATCTACCGCCTCTAAAAACCTGTCAATCATGTCGGTTCTGAAGTAGTAAATAACTCCATGAAATAATCCTTGGTCACCTTATAAATTTCATTATGTTCTAAATGCCAATCCCTTCTCTGGTCTTGAATCTTGGATATTTTATTTTTCCTTTTCCTCATGGATGCTCTAATGTGAAAAAATTTTGCATTTTGGTTTCCTTCTCTAAGCCACTAGACCCAAGACCTCCGCATCCACCTTGTTTCTTCCTTATGTAACAACTCATTAAGTTCTTTTTTCTTTTGCTTGAGGCGCTGCACTACCTCGTCAATTTGGGTTTACCTCTTAAGTTCCTCCATTTCACGTTGGGTTTGCTTCATTTGTCTCCCTACACGACCAAAATCATCTCTGTTCCAGAATTTTAATAATTCCCCAACATATGCAATCTTTTGAGCTACTAAATTTACTCCCTCTTCTGCAAAAATAGTGTGCCACACCCTTCGTGGCTTTTATGCTCGCAACCAAAATGGCAAACCCATATTTTCTCAAAGTGGAATGGTTTTTCTTGTTTATCCCGCCTATATTAGCATCTTTGTACGTTGAATCTAACATGATCGGGTTGTGATCGGAATAGGAAGAGACCAAGTGTGATGCTCGAGCATTTAAAAAGCTTCCAATCCATTGAGAGTTGCCTACAAATTTATCAAGATGTTCTTGTACATTCTAGTCCCTACTTCTACCATTACCCCAAGTGAATCAGTATCCTATATGTGAAAATAACGAAAGCTATTTTTGGTATGAGTCAAATGAATGGCAAGAGTTTCCTATTCTTGTGGAAATGAAGGAGAGATAGTACGGCTCCTACATTGGTGCTACCTTAAGTTTTCTACCGAAGAGAAAATTGTTTTCATTCTCTTGTTTCGGATAGATGAGAATGGAGAAGCTCTCCTATAAATTGAGCTCTCATTCTTTCCCATTTCATAAAATCATCTAGAAAGCATTTGAGAGTTTATATATTCTTTGGGAGTTCTCCTATATATAAAAGAGAAGTGTGTTCTCCTTTAAAAAGAGAGTGTTATTGTTATCTCTTTGTAATAGGGAGAAGATATAATCCTCAAAGAAAGTTATTCAATTCTTTCCATATATTGTGTAGAATTTTCATTTTCTTACTTTTATATTTTAGTTGCATCATATGTTTGGTACCTAACAGTGGTATCAAAGCTTAGTTTACTGATTGGTTATTTTTCCGCTGCGAGTTACCATATTAAAAAAAAAAATGGCAGCAAAATATGAAGTTGAGAAGTTTAATGGGAGTAATTTCTCCTTTTGGAAATTGAAGATGAAGGCAATCCTAAGTAAGGACAATTGCTTACCAATAATTGAAGGCAGGCCTACTGGGATAGCTGATGACAAATGGAAGGATATGAATGATAGTGTTTTTGCAAATTTGCATTTGGCATTGTCTAATTCAGTCTTGTCAAGTGTTGCAGAGAAGAAGACAGCAAAAGAAATTTGGGATGCACTTGTCAAACTGTACGAGGTCAAGTCACTTGACAATAGAATATTTCTAAAAAGGAGGTTGTATTCTCTTCGAATGAGTGAATCCACGTTGGTGACGGATCACATCAATAATCTAAATACATTATTCTCCTAGCTTAGTGCCTCAAATTATACAATAGCAGAGAATGAGCATGCAAAACTTCTACTTCAAAGTCTACCTAACTCATATATTCTTGAAGAAGAATCAAGGCGCAAGAATAAGGAAGATGGATCAGAGAGCTCAAGACAAGCTGAAGCATTGTCGATGCCAGGAGGGAGATCAATGGAACGAGACTCCAGTGGGAGCCATGGCTAGAGTAAATCAAAGTCAAGAAGAAGGAAGAATTTCAAATGCCACCAATTTGGCATGAGAGGTCACATGAAGAAAGATCACTGGTAGAATAAGAGGAACACAAAGAGGACTTCAAACACAACAACATCTCAAGGATGTGTTGTGAGTACCTCTGATGAAGGAGAAATTCTATACAGCGAAGAGGCAATTGGTTCCAAAGGTGCTGAACAATTCACTGATGTCTAGATAATGGACTCAGGAGTAACTTGGCATATTACTCCACTATGTGGTAAGTTTTGCACTTATGAACCTGTTTCAAAAAGATCTATGTTTATGGGAAATGATTATGCTTTGGAAATTGCTGGTGTTGGTGCTGTCAAAATAAAAATGTTTGATGGTTCCATTCTCACAATTCAAGGGGTACGACATGTGAAAGGCTTGAAAAATAACCTGTCGTCTATCAGACAACTAGATGACCTTGGATGTAAGATCCATATTGAAAATGGGATCTTGAAAGTTGTTAAAGGTGCTCTTGTGGTGATAAAGGCAGAAAAGATTGCGATAAATCTATACATGCTCCTAGGAGATACGTTGCAAGAGGCAGATGCAATAGTAGCATCAAATAACCAAGAAGAAATGACAATGTTGTGACATCGTAAGCTAGGCCACATGTCAAACCGTGTTTTGAAGATTCTTGTGGAATGTAATCTTATTCCAGGGCTCAAATCGGTTAATTTACCATTTTGTGAGCACTGTGTGATGAATAACCAGCATAGCTTGAAGTTTAATAGATCAACTGCTCGAAGCAAGCACATGCTAAACTTGATTCATTTTGATGTGTGGGAGTCACCAGAAATGTCCCTAGGAGGAGCAAAATATGTTGTATCATTCATTAATAATTACTCCATGAGACTATGGGTGTACCCGATCAAGAAGAAGTCAATTGTGTTTCAAATATTTAAGGACTTCAAAGTAAGAGTAGAACTTGAATTCAGAAAGAGGATCAAGTGTATAGGACTGACAATGGAGGAGAATACACAGATGGTGATTTTATCAAATTTTGCAAGTAGGAGGGTATTCAAAGGCAATTCACAGTTGCACATACGCCTTAGCAAAATGGTGTAGCAGAGCAGATGAACAGGACTCTCTTAACAAGAATAAGAGCTATGTTGAGAACTGCAGAATTAGCCAAGTCTTTCTGGGCAGAAGCAGTTAAGATTGCCTGCTACGCGATAAATCGGTTACCATCAACTGTGATTGGTTTGCAAACACCAATGGAGATGTGGAATAGCAAGTTAGCAGATTATTCTTCTCTCCATGTGTTCGGATGTCTTATGTATGTTATGTACAACTCCCAAGAAAGAACAAAGTTAGACCTAAAGTCTAGGAAATGTATATTCTTGGGATATGCTGATGGTGTTAAGGGATATCACCTGTGGGACCCTATTGCCCACAAGGTTGTCGTCAGGAGAGATGTGATATTTGTAGAAAATGAACTGCAAGGAGAACAAGGAAATGACAGCAATGTTAAAGAGACTATTACAGTTAAGATCGATAAGGAATCTGGAGAAGATGACCCTTCTGAAGCAGAATCAGAGCATGAAGAACAAGGACCTGAGGGATCCAATGATATAGTAGTTCGGCGATCAATTTGTGAGATAAGACCTCCATCATGGCACTCAGATTATGTTATGGCAAGCCATGATGCATACTGTCTGCTAATGGAAGATAGAGAGCCAACAAGTTTTCAAGAGATAATAAGCAATAAAGATGTTTCTTTGTGGATGACAGCAATGCAGGAAGAAATTGAAGCATTACATAAGAATCAAACATGGGAGCTTGTTCCACTACCAAAAGGTTGCAAAGCTATCGGAAATAAGTGGGTCTACAAGATCAAATGAGACAACAATGACCAAGTGGAAAGATACCGGGCAAGATTGGTGGTCAAAGGTTATGCCCAAGAGGAAGGAATAGATTTTAATGAAATATTTTCTCCAGTAGTTAGGCTAACCATTATCAGGGTGGTTTTGGCAATGTGTGCTGCATTTGATTTGCATCTAGAGCAACTAGATGTGAAAACAGCTTTTGTTCATGGAGAACTTGAAGAAAAGATCTATATGCTCCAACCGGAAGGTCTTAAAGAGCAAAGGAAAGAGAACATAGTTTGCAAATTAACCAAGTCTTTATATGGCTTGAAACAAGTGCCTAAATGCTAGTATAAAAGGTTTGATTCCTTTATTATTAGCCTTGAATACAATAGGTTGAGTTCAGATCACTGTGTTTATCACAAGTGGTTTGGTAATGACGAGTTCATCATTTTGCTGTTGTATGTGGATGACATGTTGGTAGTGGGCCCCAACAAAGATCAAGTACAAATATTAAAGGCGCAATTGGCTAAGGAATTGGACATGAAGAACTTAGGACTAGTAAACAAGATTCTTGGGATGTAAATACTCCAAGATAGAAAATATAGGAAGATTTGGCTTTCCCAAAGGAATTATCTGAGGAAAATCTTGCAGCATTTCAACATGCAAGATTGAAAGCCAATTTCTACCCTACTTCCTATTAATTGTAAGTTATCCTCAAGCATGTGTCCCATCAATGAAGCAAAGAGGAGGGAAATGTCTCGGGTGCCGTATGCATCAGCAGTGGGGATCCTTATGTACGCAATGATCTGCGCAAGAGCAAACATTGCTCAAGCAGTTGGAGTAGTAAGCCGCTTTATGGGAGATCAAGGGAAAGAGCACTGGAATGCTATGAAGAGGATCCTTAGATACATCAAAGGAACCTCAAATGTTGCGTTATGTTTTGGAGGATTAGAGTTTACTGTCAAAGGATATGTTGATTCAAACTTTGCAGGTGACCTTGATAAGAGGAAGTCCACTACAAGCTATATGTTTACACTTGCAGGTGGAGCTGTTAGCTAGCTATATAAGTTACAGACTGTCCTAGCATTGTCTACTATAGATGCCGAATACATGGCAGTTACTCAGGCATGCAAGGAAGCTATTTGGGTGCAAAGGTTAATGGAAGAACTTGGGCACAAATAGGAGAAAATTCCTATGTATTGTGACAATCAGAGTGCCTTGCACATTACAAGAAATCCGACCTTTCACTCAAGGATGAAGCACATAGGTGTCCAATATCATTTTGATCATGAAGTAGTGGAAGCAGGGAGTGTGGACATGCAAAAGATTCATACTAAAAATAACTTAGCAAATATCATGAAGAAACCAATCAACACTGACAGGTTTAAATGGTGCAAATCCTCTTATGGTCTATCAAACAAATGAAGTTTTTTTTTTGCAAGTTGACCAAAATCAGTTTTAAGTGGGAGATTGTGAAAATAACTAAAGCTCTTTTTAGTATGAGTCAAATGAATGGCAAGAGTTTCCTATTCTTGTGGAAATGAAGGAGAGATAGTAAGGCTCCTACATTGGTGCTACCTTAAGTTTTCTATGGAAAAGAGAAAATTGTTTTCATTCTCTCATTTTGGATGGATGAGAATGGAGAAGCTCTCCTATAAATTGAGCTCTCATTCTTTCCCATTTCATAAAATCATCTAGAGAGCATTTGAGAGTTTATATATTCTTTGAAAGATGTTCTCCTATATATAAGAGAAAAGTGTGTTCTCATTTAAAAAGAGAGTGTTATTATTATCTTCTTGTAATAAAAAGAAGTTATAATCCTCAAAGAAAATTGTTCAATTCTTTCCATATATTGTGTAGAATTTCCATTTTCTTACTTCTATATTTTAGCTGCATCGTACGTATGGTACCTAACAATGTAAAGCCCAAATCATGCATCCCACAATAATCAAGAGTCCATCTAAAAGATTCCATTTGATGCAAAGGTCTAGAAGAGCCTGTTTTTTCTTATGCTTGAAGTATCTCATTGAAATCCCCACCTATAACCCAAGGCATGTCGACCCTTTAAGAGAGATCCTTGAGTAAATTCCAGGAAATGCTCCTATTTGCCACCAGTGGTTCACCGTAAAATAGAGTGAACCTCCAATCACCTTCAGCACTCTCAGTGTGAATTACACAATCAATGTGGTTTGAATTATAAGTCTTGACATTAACATGAATACCTTCACACCAAAACATTCCTCCTACCATCACTGCTTACTCCCAAACCCATCTGAATCCCAATTTCCATTTTATTCTCTTGTGATTTGAATTATTACTTGTGACTTTTTTATTTAAACTTTTAAATAGTTAAAAATTACTTTGTACCTATTTAAATTAAATTGGTTATATAACTTATCACTTCCTAAAACTTTATTTTTAATATTTTTTGAAAAGTTAATTAGACATCTCATAAAAATTTGTTACACAATTTTCTAAGAATAAACACTACAAATTAAAATAAGTTCTGTTATTATTTTGCATTGAAATATAAAATAATTTATTAATAAATTATTCTTATAACTAGCTCTTTTCACAAAAAAATTTTAATTAAGCTGCCTTAATAATGGATTTGCATCAAGAAGGAAGAAGTTTTTGGTCTAAGGAAAATTCCTTTCTCCATAAAGTTGCGAGAATTTTTCTTCGTTGGCAGGGGCACCCGGGTAGCAAATGCTATAGTTTTTATTTTATCAGACTTTTGAAAAAAAACAATTATTAAAAGAATCCCTTAATTGCGGTTAGTATAGGTTAATTTTACATTATTGGCTATAAAAATATTCTCAACAAAGTTTTTTTTTTTTTAACCAAAAAAAAAAGGAAAATAAAAAAAGGAGAATGGGTTTCATCTTTCGTTCTTGTCTTTTTCGGTCAACCAATGGGTTTCATGTTTCAAATGTCAAATCATCGTCATCTTAGTTCTTAGAACGAACACTTCCATGCTCCATTGCTCCCTCCCCGGCCAGCACATCCTTGCGACATCCGCCAAATCAAAGTATCTATGTTGTCTGCTTTCTCAACACCCACTCCTCAAATAAGGGCCTCACCTCCTCCTTAGCCCCCCCTCCCTCTGCTCCCAACCACTCCAATATCCATGATTCATTCACGAAGAAAGAAAGAAAGAATGAGGTCACAGTCACTATCCATGAGAGACAGAGAGAGCCACGCCCACGTCCTCAAACTGGTCCACCCTGGTGGCCTCGTAGAGCTTCACGCCAACCCAGTAACCGCTTCTGAAGTCATGAGCAGGAACCCAAGGCACTATGTTACCCGACCCGACATCTTCAAGTTCCCTTGGATCGTGGTCAGCCCCCAATCCATTCTCAGACCCGGCAACGTTTTCTTCATCGTACCTTGTCACACCATCCGTCATCTCTTGAAGAAGTCCTCCAACACCGCCAACCACACCTCTCTCACGCACCATCCTCATGAATCCCCCTATGTAGAACGTGGCTGCCACATAGCACGTAAAATCTCTAACTCCAAGAAAGTTCAGTGCTTCAGAAACCAATCCTCGGCTGTGTCCCCGTCCATGTCATGCATGAAACTGAAGAACGGAGATAACAAGGCTCAATCTTGTGTCAGAGAAGGACCTGTTTATTCTAGCGAGTGCTCTTCACGTCATGCAGGTAAAGAAAGGTCATCGAAATCTAGGGGACTACGCCATTGTGAGCAGGTGCCTAAGTTGAAGCCGTGCCTGAAGAAGGATAACAAGGGCCACAATGATAGATCGCGTAATCTTAAAGTAAGATTTGCGTGCACTGATGAGGACCGCAACAACACAACCTCCACAACAGAAGTTTGTCACTCCTAATTATCCGTAGATATGGATTACTTGTCCTCACTCTCGAACATATAGGCTAGAGCACCTTAATTGCATGAGGAATTCTTACACGATGCTCTTCTTCTGTTTCATTTATTATTAAACTAGTCAGTTTTGGGTCATTATTTTTTTTAACTATCTTTCTAACTACCCACAAAGCTGATTTGTCAAATAATAAAGCTAAGAATTCCTTTAATTCCATCTAAGAATTTTGTTTCTCCCTTTGTTTTGCTTTTTTTTTTTTTTTGCTTTTCTTCTCTTTTTTTTGGTCTCTTACTTCCTATGTAAAATGGATGGTTCCTAAAAATTGCACTGTGAATTCTATATCAGGTTAAAAGAGTAATATTATTTGTATCATTTTTTTGACATCTTTAAGGAGATATTTAAAATATTCTTTAAACATTGATTAAAAAAAAATTGAAAAACACTTTTAATTAATATTTAAAAAATATCGTAAGATATAGATACAAATAATATTTCTTATGTTAGAATTGCCTTCCTATATATTGCTTCTTATGAATAGAACAAAGGCAACTTAATTTAACGGTGCAGTATTTCTTTCAGTTTATTCTCTGAATTATGACATGTGGTCTAACCATACCTTTTATATACTATGTTTGTGTGTATCTGATATAAGATTAAGTCACAAGAGGTTTCTTTCAATTTATTGAAGGACTTTTAGCTTTGAGGTGTTATGAATATTTTAGAAGAAAAAATATTATTTATTTATATTTTGGGGAATTCATTGTAGATATATAATGAGAAAGAAGAATAAAAGATAATTACGAGTATTAAAAAAAAAAGTGATCAATCTATCACCTTGTATTTTTCTATCTCATTACATATATACAATAAGTTCTACAAAATAAATACAAATGATATTACTTTTTCTGAAGGGAGTTCCTATAAGCTAGTCTAAAATCTCGCTAATCACTACAATAAATAAAGTCACTTGCTCATACATGTGAACCAGCTACAGAAAAAAGATAATATTTAATTTGAGTCTCTGATAGATCCCACATTATTCTCCTCAGGATGCTACTAAACAAATATATGCCAGAATTGGGATTAAATGAATCAATACGGTGATCTGTCAAAGCTGGTTAAACCAAGTTCAGAATGTGCCGAGTTGATTTGTCTAATGGGACAGAATACTTGGCAGCCACATGCATATATTAACAAAACAACAGTGATAACATTAGAATTTCACAATTATATAATACAGATAAAGGATCACTTTTCCAGTAATTTGAACAATCCCCTATGGGAATCACGGTTGTCTTCACCCTTGTTCTTGAACTAAATGTAGATACATGAATATACTTGAAGCTTACTAAACAAAAAAACAAGTATATATATGAGGATGCTCGAGTCTCAAGTGTCAGTTTTGAGGATACCACATATGGATCTCTTATACTTGTCTCGCTCACCGAACTGATGTATAAACAACCAAACTTTGACAGAAAAACAAAGGCATCATGTCAAAGTGCGTGCGTGCATGCGTGTTCACCATGGCAAGTGAAGTGACGATTTCATGAATGAACACTTGCCTCATACGATACCCTGCTGCTGGCACGGTCGTAATGGTGAAAACTTCCCTCCTCGGAGGATCCCATGCTGGCACCACGATCGTAACGAACATCTGAACCCCTGCTACTGTTATGGTCAAAATGTCTGCTGCTCCCTTCTTGGGACCTTGTGTTGCTGTCATGGTCTGAGCGACCACTCTCACTGCTCCTAATGCCAAAAGACACATTCCCTTGTGATAAGTATCTATGCTCAAACATAGCAGCATCGCCATCATGTGACTCCTCACTGCTGCTGCTGCTATTACGGCTTAGGGAAACATTTCCACGGGATGAAGTGCTTCCTTCCTCTGATCCCATGCCCGTGCTTCTTTTGTGGCTCAAAACTCTCGCAGAAGATTTTTTACTGCTCTTTTGGCTTAATTCTCTATCTTTCACAGAAGATTTTTTGCTGCTCTTCTGGCTCAAATCTCTATCCTTCAGTGAAGTTTTCTTACTGCTCTTCTGGCTTAAATCTCTTTCTCTAACAGAAGATTTTTTGCTGCTCTTCTGGCTTAAATGTTTCGTACTGCTTTTTTGGTTGGAAGAGAGTAAGACCTTTTCATCTTCTGAATCTGAAGAAGGAACGCTTTCGTTCCTTGATCTGGTGCTGCTTTTGCGACTTGACTTAGAGTGAAACTCCTTGCTTTCTAAAATATCTTGTGGACTATACTCTGGTTGATTTTCGTTCTCATAGTAATCATATTCAGCATCCGAGGCATCATCACTGTCTTGGTATTTTGCAATACCTGCAACGTGATTTGAAGCAGTTTCATTATTATGATCGTGACCAGAACCCTCTTCATCGGAACTGTGGCTGTCCTTATCACTTTCTGATTCGCTTTCACTGTCACTTCCGCTCTTACTAGCAGCACTCTTGGCCGAGGTGGCAGGAAGGAGAGGTGCAGGAACAACCTCTGGTGGAGACGTGGAAAGAAAACTCAATGCAGTCACAACATCGCTCATCAAAGGACGCGCTGCTGATTCCTCCTGTAGGCACATGGCCGCTATTGCAACAACTTGATTGAGATCCTTTTCTGGGAACTGGTTTTTCAGAAGTGGGTCTGCCATATCTGGATACCTTTTTGGGTCCCTGAATATGGGTTGTGCCTGCTCAATGATAATAGGAAAAAACATACAAAATTAACAACATAGATATTAGGGGTATACCATAGTCCATAATCATTGTGATATATAGAGATTGTTATAATTTACCCATGAAACTAGATTTTGCTCTTCGTTGGGTCTTGTGGTGTCAATGGCACGTCGTCCAGTTATGAGCTCTAGCAAGACAACTCCAAAACTGTACACATCTGACTTCAAGGTGAGGTTACCTGTTCTTACATATTCTGGAGCACTATAACCATAGGTACCCATAACTCTTGTAGGTACAATGTTCATCTTATCTTTACCAGCAAGTTTGGCCAGTCCATAATCGGATAGTTTTGCATTATGGTCATTGTCCAGCAAGATGTTGGAGGACTTCAAGTCCCGGTATATGACTGGGGGATTGGCCTTGTCGTGCAAGTACCATAGTCCTTTCGCAGCATGAGATGCTATTTTCATTCTGCTGTACCAATCTAATGGAGGTTGATCTGGTCCCCGCTCTGCGCCAAAAACCCAAATGTGCTTTAATTTTGTTTTACAAACTAGAATTTTGTGGGGGAGGGAATAGACAGCCATGCATCAAAACTAACTTGAAAAACCAATAACTACAAGAATAATGCTATGTGTACGTAAAAAGGGGATAGTAAGGATGAATACCGAAAGAGAAAAACACAAAACTATTTAATGGTAGTGAAGGTGATTAAGATTTTTTATTTATTTCTCTCTATATTGTCCACTTTTGATATATACTTTTGATGTGTATGTCAGATCTAACTCTCAAAGCATGATAATGTTTTGACCCATAATATGGATAAATAAGGTAAAAATTGCGCACGCATATAAGTCAAAAAGTTGAAGAAATTTTATGCAAAGAAAGAAAGGGTAACTAGTGAGTACCGAGAAGACGCCTTTCTAGAGAGCCCCCAGGCATGAATTCATACACCAAAAGACGTTGATCCCCATCAGCACAATAACCAGTGAGTTTGACCAGATTGTCATGGTTCAAGAGGCTTAACATCAAAACCTCAACCAGAAATTCCTTACTTCCTTGCATCCCATTTCGGTCGAGTTGCTTCACGGCTACCACCTGTAGAGAGGGAAAAACAAAACAAAAAGCATATAAGCATTAACGTTAAAATTAATTTGAAAAAAAAAACAAAACAAAACAAAAGAGAAAATGTTGAATTTATTTTTCTGTTCTAAAAACTGAAAGGCTTATGACCTGCCCGGTTGCGGGGATTGTCCCCTTGTAGACTCTGCCAAAGCCACCTTCACCCATCAAGCATTCCTGGCGGAAATTCTTTGTTGCAGTCGCTAGCTCACGGAAAGTGAAATTGTGTGCTTGAATATTGGAAGTGTCAACTTGGCTTGGATCATCTGGCTTTGGTCTCTTTATATCTGCATGTCATCATAACCTTGCAAGTCATGGGGATGAGCCAAAAAAACAATTGCTTAAACAATTATATATATAATTAGACAAATTAATTTGACCTTCCAAATGCTATTCTCATGTCTCGTTCCATCCTATGATTTAAATATTTATCTTGATGATTTTTTTTTTTAATACGTCTATGGAAACTTACCTGCAGGTGTTCTTGTTATAACTTGTTCCTGTGGTGGAGGCCCATGCTCCCTCTTGCTATTGCTTTTCTTACTTCTTTGAGAAGTAAAACACGGGAAGCAACTCATTCTTCTAAGGATCTAGAAACAAATAAAAACGTCCAAGAAGGATTCCAGTTAGGTATATATAGGTATATAATATATGTATGAACAGCAGGTCTCCGTTCTAAGCAATGTTTTTAATTCAAGAACAACTAATGGAAACAAAAATGAAAAAATCTCTCTAGACTCCTTGGTTAAATTAAGTTATAAGAAGTGACAAAATTTAATGGACGGAGGTCCCCCCAAATGAGATTGAAGGACCCCGCAGGAAGGGAGCAGAGGTTATAAAAGTAGCAAGGAAATCAACAGGAAGAGGCGAAAGGAAGAGGAAGCCATATGCATGTATGATAGGTGAATGGGAAAATGGTGAGGTTTCCTCAGAACTCTCGGAGAGAAAAAGGGGGAAGATTTGAGTGGACATGATTACGAGGTGTCCTTTTAGATGGATTCCGACAAACGTGGAATTCGAATTTTAGTTTTTGGTTTCAGATCAGTTGCATGTAATGTGATTATAGATTTATTGTCCTCCAGGCCATACATGTATGGCATCCAGCGTTTCCTTTCTTTTACTTTGGTTAATTACGGTTAATATTTTTGACTTGCACTTTTATTTCCATAAATAATAAAATATGGTTATTCATCATAATTCAACTTTGGGGCAAGCCAGTTATCTTTCTATAGCTAACATTAAAATTAAGACATTCAGTTGGGGACAACTTAATGGTTTTCACTTCCTCGAAAAGGAAACATAGAAAAAAAATTGATGCAATCTTGTATTGAGCTCTGATGATGAAGTGGAAGAACGAGTGCTGTGGAGACAAAAGGTGGTAGTTGCAAGCACGTTTTCTTTCTTCAACAAATCCAAGTTAAGGCCAAAGCATGACAAATAATATGCAACCAAAATTTTCTTTTTAATTTTATGTATGGCTGTTGAACTGCTTAATCTCAACTCACCAGTTAACAGTCTGTTAATTTGTTTTATATCTTTTAAGAGATGGAAACTTACTTTTCAACAAAAGTAACAGTAACATTACTTTCAGGTGAAAATGAATTCAAAAAACCAACGTTTAGTTGGTTCAAGTGATTCGGCACTTATTTTCCTTAAGCAAGGTTTAGTGTTGGGAGACCTTTACCCCTATGTGGGCTAACTTAGTTCAAACTAGATTAGTTGAAGTTTAGTAAGCTTTCGGATACTGGTGATTCATACCCAAAAAAGAAAAAAAGAATTCGAAAAAGCATTTTTTTTTCTTTTTATCATGAAAGATGTATGAACCAAAATTTAAAAAAGTTTAAGTGGTCCTCTATAAGTTGTAAATGAATTTGGTTTAATTAGTTGGTAAGCTTAACCAAAAATAAAAAAATTAAGTACTGATCACATAATTTATAGGAATAAATAGCACGAGTCAACTGATTTAACCCATTTGAACTAAAGCTTCAACTTAATTTGTTTAAAAAAATACTAAAACATTATCAGAAATGAGTTGAGACATAGGACTATATTAACCAAAATTTAGAGGGTTCTGAGACATTCTTTGGTTTATAAATATTTCAATTTAATCTCATATTTATTTTGTTCTACTTATATACTTGAAGTTTTTAGAACATTTCAACCATGTCCTTTCGATAGACAGTATCCAAATTATAAAATAAAAAAGCTGATATACAGAAGTCAGCTAACAATGTTAGTAATATCAAAACACTAACAATGGAGATAGTTTATCTTCGATTCTCCAAAGGAAAGCTTCGAATATCGGTTTTAACAAGAGAAAGATTAATTAATTATTATAGGAGATTTATATTAGAGGGATAAGTCTTTCATATCCTATAAAAATATTGGAGGGAAATAATGTGATAAATAATATTATCTCATTCAAATAAATAACGAATAATTTGGCCTCCATTTTAACTTTTTCTATTTATAATTTGGATGTTATTTATCAAAAGAGCAAAATTGAAATGTTTTCAAAATATTATGGATGTAAATATAACCAAAAAAAATTTAGACTAAATTGAAACCTTTATAAAACATAAGGAACATAAATGAAATTTTACCTCTTGCTCAAATTATATTGATCTCTCTAAAATTAAGTAATATTGCACTCATTATCCCTTATATTTTGATAAAATGTGATGCTATATATTTTGTAGACATGAGATTGAATTCTTCTATAGAATGGTTGGTATAAATGTAATATATTAAGGAATATCATGCGTAATATTATCTAATTTAAAAAAAAAAATGCACTTAGACCATTTCACTTCCCTAGGCGGGTGGGTTAAGCAGTGAGGTGAACTTAGTCCCAAATAAAAGCATGCACATGCAAACTAAAATTTGGTCACATGAGTGAGCGAATCGAAACACGTCAAAAGAGGGTGCAAGTGCGTTTTCGATGCCTTTACAAGGTGAAGCCACTTATACTCCTCACTCCTCAGTCGGCCACTGCCCACTAGGGCTTATCCGTACCTTTATGGATGAGGTATAGTGGTCTACTATCGTAACCCCGATCTCATTCTACTGCACATGGAACTCATTGATTTTCGGTCTACCATACGCCAGATTCAACCTCCTTCACTTGATTTACCAAATCTTTCGCTTCTTGTACTCTGTAATCCTATTTCTGACTTTCGTGTCATGTTTGGCTGTTTGCATCCTTGAAGCATGTTTGCATGAGTACTAACTAAGCTGATCCCTGAGGGCACGAACTTGGTTGTCTACGGAGTCTTAATTTGCGTCTTAGCAACGGGATCAACTTGGCGATTAGTACTAAGTTCACCCCAGTTCTTGCATCTTGCGTTAACTATAAGAAAGAAATTAGTCACACTTATCTTAGTTTATTCACGTTTCAAACCAACCACTAGGAAAGTAACATATAATTACAAGGGGATATCATTAAGGAAAACCGTTAGAGAGATATAATAAAAATTATTTATGTTTCTTTGCTTAATAACTGAAACTTTTAAAAGAAATAATTTATGATATAACATCATCAAAACTACTATAATCAATTAACGAAAAGGAGGTTAGCCCACCACAATATGGCAAACCACAGTTTAAATTTTAATTGGGAGATTCACTCATATTTAAGTGCCCCATAATAATAGAACAAAATTGCCTTTAAAGAAATGATACTTGTGGGAAACAAGAAAAACTCCTATAATGAAATTATCTAAAGTTCAATTCTTAATATATATATTATTTATACTTTGAATACAAATAACAATTGTATAAAAAATGGATTTAATTTATATGTATTGACAGTATAAAATTATTTTATACTGTCATCTAATCACATTTTCCCATTTACATGACTTTCGGAGTGATGAGAGTGATGATTATGCATATTTGTTTATATTGCAGTATATAAAAATAGAAAAATATTTCATTTTATTTCCCTTAATAGACTACACTAATTAAGCCGAGTCCTGCAGCACGGTTATTTTCATTTTTTAATTTTACCAAAATATAATCGAAACGAACTCTTACTCATAAACTGTCCTATATAGAGATAGTACACGTTTCCTACCAACAATGTGTCACATTATCCTACTATAAACCCAAGTAGATTTTTAGATAAGAAATATGTGACTTTCAATTTTTATTTTTTTTTCTAAATGTTAACGTTTGAATATAATTATATTGGAATTGAAGGCGCAACCATGTCCTAAATGGGGCCTTTGAATTTTAATATAGGAACAGTATAACAATAATATGAGAATATTGTGTTTTGAATTTTATTATGGAAGCATAGTGTTGTTGTGAGAGATTTCGCCCCCGTGGAGGTAGGAAAATGTTGCGCACGAATTACTACTTCCTGGAGGGCGAAATCTGGCACAAAATTTTGCAAAGAATTCATCCCTCATAGTGTAGAAAATTGAAAAAAATAGGAACAAGTGTAGTTTTTAACACATGGCAATATTCACTCTCTATTCTATATAAATCCCTCCTCTCAAGCCTTCGTTGCTTCTTTATCTATTCTTGTTGTTTTGCCCTTTTATTAGCGTGTTTTGCTCTGCTTTCTTTAAAGTGAGAATAAATAATAATACAAGAAAAGTAAGAGAAAATTATGCAAAAAAGAACCAATAACATGAAAGTAATGTTGATTTTGTTAAATCATGCTATTAATTACAATTTCAATCCTCTCTTCTTCAACTCCTTATTTCACATCCTCCCACTATGCATGCTTTTGATTGATATTCAGATGCAAGTTGGGGTAAGAGCAAGAAAAGGTGATCACATTCACATGAGTGCTTTCTAAGGGTAACTAAATGGAACTCTCTTTATTGTGCAAATCTCTGCTAGAATGTATAAGATGCAATCCACGCCTCATCAAGTCTATAGATTTTAGCATTTTTTGAGACCAAAAATCATTCAAATAAAAAAGTAGCCAAAACACCTTTAAACAACATTTTTTGAGGCCAAAAATGGCACTAGGTTGCTGCGTTGACAGGCTCATCTAGAGCTTTCGAAAAAGGTATAATAATAGCAAATCGGAGTCCAGAGTCAAAAGTTACGTCCATTTAAAGTAAATGGCTTATATATCAAAAGTAGAGATTTGCACAATAATTAATAACAGGATTTAACAAAATCAACATTACTTTTATGTTATTGGTTCTTTTTTTGTATAATTTTCTCTCACTTTTTTTGTATTATTATTCACTCTTATTTTAAATAAAATAGAACAAGACACACTAATAAAAGGGCAAAACAACAAGAATAGAGAAAGAAGTAATGAAGGCTTGAGACGAGGGATTTATATAGAATAGAAATTGAACGTTACCATATGTTAGAAACTGCACTTATTCCTATTTTTTTCAATTTCCTATACCATAGAGACGAATTCTTTGCAAAATTTTGTGCCAAATTTCACTCTCCAGGAAGTAGTAATTCGTCCACAACATTTTCGTACCTCCACGGAGGCCAAATCTCTTACAATAACACCATACTTCCATAATTAAATTCAAAACACAATATTTTCGTACTATTGTCCCATATTAAAATTCAAAGGCCGTAAATGGTCACGTAAGGGCGTGCCCAGGCTATAAATTTCGCAATATGGCAATTTTGTTATTAAAATGCTTAATAAAGAGTTGTTCGACGTGGATTCCTTACGCAGATACATTTATGCGATAAAGATAAAGGTCCTTTTGCTACTTTTATTTATTCTTTGGATTTTTTTCTTTGTATAATAAGAATATTTTTAGATTGAGTTTTATATTCATAGAAATTAATAAATCTATATTCAACGCATACGTTCTTTAAATTAACTATGTTTTTAATTATAAAATTGCAAATTTTATTGATTTAAATTTAAAATATGATGTGATTTTATTTCAAAATGTTTTTCAGAAATATGAAATATACATTAATCTAATTTTAAAATAAAACTGTTCAATTTTTTTTAAAAAAAAACAGCTATATAAATTGATTTCAACATAAGTGAATTGAATGTTTAGACAAAACTTAATCAAGTAAACTTGAAAAAAAGAAACTAAATTATTAAATGAAAATAGCTTCTTTTTTCTTTCTTTTTTTTTAATGATTCGAAAAGTGAGCGTTACGATTGATGGTAAGAATAGTATAAGACTTTTTGTTCAAAATGTGCGGCAAATAAATATGAAAGGATAGGATCCACAGCCTTAACTGCTAAGCTTCCCTGCTGCTACAAATGCACCTGTACTCTCATTATAAATGGAGCAACAGAGCCTCAGAGACCGACACAGCAGAGCATACAAACAGAGGAACCAAGAGAAAGGCATGGTATTGTACTGTACCGTATTCTATTAATGTACCTCATGGTTATGATGGTGGCTAAAGCTGAAGATGAGGTTGGCCGCCATAGAGCGGAGTTTGAGAATCTGCCAGAAGGTTGCATAGCAAATGTACTATCCTTCACCACTCCTCGTGACGCCTGCGCTCTCTCATTGGTCTCATCCACCTTCAGATCCGCCGCCCAATCCGACGTCGTTTGGGAGAGGTTCCTCCCCTCCGATTACCGCTCCATCATCTCCCAATCCCAATCCTCTGATCTCTCTCTCACTTATTCCAAGAAAGTCCTCTATCTCCATCTCTGCCACAAACCCCTCCTCATAGACTCCGGTAAAAAGGTGCTAATTCAACTTCCCCTCTTTCTCTACTTTATTTATCATTGATTATTTTCACTACTTTCTCTCTCATAACCCCCCTTTTTTTTCCCCCCTTTCCATGACCTTAACTTTATAATAATTAAACGTGCTTTTTCCAAACTCTGTGTGCCGTTAGTACTTGTTTTTGATGTTGACTCAAGTCCGTTATCTTCCCCCCATATGTCTGTCAAATCATAGTGATTAATGTAATAATTGTGAAATTGAAATCAGAGCTTTGCACTGGAAAAGCTGTACGGAAAGAAATGTTACATGCTCGCTGCCAGGACTCTCTCTATTGTATGGGGAGATACCCCTAGGCATTGGAGATGGATTTCTCTGCCAGAGGCCAGGTAAATTAATTCATCATTCATTTCTTTCTAATCTCTCTTAGCTAATTAATTATAATACTACACTACTACTCTATTATTATCATAATCAGAATCTGAAATTGAAATGATCTAATATTATTGTGTTTTTGGTTTTTTGGGGGGGGGGGGGGACCAATGATTATAGCAGGTTTTCAGAGGTGGCAGAACTTGTGAGCGTGTGTTGGTTGGAAATTAGGGGGTGGATCAACACTTGCATGCTGTCTGCAGAGACACAGTACGGGGCGTACCTTGTGTACAAGCCAAGCGTAGCTGGATCCTACGGTTTCGAATACCAGCAAGTTGAGGTCTCCATTGGGATCTCTGGAGAAGCTGATCCTCGAAAGCGAACCGCGTACTTGGATGCACCAAAGCCCCGGAGGCCAAGGTACTCCCGGATTATTCGTCGCCGTTCTCGTTATCGTTTCATGGCTAGCATTGAAGCGCCGCCGCCGCCATCACAACCGCCTATGGATCCTGATTATAGAGTTGAAGTTGAGTATCCGAAGGAAAGAGGAGATGGGTGGTGGGAGATCGAGTTGGGTGAGTTCTTCAACGGAGGTTGCGAGGACAACGAGGTGGAGATGGCTGTTTACGAGGTCAAGAGTGGTGATTGGAAGGGTGGCCTTGTCGTTCAAGGAATCGAATTAAGGCCTAAATACAACCCAATGAAGTTAAATAAGTAGAATATTCAAATAACTACATCAGATGTAGAATGCTGTTTTGTTTTGCTTACTTTAACCTCCAATTTCTGATTATGTTTATGTTTTGCTTACACATTGCTACATTGTTTTTCTAGTTTGATGGTGGTTCATCTCATTTGAAGCCTTGTTGACCAAATTATTCCTTCTCAATGAAATCTCTTCTTTGGATCCGGTAGTTTATATGTCGGTTTATTTATTTCCTACTCTTATTGCCATTTTTTTTTTGGGGTTTAGGCCAGTTGATTAAGATTTTAGAAAAAAATATTTTTTTAAAAGAAAAATTAAAAGCAAAGGCAAAAAATTGATTATATATTTAAATGTAATTGTAGAAATATTTTTTATTAAAATCATATGTTATTAAATTATTTTGATATAATAAATATAAAAATATTTTTTCAGTGTAAAATTACAATTTACTAAATAAGAAGTGATATTTTTTTAAAAAAATTAAGGATAAAATGGTAGATAGTGTGAAAAAAGTAATGAATTTAAAATTTGAGATTATTTTCTCTCTTTTCTACTACTTCTATTTTTAAAGAAATAATTTCTATATGCTTATCAAAAAAATAGGCTAATTATTTTTTTTGTCTACCTTTTTAAAGAAGTAGAAATAAATAACACTAGAAGTAAGTACTTCTTCCCATTAAAGAATCACTAACAAACAAACCCTCTATGTTGTGCCACTAGCTCATTGTGTTTGCCTTTGTAATAAGACTCAAGGGTTTGTTTAGTTTCTATTTTCACTTCCTATTTTTATTTTTTGTGTTTTCTATTTGCATGATTTTGTGAAAAAATAGTAAAAATAGAAAATAAAAATAATAACAATAGGAAATCAAATTAAAAATCAAATAGATCCAAAATTGTTGAAGTGAAATTGCCTATTTTGCCATTATTTATTCGGGGTGTCTTTCTCGACTATGGATGTAAAAAAGAATCCGCCATCGTAGATACTCGCGGGTAATATCTATAATGGAGCAAGTATAAAGGAAAGATTTTGCCCCTATAGATAATAGGGACGGGAATTTTAAATACTTATATGTTAAATGGGGCGGAGACGGGGATCATTGTCTCCATACTTGCAGGTACCCGATATGAAATTACTATTTTACCCTTAAGTTATTAGCTTAGTTTGATCAATATTGTTGTTATTATTTAAATTGATTGGACTAATATTTAAATTTAAAAGTTGGATTTATTTATATTTATTATGTGTTGGACCAATGGTTAGATTATTATTATGTGTTTATTTTTATTTTAAGTATTTTAAATTGTTGGAATATAAATTATGGGATTGGATTATTATGCTTATTTTATTTTTATTTTATGTGTTTATTTTATTTTAAGTTGTTAGAATTTAGATTATAGAATTGAATATGATATAAGAATTTCTTTATTTAATTTAAATTTTTTGAATTTTTAATATTCTAATGAATATCCATAAATATCCGTGGATACTCATAATTCGTGAGGAAAGTTAAAAGCAAATACTTGTGCGAATATGGGGTGAGGGACTCCCCCATTTCCCGCCCCATCTTGTTGACATTTATACTCTCAGTATCACAAAATTTATTACCATAAAAAGGATTTAGAAAGAAAGTATAAGACTTTCTTAAAAAAATTTTAAAAACAAGAAAAGAAATATTTGTTTTGAGAAATAATATTTGTATTTGGGTAAAAATAGGATAGGCCAGAATATACCTTTTTTTTTTTGGTTTTTTTTGGTCAATTTAACCTGCATTTTAAATATGTAGTCCAAGTTTTAATCTATTACTTTATATAAGCTCACTTTTAGGGCATAATCTAATATTTTCGAAAATGTAGTCTTAACTTGAAAATTTATTTATATGTCTATTTGATATAAAGACCTTTAAGAGTGTATTTGGCAACGGGATAAAAATTGGAGGGGGGAAGTTTCATGGACTAACACTTTAGGCTAAAAAACTTATATTTAAATAAGTCAAAAGACTTATGAATGGTTGAAAAAATTTATTTCTAAATAACCCAATAAAATTTCTAAACAATCCATGAAATTTATTTATAGATATGCCAAAAGGATTTTAAATGGTTTAAAAAGTCTATTTAATAAATCTTAACAATTTCATAAATTTAACATGATTTTTTAAAATAATAATAATAATAATAATATAAACATGTTAATCTCTCAAGTCGAATAGACTTTTTTTCATAGCATGTAATCTAACATTATTGGTTAAAAAGATTTTTTAAAAGTTTTAACTTGTTTATTAAGTCAGATTAGGCTAGACTTAATACAAGTCAGACTCTCAAGATTTTTTATGAACTATCTGGCTTATTTCCATCCTTGTACCTATGACTTTAGATATCTTTTAGATATATGAGAATCAATAAATAAATAATTATATATTTTGATCACATTTCCAACAAATGTAATAAATATGGTAAGATAATTAATAACAAATATAAAATCTTTTATCTAAATTTATAAATAATATAATTGAAATCTATAATTATTAAGAAATAAATTTTCATATTTTCTTGTATCCAGTACAAGTTGACTAGCAATAAAATATGATGTTGAATAGAAGGAAAAAGTAATATAATATGATGTTCAAATAATAGTAGTGATTTATTTTTCATGTCCTTACATATAATTCTCGAACAACCAGGAACGGTGCCATGCCCATTGCAGGATCCAGAGCATCTCTATTTACAAGCGTCACCTGTAAGTCCTCAACGTGAAATATGCAGTTGTATGCGTACTTGATATTGCCTTAGCTGAGTTATAATTTCCGACCCTTCAAAATCAAGTCAGTCTAAAACTTTTCATGTGGCCTTCAATCATCGTTTACCGTCGGTGCTTGATACATATATTGCAGATTGGGCGAAGGCTTCAACGACCTATCTCTGAAAATTGAAGTTATGATGTTTGGATCACTTAATTGTTAAAGGGCTTATAGATTAAATTCATTGTTACAATATTATTATTATTATTTAGGTCAACACATAAGAATACATCATGAGCCTTTGTTATAGTCAAATTAGTCATTTATTATATTAATGCTCTAAACCATGGCATTTGACTGTTAAAATTAAAGATATTTGCATTTATGTTTCTTCATACATGTCATGTTAAAAAAAATTAAAATATAAAAAATTAATTCTTTTTATTTGAGAATTATCGTTATCCTTTTTTAACTATATTTTTAATTTCATAACTAAAATAATATATATTTAATGATATTATAATTAGAAAATATGTTTAAAAGTATTCTAAAATTTCCCTACTGTCATATTTATATTGAAAATTTATAGCAATTATATTCATATATCAACCCATGATCGAACTGAAACTCATATTTCATTTAGTACTTAAGTTGTATTAGAAACATATTTTTTTAATGTGTAGTACTTAAGTTGTATTAGAAACATTTTTTTAATGTTTAATGTATTTAAAAGGTTATTTTTAAAACTAAACACAATGACATCATACAGATTTTAACTTTTAAGTATTTTTTAAAATAATTCTGCTTGCATACTACAATTTTTTAACTCCGTTCTCCTTTATTTTTGTTTGAAGAAGAAAAATTGTCACAATATTTCACCTTTTTGCACTCACCTTCAAAATTTGTATTAAAATTTATTTTATTAAAAAAAAAAACCTCATACAATTAGGGGTGATACTATACCACAAATTACAAAATTTAAATATCTTGTTTTCATTATCCAAAATGATGGAGAAATAAAGCAAGACGTAAACTATAGAATTCAGATTGGGTGGTCAAAGTGGAGAAGTGCATTAGGTGTTATTTGTAATAAAAAAGTACCACTAAAGCTTAAATTTTACCATACAGTTATGAGATTGACTATGTTGTATGAGATTAAATGTTGAGTGATAAAAATTTAACAAACAAAAAAGCTAAATATTATAGAGATGTAGATGCTATATGATAGATGATATGACACACTAGACAAGATAGAATTAGGAGTTGGTATAGCAGCTATTGTAAAAAAAGATGTTAAAATCTCACCTTAGGTGGTTTGGATATTTACAGAGAAGATTTATAGAGACCCCGATAAGAAAAGTGGATTATATGTAGAGTAGCCCTATAATTAGTGGTAAATGGAGACATAAAAAATTATAGATAAAACTATTAACAAAAACTTAAATATTAATGATTTAAATATAAATATAATTATAATTTATAATAGAATATGATAACATCATTAAATTTATATAGCCAATCTCATCTAATGGGATAAAACTTAGTTGGTGTTGTAAAAAGGAAAAAAACCTCATATTTTCACATATATGAGAACTTTTTTTTTTTTTTCTAAGATAGAACATTTATGAGAATTATGACCAAGAAACTTATATTCAAACCACCAAAAAAGTATTTAGATATTTTTCATCTTTAACTACAAAAGAAAAAATCCCCTAAAAAAGAACTATGAAAAGCAGCAGTTTTTTTTTTTTTTTTGGCTACTAATACCCCTTTTTTATTTCTAAAATGATAGATAATGGATTTATTTTATAAAAAATTATATTTTATTCCCTAAATTATAGGTCATATACGTTTTAGCCCCTAAATTTTAAAAATATGTAAATTGACCCTTTAATCTTTTTGAATATGGAAATTGAATATGGAAATTAACTCTTTTGTTAATTTTTTCACAATTATTAATAAAAAAATCACACATTTAAAAAAGTTTAAGGTATTAAATTATACATTTAGCAAAGTTTAGGTGGTTAATTTGTATATGACCAAAATTTTATGAAAGCATAGTACATTTATTTTGAGTAAAATGCATAATTTGTATATTTCTAAAGTTTAGGATTTAAAATGCTCAAGAATAAAATGCAATATTTTCTTTGTTTTATATATATATATATATATATCTTCTTTTGAGTAACCCGAATTCATGTAATGAAATCAGGTCACTTGAAGAAGAAATGTGTGAAATGGAAAAAGAAAAAGATTTAATTTAGATGTACTATTAGTATAAAAAAATTTTACATAGATATCTAATCATATATTGTTACATCAACAAAATTTTTTTATATAACCATCACTACTTGAATTGTCATGTAAATAGAAGATTTTAATTGGATAACAGTATAAAAATTTTTTACACTATTAGTATATCCAAATTAAACTCAAAAGAAAAAGATAAAAATATTTAAATAAATTGTTGTAATTATGCTGTTTTTCAAAATAATTTATATAAAGATCTTTTTTTTATGTGAATTTATATACAAATCTTTTATATCCATAATGTATAAAAATTAAATTATTTGTATAATTATTCTGAGAAGTGAAAAGGAAACATTAAAAATAAATAAATAAATAAATGGAATAGAAGTTGTATACTACGGTCCATCACCTCCTCAAATTGCAGAAACGAGAGCTGAACAGCTAACATCAACAAGAAGACGGAGAAGAAGGAGATACAGCAGCAACACCACGCCACACCACTAACACAAACCAACCGCTACTATCAAATACGAAACAACTGTCAAATAATTAAGGTGCTCTTTCTCTTTCTCTTTCTTTCTTTCTTTCTTTCTTTCCCTTCGAAGAATTAATTGCACATGTTTTCAAGGAAAGTCCCTTTCTCCACCTCTAGTTCGTTTTTCGTCCGCATCATGCCCTCAATTAGCTACGCGTACAAGCTTCTCCAAGTTTCGATTTTGTTTATGCCCCAAAAGAAATCGATTTTTGTGTGTTGAATTTATGTAACATGCTTGTTCGCTCTTCGAATTGTTTTGCCAATGGAAAATCCCACATCGTACTTCACGAAATTCCAGATAATAGATTCGGAAATTGAGGTTCCAGGTTGCTAATTGCCGGATCCGCAGTGAGTATTAACGGTTGTTGTGCCCCAGCGCCTCTTTTTCTTGATGCAGAGGTTATGTGACCTAGGTGTAGGTGAACAATGTAGGGACAATGTGACCCTGATTTGAAACTTGAATCCCTCCAATATGTTCCCAACAGATTATGTTATACATTGGTTTTGTGCTGCTTCCTCGGCTGTTGATCTTGTTTCCATGCTAGTTTGCTCTTTCTAAAGATAAACCTTACATGAGAGCAGGTGAATACAGATTCATAATCTCGGTTTCTGGATACGAGTAGGCATGAAGTTAGTGTATTAAGTAGAAAGAGCGTGCTTCATTTCAGTGGTTATGATGTCCTATATTGTCTGATAATGTGAACATGTTGAAACTTTTCCTAAAAATAAAAAACAATGAAGCAGTGCAGTGCAGGTAACAAGGTTGTGTATTAATCTCCAGAATTGTGTGAAGGGCCAATCAACCATTTCAGCAGTTTAGGCAAGGCCATTTTGGCAAATAATCTATTCCTTCACAACCCTCCTCCCTCTTACATAAGTGTATAAGTTTGTAGATTTATTTTTTAAGTCTGATGATGGGTCAGGATCCTTTTACTTTTGCCCTCCCTTTGCAAATGTTTTAGTATTTCTCATTTTAAATAACCCAATTGTTGAACATTCATTGTTAGTTACTTACTTAATTTACTGCTTTCATGTTCTTCACTGGTATGATAATTCCATATTTCCAATTTGTCTCCATAGTTTTCTGTTGTGAACTACTTGTAGAATTTAACCATTCCTTCTCCTATGTATTGCAGTGTCTGTAGTTGGCAGGAAATTTAATATGGTGGCATTTTTCAATGCTTTTCCTTGGAAGCCCTTAGTAATTCATAAATATGATGGAAACCCTTAGAGTCAGATGACATTGCTCCTTCCTTGTTTTGGTGGATATATGGCTAATCATTCTTTAGCATTAGTTAATGCTTCTGAGACTGTAGCTGTAGCAGAACATCCATTAGTCATTGGGCAAGAGTTTCCAGATGTGGAAACCTGCCGAAGAACATTGAAAGATATTGCCATAGCTATGCATTTTGATCTTCGGATAGTTAAGTCAGATCGCAGTCGTTTTATAGCAAAATGCTCCAAAGAAGGGTGCCCATGGCGTGTCCATGTAGCAAAATGTCCTGGGGTTCCTACTTTTACTATAAGAACCCTACATGGAGACCATACTTGTGAGGGAGTTCGTGACCTTCATCATCAGCAGGCATCAGTAGGTTGGGTTGCAAGATCTGTTGAAGCACGCATACGAGATAATCCGCAATACAAGCCAAGGGAAATACTGCAAGACATCCGGGATCAGCATGGAGTTGCTGTTTCTTACATGCAAGCTTGGCGTGGGAAGGAGCGGAGCATGGCTGCACTTCATGGAACATTTGAAGAAGGTTATCGTATTCTCCCTGCATACTGTGAGCAAATAAGGAAAACCAACCCTGGTAGCATTGCATCTGTTTTTGCCACTGGACAAGAAAATTGTTTTCAGCGCCTATTTATTTCTTATCGTGCATCAATTTATGGGTTTATAAATGCATGTAGGCCACTTTTAGAGCTTGACAGAGCACATCTTAAAGGAAAATACTTGGGTACATTACTTTGTGCTGCAGCTGTTGATGCTGATGATGCATTGTTTCCTTTGGCCATTGCGGTTGTTGATGCTGAAAGTGACGAAAACTGGATGTGGTTCATGTCAGAATTGCGAAAGCTTCTAGGAGTAAACACTGACAACATGCCTAGACTGACAATACTATCTGAAAGGCAAAAAGGCATCGTGGAGGCAGTAGAAACACATTTTCCTAGTGCATCTCATGGTTTCTGTCTGCGTTATGTTAGCGAGAATTTTCGCGATACATTTAAAAATACAAAGTTAGTGAACATCTTTTGGAATGCTGTTTATGCCCTTACGGCTGCTGAATTTGAAAGCAAGATTACTGAGATGATAGAAATTTCACAGGATGTTATACCATGGTTTCAACACTTTCCTCCCCATCTTTGGGCTGTGGCATACTTTGAGGGTGTTCGATATGGCCATTTCACACTTGGGGTAACAGAATTGTTGTATAACTGGGCCCTTGAATGTCATGAACTCCCTATAGTGCAGATGATGGAACACATCCGCCAGCAGATGGTGTCTTGGTTTAATGATCGGCAGGATATGGGCATGAGCTGGACATCAATTCTTGTACCATCTGCTGAGAAGCGGATTATGGAGGCAATTGCTGATGCTCATTGCTATCAAGTACTCCGAGCGAATGAAGTTGAGTTTGAGATTGTGTCAACTGAGAGGACCAACATTGTGGATATACGAAGTCGTGAGTGCTCTTGTCGCCGTTGGCAGCTTTATGGTTTACCTTGTGCCCATGCTGCTGCTGCACTTATTTCTTGTGGACACAATGCCCATATGTTTGCTGAACCATGCTTCACTGTACAAAGTTACAGAATGACCTATTCACAAATGATAAATCCCATCCCAGATAGGAGTCAATGGAGAGAACAGGGGGAAGGAGCAGAAGGTGGAAGTGCAAGGGTTGATATCATAATTCGCCCGCCAAAGACTCGCCGACCACCTGGAAGGCCTAAAAAGAAGGTTCTAAGAGTGGAGAACTTCAAGCGACCCAAACGAATTGTTCAGTGTGGTCGTTGCCATATGTTAGGACATTCTCAAAAGAAATGCGCAATGCCCATTTGACAAAATTAGTTTACCTGTTAAAATATCTCTCGTTTTAGCAACATTAGAGCACATAGAATGAATGTTGTGTTTGTATTGTAATTTAAATGTATGCTGAACCAGTCAGTTTCAAAATAAGGTTAACTTAGTTTTTGGCATAATTCCCATTTAAGTTGTCTCGCTATTGTCTTCCATATCCAAAAAAAAAAAAAATTTCTCGCTATTGTCGCGGGCTGACTACATGCTCTGCTTTCTGTTGTCTCATGGAACAAATAGTAGATGTCAGGAAATTGCTTACCGGTTTATATCTGTTATGGGAGGACTGTATCATAATTTCTTAATGATTTGAAGTTGGGCAAAATAATTTGAATTGGTTTATCATCGTTCCTCAAAATGCTGCCATGCTTTTCAGGTCGTAACTATTTTTAGTTCTCCTCCTCAGTAATGTCTTGAAGGAGCACATGTAATCAAACCATTGCTGTCCTTTTCTTTCTTTAATTAATCATTGATGTGCCCTTTAGTATTGTTCTTGGTACTCTTTTTTTTTGGGTCCTGGATTGTTCTTGGTACTTCAGCTACAGTCTTTTTTTTTTTGGTTTTGGGGGGGGGGGGGTGGTTGTTGTCGTGAACCACAGTTTGTTTGGAATACCACAATGTAATTAAATCTTAGGCCTCACACAACTGCAGGTCCAAGCAGCTTTCTTTTATGCAGGTTCACAATGAAAACCAGGAGCCTTTCTATCCTCTCAACGGGGTCTTTCATAGCTGTTCGATGGGGGAAATTATGTTTTATATGATGCCAATATATAGAGACGGCTGCCAACATAGCTCAGGTGGACAAATCTCATATGCCTTAGGTTTTCCCCTCCCATCATCACTGGTATTCATCCACCATTAGCTCCCTTAACTCCAGATTCCGCGGTTCCACCTTTCCACATGACAACGGTCAATCCAAACCTCCATTTTGTACTCTTACGACAGTGCTCTTCGTGGGTTCAATGTTTCCCTGTCTCCACATGAGTTGGAGATTTTTATAATGACTGCGAATTAACGTGACATGCAGCCCATGGTCATTTTATAATTGTTTCAACAATGTTTTTTCCTTTGAAAAAAATATAAGGGAAAATGAGCCATGATAAAGTGGTGGTTAACACTCGTACAACAATTCCTGATGTAGCATTTCGTGCTATATATATAATTTTCTCTTATAAATTGTATCAATTGAAAGTTGATGGAGTATCTTGATAGGACGTGTTTAGATAGCATTGTTGCATTTAAATACAAAATTAAATGAGTAATGATTTTAAAAAGCCACGCACACATGCACAGCAGCGCCTTGAAATTTTTTCTACCTGTGGCCTTTTCTATGGCGTACGTTGTAAAGACAAACAACAGACAACGCAATATTCAAGTTGATTTGACTTTGTCTAGTCTCGGACAATCAAGTGAACCCAAATACACAATTCAAAGCATTAGATAACTGCTAAGGCACGCGCATCATCTGCATATGTAAAACATGATTACTGTCGAGGCAAATTGGCAAGCTTCAGCTCTATAAATCTCTTCTCCAACGTAGTAGCATTGCACAGCCGAAACAATACTTAATTTCAAAAGAGAGCGAGTGACTCAAACTAGACCAATCAAACCGCGTAATATGGCATGTGTGCTAGGAACATTAATACCAATTTTCTCGTTAGTGCTGTTTATCCTAGCACGAGGATCAGACGCTGGTGGAATTTCCATCTACTGGGGTCAAAACGGTAATGAGGGAACCCTGGCAGAAACTTGCGCCACAGGAAACTATGAGTATGTGAACATTGCTTTTCTTTACAGTTTTGGCAATGGTAGGACTCCCAGGTTAAACCTTGCAGGTCATTGTGATCCATACAGCAATAATGGCTGCACAGGTATAAGTGCTGACATTAAGTCTTGTCAAGCCAAAGGCATCAAAGTCATGCTTTCAATTGGAGGAGGACCTGGGGGTTACACCCTTGTATCCACAGAGGATGCTAGGCAACTTGCCACTTACCTTTGGAACAACTTCTTGGGTGGACAGTCATCTACACGTCCACTTGGTGATGCTGTTTTGGATGGCATTGACTTCGACATTGAAGGAGGAACAAACAAAAACTGGGATGAACTTGCAAGGTACCTTTCAGGATATAGCAACAAGGGCAAGAAGGTTTACTTGAGTGCTGCTCCTCAGTGTCCTTTCCCTGATGCATGGCTTGGGAAAGCCCTTATGACAGGTCTTTTTGACTTTGTTTGGATTCAGTTTTACAACAATCCGCCTTGCGAGTACTCTTCTGGAGACATTGCCAATCTTGAAAATGCGTGGAAGCAATGGACTACAAATATCCCAGCCACAAAAATTTTCTTAGGGCTACCAGCAGCTCCACAAGCGGCGGGAGGTGGCTTTATTTCTGCGAGTAGCCTGACATCACAAGTCCTTCCAGTTATTAAGGGTGCCAAAAATTATGGAGGTGTCATGTTGTGGTCCAAGTACTACGATGATCAAACTGGATATAGTTCATCCATCAGAACCCAAGTCTAGAATCTTAAATACTTATGATTATTGTGTCTGATCATGGGTTCATGATGTTTTTATGTTGTGTTCATGTGTCTTTTTTTGGGTTACGTATGTTCATATGTATTACTTGTGAATCTACTTGTATTGAATATAAGAGTAGTCGTTTGTTTTGCTACCCAGATATTGCTCCTTTCTTCGAACTTATATAACTCGGCATACTTCGGTAAGTGCCTCTTTTCATAAATTGATACAGACAAGTGCCTAATAAACAGACTAGTTGAATTAGGCTAGCAAAATTGCCTGTTTAAATCAATACCAGATCAAAACCTAATTAGCAAAATATCTTTCGTTGATAATGATTTCATAAAACTATTTCTTTATCGAACTGAAATCCTCTGTTTCGTGAATAGAATATACATTTAAGGAGAGCATCCTTAGCTCAATGCCATAGATTCTTCTGCTTCAATGTAGTATCCTAATATCATGACACGCACTTCTAAGTTAATGAATGCCCTTTCATTAAAAATAACGCTAATAA
This sequence comes from Pterocarpus macrocarpus, assembly GCA_031439585.1. Classification (NCBI taxonomy): domain Eukaryota; kingdom Viridiplantae; phylum Streptophyta; class Magnoliopsida; order Fabales; family Fabaceae; genus Pterocarpus; species Pterocarpus macrocarpus. Next base: position 2,341,613 of record CM062515.1, on the reverse strand, counting down.
CAACAAAGAATAGAGAATATGTATGTTCTTCAATCGAACACCAGTACAATAATTTTATCAGACTCTGGCCTTCTAATGGGGTCCATTAGAAGGGTTTCAGACTGGGAAAAGTGAAATTAGGAATGAAAACATTTGTAGATATTAAACTCCATTACTCTCACTAAACGTTCATATTTTCTACCAACAGAACTGCTAACACAGGATATAATGGTACAAAACTTGCTTATGAGAATCTATAGATAAAGGATAGGAGAACTTGCAATTGCATTATAATACTATACAAGGCCTTTCGAACTCTACTAATTACAGCATCCAACAAAGATTCTATGTACTGGTGCCAACAGACTTGAGCACCATGTATCTAACTACTACAAAAGGCAAATCTTAGTCAGCTTTATATGCCAAACGAGATGCCAAAGATCTAGCTCAATACATTTACCTGGCATTAGCTTACACCAGTACACCAAAACCGAAGAACTTGAGCAACGTTACTATCTATTTGTAGATGACGATATTTCAAAGTAAGTTGGTCTTGGGGTTGAGGGGCGGCCAATAGATTGAATCAATTCTTCCACACTGAGCACTCTAAAATTAGGAGGTGTAGTTGAAGCAACATTGTCAACCCGGTGCTCAAAAATCTTGCCTTTGCTGTCAAGTTTATACTCAGAGGTTCCATCAAACCTAAGACGACTCTCCCATGGAACTCGCAGAATTCCATGGACAGTCCAGCGAATCATAATGACATTCTCAACAGGTTGCCACAAGCTAATTACGTCAACCCACAAAGCTTTTAAAAATATCCTGCCATGAAATCGTAGTGCCCAGAAGATTGATTTGTAATTCTCAATGCCAATGAATGTGTTCAAAGGATCTTTAAATACAATATCATCCCTGCAAGAAGGACGTATTCAAGTCATGGCAAAATTTTGGCATAACAGATCAAAGATGTAAGTCACACAGCTTACAATATTACGAAGTGCACGTAACCAATCTCTGATATTCACTATTAAGTACTGGAAATGCACATTTGATTCCACATGTTGGAGGGGGATTTAGGATTTAACATCTATATCAAGGATTGATCGAAAAATATGTACAAAGATGCAAAGGCCCCAAAACATGTCTTTTTCCCTGCTGCACCCTTCAAAATATGGGGTGCTTGCAAGGACCATTTGACCTGAACATTAGCACAGGAAGTAGACATTCCAACACCTCAGTGATCCTGTGAGTATTCATATTCCTACGCTAGCATCCCGTACAAAAGTATGTTATTGACATGTAAGAAAACACCTCTCTTTCTCACAAACAGAGACAAACAACACCCCTCTCTTTCTCACAAACAGAGACAAACAACACAAGCTTCTTTAACACAATCTTTATTATTTTCACACCCACTTCAGTAGTGCACAAGGTATGATCATAAATAAGTTATGAAGTAAAATACATTCAATCAGTCCCCTGCGTCTTTGTACTTTTAAACACTTAATTCATATCCAGTAGAAAATGTATGATTTCTCAACTTCACCAAGAGACCAAGGATGTGCTTGGTAGGAGGAAAATACGACTTTGGTAAACAGAAGAGTGCACACTGACAAGACATGTAGCCAAAATATAAGTCCAGACACATCCCTCGTTTTCATTCTTCATCTTCTCTCTACCCATTTCATTACTACCAACTACACCCTCAAAAGTTTCTGATTCTTCACGTCTAATCCCCACAAAGGGTACCTAAATAATTAATTATATACATAAGATCAATTTGAATGGTCGCTTACTTTGCAGTTTACACCATCGATTATCTAAAGCGTAACTGTTTGGCAAAATTATCAATCTTCCACCAAAACCAAAACGTCATATAAGAATTTATTTATTTATTTATTTTTTTAAAAAAGCCAATAATTTTGCAGAACCTCCTGCGATACTCAGCAACCAACCATTATGCAATGCAAATTCAAGAAAGAACAACACAGAGAGAGAGAGAGTGAAACGGGAACCTGTAGACGTCGAAGCTAGGTGCCCTGTAGAAGAGTTGAGGGAAGTCTTCCCTCAGAGTTCGAATGGCATATCCCATATTCACATAGTATTTCTGCTTTTCTTCCTCTTCTTCTTTCTTCCCCAACTTCACCGCACCCCAGAACTCACCGTGCCGCCTCAAATTCTGCTCCAAATCCAAAACCCCACAATCCTTCACTTCACAACAAGCTTTTAACCCACGCGTGCTTGACCCAATTGCCTTTCCAATTGTGAAGGGCATCAAGCTGTGGGGCTTGCTGGGGTTAGGATTAGGATTAGGATTACACGCAATTTTGGGAGCAATGGACATTTCCGGGGAATGGATAACAAGGGCCATGGTCATGGACGATAAAGCTTATATTTTTCCCGCGAAGACAACGAGTTCAGATGAAGATCAAAAGAGAAAATGTCATTTTTATCTTTTCACGGGAAATGTGACTGGGGAAAATTACGGTCGACGGAGGAAGATGATGAAGGAGGACAAAAGTAGAAACGTGAGCATTGGCGCGGATGAGTTTGTGGATAATTGGAATTATCACAGTAATTAAGTGGGAAAATATGTGATTGGTTGGATTTTATATCTAATTTTTTGCCCCTCGTTTGAAACAGGGGAAAAGGACAAAGACGACGAAACAGGATAATTAGTGAGGACAGCCTAGCATCCGTGGGTGCCCGCTGCCTTGGCTCCAGTTGAAAACATACATATGCCTTGTCTTTATCAGTTTCTTTCCTATATCTTTATTTTTGTTTTAAATCAAGATGTGTTTGTTTGAATTTTTAAAAAAGTAATTATAAAATTTAAATTTTGTATATATTAAAAAATTTATAAATTAATTTTTTTAAAAAGTTATTCTTTTCAATTTTTTTAAAAAAAGTTGAAAATAGAATTTTATTTAGATTTTAATTATTTTTAAAAAATTATTTAAATATATGAAAATTAATTTTTTAATAAAAAATTATGATTTTTTATCCAAAAAAATTACAAACCAACATACCCTTAATTACATTCTGCCATGAATTTTTTAATACACAAATGACAACGTAATTTGATTCGAGGAACCTGTCTCCATTAAATCTTCATAAATTAGGAATGTTGGTTTATAGAACATGGTCGCATGAAAGATCACATCACATGTACTACCTATCAAGCTATTGTGTCAAATTGGAGTAAAGTAATATCCTTCCGGGCTTAGGCCCAGCCCATGTCCAAACAAAAATCAAATATACAGTCCATCAAGGCAGGCAGAAGTGCTTGTAGCAACGTGGTAAGCTGCATATGTCTGCGTTGCGAGTCTGACCCGTGGGGCAGAGCCCCTCCCCTCCCCTCCCCACCCCCTTCCCCCGGTAGCATGAGCATGACCCAGGAAAAAAAAAAAAAAAATCCATTAAGGCATCAAGTCCATCCGAATTGCATTGCATGAGTATCTTCCGCATGAAGCTCTTCACTCTTCAGGCAGGCCACGGATTCATCATTCATCAAGAGCCTCAATCTCCCTAGTCCCTTCCTTAATGACCGTTGGGCTTACAAATGAAGCCACTGTTTTAGCTGGATTAAAATATACTGTCATATAAACAGTGGGATGCTGCGGAACCGTCTTGCAGAGCCTAAGAATTCTCAACTTATCAAGTCATGTATAACAACTATTGTAACAACCCCCAATCACAATTGAAGACGTTGTTTAGGGAGCGTCGGTACCACTCTCATTCGGACAACTTATCGTTTTTCACCTTTATGTGATTGTAGTATTTATTATATATGTAAGTAATGATCTGGGTGTATAAATGGATAATTTTATTGGGAAAGTGAGATGCACGAGCAGAAAAATCTTGACGTCTAAATCATATAATTTTGCAACTAGTATTATGTTTCAGGTAACAAGTGGAGAAGATTTAGTGTAAAGGTAAAACAAGAGTCAATTTCAGGAGCAGAGTGCAGTTGCCATCAAAGCCAGCGGCGGTCTAGTTGTAAAACTATTATTAAAAAAAAAAAATGTAGTAATAAAATAAGGGGGCACAAGTGTCTTTTTGCTACGGGCGGTTCATTGTCGTTAGAACAAAGAAAGTAATATTGGGTGATATTCCCTTCCCTTCCCTTCCCTTGCATTGAACTCCACAGCAGAGTCTCTGTTTGATTTGATTTTCTTGCGAGTGACTCTTGACTCTTGACTCTTTACCCTTGACTCTTCACTCTCTCCATTCACCACATTCACATCAAGTATGGTTAGCTGAGTCCTGAGCTTCCCCACCACCAAATAAATAAATACCTAATCTAATCTCTTCTTGCCATAATCGTATATTTAAATCGATAATAATCAACGTTGCTTATGCAGTTGTTGTAGTGAGTGACTCTCTCTTGCTGCTGCAATTCCACTTATTTCTGATTAGTTAGACTTAACCCTGAGGCATCATGGTGTTGGAGCAGCACAGCGCCATGACAATCGACGAAGTGTCGATGGAGAGAAGTAAGAGCTTCGTCTTCGCTTTGCAGGTATCACCAGATCTACCTATCTACCTATCTATCTATCTATCTATCTACCTAATCGGTACCATTTGCGATTCTGGCTTAAAAAGTGTGGATTTTATTAGGTGCTAAGGTTGTGATTACACCTTAATTAACATGTCCGTTTTCTTCAATTTCTGATTATCAAAGTCACCTCTGCTCGCAACTCACAAGGATTTGTATCCAATTTTGCACAAATGCTGTTGTACTCTCACTCGGAGATACAACCATTATTTTAAAAAATGTAGTGGAGTGGATGTGGCGGAAATAGTCTTGGTTTTTTCCCCTTGTATTTGTTATTAGTGTGGAAAGCATATGACATGTGTTGCTAGTATTTTACTGATGACCATGATCACAGATTGCTGATGGAATTGTAAACATAGGATTTGGATATATGACTGTCAAGGATACGAAAATCGTCTTTGGGATCATTAAAGGCATGAAAAGTAATTGATCAATTACTAAAAATGAATGACCACATTTTCCATATTGAAAGAAATTGGCACTTATTGTGATTGATGGTAATTTTTTTTTCACAGGTTCTTGAGGGTCTTTTTATCTCAAAATTTTCACTGTGTTTTATATGAGAAGTTTACAATTTGAGAAGCAGATCCGAGTGTTGACCCTCATATTATGTCATTTCAGGAACTTAAGAACCTGAGGCCCCAACTATATTCTGCTGCAGAATACTGTGAGAAATCTTATCTCCATAGTGATCAGAAACAAATGTAAGCATATGTGTCTGTCAATGAGATATTTTGTTTAGTTCTAGGAGGCAATTTAATCCCCTTCTTTCAAAATGCTTTCTTATGTAATGATTGAAAGTCTTGCAGCTGGAAAAACGTGTAATGACTTCATTGTAGTACCCTGCTAGTTTGTTCTCACCAGCATGTGAATATTATGGCTAAAATTTTATATTAAATTATGCATTGAGTATTTCAATAAATGCAAGTATATGTTGCTTTATGTGGATAAAATAAAATAATAAAGTTGATTTTTTCAAAAAAAGAAAAAAGAAAAATGTCAATTTCTATCCTGATAACAAACTTTGAATGGTCTGAAAGTGATGAAGACCTAAAGAACATTGATTAAATATTTTGTTGTTGTTAGTGTAACCTATATTGTGTTGGACCCTGAATCGTGATCTTCCCTATAGTATCAGCATTACTGTATGTATGCAGAAGCACTTACTTTATACTAATTTGTGGTTGCATCTCAATAGACAATAGGTGAAAATCGATTTCTTGGGATATGGTCATCCTTAAAAGGATATGGCTTGAATCTGCATCCTAGAAATCTTTTAGTAGTTAACAATTAATGTCATGTGGGAGCGACAGTAGGGTTGGTTGTTTGAAATTGAACTTCTGCATGAATTTCTCCTGAGCTCTATTTTATTCATGCATCAGGGTACTTGACAACCTGAAAGATTATGCTGTAAGAGCCCTTGTGAATGCTGTTGATCATCTTGGAACTGTGGCCTACAAGTTAACTGACCTTCTTGAGCAGCAAACATCGGATGTCTCAACAATGGACTTGAAGATCTCTACTCTAAATCAGGTAATTACAAACATTTTTGAGATATCATGTTTAAATAAACAACTTTCAAATGGAGTTGAAGTGACATATTTGCTTACATGCAGAGACTTCTTACATGCCAAATTTACACGGACAAAGAAGGTCTTCGGCAACAGCAGTTGTTGGCTTTCATTCCTAGACATCATAAGCACTATATTTTGCCAAGTAGGCCTAACTACTTTTACTTGCCTTCGGAAGTAATTGTTGACACTAAAGATCTATAGATTTTTCTTTTACTTATGGTTCTCTATTTCTTTTACAATGTAAGCTAGATTCTGTCAATAGAAAGGTACATTTCAGTTCACACATCAAGATTGATGCAAGACAAAATCCATTGCAAAACAGAAATCATCTTGAATCTTCAGGTGTGTATTCCACCCCTCCCCCTTCCTTGTTTGGTTTGTTAGTAAGTGAACATTATAGTATTCATCTGAATGTGTAATATTGTATGTAGACACCCCTGTTGCAAAAACCCTTTCATGGCATTTAGCATCAGAAACTAAATCTACCTTAAAAAAACGGACTTCCCGTGCTTCAACAAAGTAAGTCTATAGTTTGAGACTCACATTGCTTTATTTAACAATTGATGGCATTATTGTAGCACAGGTTACAGAGTGGTTTTTTTTAATATTTTAACTCATCTACTTTTGCAGCATCAAGGGCCCAAATTTTTCTGCCAAGACCTCTGGGGTTTTTCACCTTTCAGGTATGTTGAAGAGCTGTATCCCGTGTATTATATAAATTACTTCAATAGGGCAAGTGATTTTTTTTCTTGCCTGTAGAAATTATAGCTCCTTACGATTCTTAATTACATGTAGATAATGCAGAGAGTACGGGGATGAAACCACCCGCAGCTCAAATTCACTTACCAAATGGAGTTCCTGCTTCTAGTACCGGCATCCAAACTATGGGTGTTATGGGCATGGTAATGTCGTATTCTTCAGGGAACGCACAAATGCCTGGTGGTGGCATGCTTCATAGAATAATCAAATTATGATTATTATTGAAATATTTTTTGCTAGTTGTTTGCATGTTTTCTAAAAACTGTTAATCTTCATTTAATGTTGTTTTGCAAGCTCTTGGATAAAATCTTTCTTAGGCTGCAGTTTGGACTTTGAACTTCAATAAAGGTGTACAGAGAAGTTTACTTTTCTGGGATTGGACAATCTATGACTTATAGGGATTAGGGGGTATTTCACTGCTTCAGTTGATAAGTTATAGGGATTAGGGGGTATTTCACTGCTTCAGTTGATAAGTTGAGTACATTGCTTTGGAATTGATGTTTATTGGGAGTAGTTGCCTTTTGAAGGTTGACTATGTCAGCAACTCAAAAATGAGGTTTGGTTGTGCTGTGATAGCCAAACCAATGCACGATGGCAGTGGAATTGAGATTTAAAAGGCTATGGTTAGGACCGCGACATTAGGGGGATTGAAGGTTCATTGGAGGCATGGTATGTTCAGAATGATTTGCAAACTTCAGAAATAAAATGATGATATTAAGGACCAATTTGGTGGCTTTTCGGCTTTTGCGACAGCAGGTTTGGTGGTATGATGGATCCTCAGGCACATTGAAGGGGGAATACAATAGGGGTTTGAAAGAAATGATGTATTTAGATGTTTGGTGTAGAAAGGAGTGTAGACAAGGCATCAAGTTGAGAGACTATCTAGTCCACAAAATATGCATTGGAAGTGTCAAATTGAAAGGAAAAATTATAAGAGGAAGAAGAAATTAAAATTTTTTTAAAAAAAATCATAAGGTGGAAATTGTGCCATATTAAGCTCATGAATTTTCTTGAAATACAGTGTCATATCCCTAAAATTTCTAAAACATAATCTATTTGATTTGTCCAAAATCAATATGTAAAACTAAGACCTAGGTATTGAAGTAAGATTCAGTGAACCATGGCAATCTTGTTAAGTCTTTCTATGTCACAAAGCCACAACCAGGGTAGTATCAACATTTACCCAAAATATTGAGATGCTTTGATCTTAAAGTTGATGTTTTTGTCTAGTCCATATACATTTGATGCTATATGTTGCTTATCTACTTGATCTCATACGGATAGTTCTGATAAATCTGTGCTTCTTATTCATTACATTTACACTGTGTGAATGGATATGATCCAAAATTACTCGTTGGTTGGCTTATCCAAAGTGAGATGCATAATTTATTCTAATGGCTAAAATGAAATAAACTTCTATTTTAGATCCATTTGACGTAATTGTGTTAAACTGGGAGAAAATGTGTGTGTGTGTGTGTGTGTGTGTGTGTGTGTGTGTATTATTGTACTTGCACTGGGCATAGGAAACTCTATTAACTAGTGTACCAGTATCTGAACTTTTGGAGAATATGTTCCAGCTAGCCAGTTTGCACGAACATAAGAGTCTCAGAGTTTATTCATGTTCCCAGTGCTTTTGTTTTGTGAATTGGGAAGTAACTTTTACGCGACGAAGTTACTTATGCTTCTGTATCTGCAGGATGCATTGGAGGGTTCCAAATCATTGACAGCATTCAGATCATTTGACAATCGAAATCAGCCTGAGACTGTCCGAGTTCCCAGTCGCAGCAAAAGTGTGCTATCAGCTTTCTTTGTCAAGCAGAAGACACCAAAATTGAAGACCGGTTCTATCTCATGAATACCTCTCTAGGCAAATGCAATCTATCCATGATTTGGGTAGACTTCACTTTTTTCCTTTTTGGGATGAAAGTGAAGTTAAGAAAATACCATAATCTAGCCAGACGCATACTTATCTTTCCTTTAACCATGCGTCTTCTAAATGCCCATGCCCACAATTACCCTTTTTTTCTTTTTCAAGTTAATGCCTTTGAATAATGACCATGTATAGTAGCCGAGGGCCGGAAGTAATGATGGTCAGAATATTCCGCTAGCTAACGTTTACATAATGTTTTCTGTAGATTAACAAGACATACACTTGTGAGTCGTGATCTACAGATAGTGCTCAGACACATTAAAAATGTACAATTGTGTTATTGACGCTATGTAAAAGTTTCAGTGACTTTCATATTTTGATATATTAATATTGGGAAATACTTGCACTACTGGCAAATATTAATATTAATATATAACAGATAACAGAAGAAATGGCAATTTTCTGCTGTAAACTGGAGTAGCAATCTACTAGCGAACTTCGAGTTGGAAGGTCAACAACGAGTGAGGTTCGTATCAACATTTAATTGAAAGCCGTTTGCAAAAGAATGGCAATATGGCATGTGCAATTGGGATGTAAAATGTGCATAAAAATAAGGCACAATGTTCTTGCGTTTGCCGGGAGTCGAACCCGGGTCTATTGCTTGGAAGGCAATTATCCTAACCGTTGGACTACAAACGCTGTTGTTATAGTAGGGTTAATATGAATTTTTAAAAATAGTTTGATTTATAAACAACCCATATGTGACATGACTCATTTATAATGTGTTTGGTTGTGAATTTATAAAAATGATTTATGATGAAATTGATTTTATTCAAAATTCACTTTAGTTAAAAGTAATTTTGAAATAAGGTGGTTTGTATGTGGTAATTTGCTCTAAAAAGTAATTTTGACAAAATTGATATTGTTTGAATAGTATAATAAAATTCAATTTTAAATGCATAATTACAATAAAGGACATGAGTTTTATGTTATTTTATTCAATTTATTTTTGTTTTTTTTATTCTTAAGGTATATTTTTAAAATAAAAAATATGCATTTATTTTAATTTTTGAAACAAAATGCAAATTAAAAAATTTACAAGTTAAACTAAATTAATAACGAAAGTATTAAATTACCACAAAAATACTAAACTATATAACACAATAATAAATATAATATATAATACAATATGATTTTAAAATAAAATATATTATTAATTACTCTCCTAATAAATTTTAAAGAAAAAAATACCATTTAATAAGAGTAAATGTAAAACTAGAAAAGAATTTCATAAATAAATATTGTCTTCTGCTTTATTCTGTTATACGAAACGACAAACTAAAATGTTAAAAAACAAAAAGAAAAATAAAATAAAAAACAAAAACCCAAAGTGACTTGCTATTTTACTTATAATTTTTAGTCAATCAACGAGTTTTTAAATGAAACTTGGGTATGGTTTACGTGCAGTTATTGAAATTGCACATGTGCTTGAAGAGACAAAGTTGGAAGATTGTAATTATAAATGTCTGAACGTGGTACTTGTGGAAGCAAAAGCAACAATGAGGCGCTTCTAGTTGAATGGGGGTTTCCAAGCAAAATTGATTTTGAAAAAAAAAAGAAACCCAAACATGTTTCTTTAGATCACAATCCCGTTTACCATGTGTTCAAGTTGATTTTAGGCAAGCGAACGTCCAACCAAACACGCGCTTAATGCTATCAATGGCATCTTGTCATTTAGGGTTTGAGTTCTGCTATATGAATCTTCAAAATTTTAAACACTCATGACACCCATTCATAAAAGTGTGGGATCCACCATTTACTTTTTTTTTTTTTTCCTTACTTCTTCTTTCGTCTCATCTCTCTCTCTCTCTCTCTCTCTTCTATGTGTTAGGGTGTGTACCACTTAAAGAGGTATAAAAATAATTTCGGATAGCTTTATATTCATATTCATATCTATTCCTATATTCACATCACTCAACTCTCCATACATAAGATTTTCTTTTATCAAATTACTTATACTTTATTTTACCATGTACACTTTTTATTAAAGAGAAAGTCAGAACATAGAAAATATCACGAGAAATTTTCAAACGAGTGTCATGTAACCTTTTAATCCACATGAAATTTGGAGCAGTGAAAATAGTACTCGCATTGATTTGACCAAAAATAACTCTTCCACCCTTTAAAAAAAAAAAAAAACCATGGACTAGTTCAACAAACGTCCACATTATTCATATAAACTTAAGTTGCTATTTCAAACGCTGCTCTTAATCTCGGAACTATATCCAGTTTGCTTATCATTGTACCTATCCCACAGCATGACGCCTCCATACTTGGGCGACTTCTTCACAAAGGGCAGCACTTGATTTATAAGCTGTTGTGTTGGCACATAACCGCTCCCAGCTGCAGCACGTGACGCTGGAAGGCCAACATAGAACTTCGTTGCAGTAATAGACGATGTCCACTTGTTCCACGAGTTCTGGAAGCTGCTGGGGTTGCTGGAACTGAATTGGCAAGGAGGGTTGTTGTAGAACTGAACCCAAACATAGTCAAAGATCCCAGTGGAAAGTGCACCATTCAGGTACCTATCAGGGAATGGACACTTTGGTGCAGCTGTTAGGTACACTTTTTTGCTTGTTTGAGAGTGCTCAGAAAGTCTCCTAGCCAGTGCAGCATAGTAGGATTCACCACCGCCTCGTTCAATGTCAAAATCAACTCCATCCAACACAGCATCACCGAGGGGCCTTGAACTTGAGCTTCCCCCTAAGAAATTGCTACACTTCTGGCATCGTCGGAGGAGGACAAGGTGTAGCTTCCGTCGCCGCCTCCGATGGAGAGCATGACCTTGATGCCTTTGCTCTGGCAAGCTCTGATGCCATTGCTCACTTTTTGGCAACCATTTGATGATGCAGGGTCACAATGGCCAGCAAGGTTGATCTGCGGTCGTTGACCGTTGCCAAATTCTGAGAGGAAAGCTATGTTCACGATGCTGTATAGTCCAGTTTCGCATGTTGAAGTCAATGTGCCCTCCCCTTCATTTTGGCCCCAGTATACCACAATGCCTCCGGCAATGGTGGTGGGAACCAAATCAAAGGAAACCAGTAGGACAAGAACCAGAACAAGGGGAAGAGAACAGGTTTTGTTGCTCATATTGTAACCAAGTTTTGAAGGTTTATTGAGGTGGATGTTCATAGTTGGCTAGGTGCAAAACTATTTATAGAGGTTGGAGGGTCAGTTTGCACCGATTATCATTTAACCAAAGTTATTTGTATTAATTTTACATTGGATATTATATGAATTCTTTCGTATAAATAATATTATATAAATAATATTATTTTTAATGATCAAGTCACTTTTTTTCGCTCGTAAATTTTCTGCTTGGCCTTTTGTCAACAATGTCACGTGGGATGGGTTGTGCCGTGGTGCCCATACCATACGACAGAAGCCATAATGACTATGGCCACCCTATGACGTACCTAGCTAGGTGATACAACAGTAAGTTGAGTAAAACTATTATTTGTATGGAATGAATAATCAAGGGTGGAAATTATAAAGAGATCACTCTCATCAAATATAAATATTTTGTGTCACTTTTTAAATAATTTTATATATAAATAATATTTTTCCATTAATTTTGATCCAAATGATGAAATTTCATCGCACTGAATCCTAGATTTGTAGGACGCTCAAGATTGCTAGTGGAAAACCAAATCTTGAATGACATTGTTATTCTGAATTATATTACACCAATTCATGGAAATCACATTCTTTTTAAAAAATTTGGAATTGAGTTTCTATATATATTTTGATTTTTGGAAATAAAAAAATATATTTGTGTTAAGACTAAATTACATTAATGTAATACACTTACATCACTCAATAACTTTTTAAAAACATTTATTACCGTGATTTTGATATAAAAGATATACTAAACAATTTCACATTTACAAAATTTATAAATATAATTTATAAAATATGCATTTTCAATTTAATAGTAAATTTTTAAAAAAGTTTATCAAATAAAAATTATTTAATAGTGTAAAAATTTATTTCATTTACACTGATGTAAATTAATTTCTTCCCATAAATATATACATGTACAGATAAATAATGTCATCTGTTAATTTTCATAAAATACAAACCCAAAGGCTACCTGTACAGAGTCTAGCAAACACTTAGAGAAAATCTTATTTGGTATGAAAGCACTTTCATACTTTATGCACAAATGTATATAGCAGAGCAACTTTTTCTCTTTCTACCATTATCTACCATGATTTCCGTTCAAGTAGCAATTCTATTGGTTGCCCTTTATTTCGTATGTAGTTTGTGCAGTTTTTTTGAGCTAAATAACATTCCTCAATTATAATTTCCCTTCAGTGAAGAGAACTTTTGCCTTAACTTTATTTGTTTCCTTTCATTTTTTCTCATCTCTAGATGTGTGAAATGTGAAAATTTATCTATCTTTCACTTCTCTTATTTTCCTTTTTTTTTTTCTTCTTGTTTTCTGGCAACCAAATAGGGTAATAGTGACCGTACCACTGAATCAATAGGCATGGTCCTGATTAGTGATTACAGCCACCCTTACACAAACGTAGGTGACAAAATTCTTAGCTGATTAATCCGAAGTTTGGCACGAAACATGAAATACATTTCACATTGGAACTTAAATTCAAGTTAAAAAAATTGGACCGGATATCGAACCAGACAAGACACTAGTTCAAAGGTTCACTAGTTCAACCAGTTTAACTGAGATTTAGCCAGAGTATAATATAATATATATATTATAAAATTAAGAAAATTATTAAATAATACAAATGAAGAGTAAAATAAAATTTTAGCATGATAAGTTGATGATATTAATACTGAGTTAATTTTTTTAATTACTTGCTTAAATAATTTATAGCTCATATCAACTCTAATATTAATATATCAATCATATACAAATATAATTATTTTTATAAACAAATACAATTTAAAAAGTTTATATTTATGCTTAGATGATGCAATGCCATTTCTCTAGAAGAGTTAAAATATAAAGTACTCAAATCCTATATTACTTAAACTAAGAATTTTTACCTCAAAGACTACTATAAATCACTTAAGTCCTACATTATTTGAACTAAAAAGTTTTCACCTTTAATACAATTATAAATACCTATATATCATATTACTTTGTATATATTTTCTCTAGACTCTTTTTAAAAGAATAAGAGATATGTTAGTTTTTTATTTGGCCAATCAAAGCGTTTTTGTTTTTAAAAAAAAATTGCAAACCGGCCAACTGGATGAACCGGTTCCGTTCTACTAATTCACTGGTTTTGGGCTGATTTGCACCGATTTCCTCTGGTTTATTAAGAGTGTGTTTGGTATCACCATTTTCTATTTTTATTTTCACAAAAAACTGGAAATAGAGGTGAAAATATGTTTGGTGTAATTTTTTCAAAAATATTTTCAAAAAACGTTTTGAAAAATGGATGAAAATTTGAAAATGATAAATCCTCGTTTCCTGAAAACAAGAAGAGGAAATGGTGAAAACGAGCGGTGGCATTTGTGTAATACTAATGAAACACTTTCTTTTATTTGTTTCTTGGTGGATGATTCGTTGGTCCACTTAAGATTGGACTAACGTTAGTCCACTTATTAATAGCCGTTAGATTTCGACTAAACGGTCTAGATTGATAACTTATAATATTATATATAATTTATTAAATAATTCAACAATTTTAGAATTATAATTTTATCCTTCTTTAATTTGGTCCAGCAACCAATTTTTAAGGCCGGCGTCCCAAGCCCCAATAGCTATCGACGGACTATCATCACTGCCCAGCCACCGTCGCATCTCAACACCGTAGCCAGCACTGCTTCTCCATCCTCTCTCTCTCTCTCTCTCACACAATCTCTATTTAGTTACTTTTGTATCTCTTGCGTGCTTTCTACTGTATTCCAGTAGAATTTGTCTGCTGAGGTTTTGGGTACATCCTGCTTGCTTTATGAAATTTCTAGCTCATGTGTGGCTTTGATTTGCAGTGCCAACTTCTGTTTATATTTTGCATTGAGCTCCCTTCACCTCAATAATGAATAATGATAATGATACAAATATCTATAAAAAAAGTAAGTGGTTGCAGAAGCGGTGTGTTGGGTTCAATGCCAAGTCAAGAAAGAAAGAAATATATGATGATGATGGTGGTAGCAATGGCACCGGGTTTGATGATGACAGCGGAAGCTACAGAAATAGAGAAGGGAAGGATAAAAATGGAATGAGATCATAAAAGTTTAAGGTGTTTATTGTAATTTTAAAAGGTGGACTAACGTTAGTCCCAAACTCGAGCGGACTAACGAATCATCCACCTTGTTTCTTTCCCCTGTTTGAAGAATGGCATAACCCCATCGCACACCACACAACCATGTACTGCTCACCCATTGCAAGCATCAACTGCGTCTTCCTTGAGTTGTCGCTCACTGGGCTATCCCTGTGACCTCCGTTGCTTCCCCCCGACCACTGCGCCTTCCCTGTGGCCTACGCTGCTTCACTGCAACTATTGCACTGTGATATGTGGAATGGATCCAGTATTCTCTGAATCAAGTTCATGGATGGAAAATGCACAGGTTAAAAGAAGTTGTCTCGTGGTTTCACTCAACCATTTTATCATGTTTGATTAACTTAAGCATGAAAATTTCATTCACATGATTTGTTTTTTTTTCTGACAAAAACAAAAAGGATTGCTGGATTTTAGTCAATGGAAAGGTCAATTTTTGTGGTATTAACTGAGTTTCTATGATCAGTTACTTGATCTGTTTTTCCTTAGTGGATCTGTTTCAGTTTTTGGGGTTGAAGTTGATGTGTGCTAATCTATGGTTCAATTGCAGGAATAAGCTATTTATTGATTTATAGAGTCGTTTGAACATAAAAAGCATATTTATACTATTTATGAAAATTGGATTGCCATCGTTTGGTCAATTTAGCATTGCTGCATCTACATTTATACAAAACATATAGAATTATTGTATTCTTAGGTCTTTTTTGCGGAGGTGAGAAATAAGAATATGGAAGACAAAGTTCTTCAACTATTTTTATGTCACATTATCCTTAGTAGAGGTAGCTTCTGCGAGTATAGAGTCATTGAATGTAGATGAGTTAACATGCTTCTAGATGCATAGATGCTTGTGGATTTTGCTCTGATCTATAACTTCTGGTTGGTGTCAAAGCCCTTTCATTCACTGGAAGTTACATGAGTTATTTTTTTTCTTTTACAGGTGTTTGTTACACATTGTTTTAACACTAGCTAAGTTGGCACGCTTTGTAAAACTATATGGAATTTACTATCCAAAAGAAGAATTTAGCTTCTTTTTTTTTATTTAAAACAAACCCAGTACTAATTGTTAGAGCAATTTGCTTGACTGTAGTATTGAAAGTTATTACCCAATGTTCCTTGTTGGCTGTTGCATATCTATTAGCTTGCAGAGTTAAAATTATTGAAGAAAATAGGGGAAAAAATTTTAAGAGAGAAGAAAAGATGTCCTCAAAATAAGGAAATCAATTAAAGATGTCCTCCCTTCCTATCCTCTACAATTCACAAGTGTTGCTAGTCTCTGGCTCTCTGTAATTCTTTCTTCAATTTTTTTTCCCTGTTAATGAGAATCTGGAGATGCAATCAAAGTGACCTTCACACCATTGGGACACACCACATTAACTGTCAATTTTTTAATTATGGGATGTGACTTTTCCTTGTCCCTCTCCAATTACAGGCTAAGCATAAGCACTAAGGGCAGTATATGGTCATGGGAGGATCCCATAGGTAAGCTCAACGTTCTAAGTAAGCAGCTCTTGATAGATTAATCATGTCTTGTCCTGTATCATGGAGACCAAAGTTAAAAGTCATGTTGTCCACATTTTCTTCTTGTATAAGAATCTCCCTCACACACCTTGAAGTTGCAACATCTTTGGTCTCCCTGACTCAAGAATTTTGTTCAAATTTATTCCATAATTTGTCCAGGAGCATCCCCTGAAGTAAAGGAGTCATAATGTGAATTCTAAACAATCTTCATATTTGTTAGTCATCACAGACTAACCGACCTACTTCTCTGATAATCATCACAAGCCAACCCACTTTCTTTTGCCATTTCTAACAAGTGCTACAAGAAAGAAAATTATGATATAGAATTTGATACTAATTCAAACTATTGATTCTAGATGTCAAATATATGCTTAAAGTTCCCAGCGCCTCTAATTTCTTTCCATTTCCTTTTGTTTCCCCTTTACAATTGGTATCTATAAACTTTCCTATAGATTTTTAGTTCTATCTATGACTAGTACTTGCATAAAAATAGTTTACTTAACATGCATTCCATTGTAGCAGGTATATGATGTCACCCCATTTTTTGATGATCATCCAGGAGGTGATGAAATATGTCACTTATAGCTTCTTTGAAATATGTCACTAGGGATACAGATAATGATAGGGTATGTGTTATATAGATTTGGTCCCCACTCTATGCATATCCATGACAAAATGTGTCATTTGGGTGTAGACATCATTGGACCCCTCTTCCTTTGCGAGTTTTTGGGCAATAGACACATGGAAAATCTTGTTTGCCTCACTTTGCTTGGCCCAAATATGATGAGCTCATAAACAGCTACAACTTAATAAGGCTAGTATTGAATTTGTCTTGCTTGTTATGTATCATACTATCAATTGATTTGAGATTATACTACTATTTTAACTTTCTACACTGCATAAATAATTGTATGCGAAATGTTTTTACATTTTTAGGTATTTGACCATGGATTATAAGGACTTGTAACATATAAGACTTGTATTTGGATTTCTTTATGTTTAGTTTTGTTTAATATATAATACTTTTATTTGGATTTGTTTATGTTATAATGGTTATATTGATCAAATAGCACTTGTTATTTGTTTTCTGTGAATAAATATTGGATATCAGCTATTAGACACTAGATACATTAAAATGATTAATGAGAAATAATATATAATAAAGGAATTTCTCTCTATTTTTTATTTTTATTTTTAAGAAAAATAAAAAATAGAGATCAATATAAACATACTAAATGTCAATATGCCAATACATGTATATGAATTAATATAAAGTTATTTTAATGTTAAAATTAATTTTGAAGTTTATATGAAATTGTTTTTAAAATTTTTTAATTCATTGAAAATGAACTAACCAAATATGATAAAGAGATTCCTCTTTATTTTTTATTATTCATTTTTTTCTTTAAGAAAAATAAAAAAATAAAGATCAACATAAGTGTATTAAATGTCAATATACCAATATGTATATATAAATTAATATGAAGTTATTTTAATATTAAATAAAAATTTATTATCTCAAATTTGATTTTAAAAATTATATTTTAAAAATAAACAAACCAAACATATTTGTATTATTTTCACTTTTTGAAAATTGGATCTACTTTTATAAATTAAACACATTTTTTATATTCAAAAAATCTAAAAATGAAAATCTTTTTCAAAAAATGAAAATAGAAAATGAAAATAGGAAATATTTTTACAGAACAAACGCATCCTAAGTATCCATTTTTTCTATTGTGCAATTGAGATTCTATATACTGGGGAATATAATTTCGTATATTCCTTTCTTTTTTTTTTTCCCCTAATATACCATTGTGAATCAACAAGCCCGGCCTTTTTTTCTTTCGATACTTCACAAGGCTCAACCCACTGCAGAGTGCAGAAGGGAGCCAATGTCAATACAACTCAAAGTCTAACAAGCATAAATCAACATAACAACAAGAGATGGAGTCTAACATCAATACACCAGAAAACATATCTAAAGCTGCTATAAACCAAAACCATGTAAGAGTTGCATGAACTTCTATGGCTTGTGCTCTGCACTTCAAACAAACCAGAAGTAATCCCCAACTAACACCAGCTCAGACAAGCAGAATATCCAAGTTATGATCAGATGGACTTCCATAAAAATTTCCACTTCCTTACAGAATCAGGCTTTAGACACAATTCTGCAGGGGATATTCATATACCTTTGCTGTCCAGCCATCCTTGCAACCAACAACCCCGGGCTCTCTCGAGCGCAAAAGTTGAGATCTTTTCGAATAATTAGGAAAATCTCTATGCTCTACCTCTCTAAATCCATTCCATACTAGACTTGCCCCCTCAAGCTCGATCATTTAGTTGAAACACGCACGTTTATTAACTTGATTTCAAACTATTAACAACGACTTCGTATACATAACTCGCAAGCCAGAAAATACAAGCGAAGGGAACTTCAAACTTATTCTTTTTCACGATTTTACTAAAAAAAAAAAAAAAACTTATTCTTTTGGGCCAGGTTTTAAAGCTCAAACTCTGCCCTTGATATTCCTACTATACCCAGTTTGCACATCATTGAACCTGTCCCAAAGCATTACTCCTCCATACTTGCCTGATCTTTTAACAAAAGGCAACACTCGATTTATGAGCACTTGTGTTGGCACAAAGCCGCTACCAGCGGCTGATGGTGAGGCAGGAAGCCCAACATATAACTTGCTTGCCCTTATGGACGAGGTCCAACGGTTCCACGACCTCTGGAACTTGCTGGGGTCCCCAGAATCAAACTGACAAGGACCATTGTTGTAAAACTGAACCCAAACATAGTCAAAGAGCCCCGTTGACAATGCCCCATGCAATTGTTTATCAGGGAAGGGACACTGTGGTGCTGCGGTTAAGTAAACTTTTCTTCCCCCTTGGCTGTGTTGGGAGAGTCTTCTAGCAAGTGCAGCATAGTAGGATTCACCACCGCCAAGTTCAATGTCAAAATCAACTCCATCCAGCACAGCATCACCAAATGGTCTTGAGCTCGATTTTCCCCCCAAGAAGTTGTTCCATATGTAGTCTGCTACGTTTGTAGCTTCTTTGGAGGATGACAAGGAGTAACCTGGACTGCCACCTCCGATTGAGAGCATGACCTTGATGCCTTTGTTCTGGCAATTCTTGATGTCTTTGCTCAAACTTGTGCAACCATTTGATGCAGGGTTGCAATGGCCTGCTAGGTTTACTTGAGGTTGAGTACCACTGCCAAATGTTGAAAGGAATGCTATGTTCACAATTGTATATAGTCCAGAGTTACATGTTGCACTCAGTGAACCTTCCCTCGTGTCTTGGCCCCAGTAAACCACAATGTCTCCGGCATTTGTACTGGTAACCAAGGCAAGAGAAATGATCAACAGAAAGATAATTGAAGGGTAAGATGCTTCACTGCCCATAGCAATCTTAGCTCTTTATTCCGAGCAAGTTAGTTAGGAACTAATTTATAGAGCACAATGTACCTTACAGACCATGCATGCAGTCGTGCTGTAATAATTATCTTTTAAGAAATTATATTCAAGTGGGTTCCCTTAGCTCAATCATTATGTGTCGGTAAGTGCCAAGACGTGACTAAAGACAAAGTTTAGAGAGGGGTTACATAAAAGAAGATGAAGGTCCTCATGCTCATAACCAATGACCAATCAATCGGGTAAATATAGTTTTCTTTTTGGTGAAGACCTAATTGAGTATTATCATGCCTTGGATCAGGTCCACCATATCGGACAACGTCCGTGAAAGTGAATACATCCAATGATGTTAGTTGAGTTACCCATTTGAATAATCAGGAATTTGTAATTTTTCTCTTATACTTGTGTAGAAGGAGGGGAGTTAGGATTCTAGTCCTATTTTTTATCTTGTCTCTTTTTTTGGTTTTAAGAAACTCTTAGTGGGGCTAGAGGGATGAAAAAAAGGATGGGTATAAAGAAATTGAATCCCTAATTCAATGTCAACAACCTCTTGGCACAAGAATTAAGAGAGCTGCTATTTGAGTTATCTCATTTTTATCTTATCTCTTTTAATTAATCTTTAGCCAAAAGTTTCTATCATGCATTAGTGCATAACATCATTATTAAAACAAAAGGATAAATTAAAATTTTGATTCCTACACTTTACCTCAATTTTTAAATTAATTCCTATATTTTTACTTTATATAATAATAAATTGAAAGTAGACATAACCTTGTACAACAAATCACACTCTTAGTAATGAGTTACATGAAATGATTTTAGAATTTTTTTTGTTTAAAATTACTTTACGAAGAAACTAAAGAAAGTGGAGGAAAAGGGAAATAAAATGAGCTTCTTTTTTATTATTTCATCATTACTTAAAAATCATAAGCAAATATTCTCATAAAATATATTACACTTTCAATAACAAGTTATTATATGAAATGAATTTATTGAGCTTTTCTTTAAAATCACTTATTTCATTCAATAATAATTTTAACTTATACTTTTATTTTTTATAATTATTTTATTCTTAACATTTTTCATGTTTATAATTAATCTTCAATTATTTTATATAATCATATCTTAATGTAAAGTTTATGATTTTTGTTATACTTGTATTTTTTTGTACAATTCTAATAATAAATTATTACATTAAATTATATTAATTATATTGTAAACAATTAATACCCATGTATTTTACGGGTTCACACACTAGTATTTTTATGATTTATCCATTAATTTGACCAAGTTGCTCACTAAGCTCTGTTTTGCGGTGCAAGTTGCTTACTAAAGTCTGATGCATTATAGTTTTGGCCAGTGAAGAAGTGAACGAAAAGTCTGGGGCTTTTTCAATGATGCATTGGAGTGGAGGAAAGGTGAGTGTTGTCATGCACTTTCCAAGTCAACGTATATAGTGCACCTTATAATCTCACAATAAAGATTATAAGTTGTATTAATGTATCAATCATTTGCAATACATTATAATAATTTTTTTTATTTTCATCAAATTTTAAAAATATTGCTAGATACATTTTAAGTATAACTAAAATTTATTTGTATAATCCTAAAATTAAACAAATTTTTTTAAAGATATTCTCAATGATTTCAAATTATCATAAAATATTTTTTTACTTTATCTATATGATTATAAAATTAAACAAAATTATCCTAATATTAAACAGAATTTTTCTAAAATATTCTCTACAATTTTAAAATCACACAAATAAACTTTCATAACCCTATTTTTGAATTCCAATTAAAATTAAGGAATTACTACTGCAGAGGGCTTGAGATTTGTGTCATGGTCACTTTACTCACAGCTTTCCGATCATCCAATTCAAGGTGCTAGAATAGTCACCACTCACGGTGAAGAATATTTAAGGTATCTTTTCTTATGTGCATAAGGCTTTAAAAGTTTTCTTTTTTTTTTTTTTTTCACCGGCATCTTTCTGGTATTTTTTTTTTTTTAAAAGCCTTTAGAAGTCATGAGTGAGGTATTAGTCATTCAAAATATGCAAGGCTAAGTCGTCAAGGGCCGTTGATTTAATTTAGTTTCACGGTCAAGGCGTTTATATTTTCCTTTCACTCTTATCTGAGCCTTAATTTAGTTTCAACTTGCAACCTGCACCAAAACATTTTCGGAAACCCATACTACACGAACAAGTCTGCCTCAGCTCACGGGCAATAACAGCTACAGCTACAACTACCTCATCATTTTCGCACTGCAAAACATTTGATAAACCATGACCAAAAAGTATACATATGAATACTAGATAAGCAGGGGTGGACTGTGGACTGTGGAGTCAGGTGCACTTTTTGTGGAGGTAATAGCTTCCGCAAATGTTTGCAAACATTTGTTAGTATATAAACGTTTTGTTGTTTAAATAAGAGTTAGCCGCCACAATTTATTCACTTTGGCCCCCAAACACCACAAGGAAACAGCACAATTTATTAGAATGTTTATTTTCATTTTTTAGCCTCATCAAGAAATCATTTATAGCCATAAATAAGGACAGTAACCATCACTTACCAACATATAGCATGGTGCCAGTAGATTTTTCAAAGTGAAAAAATTAGGATAATTTATTAATTTTTGTCCTAAAACCCCAAAACACTGCAACAGAGCCGTCCTAATCTCCAGATGTTCCAAGAACACGAGCTTTTCAGCAAATTCATGCTGTAAAGTGTAACACAATAGGTTAATATCGCAATCGTTTTGTGCAAAAAAACTGCACATCTACTCCAACAATCAGTTTTCCCCCCTCGTGGCACTCATATTGCTGCATTCCAAAAGTCCAAAAGAGACATATGTCAGAAAACAATATACAAATCATCCATCTTTTACCATATCACATGATATAAGTGAAAAAAACAAATATAGTACATGCATAAATTTTTCTTCAAAAATGATTTAATGATTTAATAGCTTGCAAATACTAACCGGGGTGAGCATATTGAAGAGTGGAGCTATTAGGACTGGATAAACTGTCATCATCACAATAGAAAGAGCAAATCATGAACGGCCATAGATAGAATGCCAAGTAAGGACCGCCTTTCTGCAAAAATTCATACATGAAATAAAATATAAGCACTCCATCATTACAACTACAATGACAGTAACGACATATACCATAAGGCAGTAAATATCACAACTAAAAGTGACTCTAAATCAATTACAGAGTAGAACATAAAAGTGACTCTAAATCAATTATCACATACACCAGAAAGCTTATAAGTTCCAGTAAATTCTATCAAAGGTCTTGCAGCATTTCATACATACCTGTGAGCAGAGCATAACACCAACTAAAAAGGCAAGGGTATGCAGCATTTCATTCTCCGCATTGAGACCTACTAACGTCACCAAATGCTCTGATTTCTGCAATCAAGAATGGGCATCAAATGGTTATTATGATACAGTTGCAAAGTTGGGTTTCATAAACAACAAACCAAATTCTTACCTTCCAAAACCAGGGCAACACCCCAAAATACAAAATTGCAGAGTCCATCCCTATTGTCACAAACTCATGAACAATGGAAGTGGCTGAACAAAATAAACAAACAGCCATGTATAAGAACATTAACAAGACAACCTAGAAGCAAACGTCAGGATGAGATACCAACATCAAATGATGTAAGAAATTCACATGAAACCAAAGAACAAACCTTTTATCAAGACTGTAGGCCCTAGATTTCTGAAATTTATCTTGACTGATTACTCCTTCTGAAGTCTTTGGAAGAGTAGGAAGTTTGAGTGCCGCACGTTGGCGTATATCCAGATAAGTTTCAAAGAAGTACATTGATATCATAAACCCTGAACATGAATTAGGAAAAAAATGCAAATCAGGTACTATATCCTATATGTTTCCAGCGGCTAAGCAATGGAATAGTACTACAGGCATACACGATAACAAGATTAGAGAGTCAATACCACTTTCAATTTATTTTGCAATACACATTGATTTGTGGTAAATCCTTACAGAATCTCAGAAATATTATACTTAATTTTATCAGAGGAGAAATGCAGTAAGTGTGGATTTATGAACAGGAAAGAGAATAGTTACAATATACTTAAGGTTTTCAATTATAAACTAACTAATATGTATTTAACAATTAGAGAAAATAATATTTGCAGTAACTTAAAATTAACCGTTAACTGTATCATTAATTATTAATTATTAATTTCTGTATATTAGTTGTCGATAGGGGGTTGGGTTGGTTGTAGTTGTCAGTAGGTGGTTAGGATGGTTGACCTTCCATTTGGTTTCTTAACTAGCAAGTAGGCGGCTTTTGCTTATGACCTCACCCTAACCACAATTTAGTTATTTTACAGCTAATAAATTAGGTTTACACCCTAACTAATAACTATTACTGCAAAATCAAAATCCATAACTCCAATAAATACATAAAGGTGGGTCCTACATGTGCTTGGCTTGCGCTCCAATGATAGACGAAATTCCCTTTCTCTCAACATCATCAAGGCTTTAGGCTCCTCTTCCCTCCGCCCGAATCACAACCGTTGATTCTTTCTTGGTCTCATCACACCCGCCGATCTTGCCGGAGACTGAAGAAGAAAGAATGAAAGGCGGCGGTGCGGTAGGGTTCTAGAGAGAGAGAGAGAGAGAGAGAGAGAGAATGGCGTCGCCGGCGAATATGATGCGGCAGCAAGTATTGGAGATCAACTTGATCTCAGCACAAGGACTGCAGCCACCTAAGTCTCCACGGAGGCTCCAAACCTACGCCCTCACATGGATCGATCCCTCCACCAAGCTCCGAACCAGAGTCGACAAGGTCGGCGGCCAAAACCCTACCTGGAACGACAAGTTCCTCTTCAGAGTCACGCCGGAGTTCCTCGCCAGCGAAACCTCCGGCATCTGCGTCGCTATCTACGCCGTCGGCACCTTCCGCGACCACCTTGTCGGCACCATCAGGTTCCTCATCAGCAACATCCTCTCCTCACCCGCCGACTCCGACGCCGCCAGAACACCTTGCTTCACCGCCGTCCAGATCCGCCGGCCCTCGGGGAGGTTCCACGGCGTCATGAACATTGGCGCCATGGTCGTCAACGCCTCCAACTTCCCGGCGCTGCACGAGATCTCGGCGATAGGTTACCACGACCTCATGGAAATGAAGATCAAGCAACCCCGCAAGAAGGCGTCGCCGGCGCCGGAGGAGGAAGCGAAACCGAAGCTCGCGGAGCCGGCGGCGGAGGAAGTTTCGAGCGATTCTTGTGAGAATTCTGGCGCGGAATCCGTGGACGAAGGGGATTCGTCGACGACGACGACGTCGTCTTCGCAGTCGCCAACCACGGCGGCGGCGCTGAAGGAGTGGAACGGCGTGAGGGAATTGGCGGGAAACAAAGAGTTAACGTCTTCGGGATTCTTGTGCTGCTTGGTGGCCCGCAGGAATATTCAACTCACTCCCACTAACCCTGCCATGGAAAGGTAAACCAACAAACGATAAAGCCACTACCCTTCTCTCAGGATAATAATGGATGGTCCAGATTACCGTAGGCACTTCATAGCGAAAGTTGGTGAACGGTGGAGATCATCTCTCACTGCGCTCTCGTTGTTTTTTACTGTATTTTTTTTTTTACCGTGTTGGCTTTTGTCCGCTAGTCAGATCGTCGGTATAGGCATTTTGCTGCGTCTCTACTCTCTACTCGCTGTTGTTGTACAGTACTGGTACACCATATGTCTAAACGAAGTTCTTTGCTGCTGGTTTTTCAACTCAAACTATCAAAAGTATACGAGATTTAGAGGTTGGAAAAATGAAAATCTTTAAGGGTTGTTGTTAATTTGAGATTCTTTCTTCTTTGTTTTTTTTTCCTCTTGTCAACTGATAAAATTGAGGATCAGAATGATGAAGTTGATTCTTAGGGAGCAGGAAAAGTCATGCTTCCAATTTTTGTTAAAACTCTACACGAATGCAAAAATTAGAACTGAAGCTACATAATGAGAAGATGGCCCATGCCTCTTTCATAAATGGAAAAAGGTTGAGAGGACGCATATTTTGCGACACATATGCAATGTATATAAAAAGATTAAATAAAATGATAAAAATAGTTGGATAATAAATTTTATATAATTATTATTATTTTTATTTAATTTTTTTTATTTAAAAATTTACAACGCATGGTAAGATGTAAAACTTATCGGCATGTTGAATAATACGCCGATTTTTAGCATTTTCAACAATAAGTTGGTAATTTTTTTAAAAAATAAATTAAATAAAATTAATAATAATTATATAGAATCTATTATTCAATCAATTTTATTATTTTACTTATTTTTTTCTTATGCTGAGTCGCAAAAAATACATCCCCTGTCATTACTTTTCGGAAATTCATCGTGTAATTGAGCTTCAGATTCGGTAGCTCGTTTCTGAAATCTTTTGTTTTTTCTGGGGTCCAGAAGCATTAGTTGATTTATTAAATGTGCTGTGACAAATATTAGGGTTGGGCCTTCAATTTTCCAAAGGTCTTTATTTTGGGTTAACTTTGAATCTATGTTTTTGGGTTTTCCCTGGTCAGTAATTAGAATCAAGTACCAAATTAAAGGCCCACCGATATCTTTCTCTTCCCCGGGCAATAAACTTGGAAGAGGCAAAAATGTGGTTCCCTATAACCGAAAAAATCTATGACCCATAAAAGAAAGATCTAACCCGGAACCAAGGACTGATAGCAATTCTGTTTGAATTTATCAACATGATAAGTGGAGTACAATTCATAAAGTTAGATTATTGGGTTCGATTTCCATTTGGGATTGGAATGCAAAGATGAAAACTATTTTCATTAACATAAGGGAAAGTGCAGATTTATGAGGAGGAACAATTGCTGGAAGCCTGGAATTGATAAGCTGAGGGAGAACAAAGCCAAAACCTAATGGCGCGGCTAACCACAAAACGGAAGAAAAAGAGGGAAACCAGGAAAAAACAAAAAAGGGAAAGAAAGACCGACAAGAATAATTTTGTGAATAAGTATAGTTGTATGGATAAGTATGGGAAGTTGTAACGATATATTTATGTACGAGTATAGAGAGTAAACACTCAAGCATTTAAACTAGAGCATTTTAACAATTAGATTTGATAAAATACCAGAGATGCTTGGCTTATAAATTATTAAAAAATAAAAATAAAAAATTATATGAATGCACAGGGTCGACCATTTCTTAGTATGAGTGCACACTCAACGTTTTTTTTTTTTTTTTTTGTCAAATACCCTCGACTATTTTATATTAGATGAAGTACTAGAGATGCATGACCTATAAATTATTTTAAAAAACAAAGTCACTTTTAGTATACTCATTATATTTAAAATTAAATATTTTAATTACAATTAATACTAAGACTTATTATCTATTTAAATATTTATTATTTTTATTTTATATTTTAAATTGATAAATAGTAATTATAAAAATTAATAAATTATATTATTAAATTTATTAAATAAAATAAGCATAGTTATACATAACTTTAAGGAGCACGTAATAATTTGTCGGTTGGGAAGAGACCTTGCTCAGTCACAGAAGCGAAGCCAGTGGCCAGTAGCCAGCGGTAAAGGAAAGGACGTGGCGACGAGTAAGTGTAGGTTAGTAGCTGTAATGGCTGAAAAAGCAGCACAGGGCACGATAGAAGTGATTGATTGAAATCTAGCGGTAACGGGTTAGCTCAAGTTGCAGTGTTCAGTGAGCCAATGACAAGTAAACACGGATAGAGGTTAAGTACGCTTTCACACATGCATTACATTATGGCATTGCTATTAACATACTAATATTCAATTATTGAATTAACTTTAATAATATCATAATATGTGAAATTTGTGTAACATATAAAACAACTACATGTACTGCGATGGGACGTCGCGCTAGTTCTGCTCACATCTGATAATCATCTCCGACTTCGGTGCCGCATCTGCGACGGTCAGGCTACAAACAACGGCACCATCCGCCCGTTCACTCGGTATTTTCTTTTTCATTACAGTTTTGCTTGTATTTTTATATAATTATAAAGTTTAAATATATTTTTAATTTTTATAAATATGGGTTATTTTAATTTTAATTTTTATGAAAAATTTATTTTTAATCTATCTTTTTTTTAATATTATATTTTTGATCTTTTTATTTTAAATTTTAAATCAAATAATTATTTTAAAATATATGTTTAATTTTTATAAATATTAAAAATTTTATTTTATTTTTATAAATATTTGAATAATTTTTTTAATCTAACGATAGAAACCAAAAATATAATATTAAAAAAACTAAAAATAAAAAAATAAATAGAGAAACTAAAATTAAAACTACTTATATTTATAAAAATAAAAAATATATTTAAACTTAATTATAATTATACCCTTTTTACTTGAAGTATGAAGGGTTTCACTAAACGAACGGCACGCAATTGATGCATAAGATTGAAAAGTTTTAGATGCGCTGGGCAGAATGCAAAAAGTTCAGGAGACGGAAAAACGCAACATAAACGTCTCCTTGGAATGGGCCAATGAGAGAAGCACACATGAAATCTTACAAGAGCGCACCGCCGTTAATCTTATGCATTCTTATTTGAAAAAATTTTATGAGCCTTCAGAATAAGAAAAAAAAAACTTTTGTTTTGACATCTTAAATATTCAATATTTTAACAAATATTTAATTAATTTAAATAATTTGATATATATATATATATCTCTCCATTGAGGTTTTGGATTTGAGTTAGGTTAATTGAAGTTTAATAAACTCTTAATACAAGTGGTGGTTTAAACAAAAGAAATTCAATATTTTAATTATATAAGTCTTTATTATTTTTAATTTGTTTTAATTATATTTTTAATACAATTATTAGAATATTCAGTATTAAATAATTCAAAATAAATAATTTTCCTTGTCACGACAGACCTAAAAATCTCTCTCCTTACTATTTGTCCGCTGCCAATTGACCTGTCTAAGGGAAACAACGCAATCATAGATATTTACTAGTTCCATTATATGCTTATCGGATTAAGATTGCACCAGAAAATTATCCTTATAAGTTGACTCATAGTAATTTATACACAAACAAATGTGGAATTTACCAATATAAATAGAAAATCGGATGAGTGAATACTGTTATTCCATTCTTTAATTATATATGTGAATTTTATTTATTTGTATATAAATTATTATGAATCGATTGATATATATAAATGTATGTCCAATTCCAAGTAACATTTATCAAAAATTATATATTGAGACTTCACCAAAAAAACCGTATACAACGAGGAAATTAAGGTTTATAAATAGTCATTCTAGAAATAAAAAATAGTAATTTTAGTTTCCAAAAAATGTTTTTAATCCAAACTGATCAATAGCCTTCCTCTTTTAGTCACTCATGTATATTTGTAATTAACATAAAAAAATATATATTTGTAATTAAATTAATTCTGTGAACATGTCAACTAGATTTTGAAGGATCTTCCGCGCTTCAGTTATAGTCATGTTGTACGGAAACATGATATTTTAGTAAAGATAATCGTAACAGCAAAAATAATGCATTATATTGTCGAGGAATGAATATCTATGGAGATCGATTGGCTTCTTTGCTTTTCTTCTTCGTACTCACGCCCAAATTGACTGATTCCACTATCGCGAGAGGCAATGGAGATGCAAGAGCCCGAATCATTATTTCATTTATTTATGGATTTATAGACAAAATCACAACGGTGACGATGAATTTTCATCCGATGAAATTGATGGTACCAGAGAACTTGAAAAGAAAGTTGAATCAAGTTCTTGATTAGTTAAAAGAAATTTTGCACACTTAACACATAATTTAGAAAGTTCATACAACTAGACTTTCTAGTCGACGGTTAGTAGAAATCTAATAAGTATCTATTGGATTTAGTTATCAAACTACTCGAAATACAAGCAAGATATATATCTCAGAATATTATAGCAATACAAGTTTAGATATAAGAGATATAACTTAAAAACAGAAATGTAAAAGATAAAGGATAAAAAGGTTTTCACCGAGGAATTATACTGGTTCGATTTCTATAAATGGGAGTCTACGTCCAGTCCTCACAATCTTATGGGATTTTTTATTGTGAGTATTTTTTGTTACAACAAACCTCTCCAAGCTCTATTATAATTTCACTCAACTTTGAGCTACTCTTTTCTCATCAATTAAGAGACCTCTCTTAATGATATTTTTCTCACTTATATACCTCACAAGATTTTCTCTATCCTCTCAAGCTTCACATGCTTGAGTTATAACAATTTTAAAATATGAAATAAGAAGAAGAAAGTTTGAGTACAAGAAGCACAAAGCTCACAAAAAGAGTTCACAAAGAACTTGAGTCACGAAGACAATGTCACCAAGACAACGTACTAGGCTTAGAAAACAAGTATATTAGAAAATTTCAGCTGGTGCATGAGACTTGGGCTCCACCCAATTGATATGAATGTTGAGGAGTCTTTCAAAGTGCCCATGGAGTTTTCTACTCAATCTGTCAAGAGTTGAGCCATATGCCATGACTTTTTCTCTTTCATAGTACGCTTTACTTTTGTTCTTTTCTCTAATTCGCATGACACCTTTTTGCTTTTTCCTTTTGCATTTCCATTTAAGTGCAAAGAAACCTAGGAGACTTCAAAAGTGCTGCAGCTTTTGATATTTTAGACAATGAAACACTGCACAAATAAGTTAACTATTTGGTTCTTAAGTTTTTGAATTTCGAATCAACAGTGTCTAAATCTATCAGTTATCCGATAGATTTTGCTATAGGATTTTTACTTCTTGCTGAATTATCTGATTCCTACATATATGAAAATAATCTTTTCAAGATTAAGTGTACAGTTTGCATCATCATTTATAATAATACTTACTATAGATCCAACCGAAATAATACATAATACCTGTCACGACCCACCTTGAGTCGTGACCGGCGCTTGGAGGTGACGAACCTCCAGTAAGCCTTAAATATTAAATTTTTCGTGAAAAACGGACAGAATCTCCCTTATTTTTCCAGCTTCCCCATAAAAGCCAGACCTGTTCCAATAATCAACCAGCACATATATCCAATTGAGGCTCTCAGAGCACTATCAGTAATTTGCATATACCCGAGTATTAGGCATTCGTTTCTTACAATAGCAAAATAATTCCATCTACCTATTCATACATGTGAACATATAAATATATGCATCTTTAACTATCATAATTACCTATACACATAATTTACAAAGTGAACAAGTCCCTAGACATATATCCCTTCCAAAAAGAATTTCAAGCAGCAGAATCCTGTCTGTGGATCATGGAGCAACTCTAAGGCGGTAATTATATTCAAAACATCATAATAAAGGAAAAAAAACCCTCACATGTAGAGGGGTTGTCAAAAAGTGTCTGCACCCTATACCACTGGAAGACCAGAAGCATGTACCACACTAGGATCTGAAATAGGAAGGGAAAATAAGTGAATCTAACTAACTCAGTGAGGGGCAATGGTACTATAGCATATGAGGACAAGCTCTAAAATAAATCAAATTACATATAAATAAAAAGTTAATATCAAAACTAAGTATAACTAAGAAATTAATATAGAACCATGCAACATGTGGAGAATTAACATTATTCACAATTTGAATGACAATTTTCAAAATAAATAGAATTAATATTATCTTGCAATTTTGAAAATATATCTCTTAAATGTAAATATCAAAGCAGGGAGGGTTTTAATTTTGAAAATATCCAACAAGGGTTAATCCCTTCAGATTTGATTGAGTCGGCAGTGTATGTTGGCCTCACACACTCACCGAGCTAGCAACACCCCTGCTAGCTGGGTTCGAACCAAGGTGCACCAAGGCTAGCGTCAACGACCGCTAGCTACCGATAAACTGAGATTCCTCCCACTATGTGTATATAACCAAGGTAATATGTATCAAATAAAAGCTAGAGCAATAAAATCAATCAAATTCTAATGAATGAAAATACTCAATAGAGTTCAAAAATCCAAAACAAAATATTCACAAGCAAATACCAAGAAAGGTTTTCAAACTCAAACAAAATTCCCCAACAAGTCAGTTTAGGAATTTAAACAACTATTCAAGAGCTTGTCCCAACCTTCAGAAAATCTATATTCTTTTTCAACAAGCTTTCCAAATATTTAACCGTTGCATACTAGCAAAAATTCCCCAAACCAACATAGGTATCCACAAATAAATAGATATATCAGACTATAAAGTAATTATATCACTAAACAGAATATTCATAATTAACTAAATATATATAATAAACTGTCAATATATATATATATATATATATATATATATATATTAAAATCAAACTAATACTAATTGTATATAATAAAACCATATTCTATAAAAACACTGTCCACTCACAAAATATCAAGGAACGTCTGATTTAGGTCCTGGGGCTGCTGAACTGGTAGGTTGGTCTCCTGGGGAATCTGAAATCATACATAAGTGGTTATTTACAATTTAAATATAAGTTTGGTTCCACTTAAAGTAATCTCTCATCTACCAATTTCTATCCTCATTCCCACATAATCACCCTATTAGTTTAACTAACAACTAACAAGTCAATCTAATTTACTTCTAAAGTCAAGTAACACATAATTTATTAACTCACAGCTCTTTTAATTTTCTCAATTTAAAACTAAAGTTTCCGAGTCCTATTCACTCTTTATAATAAACTCACCTTAGAACCCCTCTATTAACTATCAAATTATAAAGTTATAGACTAGTAACTTACCAGGAAGGCTGTGAGTTTGGAAAGAGCAAAACCACCATAGCTACTTAAAGCCAGAACAGCTAAAAATTGAAAGAGAGAAAGGCTGGTGAAGAAGAGATGCAAACAGAAGGAAAATGCCGAAGAAGG
Source organism: Pterocarpus macrocarpus (assembly GCA_031439585.1). NCBI lineage: Eukaryota > Viridiplantae > Streptophyta > Magnoliopsida > Fabales > Fabaceae > Pterocarpus > Pterocarpus macrocarpus. The sequence continues at coordinate 2,308,713 of CM062515.1, read as the reverse complement.
GGTTCTGCGGTGGTGAAGGTGGCGCCAATAGATGATATGGTGGTGGGATGAGTGGAAGGAATGAGATGGAGAGAGTAAGAGGGAGGAAAGGTTGAGAGAGTGAGAGAAAGAGACGTAACAGGGGGAGAGAGGCGAAACAGGGGAAAAAAGGAAAACGAAAAGAAGAAAGAAAAAGTGAGGTTACGAAGCTGAGGCGGTGAAATGAAATAAAAGGGGGGCTTATGGTGTGCCATAGGAGTTATGGTGCACCGTGGTCTCCCCTTCCTTTGTTTTTTTTTTTTAAAAAAAAAAAGCTAATACCTTTAAAATTTTATCTAACAATTTTAATTCTTGTATCACTATATTAGAAAATGCCAAAAAATGTAAACTATGAATTTTTTTTTTTTATTACTGACTTGTTATTCTAGTTAAATATTTATTCTAAATCGGGTGTTACATTTTCTCCCCCCTTAGAAAATTCGGTCCCCGAATTTGGAAGGAGCATTACCTTGAGATAGGAATAGATGGGGATAAGAAGCACGCATAGAATCCTCCATCTCCTAAGTTGCTTCCTCTATGGAGTGATTCCTCCAAATTACTTTAACTAGAGGTATCTTTTTTGAGTGAAGTTTCTTCACTTGTTTATCAACAATGGCCACCGGCTCTTCTTCATATGTCTAGTTTTCGTCTAACTGAATGGCGGGTGAGGATAGAACATGTGAAGGATCCGGCAAATACTTGCGAAGCATAGACACATGAAACACTGGATGTATCATTGAGAGTTCAGGTGATAACGCCAAACGATATGCAACAGGACCCACTTTTTTCAATATTTCAAAAGGTCCGATATAACGAGGACTAAGTTTTCCCCGTTTGCCAAACCTCATAACCCCTTTCATAGGAGAAACTCGCAGAAACACATGCTCGCCCACCATAAATTCCAAATCCTTTCTCCTATGGTCCACATACGCCTTCTGTCTGCTCTGAGCTGCTAACAATCTTTCCCTAATCAACCGAACCTTGTCCATGGCATCTTGGACCAAATCTGGCCCAACAAGTTTTGCCTCCCCAAGTTCAAACCACCCAATGGGTGACCTGCAACGTCTCCCATATAAAGCTTCAAACGGAGCCATTTGAATGCTGGTTTGATAGCTATTATTGTAAGAAAACTCAATCAAATGTAGATAATTACTCCAACTCCCACCAAACTCCAAGATACACGCCCTTAGCATATCTTCTAAAATCTGAATGGTTCGCTCTGATTGTCCATCCGTTTGTGGGTGGAAAGCTGTACTAAGATCCAAACGGGTCCCCAAGGCTTGTTGAAAGGCTCTCCAAAAATGTGAAGTGAATTGAGGGCCGCGATCAGATATGATAGATATTGGAACACCATGAAGTCTGAGGATCTCATCAATGTACAACTGAGCATATTGAGCAGCATTGAACGTTGTTCTCACTGGAAGGAAGTGAGCTGACTTAGTCATCCGATCGACAATTACCCAAATAGCATCATATCCTTTAGGGGTACACGGTAACCTGTCACAAAGTCCATAGTAATCCTTTCCTATTTCCACTCTGGAATTTCAATTTGCTGGTGTAAACCAGCAGGCCTTTGATGCTCCGCTTTCACTTGTTGGCAGACAAGGCAGCGAGAAACAAACTCAATTATATCTCTTTTCATACCTTCCCACCAATATAATTGTTTAAGATCTTGATACATTTTAGTGGCACCTGGGTGCACAGAGTATTTGGAATTATGGGCTTCTTCTAGGATTATTTTCTTCAAGTCCCCAATATTGGGTACACAAAGTCGATCACCAAATCGCAATACATCTTCATTATCAATTTTGAATCCAACACCCTTTCCACTCTTAACCTCAGCTATTACTTTGGTCATCTTAGGATCCTTTTTCTGAGCTTCTTGAATTTGTACATTAAGCGAAAATTGAGCCTTCACATGAGCCAGAAACACCCTTGACTCTCCAAGGTCAAAATGCACCTTTCCTAACTCCAGTTTGTGAATATCTTCCACCAATGGTCTCTTGACAAGAGCTATATGAGCCAGACTGCCCATTGATTTCCTGCTTAAAACATCTGCCACAACATTCGCCTTTCCAGGATGATACAATATGGTGCAATCATAATCCTTAAGTAGTTCTAACCATCGCCGCTGCCTAAGATTCAAGTCTTTTTGCTGAAAGATATATTTCAAACTCTTGTGGTCTGTATAAATTTCACAGGTTTCCCCATAAAGATAATGCCTCCAGATCTTCAGAGCAAAAACCACCGCAGCCATTTCTAAATTATGGGTGGGGTAGTTTTGTTCATGCCTCTTCAATTGTCTCGAGGCATAAGCAATTACCCGACTATGTTGCATTAGAACACACCCAAGGCCCACTCTTGAGGCATCACAAAATACCGAAAACCCTCTTGAACCTGAGGGTAATACAAGAACTGGGGCTGAGGTCAAACAATCCTTAAGTTTTTGGAAACTAGCCTCACAATTGTCTGACCATTCATATCGCACATTTTTTTGAGTGAGTCTAGTCAATGGAGCAGCAATCTTAGAAAAATCCTTAACAAATCGACGATAGTACCCAGCAAGTCCTAAGAAACTGTGAATCTCAGTCACAGAAGTAGGCCTTGGCCATTGTTGAATGGCTTCAACCTTCTTGGGATCTACCATGATTCCTTCACTAGACACAACATGCCCGAGAAATGCCACCTTCTCTAACCAGAATTCACATTTTGAGAATTTAGCATATAATTGGTGATCTTTGAGAGTCTGCAAGGCGAATCTCAAATGATGCTCATGCTCTTCTCGACTTTTAGAATACACCAATATATCATCAATAAAAACAATAACAAAGCAATCTAGAAAAGGCTTGAACACCCGATTCATCAGATCCATGAAAGCGGCCGGAGCATTCGTTAGCCCAAAGGGTATTACTAGAAATTCATAATGCCCATAGCGGGTTCGAAAAGCAGTCTTAGGAATGTCTGATTCTTTAATCTTCAACTGATGATAACCTGAGTGAAGATCGATTTTAGAAAAACATGCTGCTCCTTGCAATTGATCAAAAAGATCGTCAATTCTAGGGAGAGGATACTTGTTACGTACCGTCAATCGGTTAAGTTGTCGGTAGTCAATACATAACTTCAGAGATCCATCCTTTTTCTTCACAAATAGCACTGGTGCACCCCAAGGCGAAGTACTAGGATGGATAAAACCTTTGTCTAACAATTCTTGTAGTTGTTCCTTTAGTTCCTTTAGTTCTGCTGGAGCCATACGATAAGGAGGTACACTTACAGGTTGAGCATCGGGCACAAGATCAATACAGAATTCGATCTCCCTATCTGGGGGCATCCCTGGCAATTCATTAGGAAATACATCCAAAAATTCTTTGACTACCGGAATCTGTGTGATGGAGGGGACTTCAAGTGAAACATCTCGCACCGTAGCCAAATATCCCAAACAGCCCCTTTTTAAAAAGTGCATAGCTCTCAGAGAAGAGATAAGTTTAGATGGGGAGGTACTAACTTTGCTTCTAAACTCAAAAGGTGTTTCACTTGGCATGGCAAATCGCACTATTTTCTGATGACAATCGACGGTGGCATGATAAGAGGCCAACCAGTCCATTCTCAAGATAACATCAAAGTCAACTAAATTTAGAACAATCAAATCTACCTTGGAGTCTTTTTCATTTATGGTCACTAGACATAATTTATACACAGAAGTGACTAAGAGAGATTCTCCTATCGGAGTGCCAACCCAAAATGGTTGGTCCAGAGGTTCAGGCAGTCCTCCAAATCGAGAAGCGAAATATATCAAAAACATAGGAATGTGTAGATCCAGGATCGATCAAAGCATGTGCATCAAAGGAACAGACAGATAGAATATTTGTTACCACCGCATTAGATGCCTGAGCATCCTGGCGAGTCAATGCATAAACCCTCGGCTGTCCTCTACCAACTGAACCAGATCCTCGGCCCCAGGCACTTCTACCTCTGCTTCCTCTACCTGCTGATCCGACGGCATCACCTCGAGATTGATTGGCAAGAGATGATGATGAAGGAGCAATAGGTTGAACTAATCCTCGGCCTTGACCTCTAGGTACTTGAGGATAATCCTTCCTCAAATGTCCAGTCTGACCACACTGAAAACAAGCTCCTGTTATTCGATGGCACAATCCAGAAAGCATCTTTCCACATGTCTGACATAATGGAACAGAAGGAGCTGAATGCCCAGAACTCCGAAGATTGGATTGATATGTACTCCTAACCTGAGAACCTAATGTAGGAGCACTCATAAGAGATGGTTCGGAGGATGTCACCCTTCACAGAGGAGTGTGCTGTGTACCCTGCTGGTTAGGTGCTCCATTAAAACTAGCGCGGCCAGAATAAGAACCCCGAGTCTTCATTTTCTTAGTCACCTCCCTTGCAGCCTTCCTATCTGCCTTGCCAGATTCAATTTCTAAGGCAGCATTCACGGCTTCTGCATAAGTAAGCTTCCCAATTTGAAGTAATAATGCTGTAAAATATGGATCTGCCAACCCTCTAATGAATCTAGCAGCTCTCATATGCTCATTATCTACAAAATGCAAGGCATGACGTGACAGCTGAGTAAATTTCATGTCATACTCTGTGATAGTCATCCCCTGAGTCTGCGTCAGTCTCTCAAACTCTGTAGCAAGTCTTGCTCTTGTGCTCGCAGGAAGAAATCTTGTCATGAAAGCTTCAATGAATTCTTCCCAAGTCATAGGCTGTGATCCAGCTGGTCTCTCCCGTAGTACGTTTTCGTACCACTATTCAACTACACTTTCCAACTGATAAGCTGCAAGTTCAACAGCTCTTGTAGTGGAACATCTCGATGCTCTAATGATTTTGCCCACCTTGTCTATAAATAGTTGTGGATCCTCAGTTACTAGATTACCCGAAAATGTTGGTGGTTTCAGGTTAAGAAACTCTTGCACGGACACCTCTACGCCAGGAAAGGGCGGAGCTTGTCTCTGAGCATGTGGACCAGCCCCTGGCCGAGGCTGCGACCCCATAACCCCCACTAAAGTTTCAACTGCTTGCTGTAATCCACGCATTCCAGCAATTACTTCAGCCATACCCCCTTCAGGGGCTGGTTCTACAACTCGCCTAGCCGTTCTCCCACAACCTCTACCTCTACCTCTACCTCTAGTTCTACCTCTACCTCTGCCCTTATCCCCAGGCATAGGGGATGAGACTCTATCTGATCCAGCATCTAAGGGCTCATTTTCCTCAGTTCGTTGCCTCTGGGATTGCACCCTAGGTAGCATCTCTACCTATTCAAGAGAGAAACACTTTAGATTCTTAAAGAGACCATAAGAATTCAAATTCTCAAAGAAAATCAAAGACATTTAGAAAATAATTTCCTAAAGCCTCTAGTGGCATTGCATTTTGTGAAAATAGGTCGGCAACCATTTACACAATTGCAATACTACTAAAGGGCATTTGCTCCATCAACCACAGATAGACCTAACTTGGCTCTGATACCACCTTTGTCACGACCCACCTTGAGTCGTGACCGGCGCTTGGAGGTGACGAACCTCCAGCAAGCCTTAAATATTAAATTTTTCGTGAAAAACGGACAGAATCTCCCCTATTTTTCCAGCTTCCCCGTAAAAGCCATACCTGTTCCAATAATCAACCAGCACATATATCCAATTGAGGCTCTCAGAGCACTATCAGTAATTTGTATATACCCGAGTATTAGGCATTCGTTTCTTACAATAGCAAAATAATTCCATCTACCTATTCATACATGTGAACATATAAATATATGCATCTTTAACTATCATAATTACCTATACACATAATTTACAAAGTGAACAAGTCCCTAGACATATATCCCTTCCAAAAAGAATTTCAAGCAGCAGAATCCTGTCTGTGGATCATGGAGCAACTCTAAGGCGGTAATTATATTCAAAACATCATAATAAAGGAAAAAAAAACCCTCACATGTAGAGGGGTTGTCAAAAAGTGTCTGCACCCTATACCACTGGAAGACCAGAAGCATGTACCACACTAGGATCTGAAATAGGAAGGGAAAATAAGTGAATCTAACTAACTCAGTAAGGGGCAATGGTACTATAGCATATGAGGACAAGCTCTAAAATAAAACAAATTACATATAAATAAAAAGTTAATATCAAAACTAAGTATAACTAAGAAATTAATATAGAACCATGCAACATGTGGAGAATTAACATTATTCACAATTTGAATGACAATTTTCAAAATAAATAGAATTAATAATATCTTGCAATTTTGAAAATATATCTCTTAAATGTAAATATCAAAGCAGGGAGGGTTTTAATTTTGAAAATATCCAACAAGGGTTAATCCCTTCAGATTTGACTAAGTCGGCAGTGTATGTTGGCCTCACACACTCACCGAGCTAGCAACACCCCTGCTAGCTGGGTTCGAACCAAGGTGCACCAAGGCTAACGTCAATGACCGCTAGCTACCGATAAACTGAGATTCCTCCCACTATGTGTATATAACCAAGGTAATATGTATCAAATAAAAGCTAGAGCAATAAAATCAATCAAATTCTAATGAATGAAAATACTCAATAGAGTTCAAAAATCCAAAACAAAATATTCACAAGCAAATATCAAGAAAGGTTTTCAAACTCAAACAAAATTCCCCAACAAGTCAGTTTAGGAATTTAAATAACTATTCAAGAGCTTGTCCCAACCTTCAGAAAATCTATATTCTTTTTCAACAAGCTTTCCGAATATTTAACCGTTGCATACTAGCAAAAATTCCCCAAACCAACATAGGTATCCACAAATAAATAAATATATCTGACTGTAAAGCAATTATATCACTAAGCAGAATATTCATAATTAACTAAATATATATAATAAACTGTCAATATATATATATATATATATATATATATATATATATATATATATATATATATATATATTAAAATCAAACTAATACTAATTGTATATAATAAAATCATATGCTATAAAAACATTGTCCACTCACAAAATATCAAGGAACGTCTGATTTAGGTCTGAGGTCACTAACTGGTAGGTTGGTCTCCTGGGGAATCTCAAATCATACATAAGTGGTTATTTACAATTTAAATATAAGTTTGGTTCCACTTAAAGTAATCTCTTATCTACCAATTTCTATCCTCATTCCCACATAATCACCCTATTAGTTTAATTAACAACTAACAAGTCAATCTAATTTACTTCTAAAGTCAAGTAACACATAATTTATTAACTCACAGCTCTTTTAATTTTCTCAATTTAAAACTAAAGTTTCCGAGTTCTATTCACTCTTTATAATAAACTCATCTCAGAACTCCTCTATTAACTATCAAATTATAAAGTTATAGACTAGTAACTTACCAGGAAGGCTGTGAGTTTGGAAAGAGCAAAACTACCATAGCTACTTAAAGCCAGAATAACTAAAAATTAAAAGAGAGAGGCTGGTGAAAGAGAGATGCAAACAGAAGGAAAACGTCGAAGAAGGGGTTCTACGGTGGTGAAGGTGGCGCCAATAGATGATATGGTGGTGGGATGAGTGGAAGGAATGAGATGGAGAGAGTAAGAGGGAGGAAAGGTTGAGAGACTGAGAGAAAGAGACGTAACAGGGGGAGAGAGGCGAAACAGGGGAAAAAAGGAAAATGAAAAGAAGAAAGAAAAAGTGAAGTTACGAAGCTGAGGCGGTGAAATGAAATAAAAGGGGGGTCTATGGTGTGTCATAGGAGTTATGGTGCACCGTGGTCTCCCTTTCCTTTTTTTTTTTTTTTTAAAAGCTAATACCTTTAAAATTTTATCTAATAATTTTAATTTTTGTATCATTATATTAGAAAATACCCAAAAATATAAACTATGAATTTTTTTTTTATTACTGACGTGTTATTCTAGTTAAACATTTATTCTAAACCGAGTGTTACAATATAGTTATATTAACAAATTATTAATTTTATTTTTAGGCTTTAAGGCTTTATTTTTAAATAAGTTTCACTTTTAAAACTAAATATTTTCACAACTGTATTATTTTAAAATGTCTAAAAAGTATTCATTAATTTTTTCTTATTCTACCTTTATTAAATAGGGAAACAAATGTGTGGGAAGAAATAAATGATATAAGTAATTCTATATATAAAACATACTTTAATTTCTTTAAAATTGAGTCTATTTAACGCTTATATATATATATATATATATATATATATGATGTTTTTGCTAACAAAACTAAAATGAATAATACACTCGTTTAATTTTCAATAATTTTTCATTTATATATATAATGCTTGTAAATATTTGAAAGGTGAATTCTATGGTACCATAGCAAAAGTGTGCATTTTGTGTATTTTTTGTGATGAACGGTGAGGATCGTGCCATAGATTGTGAGGTGCATCAATACACCAATCACCTACGTGTACTATAATAATATCTAATTTTAAGAAAATTTAAAAATATAATTAAATATATTTTAAAAATTAATTATCATACATTGATAGTATAAAATAATTTTACACTATCAGTATAATCAAAAAATTTTATCAGTGTAATTTTAATTATCATACATTGACAGTATAAAATTATACTGGCAGTATAAAATAATTTTATCTTTGTCGTGTAATAAAAAATTTTATCAGTATAATTTTAATTATCATACATTGTGATGTAAAATTATCTTGTGATCTTGTAAAATTACACTGATAAAATTTTTTTACACTATCAGTATATGATAATTAAAATTACACTGATAAAATTTTTTGATTACACTGATAGTATAAAATTATTTTATATTGTCAGTATAATTTTACACTGTTAATATATGATAATTAAAATTATACTGATAAAATTTTTTTATTATATACTGATAAAATTTTTTTATTACATTGATAGTATAAAATTATTTTATACTGCCAGTATAATTTTACACTGTCAATGTATAATAATTAAAATTATATTGATAAAATTTTTTGATTATACTGACAGTATAAAATTATTTTATACTATTAATATAATTTTATACTGTTAATATATAATAATTAATTTTTAAAATATATTTAATTATATTTTTAAATTTTTTTAAAATTAGATATTATTATAATACATCATAGGTGATTGGTGCATTAATACACCTCACAATCTATGACACGATTTTTACCATTCATCACAAAAATATACAAAATATACGCTTTTACTATGATACCATAGTATTCACCTATTTGAAAGGTCTCACCATAACAAACAAGAGTACCAAATTATTAATTAGAGACCGAAAGTGTTCTCCGATGTCCTGGCAGTGACTGCTTTTACATCAATAAATATATCCACTTTATTAACTTGTTGGATAACTACGCCCAGTTGACGGAGTTCTCTTGGAGCATTTGACGATCGCAACTTAGTGCACTAACATAGGAAGGATTATGTATTAATTCCAATCTTTCACCCTTTTCAAATGTAATAGCTTAGTGGACCATGATCTGGCTAGTTGGTATATGTGCTCTTATATAATTTTATTATTAGTGTGTCGTTTAGATGATTGTTTATTCCATCCAAAACTAAATACATATGCTGATCTATGCTCTGATGGAGCTTCTCATGGTTTCCTTTTTTTCATAAAAAAAATATAATTAATTTCCAATCAGATGAAATGGAACTCAGACCTATCACACAAAGAAATTTTGTCCCATTAAAATGCGTGCAAGAGTTGATGATCTGTACATACCAACCACATTTGTTGCTGTGCAGTCACATCTACTCCCACCATTTTGTGTTGGAACCATGCAACACAACACAAGTCTTGAAAACAAATGGCGCTTTTTGGTATTCTCCGGCACATGGGGTAAATGGTACGGATCGATCAGCGCGCACGCCTCAATAAAATCACTAAATAACAATCAATTTTGTGGTCAATAATTCAATTGCTAAATTGCTAGTTGCTAAAAAATTTGATGATTAATTTTTAAGTCCTTAAATTTAGAAATCAATTCAGAAGCATTTGCTACCAATTTCGGTCGATCGCTCAGTCTTAACGATCGAAAAATCAGTCACTAAAATAAATATTGATATTTGATTATTAAATTGATTGTTAAATAGTAATTGATACACATCAATTACTAATTTAGTTACTAAATTTGTGACTAATATTTCAGTTATTAAATTAATCACTAAATTATTTCTTAATTTGTGTCTAACTTTTTTTTGTCATAAATTTGATTGCTATTTTATGATTGAATTATTGGTTACAAAATCGGTTATTAAAGCAGTTACTAATTATATGACTAAGTTCCTATTTTCTAAATCAACTACTAAATCGGTTGCTAAATGTTAAATCGATTGCTAATATTTGATAATATAAAAATGAATAATACGGAGGGAGGAACCATATGTCTCACATAGATAGAACTAGATTATCAAATTTTTCTCGCCTGTTGATCTTTAATAAGATAGTAAATTATTAGGCAAATCTGTTCTAAGATTTTATAAATTTCCTCGCTGTGCATGCTACTTCATGCATTTGTAAGAGTGATATGGAATAGTAAAAAGTGATTTTATTGAATAAAAAAGTATAAACATTTTTAAACTATTACACCATATCTAAGCTTATTCAAAAAGTAATAAAGCAATTTCAAGAATGTGAATGGCAAAAGCCATATAATTAGGCCTCGTCAAGCTTATTTAAGGATTGACCGAACATATCTAAGCCTAGTCGAGCATATATGAAATTGGCTTGACTGAGCTCATTTGAATTTATCTGAAAATATTGAGTCGTTGGGATTTGCCAGCACAATATTTGGACTCCATCAAGGATCCCAAGAATCCCGAGATCCACGCAAAGGTGGCAGTGTCGCCTATCCATTGAGAAAAAGATGGGGACTTCACTCTATATATAAATAAGGGATCACCTCAAAGTTAGGTCATCTTCGGCCAAGAATCTATTCGACTTCAATTCTTTAGGCAATAATAGTTTATAATTTTTTATAAAAAATTAAAATATTAATATGTTTACAAATAATTAAGATAAACAATTAATATTATTCAATTTTATTTTTAATTAAGAATTTAATACACTTCTTAAAAAAAGAAATTAATGATTCATATAAAATAAAATAGGTATATCAATATGTACTTAGATTGTTCAAGTGATTCAATACTTATTTTTTTAAAATAAAGTCTCAGTTTAATCTTGTAAATGAAAGAAATTATCATTAAAAGAGTTTTATCCTATAGTGATATGATCCAATTTGAATCAAATTAGTTAGAGTCCAATTCACTTTAAATATTAGTGGTGTGTACCAAAAAAATAAAATAATATAGTTATAACTAATACTCATTTGATTTAAGTAATTTGATACTTATTTTCTTTAAATAAGATTTTGAGTTGGAGTCTTATTAATAAGAAAAAAAAAGGATATAATATTAAAAGAGTTTTATATCTATAATGAGTTGTGTTAGAATTTGTGGACTTGTATATATATAATAATATATTATGAGTTATCATAAAGTTTGGCCCAAGACTAAAGTGATACAATTAAGTTAAATTAACTGGCCTAAGTCATCTCTTTAAGTATGGGCTTCTTATGTGTAAATATTGTATTGCCTAATTACTAATTTTATGATGGATTAAGAAACTAGGGTTTGTACAACTATAAAATATTATGGTCCCTAAGTTATATATATATATATATATATGCATCTTTTTCTGATATCCCATTATTAGAAAAGAGAGAGCCACCTCCTCTAAAGAATTCATATGTATCAACTTAAAAGATCAAGAACCACAAATATAAAGATTAATCAATTCTTATGGATTTAAGTATGCTTCTCATTTAGTTTATTTATTTTCTTGATAATTTGACATAAAAAATTTTGGAGTCATAAAAAATTAAAAATCTAACAATTTGATTAGACTTGAATTAGATTAATAATAGTCTGGTGGACTCTGTACACTCACAGTCAATTTAGACAAAGGGTGCTTTTATGGTGGAAGTACTGGCATTAATAAAATATAGTTATAATTTATGAAAGGGTGCTTTTATGATGGACATAACTACTGGCATAAATAAAACATTAAGTCTCGTCGTGTCACTATCCAAAACCTACCCAGCAAATGCCTACTACTTCTCTTTCATGATTTCAATCGGAGAACTTTTTTCCTCATCTCTATAGGCAAAGTCAAGTAGCTGATTCAAACATGCAGCGATGACACAACCAAAATTCCATTACACACTAAAATTGCTCTCGTTGTCATCGAATCAAATGACGATTGTAAGTATCACCCTTGAGAAAATTTATGTATTTCTCCGAATTGTTTTCTTCTTTCTGTGATTTAAGTATAAACTTGCCTGCGTATCTCATATTATATACAAGGTTAATTTTGCTATTTTAAAGTATTTATAATAACACGTTTAACGTTTTGTGTTTGATTAATTATTATAGTGTGACGATGATGGCACATGGCGGAGCTTTATAGGGGATGGCCCCCCCAAAATTTTTCCAAAAAATTATATATATAGCTCGAGGTATTAATATATTGTACTGTAGATGAATTATGTCATGCATCTTATAAAGTGAGGTGTATCACATATCTTGTAAAATTAATAGTCAGATGTGAGGGTGCATCAAGCACTTTGTGAGATTAATGGTCAGATGTGAGGGTGTACAATCATTAATCTCACAGATGTGTGATATACCTTACTTTGTGAGGTGCATGACAGAATCTGCCTGTACTGTAATTATATTACTCTCTTACTATTACAAATTTTAGTGTATGTTATAGTGTTTGTTTGTTAGATAAGAGCAGCTAATAATAGTGTGCTTATCTATGTGTAGACTCTTAGTTATCCTTTGTCCTAATATATTTTACTTGCTCATTGGTTTTAGTGAGTTCAAATCAATGAAATTATTTAAAAAAAAACTTATATACATATATAAAAAGAAGTTTTACTTGATAAATATATTTAAATTTGAACATATTACTCTATATAATTGATACTAATCTACATAAATAGGCTTCTTCAACTTAAAAACCTATTAGCTTATTTTTCAAATTAAAAATAACTAAAAACTAAAAAGATCATATCACAATTTAACATAATTTTTGAGTGGAAATAATTTTTTGTTACAATAGATAACCAATAATTACAAAAGCTGAATAGCATGTTTGATGATCAAACAATGAATTTATTAACTTTAACCTCTATTTTGATTTTTAAATATGCTTACAAAATTTTTCACATTGTTAGGTATGCATTTGGGAATGCAAAGAAACAACCTTTTTTTTTAATAAAAGTTATTTTGAAATAATTTCACCTATTTAAGTAATAAGTTTGAATGGATGATAAGCAAAAAATTCTAATTTTAAGTGTAAAATCTACTTATAAGTGAAAGTAAATTTTTGAAACTTTTGATTATAAGTAAAAGCTTATTATTTTTTAATTATAATGATTTTATCAAAATAACTTTAAGCATCAAATATTATAAAATATAAATAAATCATTTCATACTTTTTTTTAGTAATTTATCATATTAAAATAATTATTTTTATACAAAAAAAATATTACTTAAAATTACTTTTAAGTTAATATATCTAACATTAAGGTATTAATTTTTTTAGTCCTTCACTATAGAGTTATTTTGTTGTGTTATTTACTTATTTTAAAATCTACATATATGATATAATTGTTAGTTTTAATTTGATTGTCATTATCTAATTTCCATTTTAAATTATTTGGCCCCTCTAAAAATTTTCTCCAAGATCCGCCACTGGGCACATTCATTATATTATTATATATTAAATATTACAAATTACAATTTATATAGTTAGTAAAGAAAGAAGAATATTAAAGGTGTTAACTAGCTAAATTTATAATTTTATATTGGACATATACGAATGTAAGACTTTGAAATCAAATTTCATCTTTATCACCAAGAAGGTATTGATTTGATTGAAAAAACTCGAGTCTATTAAGCATATGATTTTGGGTTCAATATCGAGATTTATGTATATAAAAAAATATATATATCATTGGAAAGGGTTCATGTTTAGGCGTCTGACTATATAACAAGAGATTAATCTTTCATCTGTCATATAAGGGATATTTTGAGAAATCAAAAATGAATTTCATCATTACCTAATTTTCTTTTTCTTGAGTTGATTATTTGTTGAAATTTTAAAGTTTTTTCAAATATATTATTGTAAATTTTATATTTTCAAACAAAATTATTTCACATTCAAAAAATGTGAAAATAATTTAAGAGAAAAATAAAAAGATTGTGTGATCTTTGTGTTTTCTTTCTTAATTTGTTCGCTGTCATAATTTTAAAATTGTGTGGTTATCATGGAGTGAATTTGTTTGAAGATTGCTAGGAAGTAAAAAATAAACCCAACATACTTATTTCAAGACAATTATTCAGCCTTAGCATGGTTTTCCGTATCAAGACTATGACCAAAGCAAATGGATATAAATTAGTAAGAAACAAATAATATTTTTCGTTAGAGATTAATTTTGATGCAAAGTTGATGCTAAAGAATTTTATATTGTAGTTTAATTGCATATTTTTATTTGTAAGATTTTTAAAATTATAAATAGTTGAATTAAATACTTTTATTAATATGATAATATATTATTAAATATTTATATAAAAGATTTTTACACAGATAATATATCAAAATTAAATTCTTCCCACTAACTAAGACCTTCATTCCAAGTACAAATAAGTTCATTAGCAAACGTCATTTACAAATAATAACAAATACATATATAAAAAATTTAATTTAATGTATTATCAGTATAAATTATTTTACATAAATATCCAATAATATATTATTATATTATTAAAAGTTTTTAACTTTTATATTCACTACCTTAAAAGTCTCATTAATAATTGAATGATAATGTAAAATTTTTTATATTAATAATATATCAAAATCAATATATACCTATTAGAAATATTCATTATAATTTTTTTTTAATTTAATTTTCAAATTGGGTCATAAAGGAAGGCTATTTTTTTAAATATGGAAGTCTTTTACATATAATACTAGAATATGGAAGTTTCTATATATTTATAAGAATATGGAATTTTTCAAGAATCAGCCAATGTGTCATATTAGTTCCCTTTTTTTAAATAATAATAATAATAATAATAATAATAATAATAATAATGGGAAACCATCATTGCTTATAGCCAGTTCTTTTTTTATAATAAAATAATAGAATCGACCAGTGTTTTTGATTGGTTTTATTTTTTTTATTGCCGGTTCTAATTTTTACAATAAAAAAATATCACTATATATTTATATTGCACTCCTCCTCCTCCTTTGCACATAGACAACAATTCATCTCTACTCCTCCTTTGATTTTTATTTAATAAGAGAGTGTTTGCATTTCTAGAAAAGAGCAAAATAGATAATTTACCCAAAAAAAGAGGGAAGAAAAATATGAAGTATAGTGTAAATATTCCTGTTATTATATATTTCAATGATTCCATTATTATAATTGCAAAAGAAGATATGACATTTGTATATGACAAACTAATCTAGTTTAAAATTTCCCAAATCATGTCATTTGCGAAACCCAAGATAGCACTCTGTCAAGGAGACGCAGCCAAAAATACAAATTGATTCCATTTTTTTAATAATAAAAAATTAGAATCAGCCAGTACTATTTGACTGGTCCCTAAAATTTTCATATTTTGATAAATACCCATAAAAATCAATAATATAGTATATGTTTAAAACTTATTCCATGTTAAAAATAATTTCCCCCGTGAAGGAAAGTCTCTATAATTTTAAGCGAAAACGTAACCAATGACAATTCAAGCACAAACCTTGGGACAGATGGGGAAACCATTGGCTACGTATGATGTTCGGTCTGTTTCTCATTTTCTTTGCTCTCGAGATAATGGATGGGAGGCTAACTTTCGCTTTTCGCAAACTTCGTGTTGTAAGTAGTCATAAACTTTTCGAAATTAGTAGCAGCCCCACATGCCTTTGCGTTAGAACTTAGAATGTCCTCGGCACGTGCTGATGCCTCCTTTCGGTACAAGCCCAAAGTGTATCCACCAACCATAAAAATGAAATACCGTGTATGCACTGAAAAATTTTGTGGTTTCCATAAAAATTTCTGGGTATTGCCCCTTCTGCCAGATATTTGGTATCACCAGATGTGATTAATTGATTGAGGTTGGTTAATTGGTTACTGATTAGTTAGTAAATAATTAGTTAGATGCTAGTAATAATTTAGATAATTAGGCTACACGGGCATCCTTCTAGCATAGTATCAGATCGAGACTTAACGTTTAGATTTAAGTTTTGGAGTCCATTGTAAAAAGTCTTTGGAATTAAATTAAATTTTAGCATTGCCTATCATCCCCGTATTGATGGATAGAATGAGAAGACTATTCAAACCCTAGAAGATATGCTCAAGGCTTTTATGTTAGAATAGCATGGGAATGGGAACTGGAATAGTTACCTACCACTAATCGAATTTGCTTACAACAATAGGCACCATTTGAGTATTGGGATAACATCTTATAAAGTTTTATATGGTAGGAAATGTCAATCGTCGTTTAAATAAGAAAATATTTAAACAAAAAAATGATCAATTTAGAATCTAACTAGTTCATTTTTTTTAAGGGGTACAGGCTAATTGGTTCAATTAAGTAGACAATTTGATCCAATTTTTTTAAATATTAATAATAACTTTTTCATTCCTTTTTTAAAAAAATTTGAGAGTAAAATATACTTAATAACCTTAAGACATCAAGAAATAAAACTTCATCTTATTTGTTCACAAAATATATATTCCACGTTAATCCACTAAAAGTGTGTTTGGATTGATTGAATTTTTTTAAGAAAAAACACTTCTTTAAAAAAAAAGTGCTTTTTATAAGTTTTTAGAGCCTATTTATAATGACTTTTTTAAGAAAAAAGCACTTTTTTTAAAAAAAATAACTTTTATAAAAAGTGCTCCTAATAATAAAAAAGTCAATTTGTCATTTTTTTTTTAAAGTTAGGAATATCTCGGCTTCTAAAAAAAATAGAAGTAGAAGTGATTTTTAATAAAATTATATTTCAAAAATATGCTTTACTTTAGTCAAAATTACAATATATATCCTTCTTTTCTTATCTTTTATAAAATCCTAATTTCTTTTCCTCTTTTTGATTGTCTTTTTTTATATATATAATTTAGTTATAAAAGAAGTACTTTTGTTTTTTTGTATCCAAATAGGCTGCTACTTTTAACTATTAAAAATATTTCTCAGATAGTTTATTCAAATATAAAATAATTTTTTCCAAAAAAATAAAACTTTACTGAAAAAAGTTTAGAGAAAAAAAAGTACTTGTAAAAAAAATTAATTTACTACTTTTTTAAAAATTAGTAATACTTAGCTTCATAAAAAAAATACAGAAGCAACAGTAATTTTTAATAAAAGGCCCGTTTTGTTAATATTTTAGGAGAACTATACTTCTTTAGAAATAGAAGTAAAACTAGAACTCAAAGTAGAATAAAAAAAAATATTTTGTATTTAAATATACAATTGTATAGTACTTTTTTATTAAAATTAAAAGTTGTTAAATTTTTGAATGTGATAAATATAAAAATATTTTTTTTATAAAATTATAATTAAGGGGAGAGAGAGAGAGAGAGAGAGAGAGAGAGAAAAGGATTTTTTAGTGAAAATATAGTGGTTCCTAAATTTTAAGAATGAAATATCTCTTTTACTATTTTTCTAAGAGAAATAGCTCTATATTTGTCTTTCAAAATAGCTGAAAATTAATTATTTTTTTACTTCTAATTTCATTGAAAACCACAAATAAATAATATCAAAAAATTTTTAATTGTAATTTTTTTAAAAGTTAAAAAATATTTTTTTGTGCTAGAAACACAAATAAATGTACCCAAAATTATCTTTCAAAATCACATCTACTTCTACTTTTTAAAAAAATTGGATATTACCAACTTTTAAAAAAATTTGTCAATTGATTTTTTTTACAAGTATTTTTTCCCTAAAGTTGTATCCAAACATATTTTTTAAAACATATAAAAACACTTTTTTTAAGACAAAAAAACTTTAAAAAGTGGTTTTTTTTTTCTAGAAAAACAAAAAAAAAAATCCAAACACACTCTTGAATTGAGATGGAGTACATATTTTGTAAACAAATGGGATGGAGTATTATTTCTTAATATTTCAAAAATATTAAGTGTATTTTATTCATATTTTTAAGATACTCTTTCTCATCTTTCTCTTACCTCTAGCTCGATCGATATTAAAATTTCTCAATCAATTTTAGATTTTTTTTATTAACCAATGTTATTATAGCATGATTTATTTTGTGTTTGCTGGTCGGCATAAATTTTGTTGTTCATTTCAAAATAGGACGTTTCCTCCAACTTACAAGATTATTGTCGCACGTGGTTAATTGATTGAATTAAGCCAGTTAATAATTAATTAAATACTTGCTATGAGTTGAATAGTTAGTTACTTCTTACTAATTTGTAAGCCACTCCATGGTTCTGTTGCAATAATTTTTTTCTTCTTTCAATAAAATTTCAATTTCATCTTTCAAAACTTGATCCTTTGAGGGTTACCTTATATTCTAATATAACAAAAAGGGAAAACGAAACAAAGAAGAAAAAATGTAAAACTACATTTTGTCCTTGAAAATTCTCATTGTAATAGATTTATTCCTCAAATTGATAAAAACAACAATTTAGGGTGTGTTTGGTATGTTATATTAGATATGATAGGATAAACTAATACTATATATTATAATTTTATTTGTTGTTTGATACACACAACATATCATGTAAGTTTATCTATAATAACCCTTTTATACATCAAAATTATATGAGTGAATTACACTAGCCTCCCTTGAGGTTCAGTGTAATTATATTCGGCATCCCTCTAATTTACTTTGGTCAGTGTATTATTTACAAAATAAGGGATGCTGAGTGTAATTACACTGAATCTCAGGGGAGGTCAGTATAATTCACCCAAATAATTGATAACTTAATGAAATATAGAAAGATCGTATTATGCCTAATTAACTTTTAATGTATAAAGACTCGTTCATTTTTTTTGTATATTTTATATATTTTATTAAAATAAAAATAATTTTTAAACAAATATAAATAATTATTAAAAATTAATTATGAAAAATAAAAAATATTTATTGAAAGTAGTGAAATAAATAATAAATAATTAAAATAATAACTATTTGAACAATTATATTAAGTTTTAGAATTTTAGTTAAATAATTAATAAAAATTATATTTTATAATAATATCATTTTTTTGTTATATTTTATATAATATAATATCTTATACAATGGTATATCAAATATTACATAATATTCAAATTTTATTAGGCCTTATATGAGCAATCCTTATAATATCAAACATTACTTTATCAGATTTTATTTCAAACGTATCATATGGATCCTTAATCCTTAATTTTAACTATATCCACAACAAGTTAATTCCTACAAGGGAACTAATATGTTAGAATTCAGGGATCACATTTTATGTGTCTTGTTATAATTTTGTTAAATTTACTAAGCAAATTGTTTTTTTTTTTTGTAATTTCAAAGATGAATCTATTGCAATGTGAATTTTTTAAAGACAAACGTAGTTTTACTTAAAAATAAAATTTAAAAAAAAAAAAAAAAAACTTCAATCCAATGAATAGCATTGAATTGGCCGCTCACTAATTTTCACTTCCACTAACTCCTCTCTAGATGGGTACCAAATCCTGTCAGGATGCATCAGTGGATATAGAAGTTGAAGGACAGGTTCAACTGAAAAGCTTAAACAAAGTCAGCCCAATGATTCAAGTACTTGACTACTTGCATTAAAAGCATAAATCAACATACCCTACTGTTTTCATCTTCCTTGAATGTGTGTTACCTTTTGAGAGACCAATTTATTTCTTAAACAATAGAAAATCAGAAATACAGATGGTTGAATTTGCTCATAATTTAAGACTCTGCATACTAATTATAAAGTTTATTACGATACATCATTAGAAAGAAAATGTCATTAGGTCTATTATAATATGTCAAATAAATTACAACTCTGCTATATATGTTTTGTACAAAAAAGTTGCAACTTTTTTTTTATAAAAAATATGTAATTTAGTTTTTTTCTAATAAAGTTTAAATTTTTGTATACAAATTTAGTAGTACTGCTAAAAATGATCAATCAAAATGAGAAAGTACGCAAGATTTGGTTAATTTGGACCATAAATGTTAGGTTGAAATCTCGTCGAGCAAAATGATGAAGTGTATGAATATATATGATGATATCTTCTGCTATGATTCAGGTAATAAGAAAAATCGTTTTCAATGTTTGGCCACAGTGCTTTAATACATGTCATGCTTTTTCTTTTTCTTTTTTTTTCCCCCTCAAATATGTTTGCTGCTTTTTCCTTAAAAATTCTACACATTACAGGACAAATCAATCACAGCGTTGAAACTGATATTGGAGAGGAGGCTTTCAATAAACTATTAGAAGTGAGGCTTGACTTATTGTGCACAAGGTGGCTTGGCTGGAAAGACCCTTCTGCTATAGTGGTGCTGCCACTTCCAACTCCTTTTTCAATAATTAATTCTTGGTACAATCCTTCTTCTACCAAAGGTCACTAGATCAATACACTATAGATAAGTAATTTGTGTGTATAGCATTTGATTCTTGGCATGGCTTTTGAGCCATCTTTCTACTTTTCTTCCTTTAATTAAAAATTTTTTCCCAGGAAAAAAAGGTTAACAAGGTGCTGATTTGGCTCAACGTAATACCCATTAGTGATTAATCTGAGATTTCTTTTGTTAACCTAATTTGTTAGAATATTACAAGTGAATGGTCCTGAGATGAATAAGAATTATTAATTTTCCGTTACAAACTACTTTTTTTGAAGAGGGAGCATATGCTACAGGATATGACCTCTTCGTATTCTTGTTTTATTTTCGGGAGTTTCTCTGTTGATAGAGAAAGAAAGAGATAATTATAAACAGAAAAAAAAAAACTATGAAAAATGAGAGATGGTGTGAATAAACTAGTTAAAAAAATATAAAAAAATTTAAGATGAGAAAAAATGAAGTCAAAATTTCTAGTTATTTTTTTGTCTTAGAAATTGTTCACGCAACTTCGTACTAAGGTAGTTAGATAAAAATCTCCCAAAGCGATTGTAATTTTTTTCTTTATGAAAAATCATATATTTTTAATTTGTATTTATGTTGATTTCTCTATATTTCTGTCTTATTTAGAACAATATAAGCATAATCCTAGGTTGGTGTTTTCCATACTAAAGGTTTCTTGTTTAAATTTTGTGCTGATATCTTCTATAATTACCAAATATTTATTTATTGTTAATTCTTATATACATATATAGAAATAATTACATAAATTGATTTTATTACATTATCAGTGTAAAATATGTTATATAACTCTTTGTGACTAAAAGATCTCCCAACAATTGTTATCTTCAAGGTTTGAGTCTTAATCTTCTTCTCAAGAGTGTATATTACTTACCAATCCATCCAACTCTTGTTGTAAGCTATATATGATTAAATGATTGTATAAAAATAAATTAAACTAACAATATATTAAAAATAAATTATTAATTAAATATAATTAGCAAGCAACAAATACTCGACAATTCGTACCTAACTATTAAAAGAGTGAACATGCAATCGCCTTACTTCTCTAAATTATTTTTACAAATTTGACTACCCTAAAGTACGTGATGCATTTTATAGAGTAAAATGTATCATCTAAATCATTAGTGAGAAAATTGATAAATTAAATTATCACATGTATATACTCTATCATACTGATATTTATATATTATAAAATCTTGGATCGCATTGATGTTCTATTAATGGATGAAATCATACAATTTATTGGCCGGTACTTTGCAATAGCCAAATCCTTTTTCATTCCCAAAACTAAAATTCAAGACCTTTAATTAAGAGGTCAAAACACCTTACCTCCTCAACCAACTCCACGGTAGTAACCAAATCCTAATTTTACTGGTGGATGTCAAGAACTTTCAATAAAAACACAGATTACATCTTATTGTTGGTTAAATTTTTCCAACTAGCCCCCCACTATTAGATGGCAGTTTGGGAGAATGTCGAGGGTCGACATTGTTTGTCTTTATTTTTAGCTTTAGCAAAGAGTATTATGTGAAAAATAAAGTTTGAAGAAGAGAAGTAGTTTATATGCTTGTTGCATTGCTCACTTAATCAAAACATGTACAAAAGGTTTTAAAAACGTCCATATTCTACGGAACGCGTCATGTGGCGAGTCATTGAGCTCTCAAGACCTAAACGAATGTTTATAATTTATCTTAATATTAAAGCTGAAGAGCATAAAAGTTATCACATTAAACTTTGATCAATCATCACAAAATATAGAAAAATGTTTGACGACGCATCTTTTGGGACGCAATACGGGACATATATAGAAAAAATGAACATAATAACAAAAAAGCTTAAATAATAGATTCCACATAATCATTGTTACTTTTGTTCAGTATTTCTTTTTTTATCCAAAAACTTATCAGCATTTTGAATACAAAACTGATCAGCGTTTGTATAAAATTTACTAGCGTTTATACAAAACTTACCAGCGTATTGTTAAAAAATACTGGTAAGTTTTTTTTTTTATTCAAAACTTACCAATGTTTATACAAAACTTACCGGCGTTTATGCAAAACTTATCAGCATTTATGCAAAACTTACTAGTGTATTGTTGAAAAATGCCGGTAAATTTTTTTTTTTTTTACAATACTTATCAGCGTATTGTTGAAAAATATTGGTAAGTTTTTTTTTTGTTATGTAAAACTTACTAGTGTTTATACAAAATTTACCAGCGTTATGCAAAATTTACCAACATATTGTTGAAAAATGCTGGTATATTTTTTTTTTATAAAACTTACCAGCGTGTGCACTGTTTACGCTGGTAAGTTTTTTTTTTATTACAAAACACGCTGGAAGTTTTTTTTTTTAACAAAATTTACTAGCATAAATAGTGCACACGCTGGTAAATTTTATGTATATTACATAAAACTTATCAGCATGTGCATTATTCACGCTGGTAAGTTTCTAAAAAAAAATTGAACAAAAATAACAATAATTATATGAAACCCATCATACAAATATTTTTATTATTTTTTCATTTTTCTATATACGTCACGTATACGTACACGATTGGTGCGTCCCCCGTCAATTCTCGTATACATCTACAATTTATGTGGCCCCTATTAACTCTACAAAGTATAATGATCCAGGGACAGGAGAGAAAGGATGGGGTGAAGACATTTGAAGCAAGTCAAAGTTGGGAGAGTAATTAGGTGAAGAAGGACCATAAGGCCATAAATGCCCAATTGCATCTTTCAGTCATGAGCCGACAAATCAATCATCCAAGCCCACATAATTATTTAATATTTATTTAAGATTTTAAAAACTAATAAAAGAATTTCTTCCCAAAAAAAAAAAACTAATGAAAGAATTTGCACAAAAAACACTTGAAAAAAAAAAAAGAAACAAAAATGAATGGGACTAGGATGGGAAAAAGGAGACAAACTCAAAGGCAATAAAGGAGAAAGGACATCCGGGAGAATAAAAGGATATTTCCTCTTTTGGTAATGGAATGTTAGGTAATCTTGACGAAGATGGCCAAGTATATCCCTCACAGTGAGAAAAAAATAAAAGGGAAAATGGAGTTATTCAGTTGCGATGAAATATAAAAGCGAAAAAAAGGTATACAAGCATGTCCAAATGGAAAGATGAGTATGACTCCAAATCCATAAGAACATAACAAGACAAAAAAGAAAGTAATGTTCAAATCTTTAAATTTTTAGGTTTATAATATGATCTCTTTTTTAGTACATATAAATATGGGTTGTTTTAATTTTGGTCCTGCAAAAATTTTTGCTTTGGTTTTGATCTATTATTTTTATGTTATTAGATTTTTGGTCCATATAGTTTAGATTTAATGTTAAATTATAAGAACAAAAAAAAATTATAAGTACAAACTTTTTTTTAATATTTGTAAGGAATAAATACATACTCTAAAATACTTATAAAGATGAAAGTTTAGAGTGATGGGGAACAAAAATAGAAAAAAGATAAAAAAAAGGAGACAAAAACCAAAACAAAAGTTTTAAAACAACCAAAATCAAAGTAACCTATATTTATAAAAATTAAAAGCATATTTAAGCCAATGAATTTTCACCTAAGGGTGTCCTATTTAGCTATTAGTGCTAGGGACAACAATAGGGGTCTATAGGTGAAGATATTTGCGATGATATCTGTAGATGGTATTTGAATAAGGAGATTTTTTCCATGTGAGGATAGGATGGAGGTAAAAATCTCCCCGTAGTAACTTTGAGGACAAAAATGGGGATTATGTCCCTCGACATATGGGGATATTCGCTCCGAGGATATATTGATTGATAATTTTACATATAAAATTGATATTTATTATATTTTTAGTACGAAATAAAGAAAATACAATCTTAATTTACTTATCCTCTCACAGTCTCACATATTTATTATTGTTTATTATGATGTTCTTGTGATAGACTAATAGTTATAACTTGATTTAAAATTTAAAATTTTGATGATAATGATGTAAGACTATGAATCTAAGACTTAGATCAACTTTGTATTATTATTTTTAAGTTTTTTTTTCTTTCTCATTTAAAAATTTTTAGGCTAATTAAAATGGTTAGACATATTTTCTTAATTTTTTAAACATTTTTTGGAATATTCATAGATCATTGTGAGAGCGGTGGGGATCTATGGGGAATAAGGATGGGTAGGAATTTTCCTCCGCCATGGAGAAGGGATGGAGATGGGGAAGACTCCAGAAGTGTGAGGCAAGGAGTAGAAGACTACTCCCTGTTATTGCCCAGCCCCTCCCTGCCCCATTGCCATTCCTAATTAGCGCATTGTTTTGTCAGTTAGCGAATCAATAGGATAATTTCAAAATTATGTGATTGCAAATGCAAATGTGTAACAAATAAAAATGGTAAAATTAAAGCAGCAAAGAAAAGTAGTAAAAGAAGCATTTAATTATCAGGAAATTAAATTTAGAGAACTTGAATTTAAAAATACTAAAAAATAAACATACAGTATAATTAAACAGCTGGAAAATAAACTCGCATAAACTTATTAATGAAAAGAAAGAGAAAATATTAAAAGTAAATAGGTGGAAAATAAAACATTTGAGAAATTTTTTCCTCTGTCATATGAGCATAAAAGTGTTAGGGTCAATTCCCTTCAAATGAGTCTTACTGTCTTACTTATAAAATTTATAAAGATGCATAGTAATTGTCATTTGATTTTTGAAATTGATAAACCGCCAAATGTTTTCTTAGTAAAATACGGGCATCCAATGCTTCACTTTTTAAATATCTGTCTTAGATTACTGATCTGCTTGTGCCAATTGTATCCTTAATGCCCTTATTGTACCACAATTTCTTGTTACTTCCCACCTTTAGTCTGCTGGCAATTGATCCTTATTGCTTAGTTTGTCAGTATATTGTTGAACGAAGATTTTGCAAAATTTTTGTGGTATATACGTGGCTAGTCACACGTAGAGTTGGATATATCAACTAGCACTTAATTGGTTCAAATTATTTGATATTTGTTTCCTTTAAATAATATTTCGGGTTCGAGTTTAATGGAAGAAAAAAATTAATATTGACAAAGCTATCCCATAGTATACCAACCCGACTCGAACTAAATTAATCGGAGTTCAGTAAATTTTCAAATAGTGATGATCCATACAAAAAAAAAAAAAATAGTTGAATATATGAACGGTGATATGTAGTTTATTAGTTAGTTCGCTAAATTCTTGATCCGCACATTTGAGCGATCAGACACTTTGTAGGACTTTTAAATGCAAGTTTATAGGCTCAGTTTGTTTAACATGTGAGTTAAGCGAGTCATTACCTGCAAATCAGCGGGTTAACCAACAAATTCAGACTCAGGTTGCGAGTCAATTTACGAATCTGTAAGTTTTGATACGTAGATATAATCAAACTAAAAGGTTAGTTCATTTAAATTACGAATCAACCTGGTCTACCTCACTTACTTTTTATCTGATGCGATCGGGCTACAGCGAGTTGATCCATATACATACTTCTAGTAACATGTTTAGTCAATTGTCTTAAGATAATAAAATATTTTAGGGTATGGTATCGAAGATTTTGTGAAAAAAACTTGTTACAAAAGACTCTGCTTGAACTTCATGTACTGTAAAATTTTTCTTTATATTCATTAACTGATAAAAGTTTACAAATCTCAAAATGATCAAAAAAAAAAAAAAAAGTAATGATTAAGTTGGTCGACCGTTCACTAAATTTTGAGGGCTGTAAAAACATTCCCAGCCAATATGCACCTAATAAGAAGCTGATTTTAAGGTGGCGTGTGGTATGGAGAAATCTATATGAATTACTGGTAATATTTGATTAAATTGTCTGGATCCATGATATTATCCAGTTTGGTTGGATAATATTACTGATAATCTAGATTTTTAAAGTAATGTGGATTATCACCAATGCGGTAATATGAATTGCTCCCTTGAAAGGTGGTAATGTGGATTACCACCAATGTGGCAATCTTTTTATTATTATTATTATTATTATTATTATTATTATTATTAATTAATAATTATTGTTATTAATATTATCACAATTAATTATATATAATAATTATAATTATTATTATGATTAAATATTAATGATATTAATAATTCATTATTATTAAATAATATAAATTAAAAATAATATGAATTGTTATTAAATAATAATTAATATTTATAATATTAATTATTATTATTTAATAATAATAATTAGTAATAATATTAATTATTTTTTAATAATAATTATTAATAAAATTAACTATTATAAACATAATTAATAATTAATTTTTCTTATTCTTATTAATTAATAATTATTATTAATTATTAATATTATTATTATAACTAATAATTATTAATAGTAATAATAAATTATTTATTATTATTATTATTATTACATTAATTTAATGCATATATTACTTAATAATCTTTTTGATATATCAAACAAGATAATATAAATTATCACTTATATTATCTATACATACCAAATACTGTATTTAATATTACTAACAATTTAAAAGGTGGCAATCTTTCTAAGTGATAATCTATAATACTAGCAATCTGAATAGGTAATGTACCAAACACCATCTAAGAGATCTTAGACTGGATTTACTATTGGTTTGGTTTCAACCTTTATGTGCCCGTTTGGATTGTGGTTTGCAATTTCTAGAAGGCCTTTTAGGAGAAAAAATGACTTTGTATAATAAATAATAGTGTTTGGTTTAACTTCTTTCAAAAATAATTTTTCTAAAAAGATCTTCTACTAAAAGTTACACCAAATGGACCCTATTTTGTTAGCAGTGAAATTTTGTTTGAACCTTTTGTTATAAGAGAATAGAGTTCACAAGGCTTACAAGTTACAAGCATTTTCTGTAAGAGGGATTGAGTGTGTTTGAAATGATGAAAAACGATTTGATTCGTAAATTAATTATTGTGTTTAGATTTTTCTAAATAAAAAAATTAATTATTTGATAAATCTCATGAAAGTTAGTTGTTTTAATTTGAGAATCTTGTCAAATTTGATAGTATTTGATTAGAATTAATTTAATTTTAAACTTATTAAATATATAAACATATTATTTTTCTCTCAGTATAACATTTTTCACTTTTACTGGAATCAAATCAATTTTCATTTTCATATCAATTTTCTTAACCGATATGAAAATGGGCCCTTGACAATAGTGTTAGATTACAAAATTATGCTCCATAGTGTCCAAGACTATTATTTCACAGTATCAATTTATTTATTTCTTTATGCGCATAAATATTTTGACAACATGTTGTTAACATTACCGATTTAATTTATAGGAACTTTTAAAAAATCAATAGTTACCTCTTAACATTAATATCTTCAACAACTAGCGTTTAAGTTGCATTCAATTCTATCATATCTTCAACTAAATTTATCTTATATTGGAATACAGTTTTATGCATTAAATCAGCTGAAGCAGAATAAGTAAGCTTCTGTTATATTAAGTCTTAGATTATGAACATCATACAGTCAGGGCCAAGGTGGAAATTAGCTCAACGCTCAAAAGGCATGGATACCTCTTTTTTTTTTCTTTTTTTTTTAAAAAAATTTGAAGATGGTAGTTTGCTTTAAAATGCCTTTCCAAAAAATGTTTACTCTAAAATATTTCTGAAAGAAGATGATAAAATAATTTACAGAAACAAAAATTCTATTTTCATCCAGGAGAAATTTGGTACATCATCCAGGAGAAGTTTAAGAAAATGAAGAATGTTACTTTGATTTGTATAATCATAAAAATAAATATAGCTAACTATTATCTTCATCAAACTTTAGAAATTCAATCTTCTATGGTATAATATTCTTCCTCCTTAACGATTGTTCCTTTTTTTTCCTCAAATTGAGAGGGAAACCTCTCATTTTCTTTTGGAGGATTGAAAATGATATTAATCACATATAAAATGATAAAAATTGCATTGTCTTTTAACAATGATGATAAAATATAGATATCTACATTGTGAACAATATGAAAACGGAAAGAGCGTACCTAACTTCACGTTGATTCCTTTCAACAATATTAATGAGCTGAATTTAGGAGGCAAATCTCATAAAGTTCTTCTCTATTTCTTTCCTTTTAAATTGGATTCTCTTTCTTGAAAAATCCCATATGAATTATTCCTATTATACAACATGTTTGTAATTGTATAAGTTGCATCAAGAAGTCTTCGTACAAAAGATTAAAAAAAAAAAAATTCAGAATTTTCTTCTCTTTTCTTACCTTATTGGTAAATAAACTTTAAAGATTTAAAGTAAATAAAATATTAAAAGAGTAGAGCCCATTATATGTAGATATATAATATTATTATGAAAAGTGATGCTGGCTGAAACCTGATAAATAAATGAGAATAATTTTTATACATTGAT
Organism: Pterocarpus macrocarpus; assembly: GCA_031439585.1. Taxonomy (NCBI): domain Eukaryota; kingdom Viridiplantae; phylum Streptophyta; class Magnoliopsida; order Fabales; family Fabaceae; genus Pterocarpus; species Pterocarpus macrocarpus. The sequence continues at coordinate 2,279,668 of CM062515.1, read as the reverse complement.
CCAACCAATCAAAATTTGGAAAATTGTCATATTATAGTAAATAATAATTTATTATGATAACATATCTATCATGATTTAATAATCGAGTAAATATTTATCTTAATTTTTGAAATTATAAGCATATTTCATTTTAGTTCCTAAAATTAAAAAATTTATTATTTAATCTATGAAATTGTAAATTATATGTTATCTTAATTTCTAAATAATGTGTCACTTTTATAAATCAGATATTAAAATAATACATAATTTATGACTTTAGTTATTAAATAATTAATTTTTTAATTTTAGAAAATAACATAAACTATACCAATAATTTCAAAACTAATAATTTTTTAAAATTTTATTGATTAATAATATAAAATTATATAATCAGTGCACAGGGATTGTTCTCTAAATAAATAAATTAAAGGGTTATTATTGTCGCCTAAGTTACCTCACATTGAGTGACACCTCAACCCTTGAACCATTTGTATAGAGTATAAAACAAGAGAAACGAAAGGCACGCGCCAACACGCGCTTCTCTTACTATCAGTCTCACTCTCTCCCACAAAAAGGCACCATTCCTATAGAAAAGCCGCCTTCTCACTTCATTTCACCTGCCTGTCGTTTTTGTTGTATCAAAAAAGAAACCAAAAAAAGAACACAAAAACATAAACAAAACGCTTCTTCTCTCTCTCTTTCTTTCTCTCTCTTCAGGGTCTGTGCGTTTTGTGTGTTGGGTTGCTTGGCCTTGTTTATCAACCAAATCTAGACCAACCCATTTCGTTGTTCTTCCATTTGAAGCAAAACTCGTACGTCCTCCATTTCGTTTTCTCCATAAAGTTCAATGCTTGTGAGCGTCCTCTCACACTGGATCGCTCTTCACTAATTTTGATTCCGCCAAGGTTCTCTTTTTCTTTATTTGTTTCCCCCGTTTGTTTCTCTCATTCAATCTCCTCACACACTTTGGATCAGTGACGCAGCTGGAGCCTTTCAAATAAGGTAACTCCATGTCATGGGTTTCATCTTTTAATTCTCAAAAATGTTTTCTTTTCTTTTTTTTTTTTTTGAAATTGAAAAGGGTGATTGCAACAATCTATTGTTGGTGCGTCTCTGTCTTCATTGATCTGTTTGTGTTTTTTGTAATTTGGTATCATCTTGTGATTGCTTCAGCTGATTAGTTTTCTCGGGATCGTGGGGCGTTGGATGTTTACTGATTGTGTATTTCACCTTTTGATTTCTCTTCATCTTATAGTTGTGTCTTATCGTTTTAGTCATGCCAATCCCTGCCGAGTGCTTGATACTAAAGGTTATGGAAAGTTGTTTTGTATCAAATGTCTCTTCTTTGAGCAGAAAAGACATTGTTTTCGGATTAACAGGCTTTCTGGAATAGAGTTGGTGTTAAAAAATGATGCCTTCAGCACATTTTCTCTTTCAGATGAATGTAAGGAAATTTGTTTTTTTCATTGCTTGTAAACTTTGTTGTTTTCTTCTATTTGATAAAATTTTCTTTATGACTTCGTAGCTGTATTACTTTGACATCAAATGTCTGAGCTAATCTAAAAGTGTGTATGGAGTGTGTTTACAGCGTAATCTATTCTTGGGATGAGCTGAATTTATAGCATATATGGTATCAGAGTTTCTGAAAGTTATATCCTGTTTCATAAATTCTTTCATTTCATATTTTTGTGTTGTATGGTTCCGTTTAATACTGTGCTTTGCTTTACCTGGCAATCTGTTAGCATTTGTGGTTTGCAACAAACGATTAATGTGTTACGCAGAATTTTAGCAATTATTGTTTCAAAATACGAAATCATTCTTTGGACTTTTCCTTCTTGGGTTTCAGACATGATGTTATGTATTTTATCAGCACTCTCTTTTGTAAAATACCAAATCATTGTAAGGTCTTGCCAAGTAGCATGTAGGTGAGGTCTAAATTCCTACTTAATAAGTGTTTTGTACATCTTTCCTCTACCATATAGATTTTTAAAATACAGGAAAAGCGTTAATTGATAGCTATGTGTTTGTTTAATCAGTACTCTATCCGAGCTGACAATTTATAATGTAATTCCATTCTTGAAAGGGAGTGAATTTTTTTGTATGTGTCTTATTCTTTCCTTCCTTGTTGTATTTTATTTCATGGTCCTTTGATTATTTACCCTGTGAAGGAAGTTTTTATGTTGTGTTTCACCTTGTTTAGCTTGAATGCAGGATAGTATATCTAAATCATCTAGTCTAGTATATCCTTAGGCGATAAAATCTCTATGATCTTTCTTATTTGGTGTTAAGCTGCTTAAATAATGAGCTCTGTGTGTGCGTGTTTTTTTTTTTTTCAATATACTCATTAGGTCTTTCATTTCAACTTCTATGGCGGGAGAAACATCATGGAAGAGTCACTATGATGATGACATACGAAGGGAGACTAAGGAGTCTGGCTCATTTTCAGAAACTAGTGACGAAGATGATACAGAAGCAACTGTTGTTTTTGTGGATCTTATTTTGCCTAATGACTTATTGGAACGTATCCTAGCCTATCTTCCCATTGCAAGCATTGTTAGAGCTGGTTCGGTGTGTAAAAGATGGCATGAGATTGTTACTTCAGAGAGGTTTTTATGGAACCTTTCGCATGTTCTACCACAGAAACCTTGGTACTTTATGTTTACAAGCTCTGATGAACCTATTGGTTATGCTTATGATCCCATCCTTCGGAAATGGTATGGCATTGAACTTCCTTGCATTGGCACTTCTAATTGGTTCATTGCTTCATCATGTGGTATGGTTTGCTTCATGGATAATGACAGCAGAAGTGAATTATGTGTCTGCAACCCTATTACCAAAAGATGCAGGAAGCTTGAGGAGCCTCCAGGTTTAAAATTTTCTGATTACAGTGCACTAGCAATCTCAGTTGACAGGGAATCTCATAGTTATACTGTGGCAATTGTAAAATCTAAGCAAGTCCCTGAGAACTTTTTCCAGTGGGATATCTCAATTCATATATACAATTCAGAAAATGTGATTTGGGTGACGTCTTTGACAGAAGTTTTGATGGGGTGGAGAGGTGGTGACGAGAGTGTGATATGTAACGGGGTGCTATACTTTTTGGTTTACTCAACTGGGGGTGGTCTACCAGAAAGTCGCCATGCCCTAATTGGATATAATATCTCCAACCGTTCTTCTCAAGGTAGCTTAACAGGGAACTTTATTCCAGTGCCTTGTTCTCTAACATGTGGCCGTCTGATGAATCTAAAGGAAAAGCTTGTAATGGTGGGAGGTATTGGCAAACCAGATCGACCTGACATAATTAAAGGAATTGGTATCTGGGTTCTAAATGATAGGAAGTGGGAAGATATTGCTCGAATGCCCCACAAATTCTTCCAAGGATTTGGAGAGCTTGATGATGTTTTTGCTAGCAGTGGTGCAGATGATCTTATATATATTCAAAGTTATGGATCTCCTGTTCTGCTTATATATGACATGAACCATAAGCTATGGAAATGGGCACAAAAGTGCCCTGTGACAAAACGGTTCCCACTGCAGCTTTTCACTGGTTTTTGCTTTGAGCCCAGGCTTCGAATTGCTCCGTAGTTCTCCATATAATAATCAACAGCTGCTATTGGCACTTGTGTCTAAGGTTCCTGCCCATTTTCCTCTTTTGTTCTTTAGGTTAAAATTTAATATGATTTTGGTGTTTTAACAACAGTTCATACAAAATGTACGTGCTGATAAAGCTGCCTATTTATGGATACTGGAATATTATTAGTAGCCTTTCAAAATACCACAGCTATATTTTTTCTTTTACCTCTTTGTATTCTCACTATCTATGCACTTGCTCTAATAAGAATCATTACCTTCTCCATTTTCTTTTGTATTACCATGAATCTCCATCTATTACTGGGAGGTGGCTCTTGTTTATCAAAGCAGAGCATTTCATAGAGCTCTGTGTTTATTTGCTTTCTCATAAAAAAATATAGGCTATGGTGCATTAACATTGTAAATGTAAGATGACTTTAGATTACAGGTTTTGAGCACACTAGTTTTCTTCTGTGGGTGTCTCTGTAATATTTAGGCTTTCTTGCACAGTTCCACTTCTTAAACTTGTTTTCAGAATCAGAATATTAAAGTCCTATGGTATTGTATGATTTCTGGGAACTGGTTGCGTAGTTGTGCAAGATTGTTCAGTGTTCAAAAGTCTTTTATCAGGTTCAAAAGTCTTCCTACCTTGTGGAGGCTGAAAATCAAGGGAAGAATTCTTATATAAGAGATGGAAGAATTCTTATATAAGACATATTTTGCTTAGCTGTAAGGCTCAATGATTTTGAGTGGACTTCACACGGATCCTTTACCAGCATCCTTAACGAATTATGTTATATGTATATATTTTGTGTAGAATACCATGCTGATGGATTGGGGATTGTGTGGAATATTGTGTTGACTTACACCTCATTCAATGGTAGGCTCCGTTTGTCCCACAAAAAATATGTATATAAAATATTTTTCATTTTTAACACATGTAAGCTTTGACTTATTGGTGAGCCAATGAGAATACAGTGCTAAGATCACATTTTACCTTGTAAATAAGGTTCACACCCCATCCAATGATGGATGGGTTGGATAGGGTGTGAGTCGACGTGATATCTCATACAAAATGTGTACACATAATATTTTTCATCCATAACACATGTAAACTTTGACTTATTGGTGAGCAAATGAGAATTTAGGGCTAAGATCACATTCTATGTTGTGCATATGTTTTGAGTGTGATATGTTTGTGTCGTCCGTACGACACTATTTTTTTTTGGCAAAATTTAAAAAGGTGAAAACTGCTCCATGAGGGTTGGTGGCGAGGTGAGGCCCGCGGCTTCTTTTAGCAAAGGTTGGTTTTCCTTGGTTGAGATGTGACAAATAATGGTTAAATAAACAAACTTCCTTTTCAAAATAGCTATCAGCAGCCAACAAGGGCCAGGGGCAGAATATTCAAACGGCTTCTCACTTGGGGGGTGAGGGAGTTGCCGACTTGAGGCGAAAGTAACTTGTCTGGGTGTTATCAATACTATTCATATAATCATATCAGAACAAATACGTCGCATCCTATTGCAATTTAGAAATGCTTAATTATTATATTTTGCTCTGTTAGAAATTTGTTTTTATATTTCCAACTTTATAAAGTAAAACATCTAATACCCTGCTAAGTAGGAGGGTGGTAAATGCTGGACCTTCAGCCATTAAGTTTGAGACAGATGTTTGAGCCCACAGGACTGGCAAATTGCAAGATTTTCGTACCTAATTCATGAATAATACACTAAGCAAGATTTTGAGCCCATAGGATTAGGATGAATTATATTGATCTCCTCTGAAATTTAATGTAATTATATTCAGCATTTTTCTATCTATAAATAATATATTAAACAAAATGAATTAGAGAGCTACCAAATATAATTACATTAAATTTTAAGAAAGGTTAGTGTGATTCACCATATAAACTATTAAGAATAATGCTACCTGCAATTAATTACAAGTGGTGATTGGTCAAAAATGTAGATAAATGAACATGGAAAGAGTTGGAGTTGTACTACTGACACGGATCAATGTGTAGACCACTCCAGTCATTCAATTTCCCGTCTTTTTTTTTTAATTAAATTTCTCAAAACTTAAATGATGAACAAATTTCCTACTAAAGTAAAATTTTTCTCTTGCTCAATTAAAACAATATAGTCCCAGAAGAGGGAAACACAAAAAAAAAAAAAAAGGGCCGCTATTCCATGCATGACTTATATTATATAGCTCATGAAGGGCTGTTATAAACCAATAACCCGCAGTTTCAGCCATTTCTCTTTGAATTTCGCTTATGTTACTGAAAATCATAATGATAAACTGAAATAAAAAACATAATTGCATGAGGCAAAGAAATTTGTTATTTGTGAAATTGTGATTTATAATTTTATTATCTTGACTACTGAGATACTGACCAGACTAACATTTTAACCGTAGATTTACTTCGTTGCAAAAGATCTATTGGTGGCGGAAGCTCCAGCAGTGGAAGGAGTTCCACTATTGAAAGTATTTCTTCTGACATGACAGTTGATACTTCTGAAGAAAATTATGATGCAGAGTTATCTCTTTTCTTATCTTTGCTCGACATCAGAAAGGTAGGGGGGATATTATGTATCCATGCTAGATAACTTAGATTACATCGTTTCACGGAATATTGATTCAGTTACATATGATCAAATATCTAGAAATTTCTGCTCAGTATAAATTCTCATGTCATGTCCAACCTGATCTTAACTCCAAGCCATCAAAACTAATGCTTTTTAAGGGATAACTGTATGGATCTTGTTTAGACAGTTGATACACCTACGTTCTAAATTTGTATGGAATCAGATATAGGAAGGAGCTCTTTACAAATTACAAATAACTAGGGAGCTATTGCATATAAATCAAGAACAAAGAATTATTCCTGAATGTGTCAAGAGGTTCACTACAGTTTTTTGATGCAGCATTGCTGAGAAATTTGGAGTAGAAATGCCAGCGACAGCAATGCAGATTCCTAAGAATATGGATGGAGGTGTAACAGCTCATAAGAGTGACAAGGCAGAGGAATATTATAATGTGATTTTGAACTTCGGAATAGTAGACATTTTTCAGAGGTACAACATGATGAAACGTATTGAGCACATTTACAAGTCATTACGGTATTGCTCAACATCAGTTGGAGCTGTTGATCCCAAAACATATTCTTGTCGTCTCCAGGATTTCCTCAGCAGGGTATTCCAATCAGAGGACCCCACTAGTTCACACCTTGTGAGTTCTTTTTCTTTACCATGTTCTTACATGCATTTTGGAGTTGAGTTTGAAAGTGTGACGATATTTGTGAATGGATTTGCAAGCAGTATATTGTTGAATGTTGACCATATATATTACATATGTCTCAGAATCATTATGTTAAGGGCCATTACTTCAAATTTGATGGGCCAGGACGACATTCATTGAGTAAGAGTGATGCATATGTATATTTTTGTAACTCTGATGTTTCCAGACATAACAAAATGTTGGGGTTGTATTGTTTATTTTTGTTTTTATTTTTAGCTGATCAATTCTTAATAGTAATTATAAAAGTGTCCTTCTTTTTAATTTCTGCTTTTAGAATTAAGAAAATAGTGAAAATAAGATTTTGTCAAGGCAAAGATACTAATAGCTTCTTTAATTTTAAAATAAAATAAAGCAAAAAGGCTAAAATCCTCAAATTCTGTTTAATATTGACCTACTTATCATCCAAGTTTCACACCCGCAAGTAAATTTCTATTTATGTTCTTTGAAATAACAAAAAATCATGTAATTTGTTTGATACTTCAAATTATCATTTTTGCCACCCCACTAAATCGTCTGTATACTTTTAGCTTTTGATTCATCAAGTGAAAAAAAAAAATCGTTATTGAATCACAGTCAGTCTATGTAAAAAACAAAACCGGAGGACAACCAAAAAACTAAAAGGGACACTAAAATCCTTCATTTATATTACTATATAAATGGTATCTCATTTTTTGGTATTCAATTTTTTGTTTTGTAAAACCGCCGTTATTATTTATTTAAAAAATTAAAATAAAAATAAAATTATAAATCTATGTTTTTATTTATGTAAATATCCAAAAACATATATAAAAAGTGATATCATAAATATATTTTCGATATAATTATTTATAAATAAATATAAAATAAAATATATATTAATAAGGGGGTTTTCTCTGGTACCCCTATAAAATTCAAGAATACTGGTATTCTTTGATTATTTATGACTAAAAATTAACAATATACTCTACTAACTCAAACTGTCAAATTTTTAAAATTTTTTTAAATTATATTTAAGATTTGTAAAACTTATGATAAAATTACGGCCATTAAATATTAAAAAAGTCCTGGTGCCCGGCACTGAAGATTGGTAATAGGGCGCCTACAATTTTTGCTCAACAATAGACCTTGTAACTTACGGACTTAAGCCAGGCATTTAACTGGGTAGCCGACAGTTTTGTGGGGTTTGGGCAGCCCAACATTGGAGCCAACAAAAAATGATCACCCACTAACGTCAATGAACCCATCCCCCAATCGCCCCCAACAAAGACCAAAAAAAAAACATAAAAAACACACGAAGCATAGCAATAACAAAGAATTCAATTTAAATGTAAAATAATTTTATATTATTAATTAATAAAAATAATAAAAAATATTAATTTATATAAATAATTATTTATTATATATTATAATAAAAAATTTATCATAATTTTTTATTTTTTTTTTATCTTTATTAATTAATAATATAAAATAATTTTATACTATTATTACGTACTTATTAAACTCGTAACAAAATCCCTCAGGAAAAACAAGAAAAAAAGAAAAAGCACAAACCCTCCAACTCCGAAAGCTAAGGAGTAAGGTTACGAAGTGGACTCCCAGTCAATCGTTTCTATCCTCGCTATCCTTCCCACTCTGCTGGCGGCCACAGGTAAGGACTGTCTCTTCACCTCAAAACGCAGTTTCCTTCACAAAAATTTCATCTTTTTCTACATCCCAAGCTAAACTTGCTCAAAAAATCATTTTTTTTTTCTTTTCGGGGTTGGTTTTCTGAATACAATACAGCACAAAAAAAATCAATCATTTTTCCAATCCCCAAAAGTGGAAGGAAGAGAAATGAAGAGAATGATAGCGTTGGGTTTTGAGGGTTCAGCCAACAAAATTGGTGTTGGGGTTGTGACCCTTGATGGTACAATACTCTCTAACCCACGCGACACATATATCACTCCTCCCGGTCAAGGCTTTCTTCCCAGAGAAACAGCACAGCACCATCTCCAACACGTTCTTCCCCTTGTCAAATCTGCTTTGGAAACTGCACAGATCACTCCCAAAGACATTGACTGCCTCTGTTACACCAAGGGTCCTGGCATGGGGGCCCCACTTCAGGTCTCTGCTGTTGTTGTTCGTGTGCTCTCACAGCTATGGAAGAAGCCCATTGTTGCTGTTAATCATTGTGTGGCTCACATTGAGATGGGCAGGGTTGTCACCGGTGCTGATGACCCTGTTGTGTTGTATGTCAGTGGTGGCAACACTCAAGTCATTGCCTACAGTGAGGGCCGCTACAGAATCTTTGGGGAGACCATTGATATTGCTGTCGGCAATTGCTTGGATCGCTTTGCTAGGGTCTTGACACTTTCCAATGATCCTAGTCCTGGATACAACATTGAGCAGGTGCCTCACCGCTCTCTATTTTTATCTAGTTTATGTCAATTTTTTTTTTCTTTTTCTTGTTATCCTTTTTCATGGCCTTGCCTCAAACGTGAAAACTGAATGAGAGTGCCCTTTTCAGTTTGGTGCTTCTAGTTCTGTGTTACTTAGTAGTTAGTATACAGTTTACTTTTCTTTTTCTAGTTGCAACCCTGCAATTTTTTTTTTTTTTTTTTATCTATATTCGTTTTTTTTTTTTCTGGTTTGACTTATGTTAATAAAATGAAGAACTAGAAAAATGTTTCCATAGTCGTTATTTAATAGTTGAAGCATTATATAAGAAATTAAGAATATTCAAATTATACTTAAGGTGTTGTCTTGTTATGTATAATTGTGCTTAACTGAATTATGTTTTCGTGATTTGATCTGTCTCAAGTTGCCTTATATAGTTTTCTTATCCTTCAGCTTGCGAAGAAAGGAGAAAAATTTATAGACCTTCCTTATGTTGTCAAAGGGATGGATGTATCTTTCAGTGGAATATTGAGTTATATTGAAGCAACTGCTGTTGAAAAGCTAAAGAATAATGAGTGCACGCCTGCAGATTTGTGCTACTCTTTGCAGGTATATTCGTGCTGCTCCCTCTCGCTTCTAGCATGTCATCATAATAAATAATGAATTTGCAAGTTGAGATTTCTTAGGATGTTGCAGGAGACTCTGTTTGCTATGCTTGTGGAGATAACTGAGAGGGCTATGGCTCATTGTGACAGCAAAGATGTTCTTATAGTCGGTGGTGTAGGTTGCAATTTGCGCTTGCAAGAGATGATGAGAACAATGTGCTCTGAACGTGGTGGGAGGCTGTTTGCCACTGATGATAGGTACTGCATTGATAATGGTGCAATGATAGCTTATGCTGGTCTCATTGAATTTGCTTATGGTGCATCAACTCCACTAGAGGATTCTACATTCACCCAGCGGTTCCGGACAGATGAAGTGAAAGCAATCTGGAGAGAAGCAAATTCTGCTAAATTAAATGGTCTTGCAGAGAAAAGCGTTTGATTTGTCGATGTTCAGGTATGGTTTTATTGTTCATTGTGTACTCAATTAAGCCTCTAGCATAGAATATATAATGCGTGTTTTAAATTATATGCAAATTTTTTACTCCATAGCAAGGTAGGTGGAAAACTTCATTTATTGAGTCCCACGAGGCTTCCTTCTTCTCTCCGGTTGTTGCATAATATGATAGAATGACTTAACTACATCAATTTTAAAACTACAGGGGTAACATTGTGGCAATTACAACTTGGGGACCAAAATTGTAATAAGCTTTTTAATATCTGCCTTGTTATTGTTTAGTTTCTGCTAAAAAAAACTCTGAAAAGCTAGCAAAAGAGTTGAAGACTGTGTGTATTTCATGTTCTGAAGATTTTTTTTTTTTTTCCTTCTATGGTCACAGGTCCGAGTCTGATTGCTCCATTGTGTTCGAGAGATATGCACAAAAGAACTTGTGACTAATAGATTACACTTAAGGACTTTGTAATTTATTAGCACGGTAAATTTATACATGAAACTCTTCATTTTGTTTGATATTTTGTTGAATTATCAGTGGCCAGTGGTGCAATGATGGCATTATGCCAAGATATATGAGGGTCCATCGTTCTTTACCAATGGCATTGGCTTTGTACCAAGGTCCAGTGGAAGGCTTTTCGAATGTATCTTGGCAATTGGCATTAGTGACGTTGCAGTTCCCTTCTCTCCCGATATCTCTCTCTGTCATAAGATACACAGTCTTGACTAGAGTTTATTCACGTGGTATATTGGCATCAGGGTATTCACAATCTTTTCAGACTTGGGTTATGTATTGAGCCTGTAGTTCAAGATTGTCTCTGCACTACCCTATTGTTGTAAACTGGAAAGTATTGAGTAATTATGAAGCATAGCATGATGTGCCATTCCATTATCAGCATGTCAAGGAATATCATAATACGTTTAGAAAAGCACACTTGGGCAGAAAATAAGGTTTAGGCCTTTGCTCAAAGCATTGGGGAAGCTCCACGTAGATGGCCTTTCTGGAGTTTTATTTTTGCCTGAAGCGTTAGTTTGGGATGATGGGTAAAAATTCAGGCATGAGATTTTCATATAGTTTTCTTATATGAACTTTATTCTTCCAACTTTAGCTTCATTTTTAAGGAAACTCAAAAGTTGTATATGGAAAATATATTTTCCTCAAATTCAAACTTCTGAATTCTTTCAATTACTGTCAACTGTGTAGGAAAACAAGTACGAACGACAAGATGCCAACGTTTTATAGCATGTTTGGTTTAGGGAATAAGTTATTGAAGACAAGTTTATACAAAGTCAGATCTTGTTAACTTTTACTCAATGCACGTTGGCGTTGAGGGCTAACGGGCTACTAATTTTTTATCTGCTTCTAGTCATTCACAGTAACGAGATGCCATATGCTGCAATACTGTATGGTTTACTTAAGGCTATGTTGGAGTTTTGTAGATAATAGAAGAGAGTGGCTCATAATGAAATAGAAAAGAAAGATAAGGAGCAGAGTAGAATAAATCATGTCATTCTGATGTTTGAATGTTCAACAAGTTTGATGAGGGAAGGAAAGGGAATCATAACTTATTTCCTCCTTGATCCCCCCAATTAGGAGAGTCAAAAGATAGAGAGTTTGAGTAGTAAGAGAGGGACAAGGTGTCCCTCCATTACCATTCCACTCCCTTCTTTAAAATTATTTTCAAACACACTTTTGGTTAAATAAGTCACTCCCTTTCTTGTCATTTTCTTATTAACCATCCATCCAAACATTAACTAGGGAAGGAGCACTTCAAGTTGGTTGATACTATTATGGCAAGTTCTATGGTGCATCACATTAATTATGGTATGTAGTGCACCATTTAGCAAAAAGTTGCCCCATCTTGGCAATTCCTCACGCCACCTACACATTGTCGACACTGCTTGCAACTCCTATTCAGTCTTTCTTCTTCGACTTTAGTCCTTCTTCTCCGCACCACGCTCCTCCATCATTTGTTTTTCTCTGACTCTAGAAGGCTGCTACTACAACTCCCTAGGATTGGACCTCAGAGTTGGAGTTCAGGTCCCTGGGATTATGGAAGCTTCCACGTGGCGGTAGATGAGGACCTACTCGAGCTTTGCACCACGGATTGTGTCGATTACTACCTTGCCGTGTTCCATGGTGACAGTAAAGTTGTTTTGAGTGTCATGCTTGGCGACTTTGAGACGTTGCGTTGAAGGGGAGATTTTGGACCTGAGGTAGATCTTGGCGGCTTCGTAGATGGAAAGGTCGTTGAACTCATCAATTACCATGGTGAGGTGGGAGGAGAAATGGGAGAGGACTTGGCAGAGTCCAACGACGGCGTAATCGCGGAGCTTGCCCAAGAGGAGGTCGTAGGCCACCGAGCAGCGATGGAGGCAGCTGCCTAGAGGAAGGTCTTGGCAGTGTGGTGGTACTATTGTTGCTAGTGTCGAAGTTGTTGGGAGGGGGGTGCGGGAGCAATACTCCCCTACAATGCATTTAGCCACATTCTTAGATGCGTTTACTCGCATTTGTGGAATGTGGTTAAAAACTAGTACACCACATACAATAGTTAATCTAGTGCACCACAGAATGCACCTACTATTATTTGTAATATTAGAAGGTCCCAATGGAGCCTTCCTAATTGTTATCAAGCTCTTTTAGGATTTGATCTATAGATTATGCACTTGGGTTAGCTTGATTTTCTAGTGTTTTACCATACTTTCATTTCACCTTTTGCTTATTCCTTAGATTGCTCAAGACAACAGGAAAAATTTGTATCACAATATTATAACATTCATTTATCTGCTTAGTGACATTAATATAAAATTTCTAGTGCTCATTACTTTCAATTCATCTGCCTAGTCACATAAATATAACATTTAGAGTTTCCTCAAATCTTATCATTCTAGAGGAAGCCGAGAAGAAGGATCTTATAAATGAAAAGAATTTAATTTTGATACGATATCAAAATAAATAAATAAAAATTGCACTTATTGTTATACCATTTAATAATTGTAATATCTCATATTATTGTTAACATATCTAAACTTATTAAACGAATTGCCAACATAAGATTGAACGATTGACAAAAAGGTTTTACATTAATACTTCACTAAAATGAAACCAGAAAAACGACTGTATTTACACCATTACACAATCATTACCTATGATGGATATGAAAATAGGCGTGTCGTTAATGTCAGTTAACAACAAGGTTTATGGACCACACTCAATTTACGGGAAAGGAGACCCAGAAACTGGTCCAAAACGATAATTGAGTGCTCTCTTGAAATTTACCTAAGAGCATTAGGTTAGGTGTTTGTACCAAATGCAACTCAATACACTTCTTATAGGGTTAGTGATTATCTGCTGTTCGATAAACCTATTGTCATGGGTAGCAAAGCACATGCCATTGTTGTTGATTGGAAGACAGAAAAAGGGAACGTCGTACTAGGTCTACAACCAAGGGCACAAAACCTCTCCATGAAAATGGTAGTCTAGAGCATGGGCTGTTAAGAATGTTATGAACTTGTCACAAGTCATAACCCCTTTAATGATGTGGGGGATATTAAAGTATGTGAAAGGCAGTCTTAGTTCCATTTTCCCAAAAATTATTTGACTATATATGTTGAGCATGCTTTTGCTTTTATAAATCAACTTCTAGTATGGAATTGGTACCAACAAGTTAAATGTGTAGGCAATCCCAGTCTCTCCTGAAAAATAATAATCCAAGGAATGTACATTCCAAGACATGACATGAAATGAGAGGAAAGATGGACCACAAGTTCGCTTGGATTCTTGTTGATCATAATAGACAATATGTATCTGCAAAGTTGTAGTATCAATTTGTGGACCCTGTGTGTGTGTGTGTGTGTGTGTGTGTTTTGCTTGAGCCCGAAATCGATGCACTGATCAGGACAACGTGCCCCGTAGATTTACTGCGGTCACTTGTGCCATCCCATAGTACGTGGGGCGCATGCTTAATTCCCTGCAAATCCTCACTTAATCAGATAGTTAGTCATAATTACGTGCATAAGATACTCTTGAACAAATTCAAGGCCCCTTGTAGTCATATTATAGCATCTATAAGCGTAGCTTAGGTTAGCCTACAATGATACCAAAGCAAAATGACAAATTCAAATATCCACCTCTTAACTTTAGGCTTTTTAGCCCTCTTTTTTTCACTTTCCAGTTTCCACCGCTTGTTGAATTCGTGGGACGTTCTGTTTATGATGAAGCACCTCACACTTTCCTGCAGGAGTCGCGTTATGTTGAATATATAAATATATATAATCTACCCATCGTTTTGTTCCTTACAAAAGTAAAAGCTATAAAGAGTAAAATATAAAAACAAGTTTAAAAGGTATAGGTGGTGGTACTTGTTGCCAATATTTATAAGGTTAAGAAATTCAGTTTAAACTTGGTTATTTTACCTATTTTGTTCGTTTGGTACGATTTTATCTTTCCTTTCAACTTATTCCATGTACGTAAACATTTCAATTAGAATATGGCAAATTTTAAAATACAGGTAAAAAATAATGTTATTTACAAATAATAAAAAGCAAATTAGGAACTTGTGAGTTCATTCTCATCGCCAGTGTTCAACGGGGAGACTGTGAAATGCAAACAGAGAGGAAAAACAAGAGAAAGTGACAAACAATTATTTAGGGAGGAGACAAGACAAAAGGTCGACAAAATTAAGGTGTTGGGATAAGGGCCCCAATGACAGTGGACCCCAACACAACACTGAAGCAGCATGTGCTGAGGTGGCTGGCTCAACAAGAAGCTGACTTTGTAACTCACACTCACTCAAGTTTACTTAACTTGTTCATGGCGCTTGCTTGGTGAGTCTGAGTGGTACCACACCATTGTCAAGTTTGAAAGGGAAACAAGTACACACTTCAATCTCACTGTCACAACTTTCTTTTATCAAAAACAAAAATGAAGTTTAAAATTTGAACTTGGACTGTTGGGAGAGAGAGAGAGACACACACACAAACACACACACACACACACACACACACACAGAGGAAGATGGAAAGAGGAGGAGGAGAAGGAGGAAAAGGTGTGCAGACAGTAACAGAGGAGAAAAGACAAGGACTGATGGTTTTTGTGGGGAAAAGGGGAGGCCCTTCCACTCCTCCACCCATATGGAGGCTTGAGTTTCCATCTCAGGCTCAGCACAATAATGGTCACACGAAAACCCCCCTTCAGGAGTTCCTCAACTTTCCCACCTCATCATCACTTTCTGCCAGAAAGCTCTGTGCCACACTCTGGGAGACTCAGCCCCACCATGTGGCCCCACTTCCCAAAATGACCAGGCTCCGCCGCCGCCGCCACCGTAAAGACACAGTCCTTAAGGTTCCTAAACAATTTGCTGAGCCTCCTGGTAGCCCCTATGATCAGGTCTGATCTCAGCTTCTGTTCCAAAGTATAGTGTTCTTATTATATATTTTATCTGAAAAAAACGTATGTCCCCATTTCCTTTTCTGTTTTGGGGTGTTTTGCATTATTGAGCTCTAATGGCTTGTTTGCTTGAAACCCATTTTTCTATTTTTGTATTCCATGCATGATTTGCTTCTGTACTCGCTCATAACAAGTCTCTATGGAAATTTCTCTGCTTGTCTTCTGTTATTGTTGGCTTTTCTAGTTTTCTTTTACAACTTCTTGTTCTCCCCATGCACAAGGTTTCGCTGCCATGGCATCTGATCTGGTGGGTAGGGTGTCCCATCTGTTAAAGTTAGTTCCATCACATGCATGTACATGGCCTTGAGCTTTTTGATGGAATTATTCCTGTGCTAAATTCCTTCCCATCTTTTTGTATCATTCCTTTCTTATGCCTACAATTGGAAATTTTAATTGCAGCTTTAAAAGTTGGTAAACTTAGGCTTGTTTTATATATGTCAAATTAAGAGGGTTAGTTAGGTTTGTAAAATTATAATTTCACTTCACCTATTTTTAGCAGTATGCAGTTGACCTACTCTTCGATTTTTGTTAGACGTGTTTTCAATTACACTTTTTCCCTCTTCTTTTTTTTTTTATTTTTTTTCTCCCTGAAAACATGTTTGGTTTTCACCTTAGGTGGTTTTCATCCCGTTGGTTATAGTCTAGGCTTCAGTGGTAATTTTGTCGAAAGATATAGTGATTCCTGATGTCATAATTTTGTTGAAGCATTTTAGACTTTAGGGGAGAAGTACTCGTATGTTGTGCCTTTGGCTCTTTCATGACGATTTTATATGTTTTGATCAGAATGCTAACCCTTACTATGTTCCTCAATGCAGCCAAAATCTGCTGGTGGTTCGAAAAGACATGTTCATGCATCACTTGTCCAGCACCATAGATCAGTTGAAAGAAAGGGTTCTGCTCTACAGCTGGTATCCCCTGCTAGCTACAGTAGCTCGATGGAAGTAAGTATATCTATGTTTATTTTTGCGTCCAAATCTTGAGCAGTTCCACGTCCCATTTTTTAAGATATTAATTAATTAACAATACTACGTAAATATGAATGTTGAACGAGGTTACAAACTTATACTTGAGTTTTCTTTTGTGTTGCCTTTTAACAATTAGTTACCATCAGTGTCTTCTTTGTTTTCCTTTATATTCTACATATTAGAAGTGGATTACCTCAGTTGTAGGGGGCATTATATCTTATAAATATCAGATAGAATATTATTCCTAAGACCATCTTCAGCAACAATCTCACTTTAGGTATTAAAATAACTAACTTCGTTGATTTGATTTTGAGGTAACTTCATTCCTTAATTTCTAAGCCTTGATGGATTTATTCTCGATGATCGTTTTGTGAATTTTTTTTTTTGCATATCTTTGAAATGGCCCATAGACCAGATTATTTTTAAAATGTTACTTAATTCTCAATATCTGGTCTAACAAGAAGAATATGCTATTTACTTAAAACAGGTGGCACCGTATAATCCTTCAGTAAATCCTACAGGTTCCGTAGACTTCAAGGGTAGGCTTGTTGAATCATGTTGCCACCCTAAAACATCCGCAGAATTACTCAAGGTACTTAACCGCATCTGGGGTCTTGAAGAACAGCATGCATCAAGTATATCAGTGATGAAAGCCCTGAAAATGGAACTAGATGTTTCTCGGGCACAAATCAAAGAGTTAGTACAAGAAAAGCAAATGAATAAGCAGGAAATGGAGAACTTAATGAAGCAAATAAAAGAGGACAAGCTTGTTAGGAAGAACAAAGAACATGATAAAATTAAAGCCACGGTACAATCAATGAAGGAAGAGATAGAAGATGAAAAGAGGTTGAGAAAGCATTCAGAAAGCCTGCATCGGAGGCTGGCTAGGGAGATTTCTGAAGTGAAGTCTTCATTCTTTGGTTCTCTGAGGGATCTCGAAAGAGAGAGAAAAGCAAGGATCCTTTTGGAGAATTTGTGTGACGACTTTGCCAAAGGAATAAGAGATTATGAACAAGAGGTACGTTCTCTTAGGCAGAATGGTGACAAAGGTCAAGTTAAAGGGGATAACCTTGATGGGCTAATACTTCATATTTCAGAAGCTTGGCTTGATGAGCGCATGCAAATGAAGCAACTTCAATCTGGCAATGATCTCCCAGAGAGAGATTCTATTGTCGACAAGTTAGGTGTTGATATTGAAACATTTCTTCGTGCAAGACGGTCTGTTGATTCGAGAAGATGCAGTAACCACTCCCCAAAGGAACTCAAGGAGATTTACCCATGTCTGCATTCATTGGATTCTTTTCCAACAAAGGAAGCTATAAGTGCACCTCATAATATGGCTGAGGAAGATTCCATTGGTACCAACAACATTTTTGAACCAAAAAGGACTGCTGATGAAGGAATTGTCAAACTCAGCTCCAGATTGCAAAGCAATGATACTGCAGATGTCCATAAAGCAAAGAAAGCAGGCCAGAATTCAATTAGGAAACAAGTTCAGTCAAAGGACATGACATGTAATGAAAATGAGAGTTGGTTTGTTGAGAGGAAATCAAGTGACAATGGAGGGGACAACACAGCTCTATTAAATGGCCCTGGGCCTGGGGTATCAACTTTGTGTGGGGCAACACTAGGTCCACAAGAAAGGGAAAGACCCTGGACCCAGACAATGTCTTCAAGTCAAAGGCTTGACATCAACCTGGTTGGTAGTAGTTCCTTGTCATCAGAAGGTGATAAGGTTTATCCTGAGAGTATTTGCAGGGAAGATTCTTGTGTCCATTCAGTTGTTACAGGTAATGCTAGTCCTGTGAAACAGTGGAAATCTAAGCTGATTGTCCCAGAATTTGACAAGTGTGAGTCTTCTTCCAAATTGCCTAGGGGAGTAAATGATAACTCATTGATGGCAAAGCTGCTTGAAGCAAGGTTAGAGGGGCAGAAATCTAGCTCCAGAGCTAGCAAAAGCTCGTTTTGAGAAGTTTCTGATGAGAACATTTGAATGTGAATATTTTGAGAATTTAATATTTAATACTTTCGTCTTTTAAAAAGTGGAAATATTTAAATTTTTAAGAATTTATCAGATATTAATACGTTTTATTCTTAGTAACTAAAATAATTTAATAACGATTATTAAATACTTCTTATCTATCATCCCTACGCCATTAGATAGCAACATCCAATTCCTTTGAGGTGCAAAAATTGACTTCAAATTTGGTGACATTGTATTATTTTAATACTTAAACTCGATTAATCACGAAATCTGCCAATCATACGGACATGCCTGCACCGCCGAACCCACAATCACCCACATCTTTGAATATACTACTCATTATAAACTCCAAATCTTAATCAG
This sequence comes from Pterocarpus macrocarpus, assembly GCA_031439585.1. Lineage (NCBI taxonomy): Eukaryota > Viridiplantae > Streptophyta > Magnoliopsida > Fabales > Fabaceae > Pterocarpus > Pterocarpus macrocarpus. Next base: position 2,260,650 of record CM062515.1, on the reverse strand, counting down.
ATGATTAAAGGGGAAAGAACCCTGGCAATAGTGTTGGAAATTAATTCAATGCTTGACCAATTCTTAAACGTCAGCATCCTCTTTTATGGTTTTCTAATAAAGCATATTCGGTCCTCAAATTCCATGGCCCACATTACATCAAGTTCCACGTCTTGGGCTCTTGGCCTATATGAACTCAGAGTTCCAAGTTGACAAATATCACAATTCCTTCTGTTTTCCTCTGTTCCTTGGCCATTGCCTAATTGTGTAGCTTGTTTGTGCTTTAGCCTATTAGGGGTTTTGGGGAGTAAATCCAAGTTGGAGCTCTCTTCACTCCAAGTCCGAAAGGAGGTGATAGTAGACCTTAGCGGCTAGTTCATGGATACCTCTGGCTTCCCAGCAAGTCAAATACACATAGGATGGGGGCCTGGCATGCGGAGGTCAGGGGTGTGCATGAATTTGGAGATGAGGCCAATTGCCTAAACATTTTGGTATTGGAGTGAAGGGAGCCCCACATTGGGCCTTCTTAATTATACCCTACCTTTATATGTTATATTATATTATATATGCTTTCACGGATGTGTATATGTAGATAGTTCTCCCAATTCGGTTTTGCCCACATTTTTTCGGTTTAGTGGTTCTTTTTTACTACATGGATATTAGCAATGATTACCATAGTTCTTTTATGAGATATTATTCCAACATCTCAATTAGACATCAATATTATAGGACTTGTATGTCAAAAATCAGGGGCATCACTTCACCCACATAATGTCAAAAAAGGCGTCCAATAATGATATATAAAATATCTACATTATTTTATTGTTGAAATAATATACATGCAGTATTGCATAAAAAAAAAAAAAATTGACATACATGACCAATTTATAAGGTAAGGGAGATGTTGGGTTTAATGTTTTGATGATGAGCATTTTATTAATTTGTTTAAATATTATGTTAATATTGTATGGTTATATTCTTGTTAGAAGAAAATATTATATTTCTTTATTTATCTCATTGAAATTACTCTTCCTTGATATATAAATAATTCATACCAAGATTAGGGAAGTAAATTAGGAAGTTAACAGTCAAATGGCTGTATTATTGCTTGGTTATGCAACTAGAGAGAAATAGCAACTAGAACTAGCAATTATGGGTTAAGAACTAGTGACTACGTATCAGAAACAGCAATTATGCGAAATTTGATTGGACAAATTCTTTGGACAAAACTCAAGCCAAAATCTTCTCTAACGACTAGTAAACATCAATAGCTTATCATCTATATAAAGTCTTGAAGAATGAAGAGGAGAGTATGAACCTCCACCAAGAAAATTGAGAGATTATCTTGCTGTATATCCTATCTATCATAGTTCATAGGCTTTACACCTAAACTTGCTTATCTTCTTTTGAGAGAGTTTGAAACCCATTGTAGCTCAACTATAAGAGCATCCTTACCTTGTGAGATTACCCTACTTTGGTTGAGATAGGGGGAGGTTTGGTATTGTCCTAGTGAGAAAAAAATCACTGATATACTCTAAATATAGGGAGATTTTATAGTGTCCTTGTGAGAAATAAACCACCATATACTCTCGTAGGGAATTGGATAGACGAAGGTTTATCTAAATCCTTGTAAGCAAAAATTTGAAAGTAAATAAAAATCTCAAATAATTGATGACTGGATATAAGTTACATATTATGTCTGAACCAGTATAAAAATAGCTTATGTAATTTTCTCTTACTCGCTCATCTTTTTAATTTTTAGCATTGTTTGTGTTTAAATTATTTTCAATTTTATTCTAATTTTTATTAGAATTTTTATTTTATAATTTTCTATTATTGAACCAATTCATCCTCTTCTTGATTTCTTCAAGAGAAAATAACATATAAAAAGAAATTATGGAAAACATGATTAAAACTTTTATGAGAAGTGTACTCTTGCAATTGAGATGATTGATAAAGAGCACAGTCCTAATAGAGTTGTACCAAATTTCTTTTTTTTTTTTTTTCCCGGATATTGGGGGTTCCACCATTGTCAACATTGCTAATATCTCTCATGGGTTTCTTTGATGCATACATGATACATTGATTCATCAACCATAGATATTTAATCATAATCTACTTAACTTCTAGCTACGATGTTCCTTAATAGATTTTTTTTTGGTGAATTAATTGATTTATTTAATTATTGTTATAATCACCAGCTTTCTTTGTCTACAGTGTCCGACAGGCAACGGGTCCTACTCAAGTTTTGTTGCCATTTAATGTCTCATGAGAAGACATGGCTGCTGCTTCTTGTTGATGCCATTTCAAATGGGTCTTATCAACGCGAAATCGACGTGTTTAAGATAAGCAAGTCCAAATTTATGGATTCTGAGACGGCTCGAACCCAGGTGGAAATCCAAAAAATTTGCCACCAGTGCTAATGTGAGGTCTCAATTTCAAATTAAATTAGTGTAGGGTGAATCTTATTTTTTGTGTTCTACTATAGACACTCCTCCACCTTCTCCTTCAATGGTGTTCCGCCTTCTCCCTTCCATTGTCTTCTCCGGTGGCACCACTGTCTTCACTCTCTCTCTCTCTCTCTCTCTCTCTCACCCTCCCTCCACACTCACCACAACAAGATTTAAACTTTTTCCACTTTCAAATCGCACAAGACACAAACAGAGAACCCAACAAATGTACACCCCAAGCTTTAAAAGAGGGACTATCAATGGCGCCTTGATCACACTCACCTCTATCTTCATTGTACGAAAGTCGTCGCAGCTATGCGGTGGAGATGGCACGACTGACGGTGGATGAGGGCGGAGGCGCGGCCGTGCTGGTAAGAAGGTGGCTGTGGTGATGCAAAGACCAAAAAAGAATGAAGAACGGAGACGCGGAGGTAGCGATGGAAGTGGAGGAGCAGCAATGAGGTATTTTGCAATGGTCATCAGCAAAGCCATTGAGGTTTTTATTTTAATTTGTTTCATATTTTTGTATATTACATTCTTTCTTCTCTAGAAGATGAAGAAGACGAAGAGGGTGACTAGTTGGGAATAGAAAAGATGTAAGAGAAGAGTTTATTACAAAACATAGAAAAAAAAATTCACCATAGACCTTGCCACATGGCTTTTTATTATTGCTCACCTCACATTTGCACCGGTGGAAATTTCGGAGACATCCACCATATTCTGAACCCTGGTTGTTTGACCACGTAACAAAAGAAAAAGAGAAAGAAAAACTCTTCGGGTTGGATTTGATAAATGATAGCATTGGGGTTAGTTGACGCGGAATATAGAGTATAGAGGATGCACAAACGCCTCCAATCCACAGATACAGCGACACGGTCAGAGAAGCATGCAGCCAAGAAGATCAGCATTCAGCAGCCATTTTCCAGGAAATCCCAAGATGATAGAGATATAGAAGACATAAAATTCGAGGGTAAACCTTGGGCATGTCCCCTCATATCCCTTGTAAAACTATCAAAACATGTAACCTACGAAACTCTCCTCCATTCCCCCACAGCCAAACAACTTGCATAGAATCAGAGTGCTCCACTTTACTTTAAGAAATATAGTTTTGAGTTAGCGGGCGTAGAGGATTGTCATTATGAAATGATATCATTTACTCATCGCCCTATGATCTTTCCCGTTAACATCTGTATTTTATTAAATACACAAGCTAACCAGCAAAGATCGACTACTCAAACAACTGACAGGAAGATGAAATTACAAGATGGGTACATCTGAAAGATAGAACAGTTAAGATCTAATGACTTATAGGTGAGCCATATAAAAAGTAAGATCTCTGAACGTGGAACTATGTTACCAGATCAATTGTAACATAACAATCATAATCTCCAGAGAGTTTACCTATGCCAACATCCGAACTCAAACTACAATCATAATGAACACATTGGGAATGGCCAGCTAATCAGAGCCAATTGTAGCCAACATTCACCAGACAACGATAACAAAGTAACAATCCTTTCATTCCTTGAACAATTATATTTTGAACTAATAATCCACTACTAGACTTTAACCTGCATCATTCACACATTGATACAAAACTCCTACAAATTATTTTGCAGCACAATCAGAATAACACAAGAAGGTCCAACAACATCAACATAACTCCTAGAACCACCGAAACAATTAGACAATTAGTCCTCTAGGCATACTCCAGATGATTGGGGAGAAAAAAAAATACAACACGGGATCTCCAGAACAGGTGCACAATTGTCAGTTCAGGAAAATCAACACATAAAAAACTAAATCAAACAACCTAATCAAACACCCTGTCCCTCCTGCTCATTCCAACATCTCAAGAGCAAAAACACAATCATGTATCACCAATTCTGGCCCCGTCACAGAATGCACGACAATCAAGAACAAAACCCTAGGGATATTTCAATGACAAGATAACACAAGACAACACCTAACATAACGTTTTTCCTCATGAGAAAAACACAGTACCACTCCGCAGAAATCAATCATCAAAACCAATTAAAAAGTGACTCACTCAATTCAAATCAACTAAAATCGCATGCAATTGCAATTGCAACCAAAAGAGAAAACTGGCTAGCCATTATTGCATCAAAATTGAGTATGGATACGCAACAACGCAGAATATCGGATAACTGCAAATATTACATCTCAATCCTTAGGAAGCACCATATAATAACAATAATATCGGTAAGTCTTTTCGCAAAAATTAAAAAAAAAAAAAAAACAAAAACAGAAACAAAATTTAAAATAGAATTAGATCTTGTCGATATCTTCGTCCTCGAACTCGATGTAGTCGTCGGCGTTCTGGTCGTCGTCCTCGTCGAGGCCGCCGGGGATGTCGTTGAGGCGGGTGGTGTCGGGGAGCTCGCCGTAGGCCTTGAGGAGGCGGGCCTCGTCGGCCATGTACTTGAGGATGACGTCAGCCTTGTCGTCCTGGTAGTCCCTCAGCCCCACCAGGATGATGTCACCGGCGGCGATCCATACCTTCTTGTGCATCTTGCCTCTGATGTGGCACAGCCTCTTCGTGCCGTCGATGCACATCGCCTCGCAGCGCCCGTTACCCAACATCCTCAGCACCTGCGCGTACTCCTGCCCGTCCTCCTTGAACACCAGCTCTCTCTTCTCGTCGTCCGCCTCGTTCTTCCCCCTCTTCCTGTTCTTCCCTCCCTTTCCCTTATTCTTCGGCATCCTCTTCTTCTCTTAGGTTAGATTTCGATGATATTCTCTCTCTCTCTCTCTCTCTCTCTCTCTCTCTCTGGCTCAGACTGTGAAACCCTAGCTCAGGTTCGATTAGGCTTCGAGGACTGCGAGCTTTTTACTTTTCCCCTCTCTCTCCCTCTCCTCGCTACAAATAGGTGGGCCTTTTCATTGGATGGACCATACTGCCCCTATTGTCATTCCTCAATCTCGGCTAGCTCCCTAGGGTCGGTTTCTTTCTTCTTTCTTGAGCCTCAGGATTAATCTCCTTTTATCTGATCTTAGCTTACGTTTGGTACAGGATAATTTATCTAAATTATCGTAAATATTTGATTAAATTATTTAAATTTATAATATTATTTTATTTAATTAAATAATATTAAAGATAATATAAATTTTTAAGATAATATAAATTATTATTAATATGATAATATAGATTATTCCTTTAAAAAATGGTAATATGAATTATTATTAATATAGTAATTTTTTTATTATTAGTATTATTATTTTCAATAAATAATAATAATTATAATTATAATAATAATTATTATTAATATTATCATGATTAATTATATATTATAATTATTATTATGATTAAATATTAATTATATTAATAATTCATTATTATTAAATAATATTAATTATTATTTAATAATAATTAGTAATAATATTAATTATTTTTTAATAATAATTATTAATAAAATTAACTATTATAATCATAATTAATAATTAAATTTTTTTATTCCTATTAATTAATAATTATTATTATTGTTGTGTTAGTTTAATACATATATTACCTAATAATCTTTTTGATATACCAAATAGGGTAATATAAATTATCACTTAGATTACTTATGTATACCAAACATTATATTTAACATTACCAGCAATTTAAAAGGTGATAATCTTTCCAAATTTTAATCTACATTACTTGCAATCTTGGTAGATAATATATCAAATGTCACTTTAATTTTTTTTTTCTCCTCCATGTCTATTATCTTATCCTTTTCTCAACAATTTAAAAAGCTAATTAGATTAATTTTTAATCAAACTATATTTGATTGTAAATTAATTTAATTTTGTACAAATTAACATTATGGGTTCTATGTTATATTATGTTGAATTAATTTTTCAAGTTGTCAAACCGCCTTTTCAGTACGGACAAAAAGATAAGCCTGTTTGTATTATTCCAGAGAGAGAGAGACAACAGCATGATATCCTGAACTTTCTTAAGTCGGCCAGGATCTGGATTCCGCATCCTCCACGCCAGAAATTCGAAATTTCCATTCTTTTTTCTCTCTCTCATTCTGGACACGACTTAGAATGGGATTCCCTGTCCATCCATGTGGAGGAAACTTCATCACAATTATTTGTTATATATCGGTCACCATCTTGCGGACTCAATAGCTTCAATCACACACGCCCTTTGCTCCAAGTCAATCCACCACATGCGCTGCCTCTGATCATATAATGCCCTTTATTTTCTTCACAAACATTTCGCCCAATCTTAAGCTCCACTTCCTATCCGCCTTCATGCATAATTCAAAATCACCTTCATCAATTTCGCAACCAACCAATTCGATTTCTAGGCATTTGCATCCCTTAAACACCACCAAATCGCACTTAATTTAACTCCAATGAAAATTTCGAACGTGTTTCACTCTGACATAGTAACATGAGACAATAAACTAGCTTCAGGAAATAACATGAACCATTTGAGCATAACACGCCAATAATACGTCGAAAACATTCATGCAACTTACATGTCTACATCCCGAGTTATTAAAATTCCTAGTGGATAATTAGCCTAGTGGTATAACTTATAGTGTAGGGAAAACATACATGTTAAGTACAGATGAATGTTAAAATGAAACCATTTAAAAGCAAGGACTGTCCTTCCTGCACCTACTCAAACTCATTTACATGTTTCCCTACACGGCTGAGTACAAGAAAGTAAAACAGGATAAGTCCTGATAATCCATTTGATCACATGCCACCTAGGCACATTGCCATGATATTACATTAAGATTACAGCAGGTTAACAGAAAATGAGAAATAGATCTCCCAAAAAAAGGACAGAGCTACCAACTAGATAAAAAGTTACAGATACAAATCCGGGTCAGTGTCTGATGGTGAGCTCAGCTCTAAGGTGGAGTACACCATTAATAAAGTAAAGACAATCCTCAGCCATGAAAGAAGTCCATGGAATTGCAAACAAGTTCCTATAACCAACGGCCTTTCCCCCGGTGAATGTGTAATTGCCTTTGTACTTGCTAACAAATTCTTCCGTCGGCCTAGACCTCGCAGCAAATTCATAGTCAACTGCAAAGCTAACAGAGCCCTTTTCCTGCATTCCTAAAAACAGGCCAAAGCAATGGAAGGAGCTCTGTTGGTCCATGTTGCAATGTGCTGAAAGGAAAAACCCTTGTCCACCTAAATGGAATGCTTGAGAATAAACCCGGCCAGATGGGAACAAATTGGCACACTCTTCCCGCTTCAGGTCCAAGTAAACTACACACTGCTGCCTTGGAAGTTCAAATTCCACCACCTTAACAGGACGATACTTATATGCCCGCTCCACAAAAAGATGGTTCATGGAAGCAGACTCGGCAGCTAGTATTCGTTGGCGGTGTGGAGCCTCAGCCTTGAAAAAGAGGGCCTCAAGCACAAGCTTGGATGCAACATCACGGTCGAAGTCATTGCAGGTTAAAACCTTCTTAAGTTTTCGGCAGGTCATGTAAGGGAAGCGAATTAAACGGGCAAGCCGTGTACCCAGGACTTCTTTCCTCTCTTCCGGTTTTGGGCATTGGGTTCGAGCCCACTTCAACACAAAGTCATATACAGCATCCTCTGATGCAACCTGTAGATCATCACTAGACAATATTGCCTCTATTCCAGCTAGAGGCAAGTTCATAACCTCTTCCTGGAACCTGATCATATGCAGAACTCATTAGCATTCAAAAGGCAAAACTACATTGAGATTCAAACTACGAAGAACAAGGAGAAACAGGTGCTTTCCAAAAGAATAGGAAAACAGAACCAACCAATAACTAGCTGATTAAAGATTTCAACATAACAATGATGCTACTAACATTTATAAATATATCAAACCCATCCTTATAAATATGAGTCACTTTTTTAAATATGTGTACCCTGAAATCTATCGAACAAAGGAAAAAGTTTCTCAAACAAAATACAATAAAGTGGATACAACTGACTGCAAACTTTAGCATCACTAGCATCCAAGGAAATCGGGGGGAGTGGGTTTTTAATGATTTTGGAGTGGAATACCCATCCTACTCCTGGCTTATTGAATGAGATACTCCCCCCCCCCCCTTCTTTCCAAAACATGGTCCATGACAGAGGAACAGGAATCATAACTCAATCAATATTAACAATAGAAGAGAAAAAACAGGAAAGAGTTTATATGGCATGAAAATTAGATCATGTGACTGAAATCAATTAAAAAGCAAAAAACCCACTTTGTTATATCTTTGTATCGACCAGCAAGATACTGCTTTGCTGCATCCGTCAATGGTTGAACTGCATCAGCCATTAAGACACTAGAAGGAAGCTCAAGGTAAAGCAATGCAGACTCGGGCGTCATAGGTATATTCCGCAACAATCGGCTACAGTATCTCATACATGAAGCAACTTGAAATTTGTCAGCAGCCATCAACACGTCCAACAATGCAGGTGCTGAAGCAGTGCTCAAGGTATTACTGTACATGAAGCTCAGAAGCTCCATGAGAGCTGCTTCCTCTGCAACATGCAAAAGAAGTACAGCATTTGTAAGGCAACTACTTAAGGAAAAACTAAAACGACTGCAGATAACACTAGGCAAATAATCTGAAAAACTTTCAACATATGTTTATACCAGAGGCATTAATTCTCAGTGTAACATGTCTCTCCTCTGACTCCCTCATCCCGTTTGAGAAAAGCTGCAAAAACAACATCATTAAGCAAACATATTCTGGGAGGAATATTCAAATCTAACCAATAAAGAAGAGACATCTACCTTGTAGAAAAAAGGACTTTTAGCAGCCAAGATAGGAGAACTGATATGTAGTGTTTTAACTCTCACAACAGCAGAGCAATCCATACTCCAGTTTGAATCATTGCTATTTCCAGCTTCATCATCACCTATATTAACAATAAGTCAATAATCCCACTCAAAGTGTAAATCATTGAGCAGAACTGACAACAAAAGATATATTTTCTTATTGCAAGTGAAAGCAGAATGTCCTAGTTCTATCCATGCCTTTCCTTACTAAACACACAACTTCTTCTACGTAGTAATTTTGTTTTTCAATCAGATGCCTGCTTAAAGCACATTACAGTGACTGATCTAGATTCAAAAATTTCAGTGAGAAAATGTGGAGGAGCAGTTTCAAACCCTCAAGAAACCAGAAAGAGGCTAAATAGCAACAAATGCAATAAAATAAAAGGGGGGAAATAAATAGCACAGTATCTCTTAAAAGAAGTAGACATGGTTTATGATAGAAACACAATAGTGTCATTTGATCCATGTAGCTGACCCCACTTAGTAGGGGAAAAGGCTTTATTGTTGATATTGTTGTATCTCTTAAAATAAGTATACAATTGAGAAATTAGGTTTAAGATTTTTCAGTTATTCAATACCTGAAGCGGATTCTTCAACCATTGCAACCGCCTCTTCCTCTTGATTCTCGCAGGGCACACAATCATCCATATCAGGTTGATTGCCATTCAAAACTTGCTCGTCAGGCAATAAAGTAAGATCCACAACTGCAAGCAAGAGAGTGTATTTTAGGTATTGTATGAGAAAATAGATGAACATACAAAAACATTATCTAATATATATGCACAAAGCGACACTTGTTCGGCAAAACATCCATGTACAGAACTAAGCTTTTCTGTTGCTTTGGTTCCTACATAACAATGCAAAACCAGTTACATTTAAATTTAACCAGTATCACAAGGCTTAAGCCACAGTCCAAGTATAATTCTATCAGCTCAATCAGAACCCAATACAAAACATGAAAGAAGTCTCTTCTATCACTTATTCACTTTCAACTCACATGATGTATTTCTCAATACAATAATGATTAATGGTACAAATGAGATTCGTTAGCTGTGTATTAATGATTATATTTGTCCAATTTATCTTTACAGCATACAATTACCCTTTCTTTGGGCCTTGATTTTGTTTCATTTCCAATCAAACAATGCACACTCCTCCCCCACCTATAAATAGTGGTACCGTTCCTTCTTCTTCCTCTCTCTCTATACTCATTTTCTTTTCCTAAAGTTCCTCCTCTCATACACAATTGATTCGGCGTTAGATTGTCCCTGCAGGTGCCTCATGCCTCTACCTCACCTCACACAAGCAGCACTCTACGCCTACCCAGGACCCCAGCCACCGTCCAAGCCAGAAGGGAAGGAACACCGAGTAATCCTTGAACAATAAAGCATCCATCGAGAATCATCCCTTTTTTTTTTTCATTTTTTTTTTGGTAACACTTAGGTCTTACCCTGGAGAAGCCTCCTAAGTAAAGCTCCTAGAACTGGCTACTAACCCGGCACCATTGAGAGTCATATTTATATTTGGTTGCATTACGTGTGAAAGACAAAAATTGCTTTCTTAGAGTTACTGGAAACACCGTCATGTCCGCCTTTGATTTTAGTTTTTTCTTCTCAACTTACTCTCTTCTCTTTTCTTGACAGGCAAAATCAAACATACACAAGTTGAATCACAATAATTTTTGCTTTATAAACATACCCTACCAGCAATAAGCTGAAACCCTAGAAGATGAAAACCAGTTAAACAAAGGAATCAACAACAAAACACTACGAATAATTTCCTAAGCCTCCACGGCCACAATCAGAGACACATATAGGCAGATAAAACCAACCGAATAAACACCAAACCATTTTGCAAACCTCTCCCTATTAGTAAAAAAGCTTTTTTTTTGTTAATTTCATTAAAAAAAAAAGGAAATGAAAAAAACACAGTAAAGTTTTGGGGGGGGGGTGTGTGTGTGTGAGAGAGAGAGAGAGGGGGGGGTACCGTTGTTATCCTTTTTGATATCCTCGCGTCGCCTCTTGCGGTGGCGAGCCCAGTCGGCGATGGTGGTGCAGCCGTCGGAATCGGGGCGGGCCTCGATCGGGTCATCCATGATCTCGATCCTGAGGATCCTGTCGGAGAAGTTACTGTCATTGAAAGCGAAGCCGAAATCGGCATCGGAAGACGAAGCAGCGCGACAGTAATTGGACTCCATTACCGTTCCCGGGTCAAATAGATCCGAATTGAAATCCTTCATCCTCCAAACCACACAAACAAACAAAATAATAGAGCAAAATACCCCTCCTCCCAACTCTGCAACTGAAAGCAGAGAAAGGAAGAAGAAGAAGAGAGGGTGAATGTTACGCAAGGTCGCAAGACCTTTATGGCGGTGAATGAGAAGACGAGAATAGAAGACTCTTTTTTTGTTATTATTTTTTATATTTTATTACAAAAAAAAGGGGGGCTCTGAATAATATATATATTGAAAGGATTGTTTCAAATTTGTGTTTGATTTGGTTTTTTATTTTTTATTTTTTGGTTACAACATTTCTGTTAGTTGGCTCATGCCTCCGAACTTCAGCCCAACCCTAAACCAAATTTCCGTTTATTATTATTATTATTTGGTTTGTTGGTTTATTATGATATTTGTGAATGTGCCAGAGACAAGAAGGGTAGATGTGAGTTGTGGAGGGTTTTTCAGACTGGAGGAAACTAAGGCAACATTAATATTGGTTTGATAATAATTCACCATTTTCAAAATTTTGTAGTTGGCCATTAGTTACTTGTCCGTCTTATTGTTAATGTTATGATTTTGTTTCACTATCACGGGAACTTTTTGAATGTTGCGAAGGACTAAGGAGATAATGACAAGATCATGTTTCCTGTCATTTCCTTTTTAAGTACAATTACAAGAGCCATTAGTCACCAATCCAAGCTGTGAGTTTCTGTTATTTCTTTGCCAACAAAAATCTTGGATTGTATTAAAAGCTGATACATGATGTGCCTGAAAACTGAATTCAATTTTTTTTTGTGTTGAAACTGCATTCATTTATTTCATTGTGTAATTTATTTTCTCTGCATTAATAAAATATTTTGATAAAAACATGATAAGTTTTTTTTTTTTGAGTTGTAAAACATGATAAATAAGTTGTTGATTAATTTATATTCATTGAAAGTATAAAACTTTTTTATATAATTTTTTTATATTATTATCAAATTATATATTGCCACATAAATAAATATGTATGACTCTCATTTTTATTATTTAAAAAATTATATAAATAGGAGAATGTGATTAAATAATGATATGAAATAGTTTTACATTGATAATACATTTAAATTAAATCCAATTACTTCTGATAAATATACATGAAAAAGGGGTTGTGAGTAAATAAGGATTGGATACTTCATTTGGGCAAGTCTGTCTTCAAAAGATTTTTATTCTAAAGTTTATGCTTGAGTCGCTTTTTTTTTCATGAGACGCGAGTCCTAAACACCTGTGCTTTTCTATGCAAGAAATAATTGCTTGACTTTTTTTTTTTTTTCAGATGTGTTAGTTGACTTTGATACTTGTTAAAAATATATTTTGTGTGATGTAAAAATGGAATGAAAATTTATAGATATTTAGAAATAAGAATCTGAACTAGAATCTAGATATTCGGATTTAACTGATGATGTATGAAAAGTGGTTATTATACATAACAATATAATTAAGTGCATATTTGTTTTACGAGTGTTGATATGTTCTCTTAATAAACAATATAAAAATTCTTCTAATTCAAAATTGTATTCGTAATTATATGAGTTGTAATTTGTACCATATCAAAAGACTATTTAATATATGTGAATAAAATTTTAAATTAAAAAAATTTTTGGACATACTAATTAAGAGAATTTAATATTTATCTTATTTTACATTTTGAAAGACTGGAAATTACTTATAACCACCCAAGAAACAACTTGTATTGGGTCACGTAACAAAATATTTCGTTATCAAAATACCTAACCAACAATTAATGCATTGAATTCAAGACATCAAATACTCCACTCTTTCAATACCCAAAAAAATAAAAATAAAAATAAATCCACTCTGTATAGATAAGCCTTCATGCATCAATTGGGGTCATGCATAGTTATGTATTATCACAACTTAAATATAGTCGCTTTATTAGTTGTTTATTATTAAACGTTTGATGAACCGCATATCTTAATCTTAGATTTGAATGAGTTTTTCCTGTCCTCAACTTGAAATTTAATATCTATAAAAAATTATAATACTTTATGCTAGTATTTGAATTTTTTTAAATTAATATAGTTTATTTCTCTAGTTATTACAATTTATGATTAATTTTATTGTATTGTTATTACAATAAAATGGATTAATCTGCAAATGCAATGCAAATAAATTATTAGAAATATTAATACAAGATCCGAAGGAATATCATGTATAAAGTATGTGTCGTGGTTTTCATAAAGTTACATGGCCTAAAGCCCTAAACGATAAGAAGCAACAATTTATAAGAAAACGGAGAATCATTTTATCAAAAAGAAATAATGGAAACACTTTCTAGATGAAGAATTATCCCCACCCATGAATGACATAGAATTAGAAACGTAGGAAAGTGGTAAAATTCAATACCATGCGTCGAATATAATTGGAGAACATGTTTGGATTCCCAACAACTAAAAGTGTTTCATCATGCTAACAATTTTTCAAAACCATGTATCACGATCACAAGTTTATTATTTTAGAAATCATTAGAGTGGATTAATACTAAGAAATTTAGGTAATATACATGAGGTTAACACTTACTCTAGATATACATAAGGTTAAAAGTTTTAAATTTCAATGCCATTTCATGTGAAAAATTTTATTATTTTAGGAAACACCCTAATTTTTTGAGAAATTATTAGATGCTACTAGAGTAAAAGTAAAACTTTTGCTATGTACTATTTATTCCTTGTTTGGTAGTGCTTTTTGAAGTGGTATTTTGACTTATAAAAAGTATAAGATAATTTTTTCTATTTTGATAAATAAAAAAAAGTTGAGGTATTTTTGTTCTTAATTTTTAAAAGTTAATAGATACTCTCGAGAGTTCTTACAAGATGATTTTAAAAATTAGCTCATACTCTTTAAAATTTAAAAAATTAATATAACTTTACTCTCTTTAAATATATTAAAAGTAAAAATTATTTTCTTTAGTATTTATACATATTATAATCATTTTAAATTTTAAGAATAACTTTATCAAATACTGCTTTAATGATTTCTCCTTATTAATAGTGATTTTTATATTATTTTATTAAATGATCCAACTATAATTCTTTAAAAATAACTTTTAGAGAGTCTAAAAAATTTAGTAATTTTTAAAAAATTATAACAATATCAAATCAAACCTTATTACTTAACATATTAATTATCATATTAAAAATATAAGAAAAATAAAAAATAGTAATAACCCATAAAATTAATATATTAAACCATGAATAGACAGAATAGTATATAAATATATATATTCTCTTGCTTCGGGAGCTTCTAAGAATTGCTCCGAATTTTCACGTTGGAGGGAGGATACATTGAGGAGATTATGGACTTGGCCCAGCCATAGAAGATTGAGGTCAATAGCCCATTGGCTTTTCGTTACCCATTAACGAAGAAAGAGAATGACGAAAATGTAGGAAAATGCCGAAAATAGCAAAAGCCTGCAATGAGGATTTTGAAGATAGGGAGCCAGCCAATCAGAAACTGAGGTTTGTCCACGTGGCCCGTGTACCAAAATCGGTGTCCCAAATCACATATTATAAGTGGATAACAAGCCAAGTTCTACTCTTTTTTTTCGTACTTATTTTTGAAAAATAAAAAATAAAAAATAAAAAACTATGGAATCAAACAACAAAGCAAGAAAGAGGTGAGAGCAAGTTCAGCCTTCAAGGACAGACCAACCAAAACAGAGAGAGAGAGAGAGAGAGAGATAATGGCAGCGACAGCAGGCACAATGTTAGTCCCTCCTCGGCTTCTGGGCAGCACCAACGTTATCCGCTGCTCTGCCTTGCCTTATCCCCCTCCTCGCATCTTCACCACCCCTTCCTCTCCTTCTTCTTCACCTTCCCTTAAACACTTCTCTGGTATTGCTCATGTCTAATTTTCATTCTAAGTATTACTCTACATTTTTGTGGGATAAATGCTTCAATTGGTGTTTCTTAATGGTTTGAATCACTGAAGGAGTGTTGTTTTTCTAATTTTCTTAACGTAAATATTGAGCTAAAATTAGCAAGTGTGCCTGATTTTCACATTATTGTATTATTAATTTGACATCAGTCATTACTAATAATAATAATAATAATATGCCTCTGTCTCATGCATTGTTTTACCCTCAAGAGTTGAATAGCTGAGCCCTCTGGGTTGTCGCTTATCAGCAACACATTATAATTAACAATGTAAGAAGAATGGAATGGTGTACTTAGCTCTTCAACTTAAGACAAATGCTCGCTTTTTTCCCCTTTCGTTTATATGAGTTTTTCTCAATTAAGATCTTACTAATTAGCATTAGCTTTGTGAAAATGGTGAGAGAGTTAAGTGAGTCATCAGATTGTAATGTAATGTTTGTGCAGATAGTGTCCGCAGAGATGCTCATTGTCATGCAGAGCAGTCGAAAGACTGTACATTTTGAAATTGAGGATCGTAAGTAAATATGATTAGGATTTAGCTAACTATCTATATTCTATACTTCGTGGCCAAATCCAAAGTTCAATATGAGTAAAAGTTAGCACGTTTTGCCTAATTTAGGCCTCCTAAACTAAGCCTTATATGTGTGTAGTTTTAGGTGAGTCCCTTCCCTTAAAAACATAACTTCTACTCTTTGTTCTGCTTTCACTACATCCACTTCAAGTTATTGAGCTTCTCCTATTCATTTTTTTTTTAAATATATATATGAAATAATTCTAAATTATTTTCTTGTCTCCTTCCTTCCAGAGTCCCGAAAATTTTCTCTGCTTCAGACAAGAGCTTCCTCTTCGGAGGAAACATCTGCAACTGTAGATGCTAGTGAGTTGTTTACAGATTGGAAACAGAAGGCAAGAAGTTTACCAATCGGCTGGTTTCGAGAATTTAGTTTTATTTTGAATTTTCTTTTGGTTAATGCATAATCTTCCAATTCCTAACTTGCAAATTGCAATGCTCTCTTGGGCAACACCTTTTCCTTTTGACTTTTAACCAAGTGGAAATAATATCCTCCGTTTGTCATTATCAGTGGGATGCTGTTGAAAACAAAACTACAGTACTTCTATATGGTGGTGGGGCTATAGTTGGTGTTTGGCTATCTTCAATTCTTGTGGGTGCCATCAACTCAGTTCCCTTGGTAAGCCATCACTCTTGTTGAGTACAATTCACTTGCTTGCATTTTGTCATCCCTTTGATGGTGGACCCGTTGGCGAGCAAGCATATGCTTCAGTTTCATGCTCTAGAAGACTTTGTGAACTAATCCGAAATATTCCTTTTTTTTTTTTAATTTTAATTTTAATTTTTCAGCTTCCAAAGATTATGGAGTTGGTAGGACTAGGGTACACTGGATGGTTTGTCTACCGATACCTTCTGTTTAAGGTAGGTAAAATACATTACCAATGTTTTACTGCTTTAGCATCTAATGCATTTTGTTTAGTGAAAATAAGTCGTGGTTGCGCATATCAAGGCTTCCTGAGATATCATTGATATGAATATTTAGTGCATTGATGTTTCTAGTAAATAAGCTGTTGAAGAAACTTAAAACATATAAAGTGATCATATGAGCTCTATGACTAGCGACGGATTCAAAAAATTTAGGTAATAGGAGCAAAAATAAGCACAACAAGAAGTTTCACATAATTATATTCAGAGATCAGACTTAATTTTTATCTTAGTGTGAGATCAAATTTAATAAATAATTGGGACAATATATATATATATATATACTTGTATAAAATATTTCTAAAATCTTGGCGGGGGCAAACGTGGATCGTCCCTGTCTATGACGGACCATATCAAAATGACCATGTGAACTTTCTTCCGCTGGATCTGCTCATTTTATTCTATTTCTGCAATTGGACTTCCGATTTATTGTTGGCGATAATGTGTTCTTTATATAGTATATGTCTTATACAATTGTTTTGCTACACAGTCTAGCAGAAAGGAACTAGCTACAGACATTGAGTCACTGAAGAAGAAAATTGCTGGAACTGAATAGAACTGTATTAGCTGGTGGCAAGCCAAGTTGATCTTTCTTGATCATCATTTGTTTGTGTTGCTGTATGACCTGTATAAGAGGCATCTGTATCCCTTGATGTAGAATAGAATTCCTCTGCCTGTATCATCCTTGTAAGTTGTAACAGCCCATTCCATTGTTGAAATAATGTTGCAAATTTTAAGAGTTTCAGTGGAAACTATTCATCTTTTCACTTCTTCGGTGGGCTTGGCATGGCTCATAAAAGTGCCTTTGCATATGTCCTACATCCTTGTAACGAATATCCTTAATCAAACATGTCTTGATTTAGACTGGCACCACCATCTGAACTGTTTGATCCAAAAGAAGGGGAAATTTGGCAATTTGTCAGATCCCATGCATCGGACTTACTGTCTAGTTCTACCCGAAACAATTATTTTGTAATCTGTATATACATGCATCAAATCCTAAACTCTTACTCTTGCATGGATGAGAAGAGAAAATAGAAAGAAAGCAAATGGAAGGAAAGAAAATAAAATAAAAACTTGAACGCTTGGTCCGCTCATTTGGGAGTTTAGGAAGAGAATATGGCTTTTAGCATATGAAAACGTGGACGCTTGGTCCACTCTTATATCCATTGATCTAAGAGAGAAGTTCACATTTTTTTTTTTTTTCACTTTCTATCGTAAAGTCTAGTAATAAGTAGTTTCGTGATTATAGAACTTAATTTTATGTAGCTTTATTCTATACTCTCCTTCTTCTTCTTTTTGTCTCATCATTATCTCGTATAATTTCTTTATGTATTTAATGAATAATATGGCCTGAATTCATGACTTTTGGTCACACTTCATTCAAATTTTTTTCGGATTTCAATGACTAAAGGTATATCTAACACCAAAACTTGAGTGATTCTTTTAATAGAAAAGCTCCTGTTCCCATAATTTTAGTGGCTTTATTGAAAAACTGTAGCGCCACCGAAATTAAAGATGAACTTTAGCTTCCAAGACGACCCTATGACAAATCGGTTTCCTTAAGTTAAGCGAAAAACGAGACACCCTTTTGTGCCAAGTTTGGTGCTAGTGGGTTGGTCAAATTGATTACCAAAAAACCTGAGCCTTGGTCAAGTAACACAGAGTCAAGGCACTATATCTATACTTGTAGTTCCATCATCTAAAGAACAGAAGCAGAGCAAGAGTTACACGATATGGTGGGTGTTAGGATTTATGATATGTTTTGTTGGGTTGTTCATATTATTGGCTTTGGTCTTGGAAGCTTTTATTAAGTTTACCGAGAGAAGAATAAGAAAAATAGATAGTAATTGAGAAAGAGGTGAGCCTTTTGATACATTCTGGATTGAAGAAACTAAGATACCATAAGCTTCATTGATTAAAACCCAACCGGTTCTTCAGCATAATGTTGTTCCTCCTTAGATGGTGTTTGATTTCCTTCGCTCTCTCCTTGCACTGTTAACTTCTTGCAAATGAGTGAGTATAATTGTTTCTTTTGAACTTGAACCTTGCAATGCAGCAGAACATAAATTTAGCTTAATGTAATTAATTATATACTCATCATCTTGGATCTCAGGGGCAATGTGAGATAACCATTTTCATTTTATCGTCATTTTAATCTTTTTATCAGGACAACTGACCGATTTATAAGCCGCCAAACACCTTTTGTTTCACGTGGTGATGGAGATTTTATGTAATTAGAAATTTTGATTTATTTCCTTCGTAAAAATTATATTTGTAACATCCTACTATCCTAGCTAGTTTGAACCTTTTTATTTGTTAATTAATAAGCAACCCTGAAGGAACCGGATCAACCTATAGGTTGAAGATCACAGTGTTCCTGAAGAGGGAAAGGGGGATCAGAGTAGGATCCATTAAGAATGGCATAGGTAACAAGCTTGTTTGCAGCTTCTGTGGCATGGATCCCATCCCAGCTCACGTAGTTGTCGGGGTCATCACATGCTGTTGCTCTCACTGTGCTCCCATTTATCTCTTTGGAATTGCCACAGTAAACTTTAGGATCGAAATTGTAGACACCCCCTCCATATCCGCAACATGCTTTTGTCCCATACTGAAGCCCTGTTCCAAGGGGAGAAAATAATCAAGTCAGAAGCATAATGAAGACATTATGGTTATATATATATAGCAAAACAATGTATCATAGCAAAATAATATATTTTCTTAAAATCTTCCCCACCAACATGCAATCAGAATTTGAACATATATATGGGATACACTTCAAATTTTAAGATGAATTTAAATATTCAAATACTGAATTGGATATAAATAAAACTTGGGAAACCAAATTGAGGTACCGTAGTGCTTTCTTATTATTACTAAACAAGGCCAAGGAGAAGTGTTCGAACCATGAGAAGTTGGATGCCGAAAGAGCTCTAACAGAACTGTGTGTGTATCCACATAAATGACAGAAGCATCGGAAAGACTTTCTCTGGTTTGTCTCAATGTCTCTTTCAACATGTTGTTATAGTCCACAACCGCATTGTTTAAAGAAACCATGCATCCAAACTCATCAAGGTCTGAACTATCATGTGGAAGCTCCACCAAGAATGAAGGGTAGCATCCCACCGGTGCAAGATTAAGCACCATAAATGTACGCCCGCCTAGATCATATAGCTCCTAGAAATTTCAGTGAGCAAAATTCGTATTAAAAACATCTTGTTATTCCAGTAATTCTAGATTTGTGTTGGTGTTGAGTATCATTGTAATAATAGTCAGAAAGTACCCTCACCTTAATGGTGGCAGCTATTTGTGAAACAACTTGAGGGAGGTACTGCTTCACTCCACCTATGCCAATGGCAGCTAAGTTGGAAGTAAAATCATTTTGGCCAATGTAAAATGTGTAGAGAGATTTTCCAAATATGTCCGGTGAAGGAAGTTTGGTTTCCGAGGTGCCTGTTTTGGCATTGTGCAAAGAAAACCAGTAAGCTGCTATAGGGTAAGGAAAGATAATATATAAAGAGATTAATTTTGATGCACTACTATTCATGTAAAATAATTTTATACTATTATTTAATTTATGCCATTACATATGAGATTTTTGAGATAGTGAATGTAAGAGTCAAATATTTTTGATGATGTATCAATATATAATTGAATGTACGTGCAAAATATTTTTACATGGAAAGTGGATCAAAATTAAAATCATATATAAATAGTGGGAACTAGGAAGTTGGAGCATTTTGTACCTTGTTGATCAGCTTCATTAACTCTGGTTTTAAATTGCTTCATTTGGTTGAGCTGGATAGCTAGGCAGAAAGGGCTGATCCCAGTTACAAACAAAGAAGTGTTAGGCAGAAGCACTGTAGATGCCAGTGTCGCATAGTTGGCCCCATGTCTATAATCAGATCCGATTGATTGCAGATAGGGACTCAAAAATGGCAATCCAAGAGCTTGAGCTGCCAAAATAAAAATAAAATGCATATTGTCTAATATTAGTACCAATGCTATGGACTGGCTTCTCCTATTGCAATGAATTAGCAAATTTCTTCTTCATTCTAGTTAAATTTTTTTCATAAAACAAAATTGGCTGGTTGGTTGATACATAATAGCTCAAGCTTTGAAGTTTATACCTAATAACCATAACCGTAATATATTAATGATAAATGAAAATACATATTACATATTATATTCTCAATTTTAACGGTTGATGGAATTAACCTTTTCCTTGCCTGGACCACCAAAAAAAAAATATATTTTGAAGTTATTGGTGGGGAGGAAAGTGTACTGCCAACAACGTATCATAGAGCGCCATTATCTTCAGAGCCAGTGAAACACAAAAACAAAATGATGGGTCATAAATATTTGATATATAGAAGAGATTGACTAATAGTCTTGTCTTATAGCGAGAACTGCTTGAAGAAAAAGAAAGATGCAAACGTAATATAAGAATTAATAAAGGCAATGTCTAGAGTATTCTCAAATAAGACGAAAATATAGACAAAGATGCAAATTATCACATATTAGTAGATTCATAATCTGTTATATTTCCTGATTTATCTTGACAAACCGCAATAGAAATCACGAGGAGAGATGTTCCATGAACACCAGTGAAACAATAAGATCTTATTATGATCTATATGTCTCCCTGGGTTTGAAAATGATTGGTGAAATCTTGTCCACTATGTACTAAATGCTTATAATAATTAAGGAATCCCTGTGGCTCTATTGGTGCTGAGAAGAAGAAAGAAAGAAAGAAAGAAATAAGAAAGCAGAAGCATAAACATCCATTTCAATTAAATCTGTCCTTGTAGCTACCTTTTTTCTTGGGTTTTCTCCAATGTCCACATTCATAAGAGCTAAGGTGAAAATTCAGAGAAATTAAAAATTCCCAACAAATGCCAACGAAGACAAAGATTGTTGATTACCAAGAAAATCGACAATGATTCGCCCATCTGAAGCCCGGCCTGCTGGTTTCTTGAAGAAAGTCATTCCAAAAGGACCAGACTGTCCAGGAAAAGCTGCATAGAAACCACCCGTGTCTGAATTTGAATCGCCAAAGTTGAAGATTGCATCGAAATCACATTTAGTGTGACTTAAACCGACCAAGCATGTCAACACCATCATGAAAATGACTGAGAAATTGATGGATACCCTTGAACTCATTTTTTGGGAGCTTAGGAGTGTAGGGGCAGTACTAAACATGGAAAGACATGGTGAGCTCTCCTGTTCTTGCTTTATACTCGTAACTGCAGCCATTTTACACTTACGTATAACTATAGGAAAAGTATTTGAATTATATTGTACAGACATTACATAAATATTGTACACTTATGTGAATATTGATGAGTATTTAATATGCCTATATTGAAATAAAATAAATATATTTTATATTTATATGAGTAAAATATTATATGTAAGAATATTAAATTATGATCTTCAAATATTATCTCTTTTTACCCATAATTGCTAATCATCTGACACATAGCAGAAGCGCCACAAGCATACTTGGATGGTATCGGTATCATAGCTGTAGATTCCGTAACTGTTCCTCAGACATGTTACTGTTGAGTGTTGAATATGCATGTTGACACCGCGGTGGCACACTGGCACTTTCACTTTCAACGGGCATAGCTGATATCCTTATCCATAAACACCTTAACTTTTACTAACCTTGTAACTGTCTCTTAGATCTAACTAGTATTTTAGCCTCAGCAATTCGTGGGTATTGTAAATTAATATTTAAAGTTAAGTTTGCTAAAATAATTAGCTTTTAGCCCCTAATTTTTTCCATAATTATGATTATGTGTTTTAGCAATGTGTTTTAGTTATTCGAGTATTAATAATTATAATTATTCATTTTATAGAATTTTGAAGCTTCTTACTAAAACATTGCATTGAAAGCAACTAATACATGTAATACTACATTGAGAAGCAATTAATTACAATAGTAAGCATGAACTATCAATTTTATATAAATAAAATTGGTGGAAAGAAATAATAGAAAAAAAAAAAGATTTCTATATCATAAAAGTCACCTAAAGCGTAAAGTTAAATAAAATGAAATTTCCCTTTTCTTATCATATTACGTAACTATGGAGTAAATACTGTCATAAATAAACAAAATTACATCATATAATAATTAATTTTTTAATATTTCTTTCACACTTTATGAAATTACAAGTATATTGGGATTGGTATACATTCATACATTAAATTAAAAATCAAAACTACAAACACATGAAATTTAAATTTAAATTTAAGTTAGTTTATCCTTATTTTTACACTTGTAATTTATTATATTTGCCACACAGTGCCATAGAAAGACAGTGTAATTATCTAAACTGATTTTAAGATTTCAATTTTGCATTTAAACATGAATTAATAAATGGAAAATGGCCACCTTTTTTTTTTTTTTGTTAATTTTACGCATTGAACCCAAAGACATAAAGAAAATTCATTTATCCACGCCCCATCCAACGATAGATAGGAGTATGTCGAAACTGAGGCCGAGAAACTATACCTACAAATATCATTTCTCTTAAAATGTGTAGTGACAAATAAAGGGCAACTTTTTAGCAATAATTTGACTAATTGAGGCTATAAAGCTGTCAGCCAGACTTGCCCTATCAGGGGGTTTGCTCTAATGGGAATGCGAGAGTTAATGTGCTGTGGCGGACTCTATGGGGGTGATTATGATTATTAGCTCGAAGACACTCTAGGTGATTAGGATCACAGTGCGGAATCTGAGTCTAAGCCAACTACAAATGCTAATAAATGCTTGTTTCACTTAAGAGTATGGTAATTGGTCAATAATTTCAGAAAATAATCATACCTTGATCAGCCAAAGTTCAGCTTCTATGTTAATATCTCCTTTATTCCAAACAGTAGTGCCACCGACGCGCAGCATAATTATATTAATACATTATACAAGCATGAACCGATAAAAGTCACACGCGTACACCGTACGCGCAACATTATTGAAATTACACTATATCAACTTGTCTAGTTTGCTGAGAACTTTGGAATAGTTTAACTTGTTGAATGAGAATAAAAAGCCCTGAATGTAGTGTGGATGAGGAACACTGATCAATCAATAGGATGGAGATCACAGTGTTGGTGAAGCGGGAAATGGGGCTCAAAAAGGGAGCCATTGAGAATGGCCCTTGCGACGAGCTTGTTTGCAGCTTCTGTGAAATGTATGCCATCCCAGCTCACATAGTTTTGTGGGTCATCACAGGCACTCGCAGCCATATTGCCGCACATAATTTTAGGGTCAAAGTTATAGTCTCCACCTCCATGCCCGCAACATGCTCTCGTGCTATGCTTCAGCCCTGCTCCACCAAAACAAATTGAAACCACAAATCAACACTAGACATGTGTCCACCATTATTTCATATAACATAGAACCCATATGATTAGTTTATAAATATTGAAATCATAATAGTAACATAGGTCTTACGCTTAATCATAATAGCAGTCATAAATATTCATAAGAAGCACTACTAATTAAGATTATTATTAAACTAATCGTACCATGAGACGTGGGATGACGGAAGAGCTCCAATAGAGCAGAGTGTGTGTCCACATAAATGAGTGAAGCACCTAAAAGATTTTCTCTGGTTTGTCTCAATGTCTCCTTCAGCAGTTTGTTGTAATCATTTACAGCATTGTTGTGAGAAATCATGCATCCATACTCATCAATATCTGAGGCATCATGAGGAAGCTCCACCAAGAATCCAGGATAACATCCCACGGGAGCAAGATTGAATACCAAAAATGTTCGCCCACCTTGTGCATATATCTCCTAGAAATTTCAGCGGGGGGAAAAGTTCATACATGCATTTCCATATTCAATCTTGGTCACACCTTTCATCAATGGTATGAGTATATAATTAAATCAGAGATACCATCGATAGCAAAGTATTTATTATCATGATGCATTTTTTAGCCACGTTTGATGCTGATTA
The DNA here is from genome assembly GCA_031439585.1 of Pterocarpus macrocarpus. Classification (NCBI taxonomy): domain Eukaryota; kingdom Viridiplantae; phylum Streptophyta; class Magnoliopsida; order Fabales; family Fabaceae; genus Pterocarpus; species Pterocarpus macrocarpus. The sequence continues at coordinate 2,235,813 of CM062515.1, read as the reverse complement.
GATTCTCATCAAGATAGTTTTACAAATATATATCATCATGCACCGCTATAGCTATTAACTTTTTTTAGTTGTGAGGGATAAAAAGAGTAACAAAAAATGACAACAAGTAACAAGCTACATTGATAAAATGAGTCCAATCTATAATCGAGTTCAATTGACTCGCCTGAGTTCAATTTTCATCAAGCCAGTTGAATTCATACAAATCCACGTTGCAGTTTATTAGAAAAAGGTTTACATACATAATAAAATATACAACAGTTCATAGTGGAAAAAATAAATAACTGGGCTAAGGTGTGGTGAAAAATGTGGCTCAAACATGATTACATGACATGCAGGAAATCTATACTCAAACCTTGATAGTGGCATCAATTTGCGAGAGGATCTGAGGAAGGTACTCCCTCGCTCCAGGTATACCATTAAATGCTAATTTCGAAGTGAAGTCATTTTGGCCAATATAGAACGTATAAATCGATTTTCTAAATATATCCGGTGAAGGTAGATTCGTTCCTGAGGAGCAAACTTCGGACATCTTTCTTCCTGCATTGTGTTATTAGAATGTGAATTAGCACATAATACACAGATGTTTTGGAGAATACAACACAAGCCATATGCAAGTTTGCAGTAAGAATTTTGATGATTTGATTTACCTTGTTGATGAAATTCACTAACTCTGGCTTTGAATTGGTGCAGTTGCCTGAGCTGGATGGCAAGGTGAAAGGGGCTAATGCCACCAACATCCAAAGAAGTAGTGGGCTGAAGCACAGTGGATGCTGAGCTTGCAAAGTTAGCTCCATGTCTAAAGTCGGATCCAATGGATTGCAGATATGGGCTCAGAAATGGCAATCCAAGAGCTTGAGCTGCAAGTGCAACAGCAAAGATCATTTTAAAAGGTTTCAAAAAGAAAGATCATATTTATCTACAGACACGACACATGCACATCTACACCTAATTAAAAGCATGTGATAGTTACATAAGACAATATATAAAATCAAATTTTCATTTAATTGCATAATTTGCATTAGATTCTAATTAGAGGACAGGAAAGTGAAACAGAATTTCAACCCTTAACAAAAAGTAAAATACATTCATTGATAAATTTTTTATTCTTTGTCTCGGTGATACTTATCAAAAAGAGTACAATTTAAATCTTTTTATTTTTCTAAACTCATTTTTTATTTAAAAGTTCTAACTATGACCTATGCTTGATTGATTCAATTAGTTTTAAACTCGTTCCCTTAAAGATACAAAATGGCAAAATCTTTTTTCAATGAAACATATCTTTTTAAGAATAATTTCTTTCCTTTTTCTTGTCATTGTTTTACTTGTGTCCTCAAATATACATTGGCATTGCAAATCAAGGAGAGTTTAAAAAAAAAAAAAAAAAGAGCCGAAGTCATAATATTTAAAAGGAACTTTGAAGTAAAAGATGATAAAAGAAAAGTTCAATTACCCAGAAAATCCACAATGAGCCTCCCATCCGATGCCCGTCCTACTGGTTTCTTGAAGTAAGTCATTCCAAAGGGACTAACCTGTGCCGGAAAGGCTGCATTAAACCCCCCGGTATCCGAATTTGAATCCCCAAAGTTGAACATTGCATCAAACTCGCACACTGAATTACTCGAACCCATCAATGAACATATCATCACCATGCAAACCAGTACGAACTTCCAAAATGTGCATGAAAACTGAAGAGTACTCATTTTGATTACTCTTCAAGTGCTTACAAAATCTAATGCTGCTGAATGCAGCTAAAGGAGACCGACATATTATATATATGATCTGCACGTATCCGAAGGTAAAGCCATGCATTCAAGCAATTACGCTAATGTTGACTAATTAACAAACACAGCGCACATGAACAACCTACAATGCACATAAACGACTTCAAACAATTCCAAACTACAAGTGATTGTGGAAGTACTTATTGTCTTACTCCAGACTCTAAAGTTCCCACGGAATCTACTTTTGTTAAAAGGAGCTTGAGGAGAGTGACATTGTTATAAATTTATAATTATAAACCATAAGGTAGCCTCCTATTTATGTATAGGAAGGTAAGTCATTCAATTGCGCATACTAACGCTGACTACTTAGCAAAATCATTACATAGGCCTTAGATTCTGTAACTTTCGCGTATGTAACTGCATACCAACATCTTGACTCTTGAACATCACAAGGATGGATGGATCAACCTACTTTTCTTTTGGGTACATAGTAGTAGTCTCCTTCTTTTGATGGTTTTGTGGAACATGATACTGGCTTCGTAAAAATGTGGTATATATATTCAAGAGTGGCCTAGTTGCCGGCCGTATAATGTGTTTCTTGACTAAAATAGTCGCGTCATGATCCACCTGAAAAGTTGCCTGTTAGTACGTTAATCTTGAGAAGCGCATAACGCATATCAATGTTCAGCCCTACAACAATAAATTTGTATTCTCCTCATTATAAAAAAAAATCGGAATTGGGCTTTAAACTCTGCTTGGACTCTTCGTACGGCAATAATTTCTATCAACTAATCGCACCAATAAAAAAACAAATATAAAGACCTCTCAAGTAGCTATTGGCATAATCAAAGGCTATTTAATAATCTTATAGCACATAATTAAATAATGCATGGTGTAAAACAAATTAAATCCAAATTTTGTTACCATAGTATTCTGGTCGCATAATATAACGGGCTACTTGTTTCCATTGGACTTTGGTCTGGGCTGGATGCATATATTAAAACCTCTGTCAAGTTACCAACCAAAGAGTTCCGAGTTCAAATGTTCCCGTCAAGGTGGCCTATTTATAAATTGCACTTTCGACCCAAAAAATTTGCCATTATGTTGATATTAAGAATTTAAAATTAAGATTGCTGTGTGTTTAACGCAAAAAAGGTTGATAGGTGTGTTAGATGATGAGTTGTTTGAAGTATGGTATGCTTTGATATTTTGTCCATGCCATTGCCTCTTGGAGGCGGTGACGGTTTGAGTTTCTGTTGTAGTGCCCGTGAAGATTAAGTTAATCTATTTTAAGAGCACACTACCGGTAGTATATAATTCAAGGAACTAGGCGATACAATTAGAAGGTATTTTGGTTTTGTCATTTCCTTTTATAGTCATCTCCTCCGCGCGTTGTAGTAGCCATTTTTATTACCCAGTGTTTTTCCTCTTTCCCCACTACGAGAGTATTGATAAGCACGAGTTAAAATGTCTTTGCCACCAACGCAAAAAAGATGCCTATGCCAGTCACAATAATAGTTTATGTGGTAGGATATCATCCTTGTCTAGCGCGGTAGCTGTAATCAAGTGAAATAATATTTTCTAGTGATCAACATAACATATTCTTGATACATAATCCGTAATTCATCCGATAATCATATAGTCCCTCTATCCACTCAAAAACAACTTTTCTAGAAAGAAAAAAAGTTTTAAATTATCTGTCATATAAAAATATTAATAAAATATTACTTTTAACAATTTTACTTTTATTTTTTATTTTATCAATTAATTAACAGAGAGAAAAAAGAATAATTTAATAAAATTAAGTAATATTTATTCTATATCTATATGTATTTAATAATATCCTTACGCAAAAATCTTAAAAGACATTCACAAGTAGATGAATGGAGTATAAATCAAAACCAAACCATTTAATGAAAATAATAAATTGACTGGATTAGATCTAGCAAACTACTCCTCCATCTATTTGCAGCTGTATTTTTAGAAAATAAATTTTATCTAAAATCATCCGTCATTAAAGAGTGAGTAAAGAGTCTTAGTATGAAACTTTTTTCATATAAATTTTAGAATAAGTTAGCTTTTTAGTCTTAATATTTTAAAGTTGATATCAATTTAGTTCTAAATTATTTTTTTTTATGAATTTAGTCCTAATACTTTAAAGTTGACGTCAATTTAATATTGAAAATAATTTTGACATCAATTTTGTTCTAATACTTTGAATTTTATTATCAATTTAGTCCTAATATTTTGAATTTTAATATTAATTTAATTCTAATAAATTTTTTGTAAGATCAAATTTTTCATCAAATCATCAGTATAGAATTAAATTCATGTTAAAAATTATTTTAAGATTAAATTGATATTAACTTTAAAATGTTATAAAAAAATTATTTACTCTAAATTTTATGACTAGGGTAATTAAATCTCTCTCAAAAAAATTTGTATAACTAAGGATGTATTTGGATAAGATTTTTTTCATAAAAAAATTACTTTTTTTAAACTAAAAAATCACTTTTAACATATTTAAAGAACTTTTTAAAAATAATTAAAATCTCAAAAAAATTTATCTTTAATTTTTTTAATAAAAATTGGAAAGAATAATTTTTTAAAAAGATTATTTTTAACTTCTTTAATCATATATAAAATTTTAATTTTATAATATTTTTAAAAAGCGGAAACAAACGCATAATAAAAGCAGTTTTTCCTCTACTTTTTCCTTTCCTTCCCCGGTTTCCGCCAAATAAGTTATTTTATTCGCTGCGCTCGTTTTCGTACTGTTTCGTAATGCTCTTTAAGAATATCAAAAAAGTATTAATGAATTTTTTTTTAACTTTACCTTTATTTTTTATATACTCTCAAGTAATTAACGAAAATGATAAAAGAAAAATTAATAAAATTAAGCCACATTTATTCTATACATAAACTTATTTGATATTAACTTTAATTCTTATGACAACTTAAAAAAAAAACACTTATAAATAGACGAGGAAACCATAATTTTTAGATGCTTAATGGGCTGAACGAAGCAAACATTTGGACATCCACTTTAATTGACTAATATTAAGATGCATTGACCAAAAAGGCAGAAACTTAATGAATGCCCTCAGTCCTCGGCTGCCTGTACAGCTATGATGGCATGGTTTATCAGTTATGGTTCAACGGTGAAGCTATTAGTGCAGTGTAGGCAACCTAACCACGGAATGGCGAAAAAATTCATTTAAGCGAATACTTGTGATGGTGTCAGGGATGGAGATAGATTTGATTCTTCTAGGGACGAGGAATGTCTCTATTTAGTTAATAGAGGTGGGGATGGGGATAAAGTCTTCACCTTATGAGAATTCATGAAATTTTTGTCTAAATATAAAATTATTTAAATACTCATATATATATATAATCACATAAAAATATTTTATATTTATTTTTTTATTGTTATTATATTTTTTATAAGAGTGTAATTATAATTTTTTTTAACTCAAATATAAAGTGGCTTATTAAAATTTTTATTTAAAATTTAGATATTTGAGTTTTTATAATATAAATATTTCTATTTTGAGATTTGAATATTTTTATTGTCTTATAATAAATTTGTAAATATATATTTTATTTATAATTTAAATTGTGTTAGATAATAATATAAAATATGCATAATTATAGATATTTTATTTAGATTTAAGAGTATTTTTTTTAAATTTTTCTCTTTTTTTAGATTTTTTTGAGTTTTTCTTATAGAAATTCATGGATATGCATCGAGATTCAAGTTCCCGCGAGAAATGGGGAGCAGGAACCCACAACTGGGATGAAAATGGAGACAAAGGGCAAAATGCAAAATAGGGACAGGGGCCCATGAAGATCCATTACCATCCCTAAGCTAACCATAATTAATTACTGCTTAAATTAAGCCACGCAACTTAAATACTAAACTCCCCAATTTAAATTATCTATTATCTTGAATAAAAATTTTTGGTTCATTTTGTGTATCACTCTCATTTTTCAATAAAGTATTTATTATAAATTTTTAAATTTTATTCTTTATATAATTTTAAGCACAATAAATAATAGCATATTAATATAATAAGAATATATTTGTTTCAATTTTTTAAAAAATATTAAGAAATTTAAATTTTATATATAATTAAAAAAATAAAAAATTAATTTTTTATGTACTCTTTTTATCTTCTATAAAAGTACTGAAAATATATTTTTTTAGATATAATTTTTTTAAAAAAATATCTAAATATAATTAAAGTAATTTTTCAATAAAAAAATACTTTTTTATGTAAAAAAATCATAAATAAATGCACTACAAATTTGTTTTTAAATAAAAGTATTTTGATAAATATATTTATAATCAATTCTAAATTTTAAGTTCCTTAATTAATATGTAAATGGTTAAAATGACAAATATTAAATTGCAGGAAGTAACAACTAGTAATTGTTAAATTAGATGGCTCAATTACAGCTAATAGTAGATCAGTTAAATGACTTAATTACTAGTATCTATATCTATTTGTTAAGATGAATTAACGGATAAACTACATCCTGCAGTGACTCAAGAAAAGGCATAAATAATTAATTTGATTGATGCAAAATGTAGGGCGAAGGGGATAATGAAATGCAGGAGCTGAATTCAAAGAAAGCGGCGAGTGGGGCAAGATGGTGAATTGGACGTTGAAATGGCGGACAGAGGAGAGAGAAATACTTGTGTGGTTTCAGATTATTATATAATTATACTCACAAATAATAATATTATAATATTAAAAGTAAAATCCATAAATTAATAATAAATTATATTTAAAATATTATAATATTATTACTATGAATGCAATCACCTAATCCTAGACCACACAAGAATTTCCCCAAATGAGGAAATATCTGTGTGTATGTATTGAAAGAGAAAAAGCGTTGGAACTTGGTAGTGGAAAGGCGGAGGAGGAGAAGATGAGGTGAGATCTGAAATTGAAAATTTTGCTTAAGGTCCACGTCATTTGGGCCCCACCAATGGGTTGCGTATTAGGCCCATGTGCCTAAGGGACACGTCATCTTGTCGGTAACGTCAGAGCACCGTCCGAGTCACGTGTCGCCCGCAGCTTCACTCCACCCCGAAAGCCGCATCACCGTTAGATGGAGCCAGCTAATCAACGGTCAACGATGGTGCCTGACGTGGCCCTGTCTGAGGATGGCGTCACACCCCACTATGCTGCATTCCACCAGGCCCAGTCACTCGCTCACGATCACATGCCTCTTCCAAATTGTCAAACTCCAACCCATCCCACAACTTTCCAAATCCAATTTGGGGATATGCCTCCTCCCTCCTTTATCCCGAATCTGTTTTATTTCCTTTTATTTTTTCCTTAAAAAAAAATCTCAATTAAATATCCATAATTTTATGATGTAAAATGAACTTTAATTATAATATTAAAAAGAGTTTAATTTTAATATATTATCAGTATAAAATTATTTTACATAAATATTTAATTATATATTATTATATTAATAAAAATATTTAATTTAATTATCTATTATTTTAAAAATTTTATAAATAAAAATATTTAATAAAATAATAATATAAAATTATTTTATACTGATAATATATTAAAATTAATCTCTATTAACCATTTAATTCATCACTTATATAAGAATTTTTTTTTTGCCTAAATTATTAGTTTCTTCGTTCAAGTCGAGTCAATCCATTATAGAATAAACTCTCTCAAACAATATTTGAACTCAATATTTTATTTAAAAAAAATAAATATAAAATTTCTTTTATATAAAAAAGAAATTTTAATTATGATCCCTAAATCAAATCAAAATAAAAAATATTCATAATTAAAATGAAATCTTTCCTTTTTTCATTTATAAAAGTTTACTTTTAATTATCAAGTTTTATTAAATATTTGATATTTATTAAAAGAGAATAATATAGGAAACAAAGCATGACACCTTTATCCTCTCGTAAAAGGATTGGTCAAAGGATGAAAGAGGGAAAGTTATCTTTAGGACTTAGGAGGCACTTTGAAAAAGTAAAACAAAAAATAGTAAAGTGAATTTGTCTACAAAATAAACAAGTAAAATTGATTTTATTTTTTCGTTATATTTAATGGTTTATAATTTATATTGTAAATTTAAAAAATGAAAATTACTTTTACTTTAAAAATAAAATTTTAAAGACGTATTTTCCTTTGAGAAATGCCTTGGCATTCTCGTCGTCAATCCCGGGATTAAGAGCTGTTTTGTTTCTTAATTAGGGAAATTGCATTATTAATCATATGGCTAATAGGTCAGTTTCGTCCATGGTTATGTGGATCCCTCAATGAAAAGTCTCTAGGCATGTTTATGAAGAAGATATTCATTCATTCAACACAATCTATTCGGATTCGTGGAAAGTCATCCACCTGGTGAATTGAAAAAGGGTTATATTAAAACTCATTCTGGAGGGGTTGGGGAGTATTGTGCATTCAGAGGACAAGCTCTAATTTCAAGTGCTGACTAGCAAATTATGTTCTCCTAGCTTTGCTTCCTTACCCCTGTATATATCTGATCAAGGATGGTTTTATTCACAGGCTGTGTTCTGGTTACACTATTTTTCAAGATATATAATTTATGATATGCTGCACTCTTCATTTCTATCTAACTCTTGATATGTTGCACTATTGATTTGCGGATGTTTTGATTTGGGATGGTACTTCCTCGGGAATTTATTCTGCTGAAAATGAGTACGATTAGATTTTGGAAATTTCCCAACATTTCAATCCTCATTAAATTAAATGGTGTTGTTGGCAATTGAAGTTGAACATTCCAGCAAAAGTGAATCACTTCATACTATGCATATACAATAGTTTGGCAGTGAACCCTGTTAATTTGTAATTATAGGGGATGTTCGTGGTTGGCTGCAGCTTGCACGCGTTTGTTCTCGCTGCATTCTGCATTGTCTTAGCTAGAGAGTAGAGACTGTTTCCTCCCCAAAATACGGTGATCGCTAGAGTTTGATGCCCTCCCAGACACTGGCACCTTGGTGCTTTCTTTATGAGTCTATGTTGATATTCCTTTCTCCTCACTCTTTGAATTTGCTTATTATTCCTCTTATTTTTAGGTGAAAATATCATAAAAGAGAACAGATAATTCAAAGTGCAAATTCTCCAAGTCTCTCACCCAAACCAAAATTGCCAATGATAAAAATAGTTTCTGTATCAAATAATGTAAATGTAAAATGTCATGTTAAAAAAATACATCAGTTAAATTTGGATTAAAAAATATTAATTGAATTTCTTACAATCAATGAAATCAAGAGATAAAGCATCCCTTTAAACAATATCAATTGGCGTAAGTACTTATCACACCGAACTTAAAAAAAACAAAAAAAAAAAAAAAGAAACATCTATTTTCAAGTGTGTAAAAATAGTGTTAATAGATTAAGCGATTCATCAAGTACTAAATAATCAAGTCTTAACCTCTTGTAAGTTTAATTCTCTTGATACATGTTAGAGATGAGTAACCGTTGGATTAGTTAGAGTTTGTTATGTTGACAGCTGTAGGTACTTAAGTGGTTAGATTACTATAAATAGACTCTCTACGTGTAAATGTACAGTGTGTTAATCATAATGATATTTTCCATCATTTCTACCTCTTAGATTCTCTTTGCTCCCTGACTTTCTAACATGGTATCACAGAGCCTTTTTTCTTAGCCTTGATATTGATCCATGGCAATTCTGTCACCCTCCATGGAAGCTCCACCAGCTTCACCGGAATCTTCCACAGCGTCTTCATCAGCGTTTGCTCCTAAAAAATTTTCTATTCCTATTTCCTACAAGTTAACTGATGAGAACTTCCTTCTGTGGAAGCAAGAAGTGCTAGCAACTATCAAAGGCCATCACCTTCAATCTCACCTTCGGAAAGAGCAGATTCCTAAGATGTATCTCACCGACGAGGATGCAATTGCAGGTAACAATAATCTTGACTTTTGTGATTGGGAGCAGCAAGATAATATTCTGCTTGCATGGCTATTAGCATCTTTGAGTGAAAATATTCATGTGAGAATGGTTGGATGTGTGCTTTCATACCAAATTTGGGAGCGAATTGAGAAATTCTTTGCATCTCAAACACGAGCTAAGGTACGCCAATTGAAAACTTAGCTCAAGAATATCAAAAAGACTTCCTCCATGAACCTGTATCTATTAGAAATCAAGAAATGTGTTGATCAACTGACAGCAGTATGAGCTCCAATTGGTACCGAGGAACACATTGAGGCCATTTTGGATGGTTTACCTTCTGATTATTCACCTATTGTTACTTCTATAATTTCACGATTAGATCCTTACTAGATTGAAGAAATGGAAGCATTACTTTTGGCAGTGGAAGCCAGAGTTGAACATTGCCACAACCAGGAACTTGCAGCGCAAGGTCTTCCAGGTCAGGTTCAAGCCAACTTTGCTCATACTCATGGTAAAGGCTTTGCACCTCGGGATAGAGGATTTAATCCTCGTGGAAGAGGCAGATCAAGTCGCGATGGCCGTGGAAGATCAGGAGATTTTGCCTCACAGTCATTTGGTGGAAGGCCACAATGCCAAGTTTGCCTCAAATATGGACACTCAGCTTAGGAGTGTTATCATCGTTTTAATCCTCACTTTCAGCCACCTCAGATGAATTCACAAGCTCCAACCTCACATCAAAATTCTCACCAACAAGGTCATCAAGCCTACATTGCTGAACCAATCTCAGCCATTCCTTCTCCAAACACTAACACAGCTCAAGCTCTTGTTGCCACTCCCTCCACAGTGTACAATCCACTATGGTACCCTAACTCCGGTGCATCAAATCACCTCACACCAGATTCCTCAGTGTTCAGTGCAAGGAACTCCTATGAAGGTTTTGACCGAGTTCAAATAGGCAATGGCTCAGGTATGAGTATCTCATACCAAAAATCTCGTGAGTGTCTCTCAATTTGCAAGGGAAAATAGAGTTTTCTTTGATTTTCATGCTGATGATTGTCTTGTTAAATCTTAGGAGTCCAAGGAGATACTTCTCCAAGGCATCACTAAAGATGGCTTGTATGTCTTCCCGGATCTGTACTCAAGCTCTTCCACTGTTTCTCAATCTAATCCTATTGTTAATTGTTCTGTACCTACTGTTATGTACTCAAATAAAATAGGTACTGCAGGTCATAGTGTCTTTCTTCTGTGGCAAGCTAGTCTTGGGCATCCATCATATTCCATTGTACAAAGTGTTCGCAAATTTTGTAATATACAATCTGATACAAATAAAATTTCTTTTATATGCTCCTCCTGTTGTCTTGGCAAACATCACCAATTCCCTTTTGCCCCCTCTACTTCGGTATACAATTTACCACTAAAACTAATATACATGGACATTTGGGGCCCGTCCCCTATAGCTTCAAAATCAGGTGCTAGATACTACATAATATTCATGGATGCAAGCACTAAATATACTTGGTTTTACTTACTAAATCAAAAGTCTCAGGCCTTACCTACCTTCATTTAGCTCAAAACACTTATTGAAAATCAGCTCAATCACAAGATTAAAGCCATCCAAACTGACAATGCCAAGGAATTTCTGGCTTTCTCCCTATTCCTAAAAGACGATGGTATTTTACACAGATTGACATGTCCTCACACACATGAACAAAATGGCAACATTGAATGCAAACATAGACACATCACCACCACTGGTTTAACCTAGCTGGTCCATGCCTCACTCCCCCTCACCTTTTGGGGTGAAGCATTCAACACAGGCTCTCACCTCATAAATCTACTGCCCATACCTACACTAAACTATATTTCACCTTTTCAACAACTTTTTCAAAAACCAACGGATTACACATACCTAAGACCTTTTGGTTGTGCTTGCTATTCTCTCATTAGGCCTTACCAAAACCACAAACTTGACATGAGGCCTGAGCTTTGCATTTTCATTGGCTATGCAGCCAATAGGGGTGTCAAACCCGCACTATGGATACCATGAGTAATACTGCAATGGCAGATGCAGGAGAAGATTTTGCCCCCGCGGGTAATGGGGACAGGGATTTTAAATACCCGCATGTTAAACGGGGCGGGGGCGGGGATCACTATCCCCATATCCGCGGGTACCCACCATAAAATTACTATTTTACCCTTAAATTATTAACTTAGTTAAACTAATATTATTGTTATTTAAATTGATTAGACTAAGGTTTAAATTTATAAGTTAGATTTATTTGTACTTATTATATATTAAACTAATGATTAGATTACTATTATATGTTTATTTTTATTTTAAATATTTTAAGTTGTTAGAATTTAAATTGTAAAATTGGATTATTGTACTTATTTTTTATTTATTTTATGTGTTTATTTTTATTTTAAGTATATTAAATTGTTAAAATTTTAATTGTTAAATTAGATTATTATTTATGGTTATTTTAAATATTTTATGATATTAGAATTTTTATATTTAATTTAAATTTTTAAAATTTTTAATATTTTAACGGGTATCCATGGATATCCACGGGTACCCGTAAACCCGCGGGTAAGTAAAAAACGGGTACCCGCACGGATATGGGGCGGGGGACGGGGGCGGGTATTTACTCGCGGGGCGGGGGACGGGGGCCTATCCCCCGCCCCGTTGACATCCCTAGCAGCCAACAACAAAGGGTACTTGTGCTTGTCTAGGTCTGGCAAAATTTACATTTTTCGCCATGTTATATTTGATGAATTTCTGTTTCCACATCAGTGATCATTCACTACAAACTCAGAAATACCACCTCTGCACAGTGAGAGCGTCCCTTGCATTCCACTCATACACCTTTCATATAGACAAAATGCCTCTTGTGTAAATACTCATTCTACTGCTCATTATGTTTTGCCTCCTACATTGCCAAGTGGTACTAACGGTGGCAAGTCTCATACTGATGCTGATATCACTACTGAACCCTCTATGCACACTGATTCTTCTGTGCCTGCAGCATCCTCATTGCCGGTTGCACCATCACTCCCTACAAATCTAAATTGCCTAAGCAACATGTCCCTCATCAGATGATTACTCGAGCCAAAAATGGTATTCGCAAGCCAAAAGTGTTCACTGCCACACTTGAGCCAAGTTCTGTCAAGAAAGCAATGGCTGATCCTCTATGGTTACAAGCTATGCAAGAAGAATTCCAAGCACTCATGAAGAATAATACTTGGACTATAGTTGATCTTCCAGCCAATAGAGATCTAATAAGGTGCAAGCGGGTGTTCCGTGGCAAGTACAATCCTGATGGCACAATCAACAAGTATAAAGCTCGCCTAGTTGCACAGGGATTTCACCAACAACAAGGATTTGATTTTCATGAGACTTTCAGTCCAGTAGTAAAGCCTACTACAGTTTGGGTTATACTCATCATAGCTATGTCAAAGCGGTGGCCAATTCATCAAGTTGATTTCAATAACGCCTTCCTTAATGAAGATCTTCAAGAGGATGTATTCATGGTTCAACCTGAAAGGTTTTCTGATGGTGTTCCCACTCAAGTCTGCAAACTGAATAAGGCACTTTATGGTCTAAAACAAGCTCCACGGACATGGTTTGACAACGGACATGGTTTGACAAATTACACTCCACTCTTCTATCACTTGGCTTCAGTTTAGCAAAGTCTGACTCCTCCTTGTTCATTCAGGTTACTGCTCAACACACTCTCTATGTCCTAGTTTATGTAGATGATGTGATAATCACTGGTGACTCTAAGGTAGCTATCTCCTCCCTGATTTCCAGTCTTCATGCCACCTTTTCTCTAAAAGATTTGGGCCCCTTACACTATTTTCTAGGCATTGAAGCAAAATTCACTTTCACCGGTTGTCTTCATTTATGTCAAACAAAGTACATAACTAATCTCCTAGCCAAAGCAAATATGGCAACTTGTAATCCCTTCCCTACTCCTATGGCCTCAAGTACTAAATTGTCCAAAGCAAGCACTGATTTCTTTGAGGATCCTACTCTATATCATTCAATTGTCGAAGCATTGCAATATTTAACAATTACTAGACTTGAAATAGCATTCTCAGTGAACAAAGTATGTCAGTTCATGCAACAACCACTCCAAAGCCATTGGCAGGCTGTCAAACGGATTCTACAATACTTACAAGGAACTTCCTCTTATGGTTTGATGATACAACCTTCAGCTTCCCTTAATCTCTCTGGGTTCTGTGATGTTGACTGGGGCTCAGACGCAGATGACTTGAGGTCAACAACAAGCTTATGCATTTACTTGGGTGGAAATCTCATCTCTTGGATGTCTAAGAAGCAATCCTCAGTTTCCAGATCCTCCACTAAAGCGGAATATTGTAGTCTTGCCACAGCTGTTGCTAATATTATCTGGCTTAAGTCATTACTAACTAAGCTCTAAGTGCCTCTTACTCAAACTCCCTCCATATATTGTGACAATCTCAGTGCTATTATGATGACAGCTAATCCCATAATGCAATAGCGGTCAAAACACTGTACTCTGGATCTTCACTTTGTTAGGGAAAATGTTGCTCGCAGGATCATTGCAATTGATCACATACCTTCCCATGAGCAAGTTGCGGATGTGCTCACCAAAGCAATCTCATCTTCTCAATTTCCATATCTGAGGACCAAACTCAGAATTGGGCCTTCTCCCACTCTGAGTTTGTGAGGGGGCGTTAGAGATGAGAAATTGTTGGGTTAGTTAGAGTTTGTTATATTGACAGCTGTAGGTAGTTAAGTGGTTAGATTACTATAAATAGACTTTCTAAGTGTAAATGTAAAGTGTGTTAGTCATAATGATATTTTCAATCATTTCTGCCTCTTAGATTCTCTCTACTCTATGACTCTCTAACCATACACAAGACAAGGCTTTTGTTTAAATTCTTTCTAATTAAGTTTATCAACTTATTTCAAGTCTTTAAATACAAAAAAAAAAAAGACTTTTATTATACTTGTAGAAAGGCCACCTAAACTTAGAACAAGACTTTTACTCATATATTCATATATAAAAGAAAGACTTTTATAAAATGAAGAAATTTTAAATACATGGGCGTGGATTGATACCAACCTAATAAAAAATAATGTCCAGGCATATATGATACATGAAAAAAGTAAAAGAGAAATAATGAATAAATTAATGGGTATAACGAAAAGTGTGTGACGTGTGTAAGCAAATTTATCAATTCATAATATAAGTTAAAAAAAAAATTCTGAATAAACAAACCTTATTTAAGTTGCCCTCACTAATCTGCACGCTTAACTGGTGACGACAGTGTATCTATAAATTTATAGTACTATCACTTTATAGGTCCTTAGTTTCTATTGTTTATCTATAAATGATTTTATTTTTTTAATTATACATATTTAAATTAGGTTATATAAATAAATGTAAACACGGGTTTTGCCAAGATAAATTTCTGTTAACAATCTTAAATTATTTAGATCAGGGTGTTTAATTATGCTCGAATTAAATACTTGCATTGTTGATATTAGGATAATTAGAAATTTGTTACTCTTATTTACTAAAACCACCTTGAGAGTATAGTGTAAATAAGAAAAAAAGAATACATACCTATTTTGTTTCCTAACCAAAATTCGGATGATAAAGTAATCTTTCAATATTTAAAAATTCTCAAATAGTCTCTCAATATTGAAAAAGGAGACATATTTGTCCTCCCGTATAAATTTGTACCGAGTTAAGTATCACTTTAGTTCCTGAAATTATATACGTACTTCACTTTAGTCCCTGAAATTTGGAAACTAACTCTTTAGTTCCTGAAGTTGTATTTCGTCGGTCACTTTAGTCCCTGGTTAGTCAATCGTCAGCATATCACATGATGAAGCACTATGACAACCTCTAACGTGGTATGCTAACGTGTCATTAATTTTAAATTGGTTCAAATTAATTCCTGAAATTTTTAAATGTGTCAAAATAGTCTTTGAAATTTTTAAAATATGTCAAAATAGTCCAAAATTTCTAAATTTCTCCTCTTCTCCTTCACAAACTCTAAATTTTTAATTTTCCTTAAATCCATTAATTTCTTTCCTATTTTCACACCCTATCTAAATTAGATCATCCTCACATAAAATAATAGGAAAATAATATATAGAAATAAAATAATGAAATATAATAAACAATTTTAATATAACTCATCCTAATTCAAGATCCAAAAATGTCTCTAGACTTAACAAATACTTATAGGTATAAATATAAATTTAAAATGTTTTATAAAAAATTAAATAAAAATATATTAAATTTTCAATAATTAACAAAGAATAGATTATAAAGGCAAAGGTAACAGAACACTAAAAGAAAATTTTTAAAATATTCAAAATATCGAACATGGTCTAGTTATTGTTCATATATGGACTAATTAGTTTTCATTCACTCACCAAATGTTGATTCACTTGATTGATCTTTTACTCAGATTTTATTATAAATTGGGTTTAATTTGTTATTACCTTATTAATTAGTTATTTGTAGGTACTTATATAGATAGGCACTTAATGAATTTAAACATATTCTCTATGGCAAAATTAGATTAAGCCTTTTTCTTACCTTAAATTATAGTTTTTTTAATTTAAAAAAAAAGAAAAAGAAAAAAAAGTTGATTTCGGTTTTGACTAGACCACATTGATGGAGCTTTTATGACAAATATATCAATTAAATTTATGTTTGAAAATAGTTATTCCGAGAAAAATAATCGTTCTTTAAAATTGTAGTTCTAGAAAAAAATTTTGATACATCGATTATATTGAAGTTTTAAATTATGATCACATCTAATTACCAAATCCTTCACCATTTTTCTAGTGACATGTTTTAGAAAACTTTTGATTATAAATTATTTTGAATTTTAAGTTGGTTAATCCTAAACTTTAAATCTTAAATTAAATGGGACTAAATAAATATTTAGAATGTTAATCAAATCTATTTAAATATTAAGTTTGAATTTAATAATTATCAATAATTTTGTAATTTACTAATCTTAATCTATTTAAATTTACTTGTCACTTTAATAAAATGTACAAACTTCTATGTGGAGAGAATCTAGTCTAAGTAGAGTGTGAAAATGGAAAAGAACTTACTGGACTTAAAGAAGATTAAAGATATTAATGGATTATTTTGACACATTAAAAAATTTCTGGAACTAATTTGAACCAATTTAAATTTGATAACATATCAACATGCCACATGGCATGCCACTTTAGAGGTTGTCATAGTGCTTCGCCACGTGGCATTCCATGTCAGATGTTGTGCTGCGTAACGTGTTAGGTGGCATGCTGACTTGTGACTTAACGTGATACATCAGCAAAATTGTAATAGTTGATTGATGATTGACTAATCAAAGACTAAAATGACCGACGAAATGCAACTTTAAGGACTAAAGAGTTAATTTCCAAATTTTAGGGATTAAAGTGAAGTACGCATATAATCTCAAGGATTAAAGTGGTATTTAACTCACTTGTGCCACTAAAAAATTTTATATAAAGAAACTAATATATCTCCTTTTTTAACAGTGAAGAACCACTTAGAGATTTGTAAATTTTGAAAGACTAATTTATTCTTAAAATTTTTGTTTAGAATCAAAATAGATATTTACTCATAAAAAAATTAACAATTTCAATATTCTCAAAGAAGTTGAGTGAAATCTAAAATAAGTTGTGTAATATATAATTTGATGATAATATAAAATATTTTTTTATATTAAGAGTATACCAAAATTAATTTCATATCTATAAGTACTTGGTCACAGTCAAAATAGACACCAAACTCAAATAAACTCTATATATAACAACAACTATTTGGATATTGAGGTTGTCATTTTAAGAAGAACTTTATCTAACTATTACTCCTAGACTGAAATTAGGTAAGCAAGTACTTAATACAAAAAACAGAAAATTGAATAGATGCTAACATATATAAATAAACTAAAGCTTCATTTGGAACATCAGAAAAATAGAGGAAAGGAATTGAAAAAGGAGAAGAGGAGTGGAAAATGGCAATTCACCTATTTAAAAGAGGAAAGAAAATTAGTGAAGAGAAAAAAAGATGTGGACTCCACTCATAAAAGCAGGGACAACTGAGATGACGATGGTTTATAATTGCAATTATTATTTTATCAATAAAACTTATTCTTCCACTATGAAAAAACAACCATAAAAAGAGTTATTTATATATAATTAGATTTTCTTTTTTTTTGTTTTCACTTTTTTTCTCAATCAAATATTGAGAGAATATGTATATATATTACTTTTTCTTTTTATCCAAGTATACACTAAAAAATTAATATTGATAAATTATTTATATAAAATATTTTATATTATCAATCAATCAAAATATATATATATATATATATATATATATATATATATATATGATTTTTAATATAATTATTATAATAATTAAATAATTTTATTTATATAATAATATATAATTAAATAATTTTATAAAATTATTTTATATTGACAATATATCAAGATTTAAGCCACAAATTAATATAATTATGACACATAATAATATGTTTGAGCACCTTTCAATTATAAAATATGCTGCAGTAACCATCAATTTTTTTCTATTTAAATAATTATTTTTAAAAAATATTAAATTTTGATTAATTTAATTTGAGTTAATTATAAAAGTGAAAGTCTTTAAATATAATCTTTTCACAATATTTGAATATGAAAATTTATTAATAAATATTTCAAAAACACTTATTAATTTTAAATATTGAAGGCATTAATAATTAAAAAATATTTTTATATAATTTTTAAGAAGAATCTTTTCCAAATCCCAAATTCCAAGATATGTCTAAATATTTTCACTTTTCAATTTATTATTACTAGTGCAAGTAATGGAGAAACGTGGAGGAAGGAAAACCAATAATGCCACACCACGTGGTAATATCCCCACGTGGAAGGTACACGTGGGCCACTTTACGATGCCCCGAAAGCATTAGTGACGTGATGGCTGAGCTGGCTACGCGCAACCTATATATATATATATATATATATATCCAATTTAATGAAAACATAATTGACGAAGACGAATTACATAATCATTCAACTTGTTAAATTAAACATAAAATATTACTTAATTAACTTTAAAATTAATCTTAAATTCAATAATATCACTATCGGAATATCTTGATTTCTGTTTTTTTTGTTTTCTCAGCCCGCAGCCATCAGAGTATCTATGGATGTTTTGGTTGATGTGGTGCGGGCTTGGCCTTTCTGGGTGGGACTGATTGGTTGGGTGAGGCCGTGGGTGATGGTGAGCCGTTGGATTGAGGAGAAGGGTGAGGGTTGCATGATGCGTTGGGTGGAGAGGGGGGCCCCACGTGTTTGATATGAATAATGAAAGGGGACACGTGGTGGTGGGGAGAGAAAGGAGGGTGAGTTGGAATGGAAGGTGGAGATGAGACGAGATTGTGATTTGTGAGATTGCCGAGTCAAAGGAAGGAAAGATGCGTCAGACATGACACATGGGGTGCTCTCCGCGTCGGAAAGCGCGGTGCCATCCCACTCCATCATGTAATTCTTTCATCCTACTTCTATCCGTATTCTCATCTTTGCCCCTGTGCTTCTCTTCTTTTTCTTGTTATTGCCCCCTGTGTGCTTCACTCTTTCTTTTTCATTGACCAATGTTATTAAGAATTCAAATGTTCTAATTATAAGGCCTAAATCCAATTCAAACTATCGGCAATTCTCTTCTATATCGGAGATACAAGTTATGTAGGCACAATTATTTATAAATTCATAAACTATCATTTTAAATATATAGATTTTTTTTAACACATAAAGTCATAGAAACATTAATTATGAAATATTGATGCGTTTGTGTGTAAATAATTTGCCGTGTACAACTTGTATGGACAAAATATTTGTTTCTGAACACTTAGGTCCTATTTGCTATGTTGTATAATATTTAATATTATAACTTATATAATCTATTTTTCTTATATGTTTGACGAGCTTCATATGTAATAAGATAAAATTATCTTTCATTTTTTTTTAATACACAAAAGCTTAGGTTGCACGGAAAACTCGGCCCACTCCAATATCAATACATATTTTTGATTTTATAGAGCATTTATAAAAGTACTTACATTAATAAAAGAACCTAAAAATCAATCTTCAGAAGGCTGATTAAGTGAGATGGGTCAATCTCTGCAAGCATGAAATAAAGTTATTAACAAGTCATATCTTATATAATATTCCAAACAATGCTTTAATCACAAATATCCTTATAATCACTTGCTAATTACTCTTATCACATTCCCCATTCCTCTGCTAAGTGCTAATAATAAACCATATAAAGCTTGGCTGCTAGATCCAAGTTTTGTCCTTTCCTTTTTTTTTTTAAAAAAAGTAACTTTGCAATTAATTTGGGAGAAGATTATTTTCTGATGTCTCCTAAATTTTAAAATATTGATGCAGGTAAACAACATTAAACCAGCAAATTTCACAACGCGTTTGCTCTCTGCACTTGATTATATAATTATCGGTCTTATTTTATTTAAACAAATTTATGATGCATCATAGGGCCGATTTTCGTTTAGCACATCGATCTTGTATTTATTTTAATAACGATAAAGAGGCGTCTTTTAGAGCATGTTTGAATTACGATTCATGGATATTTAAACGTCCATGTCAGATACTTATAAATGAAAATTTTATATAATATATATTGCGGCAAAACTATGCAAACGATATAGAGTCCTAACTGGAGCTCTTGATAATTAAACTTGTTGGCCGTCAACTCCACCAATACCATCGCTTATCTTTGTTTTAATACATATCGTAGTTTCAAATTTCCCCGAAGTCGATGAACAATGTCAATCATATATAACAAAATTAAAATGTAAGTCAAAAGCTAAATGTTTATAAATATGTACGGCATAAATAGTCGATGTGTCGAATTTGAGCCTTCCATAGTGATAACAATTACTGTTTAATTAAATGATATATATAATAAATTTAAATATGTAAATAAATAAAAATTCAAAAAAAAATATTTTTCATAATTTATAATAAATACATTTTATATATATGTAAAATAATTTTTTATTAAAATTTTTTGAAACAAATAGTACAATTATAAATAGATGAGCTGTAATTCCTCTGGCAGAGCCCAAAACCCTAACCTTTTAACTATATATATATCACAAAATTCTGAATCTCTTGAAAAAAAAGCTCCAATTCCTTTGACAAAACAGCATGCACTATATTTTGTTATACACTTGGGGTGTATCTAGACCAACGAGTTAATTTGAGGCGTTGAATTGAGTTAAGTAAAATTGGATGGCTGTGAATGTTGTAGAGAACCTACACACCACAATACCCTTACTACCATCATCGCCTCTCTCCCATCTTCTCACCTCTGGCCTCAACCTCCATCGACCAGAAAAGGGTTGCATTTCACACCATAGCACCCCTACATATCGTCTCATCTCTTTCTCTCCCATCGGCATTGACCACCGAGACGGTGGCAACTCTAGCCTTCGATTTGGAGCCATCGTCGGCACACAAGGGAGCATCGAGGCAAGAAACTCATCAGGGAGATCGGAGGTGGAGTCAACCCTAACAACCTCACGACAATTCCGGTCGTCGTCCTCAGCTGCGAAGAGCATTGCGGATTTGGCTTTGGAGGAGTTGTTGGAGTAGTTGCCCTAGGGGCACCCTTGCCCCAGTTGGTGACGATGGCCATGGAAGATGCATGGCCCATCCACCCTTTGGAACAACAACAACATCTCTTTTAGTTTTTGTGTTTTGTGAGTGTGGAAAAATTAGGAAATGGCTTCACTTTTAAATTTGAATTTTTTCTGTTCTTGCTAATGTTAAGGTTTTGTTGTTGAGGTTGATTGTTATGTCTTATTTGAATCTATGCTATTGCCTACAACTATTGGTGTGACGTTGAAAAGTGCCCAATTTGTGTTTGTGAAAATTACTTGCAATCATGGATTAAGAGGGTGGGACGTCAAGAAGATAGAGAAGGGAGTGCTTGCTAGCAGGCAGGCGAAAGTAGCAGCTGAAGATGGTACAGAGGCCCTATTCTCTCTCTATCTCTTTTTCTTCTGGTAGATGATTTGCTGGGCAATAGGCATGAGGCTGAGGTGGTGCAGTGCAGGCCATGGTGGGTGGCCAGTGATGGTGTGGTGGTGGCGGCCGTTGTGAAGGGTAGCAGAGGGCGGAGTGAGAGTTCTCTATAAAATAAAATTGGATGGGAGTTAAGTCTCTAGAACAGTGATCTTATTCTCAACGAAGTAACCGATTTTGGAAATTAACTCTTTAACAGCCAATTGCATTCCACCATAAATGCATGATAATAAATGGTACATCAAGCACTTTACTTTTCACGGCGCATGACAACAGGCATCTTATATATCATATTTTTAAGACTTTGAATTGCCAACCATGTCTACCTAAAAGGAGGCATAGGTTATCAATTAAATACGTAAAACCATTGCAATACTATATTATTTATTAATTTATGCAGAATGACATATTTTTTATTCACAATATATACCCATTAAAACTATCAATGTTATATTTATTACGACCATGAACACTATGACACAAAAAATGTCGTTTCTCAGAATTTTAGCTTATAACAATTTAAGGGGTTGCCCAATATAGTTAAAAGGTGTATCTCTTTAAGTATTTTGACTCAAATTAACATTACGCTCAAAACTTATGAGCATTTAATTTATTAAACGCACTAAGTTGTTGTAGAAGGTCTATCTAAGATTATTCATAAAAGATCAGTTTTAATTAACGTAAAAATTAGCTCAAACACTGAAACAGACTCTTGCCATACGCAAAATATAAAAGCTATAACATAAATTGTGTATAGTACTTGGGTTATAACGTAGGGTGTACATGGGGAGCTATTTACTTGTACATAAAACTTTGAACATACTTTTTATTGAGAATAATTTTGATACATACCAATCAATCATACATAGCACCCCATATATGATTAATTTTGAAATAGTTATTGTAAGAGGTCAATATTTTTAATAATATAATAATATATAATTAAATATTTATGTAAAAATTTTATATTAATAATATATTAAAATTATTTTTTAATAATAAAAATATTATAAAAAAAACTTGTTCATTTATTGCGCCTAATAAAAATTCATGTTTATAAGGCATGCGTGGGACACCACTCTCTGTGAAGAAAAACGATATAAGATAAAACAAAATTTGATTCCCAAATAATATGCACCATAACTAAAGTAATTACGCGTGAGATCTATGCATCGGAGAGTAAAAGATGTTACCCTCAAATCCTATTATATTATGGATAGGCAATTTATTAGAGGGAAATCCAATTCCATTAGAGAGAGAATGGAAGGCAGTGGACAAATTTACTTTTAGCCATATGGATTATGTGTCTTTCATTAGTCAGCATCTCACTATTAAGTCCGGATGTGCTCGGCAGTGGTTGGACTAAACATAAATTTGCAGTGTTTCATTCGTTAAACAATTTCAACAAATGGCAGTTTCTAGCCATTAACCATACAAGGACAGCCTCGGCGCCTCTTACGTCTTAACTTTCATTCACATCTCAATCTTTCGAAAATTATTTTTATTTTATTATCTGTTGGCATAATCATAGGTTAGAGTTAAAGTCTTTAAAAAAGGATAAATAAAACATTCATTTTCTATATAAAATTTTAAATTTAAGTTTTGTAAATGAAAAAAAAATCAAATATCAAATAACTGTAAATTATATAATAGATAAATTAATTGTGATTAAATCAGATTAATTAAAATTAAATAAATCTGAATACTGATCGAATAAAGAAAAAGATAAATAAAGAGAAGAGAAAGATCCTACACACATAAAATATTATACACCCAAAAGCAAAAAGGAGCCAAAATATCAGTCACAGTCCTTACATGGCGTGGCCGAAGATTGTAATTTGCAAGACCCCATTGTGAGTGGCTACTCGTGGATCCCAAAGGACCTATTCAATCTAGTTTAACTTTGATTTCATTCAAATATTATTATTAATATATTTAACCAATCTCGTTTAACCTCGGCAATTAGTTATTAATTAATTAATTACAGTGAATCTCAAAGACCACGTAAGGGACATGAGGAGTGTGGCTAGGCTGGACCCCCACAACGCAAGACGCGTAGATGGATCGTGAGAAGAACACGTGTACGGCTGTGGTGACGTTGGAATAAACAAATGGCCAGCGCGATTAGCGATGGGCCAGCTCAACAACCACCACAACCCGCAGCGAACCGTATATACGGCGTACGTATACGCCACCCTCTACATACGACACGTGTATGGTGACGTGGGCATCGCCCTGGCGCTCCCCTCTCTCTCTCTCTCTCTCTCTCTCTCTCCCCTCTCCTCCTTCACCACCACCCCCCACCCCCCTTCCTTCCTTCTCAAACCAAAAGTTCTTTCCCTCGTTTTTTTAGAGAGAGAAAATGCAGAGCTCCCACTGCAAACCTTAACCTTTTTAATTTTTTGTCGAAAATTTGAGTATAGTTGAAGCTACAAGGACTGTTCTTTTTTCTTTTCTTTCCGGTTCCCTTTTGTTTGTTTTTTTGGGTTTTGGGTATCTGTCAGGTATGTGGAATTCTGCTACTTTGCTTTTTTTTTTTTTGGCTTTTCTTTTCTGTGAAAGTTTTGATTTTGAATGCTTTTCGGATGTGGGTTTTGTGAGGGTATGTGGAAAATGAATGACTCAAGTGAGTGGATTTAGTTTGGAGTTTGTGGAAGGGGAACTAATTGTGTGTTTCAGACTTTCAGTTCAGATTTTTGTTCTGTGGAAACCGCAAAACAACCATGAATTTTCTGTGTTCCGTTTTTTTTTTATTTTATTTATCTTTTGATTGTAGCTCTGCATTTGTAGCTAGCCAAACAAGAAGGCTAGAATTTTGTGTCCTTTCCTCTGGATCTCCTACTGTATTTGTAAAAGTTCTCAATTTGTGTGCTTTCTATTCTCTGTGTTGATTTGCTTTGTTAAGCGTCTTTCATTTCGTTCTGGATGTTTGTTTTCCCCTCATGCTAATTTTTTAAATTTAATTTTCCCATAGCAAGTTGCTAAACAGAACAGAACAGCTATTGGATCTTGGCTAAGACCTGTAAATCATAATCTAATGAAGGTTCAGGCAGCAAATTCAGGAGTTTCAATATTCTTTTCTCTATCTCACCGTTCGTTGTCTTTGACCCTTGTGAAAGTGGAAAAAAAGATTGGTTTGGAAGGGCATTTTTGTCATCTAGCTCCCTTGATGTCTTGTTGGGTTAGATTATGTTGCGCTGTGTCCATCTCTTTCTATCCGGCTTGTGGAGTAGTAAAAAGACAGGATTGACCCTCTATCTTCCTGTCTTTTAGTCTTAACGTCTATAATTTCACTCTGTCCTTGGGATTGGATTATCTATAGCTTACCATTAGTACTTCAGTTTCAGTCTTTAAACCTTTCCTGAAAGGTATTTGTGAAATTCTGCTTTCTCTAACAAGATACCAGCAAAGGTGAAACTGGTGTTGGCTCCTTCTCTGATGGCCCAGTGTTTTTAGGCCCCACTTTTCTTTTGAAGTATTTACCTTAGTTTAATAGTGCAATCATATAAGCTCTCGAGCATTATACTTCAAGTTACTATAGATTAGATGGTTATTCTCATATGTAAATCTGAAACTTGGTTCACTTTGTCAACTCCATTGTGAATTACTGAGTTTTAATCAGGATTGTCATCTTAGGTAGGTGCTAGATAATCCACCTAGAGGTTTGTTGCATCTCTTTTACCGGTTTTGTTAGAGATGGGAAAGTGTCTCATGCAATCAAGAAAACTGCAATCTTTGTATGAAGCTATCTCTAGCTAGCTTAGGAGGTCAAACAGCAGAAGTTATTTTGAAATATATGTTGTTTGTTGACACGGTTTTTCATTTGTTCTCTTTCTTTTGGGGGGTTTTCTGTAGGGGAATCTGTCTGTTTGTAAGTAGTTCTATAGATGGTGAACCAGATTTCCAATTGCTGTTAGTCTGTTAAATAGTTGTTATGGCATCTCTAATTCCTTTCATGTAATGATGTATTTGATTCCTGCACCTATATTTAGCCGTTATTTTATTTAATCTTATTTTATTTTATCTTAATTAATTTTGGAAGCAATAATTTGAGGTTGCTGAAATTGCCCTTCCCCAGCTAGTGTTTTGCCTATCTAACTCTAGCCCGTCTACAACAGTGAGAAGATTATGATTTGTACATTAAAGATTATGTTGTGCTGGTTACCTTACCAAGAATATCTAGAATCGTGTGTAGATTTTAAATGGCATAAATCTTGGTTTCTGAATTTTACCTTGTCCAACTGTAACATTTTGTTGCTGATGACAGCTGACATGGCTTCTATCAATGCAGTTGAGTCATTTTTTGAGGAAGTAGCAAGGATCCTTCTACACTATTTGACCCAGTGTTTTCCATTTGGTGCCTACAATGGGAAACAGTGAGGAAGAGAAATCTACAAAGACTGAAAAACCTTCTTCACCTGTAACTACGGTAAGCTCAGGAAAGTGTATCTGGGTGAGGATACATTTGGGAAAAGCTTGTATCTATAATAGTGTTGTTCTTCCCTTTTGAATAGGATCAAGCCAGTCAGATCAACCAGACCAATATTCACGTCTATCCTGACTGGGGAGCCATGCAGGTTACCTACCTTTGCCTTTAACTTGTTCTGTATTTTCTTAGCTGCAATCAATATTTATTACCCCTAATCAATATAAACTTAAATTATGAATTGCTTTGCTGCTGTTTTTGGTAATCAGTTAGTGTATGAATATCTAGGATCAAATTTGCATTGCTCCTAATTGCTTTGTCTTTTGAAAAGTACTTATTTGCTGTTATGAATTTTTATCCACTTGGAGATTGGGTCACCTAACAAGTTTTTAAGCATAATTGTCCTCTAGAAACTGCTTATAGTGATTTAAAGCGTCTGTTATATCTTCAGGCATATTATGGGCCAAGAGTCACCATACGACCATACTACAACTCAGCTGTGGCTTCTGGTCACACTCCTCATCCATACATGTGGGGGCCTCCACAGGTATCACCTGAAGGCATCGTTTGTTTGTACTATCATTACCATTCTATGTTTTTCGGATATGATGGCGGGGATGAGTAACTTGCCAACTTATTATTTCTTCCAGCCTATGATGCCACCTTATGGGCCGCCTTATGCAGCAATTTATTCACATGGAGGGGTTTATACTCACCCTGCAGTTCCTATTGTAAGTCTACTTTCTTGCAATTTATTTTTGTGGTTTATGCACCCCCCCCTCTTCTTCTCTTTTTTTTACTGGAACATATCTTTGTTTTCTGGACCATGAAACTGGGTGAATCTCTGGGGTCATTTAACCTATCCATGATTTGATAACCGTAACTCTTGTGATTAATTAATATCTGTATAGCTTATAAAATGGGCTGCTACAGACGCTTTTCACCCCTAATTATATATGCTTTATTGGTCGGAATTATGTCCCATGTTCTTATGAATTATATTTCTAAAACATAGGGGCCACATCCACATGGTCAAGGAGTTCCATCTTCACCTGCTGTAAGTTTTAATGTTCTCTGAGATCAGTTCCTACTTTAGTCCTTGAATGCTATTAATTGTGTGATTGGTTTGAATTGGTGTAACACTGCAGATTGGGACACCTTTAAGTATAGAGACACCACCCAAATCTGGAAATTCTGATCAGGGTTTAATGAAGAAATTGAAGGGGTTTGATGGGCTTGCAATGTCAATTGGCAATGGCCATGCTGAGAGTGCAGAGCGTGGAGCTGAAAACAGGCTGTCACAGAGGTTTGTTAATCTGTTTCCCTTCTATATGAATATTGCCAGGAATGTATCTTTTTTTTAAAAAAATTTCTTACGATGGGGGGTCATGGAGGGGAAATCAGATACTCTTTAGTGGAATTGAACTATAATTTCTATCCCTCCATCTAGAAGACTAGTCCATGAGTTGGTTATTCTAGTAGGTTCTTGTGGATAACTAAATAAGTTTATGA
Source organism: Pterocarpus macrocarpus (assembly GCA_031439585.1). Classification (NCBI taxonomy): domain Eukaryota; kingdom Viridiplantae; phylum Streptophyta; class Magnoliopsida; order Fabales; family Fabaceae; genus Pterocarpus; species Pterocarpus macrocarpus. The sequence continues at coordinate 2,208,087 of CM062515.1, read as the reverse complement.
TGATATGAACAGTGTGGATACTGAGGGTTCCAGTGATGGAAGTGATGGCAACACTGCCGGGGTGAGAACTTGCTTGCAATTAGCATTTTTTTTCCCTGCACTTGGTTGACCACGTGCAGTTTTCGCCTATAGTATATTTCTCTTTAAAATGACTTGACAAAATTGAAAGATTGAATTATGATATTTGCCATCTTATGCTCAGGCTAATCAAACAAGAAGGAAAAGAAGCCGTGAGGGAACACCAACCACTGGTATGACTCTGTTCTTCACCAAGTGTTACATCTTGATGAACAATAGAGTTGTTGTGGGATCACGACTATCCTTCTGTTATAATCACTGCACGCATGTTGTCAACCAGTTAATTGAGTAGGGTCTTGATTAGTTGAATGCTACCGTATTATTTATGCTCAGTTAAGGTGAAAATTTACCCAAGTTTTAGACTTTGTGATTAGTTTGACAATTGACAAATCTGGTAGACTCTAAGATGGGCTTTTACATTTACAGTATAGGTAGTGTGTCGTATGGTTGCAATTTCTAATAAAATGTCTTGGAGCCAAAACTCATTAGTTATACAAGCACCTGAAGCTATTCAATTCAGTAGTTAGGGTACCAACATAATATGTGCTGATGGTCATACTTTTTCCCCACTGTACAAGCAGATGGAGAAGGACGAACTGAGATCCGAGCTAGTCCAGTAACTCCAGTTTCCAAGGAGACTGCAGCTTCTAATAAGACGATGCCAATTGCCCCTGCTAGTATTGCGGGAAAATTAGTTGGACCTGTAGTTTCTTCAGGTACGACCACCACATTGGAGCTGAGGAACCCTTCCAGTGTTCATTCTAAAACAAATGGCACAAGTGCCCTACAACCAATATTGCCTACAGAAGCTTGGATACAGGTATGGCCAAGCAGCATATAATTCATCCTAGTGGTTTAGATCAACATAGATGCTTGATCATAAATAGTACAATACGGATGCTTGTGAAACACATAATAATGCAGTATCCTCATCTTTTGCTGGCACTAAAGTCTTTCCTGTGGTGATGTTTGGATTCCTTAGAATGAGCGCGAGCTGAAACGTGAGAGGAGGAAACAATCAAATCGAGAATCTGCTAGAAGGTCCAGACTAAGGAAGCAGGTATAGATGATGCAGCTTCCTTTTAGACATTTTAAAGCTTCTACTTGCTTCTTTAGTTGTCTGTTGAATCATATATTGTTCAGTTTCTTTACTATCACAAATTTGTATATGTGTTGCGTGTGCTGCATGTGCATGCAGCTCCATAAAAAATAAAAGGTTATATTTGATATTGGCTTGTGAGTCGTCACTAATGCATATTCCTCTGTTCAGGCCGAGACTGAAGAACTGGCACGAAAAGTTGAATCGTTGAATGCTGAGAATGTGTCACTGAAATCAGAAATAAATCGTTTGACTGAAAGTTCTGAAAAACTGAGGGTGGAAAATGCCACATTAAGGGTACTGTTTACATAATATTTGTTTGTACCTATGCACTTCATAGGGGTATTCTATGATACTGAGTAATTTCATTGTTTGACCCAGGAAAAACTTAAAAATGCTCAACTGGGACAAACAGAAGAGATAATGTTGACCAGCATTGACAGCAAGAGGGCTACACCTGTGAGTACAGAAAACTTACTATCGAGAGTTAATAATTCCAGTTCTAATGATAGAACTGCTGAGGATGAGAACGGTTTTTGTGACAACAAATCAAACTCTGGTGCAAAGCTGCATCAACTACTGGATACAAGTCCTAGAGCTGATGCTGTAGCAGCTGGTTAATGCAGGAAACCAGTAATTGTACCGGCTGATCATGTAGTTTTGGCATATTACAAGCCCAAAATTACTGCTAACAGTTTTCAGAGGGATGGATCAGCTGAATTTTAGTATCTAAATCCATCAAAAATCAGAACTAATTCATTCCTTATCAGTTACTTAGGGCCAAAAAAACTGTATTCTATTAGAGTTGACAAAAATGTATGACTTCAAAGTTTGTAAAATGAGGAGAATTAGAATTCTAGCTTAGAGAGGCTTGTTGAACCGTTATATAATTGGGTGTGTATTTAACGATTGGGTTGGACCTTCTGATGGTGTCTGACAAAGTTATTTCTGACTTTGTTGTTAGTTTGGTTTATATTTATTTGCGAGCAATATCTTTTAAGGTGGCGTGCATGTATGGCTTTAAATTAATGTTATTAAATGATTGAGAAATTCTTGGCCCTCTAGGTTTCCAATTATTCTAGTTTGATGGCTTTCTGATTGGAACGCCAGGCTTTCTCTTTATTCTTTAAGGGCAGGGAGAAGGAAAGTGACGTGCGCAAGGTTAAATACTTAGATCTCCTGTCGCTAGCTTTGATTTCATAAGCTCCCTGAAATCTATAGAAATAGAACTCTCTATTGCCATGTATGTACGTCTAAATTTGTGTGCATTACTTGTTATTTTTAACACGCTAAATTTGTCATTTTTAACAATGCTGTTAGATTAGATTAGATTATGTTATGGGGAAAATTACAATGCCTCCTCTCATGTCTTTAAAAGTTATATTTACTTTCTTTTTTATTTTAATTTTACACTTGCTAACCCTAAGTCCAAATGGTGTTAATCGCTGTTAAGTAACATAATAAAAGTTTCAAAATATCCCTAAACCCCTAACACAACAATCAACTCAAAACACTAACATAGTAACTCATTTGCACCCACTTGCCCGAGAGACCCATCGCGAAGCCCATCCTCCCAATGTTAGAGTGGTTGCAGCGCTGCCTTCCTTTCGACCCCATCTGGAGTGGTCACGGTGCTGCGTGCGACAGATGGCAACAGTTTTGGATTCTCATAACACCATCTCTCTATCTCTCTTGATCGGTGAGTGACGGTGGATCTTTCTTAATCTAAGGTAAGTGCATTTGGAAAAGCTATTGCATCTTTTGCAGGAAAAAAGAGAAAAAGAAAAAAAAAAACAATAAAGGAGGCAAATCAAGAGAGGGGAAAGAAGAACACCAAAATCCATTCAAATCCTATTCTCGAATGTGAAGACTTATGGGAATGAGGTATCAAAAATTGAACTCAAGGATGAAGGAGATAGCAGCTATAGTGAGTGATGTGACCAAGCTCTCTTTCTCTTTTGTGTTGCCCTAACATTAGAAGAAGGAAGAAGAAACAAAGAAAGTGAAAGAAAGTATACAGGGGAAGTAAATATAAAGAGAAAATGATAAGGATAGTTATGTTATTACACATAATGAAGATCACATGCCTCTTAGAGTTGGAGACAAGGGTTGGTCCTCTTATGTGTTTAAAAGAATTAGGGATGGCAGATGTAATATTAAAATCAAGTAGGGGATGAATGTGATTTTAAAAAATTTTAGAGGAGATTATTGTAATTTTTCCTAGATTATATTATATGTAAGGTTAAGCTTATGCATTCAGAGATTTAGTTTCACCTGTGTAACTAATGTAGGCAAATCGGAGTTTTATATTTCAATGTTTAATATTGAAAAATCAACTTAATAATTAGATAAATATTTTTTGAATATAACTATCATTATATTTTGTGTTAACATATTATCTATATACTATTAGATAGGTTATGACCCTCACTTGAATTGAATTTTATACCTTATGCTATGATAGATTGATGATATATTGGCACGGAGTACGATGATGATTATATACGAATAACATTACTCTAATTATTACACCTAGATAAGAACAAAAATTATGTTACATGTGTTTGAGCAACCCAATATGAATACAACCAATAAAATGTAGGATGTGTTTTTAAGTACGATGAAGATTAGTCACCCAAATGAGCATGTGCCACGTGGAACATTACACCGGTGCAATATACCCTACATCTTAGAACTAGCCTAGATATATCCATGGTCGCCATAGTTTCTTTGGAAAGAAAGTAAAATATAATAATGTTATTGGAATTTTAAAAAAGCAATCCTGATAGGTTGTCAGATTTTGATATCTCAAGCGTTTTCTTTCCTCTATGTTAACTAAGAAATTTGCCTATTGCTTTAGGTACACATGTACTGCCGAAAGGAATCCTATAGTGAGAATTTGGGTATCAAGTGATCCAGGAAATCTTCTTAGAGACTACTAAGATAGGAAGGGGCGTTCTACGGTGCGCTTAGCTGGTCAAAGAGCGTGGTGCTCCGTGTACATTTACCTGTAGTAAGAAGTGAGTCGCCTGTTTAGCCGGTTGCTTGGTTTAAAAAAGTTTAATGTTTTATTCGTTTTTCATTTGTTTCTTTTTAGTGTCATCTCCCTCACTATTCACCTAGGTTACCACCATCGTTTCTTTTTCAGCTTCGTCTCCCTCACTCTTCACCGAGGTTACCACTGTCGTTGTGGCTCTGTTCTACTGCATCTCCTCCGACATTGTCCACTGCAAATAAGAATCTAACAAACATCGCACGACACTTTGAAATCTTTGAAAATTATTCAGGCAATGTTGAAGCAGTTCATAGTAGGTCAGGAATCACATTCCACTGATTCATCAAGACCAACAGAGGTTCAACAACAATTCAATCAACCAACAAATCAACACTCAGGATCCACAACAATAGATCAAAATTCAGGATTAACAACAACACAACAAAGGTGACATGCAACAACAAAATTTCAACCACACATCAATCAACATATCAACAATTCCACAACAATTCACAAATCAAACTGAACCACAAACTGATCTAAAACCAAAATCAACAACAAATATTCTACAATCGGCAACAGATCTAAGTGGCGAGGGTGACTCCAGCAAAGGCTAGGGAAGCACTGTGCAGATTGACGACGTTGCTCCACTGGTGGTCTTCAGGTGGAGATATGAGCAGAGTCAACGTAGATCTAGAATAACCATCAATGGTGGCTATTCAGTGGCGGACGCGACGCCTGTCGTGGTGGAGGCTTCAACCCACTCAACCATAGGTGTCACTATCGCAGGACATTGATCCCCGTCACGATCAACGAAGATGGCGTATAGCCCCAGCCCCGGATGGCGGAGCACCAGGAGCTACAATGGACACCGACCGGGCGAGCACCTTCAGCCACAAACAACATGATCCCCATCACAGTGGAGGGCCATGGCGAGCGCGCTAGCGGCAGCGGCGGAAAGGACGAAGCCATGTCCAATGTGATGAAAGATGAATTACAAATGGTTTACGCCACCACTGACTAACCTTATGCTCTGAAAATTTCAATCAATAACTGACCATTAAATTAATATTTACTATAAATTAATATAAAAGCACTGATGACACACTATTTAGAGGGCGACTCCTGCAATGCTCCATGTTAACCGACAAAACGGGTTTTCCTTCCTTCATTACAGTAGTTGATGTTTTTCGGCCTTATATCAACGCATCACAAGCGCTACAGTAACACGGTGTGTAGTGCACCGTTGACTACGAAGCGCATAGAAGTTGGAGCAGATAGGAAACCAACCTAATTTTAGTTACAAAAGCAAGGCGCATCCCCTCCTATACAGAACATAAAGATGGCAAAACGGGTTCAATCCGTTGGGTTGGCTTGGAAAACTTGTCAAAAATAATGGATTGGGTTGACATATTTGGTATGCCTAACCCATGGGCTTTGGCGGGGCGGGTTGGCCAACTGAGCCAAGGGTGATTTTTTTTTTAGGTACAAGAGTAGTTTTTAAAAAAAAATTTAGATTTTTATTATAGATTATGTTATTATTATACTTTATTAATTTATAAACTTTATACTATAGATTTTATGTTATAAATTTATAGTTAATTATTATTTATAAACTTATTTATATATTTTAATTAGTTTATTATATTTATATTTGAATTTAATTTGGATATAAATTATGTAATTTAATTATTTTGTTTTATTTTATTTAAGTGAATTTTTTATTTAATATAATTTTTTAATTTTTAAAATTTTTTAAGTAATTTAACTCATAAAAAATATTAAAATAAGTTTTTTTTTGTTGCGAGTCAACCCGCCAACCTACCTTCAAACGGAGCGGGTTATAATATCGAGCCCGCCTTCTTCCTAATTTGGCCCGCCCCACTTTTGGCAGGTTGGGGCGGGTGGACCCGCTTTGCCACCTATAACAGAATGAACCTCTTTTTGTGGTTATTAGAATTCAGTAAGTTGTTAACCAACGACATAAGGCTGGCATTTCCTAGTTTTTTGAGGCTATAACCGTATAACTGCTTTGGCCTGGTAGCAGGCTGTGTAGTGACTGCTGGGAAATAACACATTAGCAAATTGTGCACCTACTAGCCGAACACCTTTCTAATGAGTAATCTTCATGAACATTGAAGAATGTGGACAGGTTGGGGCGATTGATATATGACCAAGAAGGGGCTTATGTCACTTTCCTGTTTGGATTTGTTTAGCCACTTTTCTGCAACCTAAGGAGAAAAAAGAAATCCTCGTGGTTTCAATTTCATTGATGCAACATGAAATTACCATAAGCAAACTTGTGCATACTAGAACAGAAGGGGAAAAGATGCAAAAAAAGAAAAAGAAAAAGACAAGCAATAGGGAGGTGTACGGTTAATGAGTGGTATGGGAAACGAAACGAGAATGAGGTTGAAAGTAAGGTTTAAAACTTTAACATATAAAAGGTGTTACACCATCTTAATGACTAAGGTTTTTGCACTACAAGTTACCAACAGTGATTTTAAGATAGGTGGCACCATAGGATCAAGTGAAACTTTAACACTAAAAAGTGGCTAAAATTTAAAAGCAGCAACCACATTTGCAGCCTCGACAGTCATTTGCAATAATACATAATGATCATGGCATGTTCAATAAGCTTTCCTCAGTCTAACGGAGAATAATGAACATAAGACGACTGCCTGTTACTCATAAAGCAGAATGCTAAATCTCTTTACAGCATGTTGTACAATTACCATCTAGCATCATGAGTTCATAACTCCAAAGTAAATTTCATTGCATATTACCTCCTAGCAAGATATCAATTATATTGTATATTCTCTTGAGGACTCTTTGATTCAATTTGTATACTTTTAATAAAGGTTTAATTAATCTGCAAATCTCTTTAGTTTTATTCAATTTTCAAATAGGTTATTATAGTTTTAAAACTTATAATCAGATCCCTATCTATATTCATCGCTATAAAAATATTTGGTCAATGTTATGGTGTATTTGATGAAGTTAGGTGCACCACACACCTTGCTGATCCAAACCGTTCAATCTATATAAAATAGAAACCTATAGCTAAAACTAGTATGGAGCACCAATATACCCACTTAGTGCAGTACACTCTACACACACCATCACCTTCTTCAATCACATCTCACCATGATTCCTACTTCTACCATATTGCTACAACTGCTGCTCATCCCCCTTGCCCACTACCCCACTATCTTGCTCCACTATCAACAACTCTATCAGGTCCACGATGTTTGCCACACCACCGCGATTTTGTCGAAGAACACAATAGAACCCACTAGCAATGGAAATGGTCGTCATTGTTTTGAGGTTAGGGTTTAGCAACGACGATGTGGATTGTTTCTTATGTTCTCGAATTGATAAGCTTTGTTTACAAAAAGTGTGATTTTATTTTCATTTCCTCGAAATTCAAGCTAAGCTTGTTTGCAAAGCTTTTATGTTTCAAAATTTGGTAAAAAATGTTAGATTTTTGTTGGCCTAGGATTCTTGGGTGTTTGTATGTGTGTGTTTGATGATGGTGATGAATGTAGAACAAGGTGCTTGAGGGTGGGATTTTGATGAACAAGTCATGTTCAGATGGGGTGGTTAGGGTGGGGGAGGGAGGAGTGAGAGGGTGAAGAAGATAATGGAATGTTTCGTAAGAATATTCAATTTAAACTGGTGCTTTTGTAGCGATAAATATAGACAATGACCTGACTGAAAATTTTTTTATAATGTAAGGATTTGATTATAAATTTTTAAACTATAAAAATTTATTTGAAAATTAAATGAAACTATAAAAACTTGCGGATTAATTAAACCTGAAATAAATTCAAAACAACATGTTGTATACAATGCATGATTAGAGTGGTATGTTTTATTATAAACAACACAACAACATGATAGATGCCATCTCTTGAATTGTTATAACTATCAGAAATTTATGAATCTATCCTACCAAAGCAAAAGTGTTATGGTATGACTTTATTTTCTTTGGGCTGGCTAAGCTGTACTACAAATTCCATAATGCATTACTTGTTGAAACAAATTGAACACATTAAACAATGAGACATCCAGTTCAGGGTGGATGAGGAAGCACTGTACAATATATTATAATCTAATGCATTTATTGATTTGGCACAAATATTATTTTGAAACTCGAGCCAAACTCAGCAACAATTTGGCCAATTCTTTGGTGGACATGTAAAATCATGAATTTTGTGGATTTTTGTCAAACAGCAAACCAAGAATGGTGCACAATAGAAACCTCTCAAGATAAGGATATTGAGACTGGACCTGATGTGAGTTTCGAGTTCCAAGTTTTCACTTTTATGAAATTACGGGTTCCACTTTGATATGAGTTTAGAAGACCGGAATGCTGAAATTGGATTTGATGCGAGTTTCGAGCTAGCAAAGAGTTCCAAGTTCCACTTTGATGCGAGTTCTGAATTCCATTAATTGAGAATCTTCTATTACGTACCATATTTTTTAAATGTATGCTCTTCTAAGGACATATATCACAATTCTCACTATCTACACCACAAAATCCACGGTCATACAAAACCATGGTAGCATTCACCCAATAATTTTTTAGAAGAAACAACAAATATTGAAAAATAATTTGGTCTGCTAATGTCAATTGACAATTTGACACATATAGAAGGCTTGACCAGACAAGTTCTCTTCTGGAGCAACCATCAGTTCAAGCTGTTCCTTGGGATCCCAGATCCATGCATTTTTAAACCAGGCCCGATCTCGGTCCAACCCATGAAACCTTGTTCAACTAGCTCAGCCCATTTGATCCATATCCTTCATAGCCCAGGCCCATTAGAATGTTCGAGATTCTTTACGGCGCCCACCATGTGAATCTGATTGCCTATCGCATTATTTTTACTACCCTAACAATTTTCTCATGGTTCTTCATTCGTATATACTTCGGCTTCTATTAGACTTATCCAAACGTTTTTTTTTTCTTGACATGGACTTATCCAAAGGTTTTTTCATTCTTTCTGTGTGTTTTCCCCCTTAAATGTGGCTTTATTATAGTGCAACATTATATTCACATTAATTATGGAAAAGTCATTTATTTGTGCTTTGGTTCTAATATACAAATGTACATAAATTTCATATGAACAATGAACCGTTACACATTGCATGTGAAAAATAAATTGAATAATTAAATAAGTAATTTTTTTCCTCGGGTTTAGTGTATCTGTAGTAAATTCAAGGCTTTGAACTCAAATCATGAGAACTACATCAAGATTTAGAATTTTACCTATAATATCAAAGATGATTAACAACGGGGATGCTGTTATTTAAATCGCATTAATGCTTCTTTTCTTAGTCAATCCATAACTCCTTTAAATACTTGGATATGCATAAATGCATGAATCGTATTGGCTTGCAAGTGTTCAATAACACTTCAATCTTAGATCTAGACCAAGTGCGCTCTATATAATACACAATCATTAGGTTCCTGTATCGTACAATCAACTATTAGATTCATTTAATTAACATTTATGAAGGTATATATGCATGCATTTAGATCCAATTCCAAGCAAGCGTGTACATTTTGATTGAAGTGATCGTAAGTTTACAATCTTGTATCCATCATGTTGCTCCAAATACAAAGATCGCATCTTGTTTTGATTTAATTTCCTTTATTTCGCTTAAGCTTAACATATTCGCTCCCAATTTCATTCCATTGTATTTCGCTCTCTTCTCATTTCCGAATACAGTGAAAGGATAAACATACAACTACAATCGAAGACTGTCATTGCAAATTACGTCAAGCACAACTCTTACAGGTAAAATCAAAGACCAATATACAGTAACAATTTAATATAAATATAAAAATCCATACTATTCGGCTACCCAAGGTTAAAATTGGAATACTCGCGATGATGTAGACAACTTGAATACGCACAATATATAATAAATAAACGGGAAACGTTCATTCAACTAATAAAAAGTCAATTGATTTATCATAGCTGCATTAATTTAGGTGTTCGATAATTATTATTTTTTAAGTAAAATCTTATATTTGAGTTGTGTGCGTATAAAGACAATAAAAATTGGAAATTTTTTATTATGCATAATTAATAAATATTTAAATTAGTTAAAATTTAATAAATTACGTTAATTTAGATAAAAAAATTTATATTATTATTAAATTATATATTTATATTTGTAAAAATTTTAAAATAATAAAATAAATGATTGAGTACTCTTACCGATATATTAATATATAATTAAATATTTATATAAAATATTTTTATATCAATAATATATCAAAATTAAATATTTTTAAAATCCATTTAAACCAAAAAGTAAATTAATTTTAATTGTGGTATAAAATAAAAAATTTGATGTATATGTATTAATATCTAATTATATATTATATATTAATGAATATATTTGATTTAATTGTCTATTATTTTAAAATTTTTATAAATATAAATATTTAATTAAATAATAATATATTTTTTTATTTTATTAATATATAATAATTAAATCCTAAAATATCTTGTAGCAATAAAGCTTTCTTATATCAGAACTTGATTTCTCTCTGTGTATGTAATAATAAAAAGGAAAGATGGTGAGTGCTTTGCGAAGAAAAAGAAAAACCTTTTCTAAGGTAAGCCTGAGATTGCACCGGCAAATCCATTCTCAACAACGCATTGAAGAACAAAAACGAAATGCAAACGCATGTCCTTAAAATAGTGCGCTGAAGTGAAGTGACGCTGATGGCTGTGAGAGTTAGTTTCACTTTCATTTTCATCTTTGAGATTCTTCCTCCACAGGGTTTGTGACTGTTGAATCTGTTTCCACCAGAGTCCGCAGAAAAAGTAGCTTTCAGCCTTATACACAAACGGTGCATATTTTGCTCTTCTTCTTTTTAGTTTTTTTATTTTTGTATTAAAAAACTACATCTACATTTGAGACAAAAAAACAAATGTTGAAAAACTTGACGGTTTGTACATGTGTACATGTACTTCTCGTATCTCCACGTCCTAGATCTCTGCAGCAGCCAGCAGAGACATACAATTTACAAAACCGGTTTTTCCTCCTTATCTTCAGCTTATATAAATTTTGTTCCCATCTTCCCACAATTTTGACACCTACCACTTGTTCTAGTCTTTTTAAATCTTGGGTGGGTTGAAAGTTTTGAACTTTTCTTGATTCTTTTGCAAGTTTGGTGTTGAATGGATACTTCTAAGAAAAGGGTTCCTTTCTACATTACTTGTTCTTATTCCTCATATGATGCATCTCTGCCTTTTTTTTTTTCACCTTTTGTTTGTTGCTGTTGAAGAGCAGGTATTGCTCCTCTCTTCACTGGATGTGTGAATTTCTGAACCCAATTGACAGAAGTCATGCATTGTTCTTGCTGCTCCTCCTTCTTCTGCATCCTGGACCTGGTGTCGATTTGCGGGTTCTTGTAGGAATCCTAGTTCAGGATTGTTAAAGTGTAAGTACACTCATAAGATAAGTGCTTTGATAAATGGGAGTTGCTTCTGTAGTAGTCTCCATAGTTCGATGGGATTTCATTTTAGTAATTGGGTTTTGTTCCATAAGTAGTATCTTGAGTTTGAAGGGATTTCATTTTACTAATTGGGCTTCATACCATGATGTTACATTTTCCTAAATAATTTTTTATAACTTTTATTATATATCTTCGTTTTATTTAGTTATTTTTAAATTTTTTGAAATTCTCCTAGTTCATTCAATATTTAATTGTCTTTTTCTGCTGTAAATCCGACAAGTTTCAAGGGACATGTATTTACATATGTGCCAGATAGGTTGATATGCATTTGCCAAATGTTCCAAGTGTAATGTTTCTGTTTTCGGCTTTCAGGGCTTAATGGAATTATCTCATGCTTTCCTAATTCTTTTTTTTATTTTTTTCCTTTCAAATAGGTCCAGAGTTCCCTAGATCTGAATCATACCATTGAGGAGAGATTAGGTGAGTTAAATTGACAGTTGGGATTTTGCTTTTGATTGACAAGGGTAATTGACTTGTTTTTCAATTTTCATAGTGTAGTTGTGGTCTGGATTCCCCTTCAATCAATCCTTTGGCATTGGCGTGCACCGAATTTGAGAAGCTTATCAGGGTTTGCGCGATAGCGGAGAAGTAGAGGATTAGACTATTTTGAGTAATTATTTTGGATGGGGCATTCTGCAGCTGTGTGGGACTATAGAGCAGCAACTGAAATTACAAGAGACTGGAATGGAATTGATCAAATTGTGCTTCGGAATCCACAAGGCGCTTCGGCACGGGTGAGAACTTGTTGATTGCTGTATTCGCTTTGGTTTTATCATTTATGATTTCTGATGCCGATCCATGATAGGAAAACCTGGTTCATAATGACATTTCTGGTTTAATTTGAGTGTATAATTTAGGTGCTAGTGGTGTTGGGATTAACTGTTGTTTTCTTGAAATTAGGTAAGCTTACATGGAGCACAGGTCACATCATGGCGGAATGAGCATGGGGAAGAGCTTCTATTCACTAGCAGCAAGGTGTGTCTTATATTTATGATTAAAAAGTATTATAAATTTTTTTAGACGGTATCAAATTGTTAGCTGGCAGTGCTCATCAGGAAAATTCATGTCAAATTTCATAATCACATAACTTTCAGAAATGAGTTCATTTCGGGCTAAACTGCACCGTATTGCAGATGGTATGTAAGAGCCTTGCCTTGGATTTGAATCAAGTAATTTGAGTCCCCTAGAAATTGAACAAGTCTGGAGGTTGATGAATTGTAATCTTCTGTATTGTTCATTAATCTTGTTAATGCAAAACATAAAAGAGGGAGGGGAGAAAAGATTTTTTGGTTAATAATGCATTCTCTCTCTTGTTTTTGGGTGAGTGAATGCACTCATTTTGCGGATAGCTGGCAGGTATGTATTGCTTTTTGGCTCTTATCATATTGGCAAATATAGCAATAGCGGGATATAGACGTGTGGATGGCATTGAACCAGTGGAGTTGAGTATGGTCCTGTGAAAACTCTGATTGGATATTCAATTTGCTAACTGGTTATGTTGGTTTATGACAATAAGAGTGGCTGCCTTTTGGGTACCTACTTTGACAGATGATGGTTTTGTAGAAATATGGAATTTTAACTAATTTTACTTCATACAGAGGCAAGTACTCATCTGTTACACCTTGCTCTTATTTGCAATTGATTTTAGGCAATTTTCAAGGCTCCAAAAGCAATGCGAGGTGGAATTCCTATATGTTTCCCACAGGTATATTCAATTACTATTTTGTTTGTTCATTCTCAATAAATCCAAACATACATAACTCACCTATCTTAAGCTTAATCTGTTTTATAGTTTGGAAACTGTGGATCGCTGGAGCTGCATGGATTTGCAAGAAACAGAATGTGGGCAATTGACTATAATCCTCCTCCTCTGCCTGCAAATGATTCCAGCGGGAAATCCTTTGTTGACCTGCTACTGAAATCATCTGAGGAAGATATAAAGTGCTGGCCACATAGGTATGAACTTGGATGTCATTAAACCATAACTTGTCTATTCCTACTTGTTGTATTGAGGATCTCTTGTCCTCCTTTCTATTTGTAATATCCTTCTCTTCTTGTTAATAATATTTCTTCTTTTATCCAAAAAAAAAAAAAAATTATTTTCATAGTCTATTACCATGGAGTGACAATATCACAAGAATATCCACTTTGATGCCCCCTCCCCCTTTGGTAGTTTGAAGCTGATGTATACTTTTATAGTACTCTTCCCTATGTGTTTGAAGTAAATTTCAAGGAGTAGTAAGCTAACAAATGCCTACCTGTACCAGTTTTGAGTTCTGTCTTCGGGTGGCTCTTACAGCAGATGGAGATCTTATTTTGATATCACGAGTGAGGAATATCAATGGCAAGCCATTTAGTTTCTCATTCGCATATCACACATACTTATTGGTCTCTGACATCAGGTATGGATAATTCTTTCTTATACTTGGCCTTCAGTCCCTTTCTGGAGGATGTAGGATGATGTCCAACCCTTTTTTTTTTCTCTTGTACAGCAAATTGACTGCTGAAGCACTTATATAGGTTCTGTGCTTCTGTGGTTAGAGTTTTATTTAGCATTTATGGTTGTTCCTTCTCCTGGGTTCATTGGGAATAGATACTTGGTCTATTCATCTGAAACAAACATTTTCTATATATATATATAAAATGAACTGTTTACTTAAGGCTTTAAATTGTGTAATTTAACATTTAATCTGATCAGAGAGGACTGTATTTCTTCTTTAGAAGCTGCTAAATACTAAATATGGTCAATTCATATGAAACTGGCATGGCTTGTAGTTTAGATGGGTTGTTCACCAAATAATGTACATAGCGGAATTGTAAGATCCATGCAGGTCAGCTGTAGTGAAATTTGAAGTCTGGGATATGTCGTAATGATGTTAAAAGTTTTTACAGACCCTCTAGTAAATACAAGCATTTCATGTTATAAAGGCAACTTTTTTGGTTGTTGCCTATTGGGATGATTTATTTGAATATTTAGCAAATGAGCTCTACATACATATTACTGATATTGTATGTATTTGACCAGACTTTCTCCCTCTTTGTTAGATAAGGAATTCTTTTTGCTTGGTAATTCAAACTGATATTCACTACTTTGTGTAGCGAAATAAGGATTGAAGGTCTGGAGACACTTGACTATCTGGACAACCTTTTCGAAAAAGAACGATTTACAGAACAAGGAGATGCGATAACATTTGAATCTGAGGTAAATCCTCTGGGTTCTACCTATGTTGACAGCTTTCATGCATATTTGTAGTTCCATGATGCAATTTAATCTTTTTCTTTAGGTTGAGGCAACTACAACAATACTGCATCTGCATTCCTTGTCTATGCAGTGGTTGTCAATCACATATTCATTAAGTTAAATTCATGAAGTCTTTAGTTTTTGATATATTGAAGGCAGAGGTTTGCAGCTTACTCCTTTCTTCTTGGCAGGTGGATCGAGTTTATCTTAGCTCTCCAAATATAATTGCAGTTCTAGATCATGAGAGGAAACGGACTTTTGTTATAAGAAAGGAAGGTCTCCCTGATGTTGGTAAGCTATTTGGCTAGTATATCATTCCTTATACTGAGAGTTAGTTCCTAAAAAAAGATTATGCAGTCCCTTTTTGGCTGTAGTTTAATGGTGAACTCCATAATATTATTGACAACTTTCTGTTTTCTCCAATGTGCAGCTGTGTGGAATCCATGGGAGAAGAAAGCAAAGTCGATGGCGGACTTCGGTGATGAGGAGTATAAACAGATGCTTTGTGTCGATGGGGCAGTAATCGAGAAACCCATCAACTTGAAGCCTGGCGAGGAATGGACAGGGCGGCTGCAGCTCTCGGTTGTCCCATCAAGTTTTTGTAGCGAGCGCCTTGGTCTTGACAAAGCTGGTCTTTGAGGGATTGTACAAAATCTTATCAGTAGATGGTGGTCTCAGTTGATGTTACATTAGCAATGTAGCATTGAGTCTGTAGAAATAGTGGCTTTTAGTAGTATCATCAGGTTTTCTGTCGTGATCTTAGGCTAGAAATACTGCTTTTAATGAAGGCCTATGTTTTTGTGAGAATGGCTATCAAATTTCTGTCTATTTAAATATTTTGTGGAATTTTGGTGGTAATAACTATACTATACTAGCATCCATAAATTAATTGGTTTGGTTTGGTTTGTAACTTTCTACCATCGATTCTCCTTCATCAAGTGTTAGATTTGAACTTTGTAGGCATAGGTGAGCAGCTGTTTTTCTGCATTTTTAATTTTTGATAATGACAAGTTTGATTTCGGCAAGGCTAATTTAGACTTTACGTGTTGCTAATGGTGGGTAAGTATGGTGCTTGGTAGGTTGCCGTTTACTATGGAAACATTGTGAGTATGATGATCAACCTTCCAAGAGTGAGTAGAGGGAGGGAACTGTTGGTTTAACGGGGTAAAAGTGGGGCAAAACATGAACAGAAAATAGCCCTGCCATCAGAGAATGCAAAGATTGAAAAATGGGTGGCTGAGGAAGCTTCTCTTATCAGAGCCAGGTTTCGATCCTGGGACCTGTGGGTTATGGGCCCACCACGCTTCCGCTGCGCCACTCTGATTTGTTGATAAGTGATGCACATAAGAATTATTTATGCGCTACTGATGCCAATAGACTAGCCTCCTTGGGTTGGGCTTAGCTTTCTATATTATAAGACGTTTACTTATCCATAATATCTAGCTCGAACTTCTTTTACGAACAAAAAACAAAGCACTCCTTTTGTAATATTTGAAAAAAAAAATAAAATCTTTTGTAACATCATTCTTTTCTCTCTCTTTCTATATTCATTGTGTGATAATATCAAATTTCATAAAATCTAGGAAATCAGTTATTCATAAAATTTTATCCATGCAAGGATCTTTATCAAGACTCTTATAAGATTATACTTCAAAAGATTTTTTTTCATTATTATAATAATTCAAAATTGTTGTAATTACCCACATGCAGCTTTATATTATTTCTATTTTTTATTTTTTTTTGGGAAAACAATGACAAAGTTTTTGTATAATTTAATAATTTCATGTATTATTATGACTTTTCTTCATAAAAGAAAATTATATTTTTCTTGGGAAAACAATGACAAAGTTTTTGTATAATTTAATAATTTCATGTACTATTATGACTCTGCTTCATAAAAGAAAATTATGCAGCACTGCCAAGAAAATTTGATGCTTCAATATTCAAATGTTTACATGCTTGTTTAAAACAAAATCAAACATATAAAAACGAAATCAAACAGCATTGAAATTAGTACAGCCTTTGTATCAAACATATAAGGTTCGGCTAAATGAATCTGCAAGCGATTCGAAAGAAATCAAGACTAAATGTTTATTATCAAAATTAAAGTGATATACTAATTACCAAATGAGGTTTGGTCTAGTGTAAAAGATTACTCTACTACAATGTGACGAACTATAGTTTGAATATAAGTTGAAAGAATCGCCTATATTTAAGTGCTTATAATACTCGAATAAGATTGTCCTTAATACGAAGATGTTTGTGAAAAAAAAAATGATATATTAATCAAGCCAACCGTTAGATACTGAGAATTAGAGTTCAAGAATATTTTAAAAAAATGTGGTTGTTTAGTTAAAGGTTTTTTTTTTCCTCGAAATAATGATATTTGGTACGAAACTAAATTCATGAATTCTGAACAAATAGTGTTAACAATGTATTTTATTCCTTCTCACTTGATTTTTATTCCACTTCTAATCCACTAAAATAATGACACCTATATTCATTAGTCATTTGTTAAATTTTCTCACTGAGGATATGTTGGTTTGGGGGTAAAATTAGGAAAAAAAATTTCATAAATAAACTCTATATTTTGGGGGTAAATATAGAGCTCATCCATAAAAAATTTTCCCATATTTTTATTCCTAAATCAAATATATTCTAGATAACAATGTTATTATTTTTTTCTTTATTTTGTAACTACCATATCTTTTCGTACATTTTTGGACCAAAATGTTTTTGTACCATGCTGCAATACTTTAAAAAAAAAAGGACCTTTCTTATTAATTATTGGATTTAATTTTGATATTCAATTAGTATAAAATATTTTTAAGTAAATATTTAATTATATCTTGTCATATTATTATAAGTAATTAACTTTTATAATAATTACTTCAAAAATTATATATATGATACTATATAATTGACCAACAATATAACATGTTTTAAAATTAATATTTTGATTATCTTTGTCTTAGAAATAAAGTTAACACTAACAATATGCTAAATTGCTAATAGTATTTCCAAAACAAGCTTGTTCAAAAACAAACCAACCCTATAAAATCCTACATTTACCCTAATAACTTTGTACTCCACATTGAAGTTATAACACAATCAGAACATTAAAAATAGGCCACACATGACACATGGAAATATGAAAAAACAAAAAAAGGAATGGAGCAAAACATGGAAAAGATGACAAATAGAAAAAGAAAGAAAGAAAATGATGGTGTTGCAAGCTGTGACTTGTAACTTGTAATGAGGCTGGTGTTGCAGAATGACTTGAAGGGGGTTCCCGCCATGTCAGCAAACAAAAAGCGGCGCGTGGATCTCTCAGATGCTCATCATTTCCTGTCTCTGATCACTCCACAACCTTAGCCTTCTTCCATACACACAACACATTACACATTCACATTCCCCCCTTCTCCACTCGCCCCAGCCATTCTCCCTTTTCTCTCTCTCTTTCTCTCCCACACAAACAAACATCTCTCTCGACAATTTTTTGTCATCATCCTCCTCTTCTCTTCACCAGACACTCTTTACAATACAAATCCCCCACACCCCAATTCCATTCTCTTTCTCTTTTCCTTCAAGCAACTCTCATTCTCCTTATCTTTTTTCCCCTTAGGATTTAGATCTACTTCCACCCATCATCAAAATGTGGTGATCATGCTTCATTCCATTCTCAACTCCATGCAAATTCCCCTTTTCATGGATCACCACCACAATTCACATTCTAAAACACTCATTTCCCCAAGATCAACATTCTCAATGACATCGCGTGATTGATCTAGTTCCGCGATTGCCGAGAACCCACAATCCGATCAAAGTTTTGATTTTTCCCAATCAATTCCATAAAGGGTCACGGATTATTTATTTATTTATTTTTTCAAAAAAAGCTGAATTAATAAACAAACGGTGATCAATGAGCACGGCATCAGCACCATCGGGACCAAAACCAGTGCTACAGAAACCACCCGGTTACAGAGACCCCAACACCGCCGCCGCGAAGCCGCTACCGCCGCCGCCTCGGAAAGCCCCCCTGCCACCTTCCTTCCGGCCGAAACAGAGGCGGCGGGGGGGAGGCTGCTGCCGGATATGCTGCTGCACCTGCTGCATCATCTTCCTCGTCATCCTCTTCGCCGCCGTCGTCGCCGCCGCACTCGTCTACGCCGTCTACGACCCGTCCCTGCCGGAGTTCCACCTGGTCTCGTTCCGCGTCACAAAGCTCAACGTCACCGAGAACAACGACGGCGCATACCTGGACGCCGACACGGCGGCGAGGGTGGAGGTGAAGAACCGCAACAGGAAGATGGTGTGGTACTTCGAGGACACCGAGGTTGATGTGTCGGCGAATAATGCGGACCTGGATTTGGGGTCCACGAAGGTGGCGGGGTTGGAGGTGAAGGAGAAGAAGGTGGCGGAGTTGAAGGTTGAGACGAGGGTGAAGGGGGTGGCGTTGGAGGAGAGGCAGAGGAAGAGGGTGAAAGGGATGGTCCAGAGCAGAGGTTTGGTGCCGAACGTGGAGGTTCGGAGCAGAGCAGGTGTAGGAACGCAGCGTTGGAAGTCGGGGAAGATTGGTGTCACTTTGGTGTGTGGTGGTGCCACCATGAGACAGCTTGAGAATGGAGACGCACCCATTTGCACCGTCACTGTCCTCAGATGGTAACTCACACGCCTCCTTCATTCATCTCCATTCTGATATCGCTATGTTCATTCATCATCGTAATTAAAACGTGATTAATGAAAAACATGACCAGTTTATAGTCTGAACAGTTCTATTAGCTATTTCAGTTTAAGTTTTAAATATTACTACTTCATGTACTTGAGTGCGTTCTGGTCATAAGTGCCAGTGTTCGTGCCATGACGTGTAGGTTAGCTGAATGAACTTTACCTGGCTTTATGTTTGGTCATGTTTAAATCTATGAAGAGAAAATCTTTGAATTCGACATCTAAAAAATTATAATTTTACTACATTGTTCTTTTGAAGATTTTTGCCGTTAAATTAATTTCTTAAACATCTAAAATATCACATTTTCATTTTTTTAGAGAATTAAAATAGCGAATAAAAAAAGATAAATTTGATAACCTTTTTTATGTATTTGAGGAACTGATTTAATGATAATTTGTTTTTAAAGAAATCTTTATACTGTCACTCCAAGAATTTACTCATCTATTTCTTCAAAAAAGAGAAAAGAATTTACTCATCTATAAATGAAATTGGTTATATTCAAATCTTAAGCTGTGGCTGCGGTCCTGATCTTATTATTATATATGTAAATTTCTATTTATTTGGGAGGATGAGTATGCTAGCCCCTAGTAACTGACTATTCTAATTGAAGTTGTTGCTTTGCTGATTGACCACAGGATCAAAATACAGTGAGTTGGGGATGTGTTCTATATATGTAGCGGATTGCTGTCCATAGCGCAATTCAGATGTGAAGGTTTTGTGCTCATACTCGTTTGTAGCTAATTTTTTTAGTATATACAGAATACTCTTTAGAAAAGTGAAAGAAGAATAAAATGTGAAAATAAAAAATTCTTTGCTTGGTAAAAAGAAAAAGGGTCTCGCTTACAGCTGTTCGACATGCTGGTCGGTTCTCCAAATGTGCAGTGGGATGCACATATGTCCATACAAGAGGTTGTATTTATCAAACTATTTATTTACTTTTCTTTTTTTATATGGTTGTTGATAGGGTTCATCATTCATCACTCAATTATTAGAGAAAATCATTTTCGTCTCTTTTTTAATAAAAGAATCACATTGTGGTGTGGCATCTTGGATTCGTCAAGGAACTCTTCTTCTTTTCTTTTTTTTTTATTAATTAGCTATGTGTTAATTAAAAGATATAGCAAACCAATGAAAATTTAAATAAGTTATGGTATCTATTTAAGGTGTAACATATCATTCTCTTTGGAAAACTGCGGCGGAAAGAGAGCTCAAGGGCCAAGCCTACCTTGTGAAAGAAATGGTCAGTGGTTAGCAAGAGAGGGATATTAGAACTGCTTGTTGTATGACATAACTTAACAGATATCTTGACAATCAAGTGTGATTATTTTATTGTATAGAAACAAATGCATTTTCTTTCTGTTTTCGCCGATTGGAAACTGCCACCATTCCTAAAATTGATATATGAACTACGGTTCCAGACTACACGTATATCACTTCATTCACGCAACTTGTTTCCTTCGTGAAGTTGTCTTCTCCTTCTTAAACCTTCCAATTTGCTGGAAACTAAACACTTAGCTTGTTAAAATGTTGACTCAGCCTTTTGGTCATAAATCAAGTGGAAGAACAAGAATTGGTTGGGATAGCGATAGTGAGGTCTGAAGGAATTTTAACGCCCTTGGATCAAGTTTTGATTCTGATTACAATATGAAAATCAAGAATAGAATAGGTGCGAGAGAATCTAGTTTAATCAATGAATAACGATTGATCCAAGGCTGTTTTCCGTTCTTTGATCCTGGATAAAGAAGAAAGAAATTGACCAAGGAAGGCCAGAGAAAGAGAAAAGTTCCTCCTATTCCTTAAGGAGCCAAAAGGATGTTCTATTTCAATGGGGCAACAGCGCCTATATATAGGGTTAGGAGGAGGGGCCTCTCCTTGTGTTAGAAAAGTGATGTGTCAAGTCACCCATTATAGCAAGGCTTATATACACAGAAATATATAATAATACTTATCAATGAGCAGTGCACAGGCCCAATAATAACAATAATTACAATAATTTGGGCTTCAACAATTAGTTTTAATCAATTTTGATATTCAATTAATCCAGGTTCAAGATTAAATGCAATTTGATTTATGTAAGTCCACAAAATTTTCCAACAATCTCCTACTTGGACGACATAAATCAAATCCTTGCGAAACAATTCCCCAGGTTAGTTCACAATATGTGGCCACAATATGATGTCAAAATTGAGCCCAAACTCTCAACCAAATAGTCCGATATAGGATAAAAAACACTCAACAATGCAGAGAATCATACTCGAAGGAGTACTGATATCATGCACATGAGATACTTATCTTCCAGTGACCCAATAAATGGTGGTACATAAGCCAATGGGAATGCATAACAACAGAATGGCATGCCAATAGATTACCAAAGTGTAATTCCCAACAAATGGCACTAGCATCTGCTCCGGATGCTATATGAGATCTAATAAATCTCATCACAATATGAGACGGGTGTGAAATGTCTCCAATATTTGCCATATCAACATAAATGTGCACAATAATATATGACAACATAAGCATCCGCTCAAGATGCTCTCTGAGATTCAACAATATATCTCAGCATAACAAAATTGAAACTGGATCCAATATGTCTCAATAATAATGTCATTATGCAAAATTGCATAAATAATTAAGCTGCACAACTTAAATGGCATTAACAATAGTATGAGGTCATAACAAGCCTACAAAATAAGCACCCACTAACCCAAAATGCCAAAGAGACCTCAATATATCCATAAGGGTTACAATATCAACAATAAAACCTTTGGCAGTTAACCATTAATTAGGGGATCAACAACAATATGTTCTGTAAGAATATACTCGAGAAGAATATCGAGTTTACCATGAATTTCCACATAATCACAAAATATGCAAATTAATATATGGCACAATATCTCCTACTAATCCAATATATCAAACAATATAAATGATCCCATTAGAGACCATAAGATTTCAATATATTCTAATGGTACAATAATCAATAGTGGGATAAGCAATAATTTTATGGTAGAATACTCAATGTGAGTTTGAAACTCACTACTATTCTCTCTAACAATAAAAGTACAAACAGAGAGAGTCACAAAAATGCAGAGTTAACAAAACTTTCAGCCATAAAGTTTTACAAAATTGGCTTCACTTACCCTGCTTATATAAATGAAGAGATCATAAGTGTCTTTGACACTTTAAAACAAATATCCCCTCTTTCTGTCATCGTAAACTCAAACAATAAATTATAAAGGTATAGCAAAATTAATATGCTAGCCAAAATATTTTAGACCTATATACAGCCATTAATAAGGACATAAAAAAATCATAGAGTCTCTAACTCTCGTTATAGCAATAGTTTCTACATAAACGGGAGTAACATTATATTATAAGAAAGTTAAAGTGTCCTCAATATAAATCTCAAAACAATAGCGCAATGATAACCCAATAGGAAAAGAGAAAACCTTACATTAGAATATCATAATTTATTCATATAATAAAATTGGTTTTCTCACGTTCAATCAATTGGCCAATTAGTTAAATTAAAGACCTTGTATCATTGCAATTGTGCCAAAGGGTCTCGAATCACAATACACAAGTCTCTTCCACTTGATAAAGTCTTCTCTATCACAAAATTATTATGTCAAATAATGTCACACCAAAGGGTATATCTATTATCTACATAACCCAACAATATTCGCAATCCAAAAATAATTTAATTCAATATAAATAAGCTTCACAATAGGTAAAAGCAAAGTTCATAAATATTGACTGCTATAAAATGCCCAATTAATGAATGGAGCCTCATGTAATTGCAATACTTTTTAGGGTTTCAAAATTTAACACATGAGTAGACTCCAATAAATAATAAAATCATATTTTTAAAGCTAGTATCAAGAGAATATTGAAAACCTTAGGACACAATTTTCAAATCATTAAGAATTATGTCAATAAAGACAAACCGAAGGGTAAGTTCATTATTAACATAATTCTCAATGCAACATAAGCAACAATATTTAAAATGTCCACAAAGATTAAAGACAACACAGCCAAAATAGGAGAATGACCAAAATTTTGAGTTTATCAAATAAATGCCCACAATATTGAAAACAACTTGTTTGAAATTTCACAAATTGAGCACAAATAAATATATAATAAATAATAAATTGTGAGTTAAATTCTCCATTCAAAATCAAAAAGAGAAAATGACTGTCAGATTGTGGAACAAAATATAGAGAGATTTTCAAAATTTGAATTATTTTTCTCATTTTATAATGGTAAATCACATCACCAAAAAATAATCTTACCTTTATGGAAAGTGAAATTTTTAGACAAAATCAATAATACTTGATTATCACAAATTTTGTGCATAAACAACAAACACTCCCAATAAATCAATATTGTTCATTATTTAACCATGTATTTAATTTGGATTAAATCCAAATTCAAACTTTGATTTATGCAAATCCATTCTGATTTATGCAAGTCCACAAATATCAAATATTCTCCCACTTGGACTGCATAAATCAGATTCTCAAAATTTTATATAAAAGAAGCCATTATTCCATATAAAATAAAAGTGCGTAGCAAAATCATGTTCTAGAATTTTAGAAAATAATTCTCAGAACAATATTACCTAATATTATTCACAAAATTAGCATTTATCACAATTGGTCCCGTGAAGGCGAGCTCACAATCATGAAAAATGCTCAAGAATATTATCAAAATATTCCAAAAATTAACTCTCAGAGTAACATTGCAGAAAATCCGACATAATTGCAAAAATTGCAATATTCCATAACCAATATAAACAATAGAGTTGCTCAAAATTATTTTAATATTCAAAATATTCTAACTCTGATAGTGCATAAATTAGAACATGTCCAGATACGTCATAATTATCCACAAAATTTTCTAGAATAAAATTGGGAAAATATCATACGATTTTAGACAATTTAATTTTTAAAAAATTGAAAATAATTTATTTGATGCTCAAAATTTCATTAATACTCAAAACAATAGTCTTAATATTCCTTAAACTGTAATTCTTAAAGTAATATTGCACAATATTCAACAATAGTGGCATATCATAATTTTAATATGCAATATAATAAATATAAGGAGCTCAAAATTTTTCAATATCAAAGCACATTAACTCTGAGAGTATGCTTAACACAATATGCCCAATAATAGCACAAACATGCACAAAAATTTTCAGACCAAAATTCGAAGAGTGCCATATAATTTTAAGCATTTTAAATTTGAAATAAATTCAAATAAATATTTTTAATGCTAAAAAAAAATAAATAAAATTCACCAATAAGTTTATCTCAATAAAAAATTCAAGCCTGCAAATTTTGGTGAATTTTGGGCCTCATTTGGGCCTTGCACGCGTCCCTAGGCGCCTGAGCTTGCTAGTGGGCTTCACGGGACAGCTACTGTTCATCGTCCCTAACTTCCAGATGGGTCATTTGACCCAGTTCGCGACCCGCATAACCCCAAAACGGGTTGAAGGCCATATCTCCCTCATCCGGCCTCCGTTTGACGCGTTCTTAGTGTCTATGAACTCGCGAGAGAGAAAGAGCTACAAAACCCATATAATATCTCGAAGAACCGTGGCCTATAGCTCTTGAGCCAACTCAAAGAAAAATTGTGTGGGTTTCCTTGAATGAAAATTCATGTTCTTGGTCCCTATGAGTTCGTGGTGATGTGCTCTACAAAACCCATATGGAGTTCGAATGCAAATCGCTCTAGATTACTAAAATGGAATTTCGATCAAAGGGGTACAGCTCTTCCCTCAATTTCTCTCTCATTCCGGCCCCAAATCACACAATAACCGGCTGAATAAATTCACATCAACATAAACAATAATAATCCTCAACAAATTTTAGAATTAAACAGCCAAAATAATAAACTCGAAATTAATACTTTTGGGGTTCATAAATGTTTCGAACCCAAAACCCCCAATCACATCAGAAACACAAACAACAGCCATAATCAGAGATCAAACAAGGCTCTGATACCGCTTGAAGGAATTTTAACGCCCTTGTATCAAGTTTTAATTCTGATTACAGCATGAAAATCAAGAACAAAATAAAAAACAGAATAGGTGCGAGAGAACTTGATTCAATCGATGAAGAACGATAGATCCAAGGCTGTTTTCTGTTCTTTGATCCTAGAGAAAGAAGAAAGAAATTGGCCAATGAAGGCCAGAGAGAGAGAAGAGCTCCTTCTATTCCCCAAGGAGTCAAAAAAACATTATGTTTCAATGGGGCTACAGCGCCTATATATAGGGTTAGGCAGAGGGGCCTCTCCCTATGTTAGAAAAGTGATGTGTCAAGCCACCCATTATAGCAAGGCTTATACACGTAAAGATATATAATAATACCCACCAATGAGTAGTGTATAGGCCCCAATAACAATAATAATTATAATAATTTGGGCTTCAACAATTAATTTTAATCAATTTTGATATTTAGTTAATTCGAATTCAAGATTAAATGCAATTTAATTTATGTAAGTCCACAAAATTTTCCAATAAAATCCGGCCACATGTATGAGAATAAATTGGGGGTTGTTTGAACATATATGTCAGTCTATCAGACCCAGGAAAAAGAAAAAATAGACGTAAATGAATTGAAGCAGAAATAGATTACGTCATACATCGACTCAACATATAAGGCAATGACCATACCTGTAATTAAATAATTGATTGATGAACTAATACGTTAGGAAACGAGGTGGTAGTTAGATGAAGTATTCCCAAAGTGACGACTTTCACAGAGACCAATCGATTTTGGGGTACAGTGATTACAATTTTACTCTTTTTAAACTTAGGATGCATAGTTTTGTTAGAAGATACACAATATACTTTGGAGGATGGAATAAAATATGAAATTAATTTTGATACATTATCAATGTCAAGTATTTTGTATTGTTAATCAATTATATTTTATTTTTTATATGACTTTTGAGATGGTTATCACAAATTTACCGATAAGAGATAGTTATAACAAAATTCAAATAGTTTTAATGACATAGTTATGCACAATTAGATGACTTTGTAAAATAATTTATAATGATAATATATCAAAATTAAATTTATAAAATATATATGTGAATAAGGATAGATGAAGGGAATTTAAGGATGTGATTCATGTGAGTGTTCTCTTTCATAAACTTATGGTCTAAATGTATTTTTTTGTTTAAATATGCTTTTAATCTCTACAAATATGGATAATTTTGGTTTTGGTTTTTTAAAAATTTTTGCTTTGGTTTTGGTCCCTCTTTATTATTATTATTATTATTATTATTATTATTATTATTATTAGGTTTTTGATCCCTATTATTTCGATACAATATTAAGTAATGATATTTATAAAAATTAAAAAAAGATTCAAAAAATATTTACAATGATTATAAGTAAAAATTGTAATATTTATAAGGACAAATGCATAATTTAAAGTCCTTAGAAGGACCAAAATATGAAATGATGGGGACAAATATATAAAAAAAAGGGAGAAAAAAAAAGAGGAACCAAAACCAAATAAAAAAATTTTAGAGGGACTAAATTCAAAACATATATTTTATATGTATAAAAACTAAAAACACATTTAATCTCTTTTTTTTTTCTGAAAATACATACAAATTTTTATTTTAAATAAATTAAGAAAGATGATTATTTCCAACCTTTTTCCCCGTTCATCATAATTTATTTTTAAGTGACTGTTTGAATGAGACTCCAAAAACAGTAATATTAAGAAAATTAATTTACATTTGCCAATATTATATCTAAATATGTTTTAGTAAATTTTTGTATATTATAATGTTGCGTTTTATATTTTAATTTACAAAAAAATGTATAAATTTTGATCTAGGGTTAGAAAATATTATTGTACCTCATTAATTTTGAGTTATATAATTGTGTGAATAGCATTTATTGATAAACATAAAAGCTTATGTTGGAATACTTAATAAAATCAATTCTCAAAACTCATAATCAATTTCTCGTCTATTTGGACGTTGTAATTGAAATATAAAATTTTAATTTCAATACTTAAAATCTTAGACTTTATATTTGAGTTTCCTAAAAGATTGAAGCATAAATTAGAATTCAAATTTTGATTTTAATTTTATTATTTACATGTGATTCAAAATTTAAGGTTAATAGAAATTAGTAACATAATTACAATTTTTATACTATAGTAATAGTTTTAAGTGTGATTTTTTTTTTTTGTGAAAATTACTTATATATAAAATAATAAATTGTAATCTAGGTGAGTTTTTATATTGTAACATTTTTATAAAAATATTGAATTTCAATCAATATGATTGCCAATAAATAAAGAAATTATTTTTGGTGCACTACCAATATGAAAGAGATTTATACTATCATCCAATCACATATTTCTATTTGTAAGATTTTTTAAGATAGTAGGCGGTTGAATCAAACAATTTTGCTGATATTATAATATATAATTAAATATCTGTATAAAAGATAGTATCATATAGATTTCAATAAGGAGAAACATTTAATAAGTTTTGAAATTGATATTTCTTAGGATATGAATTAGGAATTAAGAAGAGTTGGTGTTAGTTATTTTTTGAATTTCATAGAGTTGAGTTGTGAAATTGTAATTTTAATTATATATGTTATTCAAAACATAAATTTAAAATTGAGAAATTTAATTTAAATTTTAAGCCTTTATTCCATGCTCAATTCCAATGCCAAATGGGCATCAAAATAAAAATAATATATGATGGAAGAAGATTGGTATATCTTCTTAATGATCAATCTTAAAATTATTTTAATTCAAAATTCCATTTACAATGATATATGATGTAATTTATACAATATTCAAGCACTATCTAATAGATGTGAATGAGATTTTGAATTAAAAAAGTTTTTAGACATACTACTTGAGAGGATTTATAATTTCTGATGATGGAAATATAAGTGGTTGGAATTAATCTTAATTTGCAGTGTTTTTTTTTTTGGTGAACATCAGTAGAAAATTTAACCCAGAGCCATATGAAGTGGATAAGCCATACCTATAACCCATAAACCTTTATGGGTCGATCCAGACAACGAAAGAAAATTTGAATGGGCCAATTAGATAGTGCTGGGAATCAGACAATTAAGTGTTGATTTGGAAAAATACAAAAATGTGGCGAAGAAATTCAAAAAGTCAAATAGAAAAGAGTATTGTAAAGCAAACAAGCATCATCTGGTTTAACTATGAATAATATAATTTTTTTTATCGAAAATATTAATAATATAAATAAATATTTTGTAATATTAAATAATAATAAAATTGTTTTCAAATAATAATAATAAAATTAAATTCTAAAATTAAAACATTAGAGAAATAAATGAATGAATAAAATAAAGGAAGGGAGGATAGAAAGAATAAAATGGGTCCAAGTTTTCTGCACCTAAGAAAAGATTCGAAATTGAATTAGTATGGGTTGATAAGATAAAATAATTTTATATTATTAATTAATAAATATAAAAAAATTATAATAAATTTTTTATTATAATAAATAATTATTTATATAAATTAATATTTTTTTTATTATTTTTATTAATTAATATAAATAATATAAAATTATTTTATATTATCCAACACATTTAAATTAAATTCAAGGAATCGGAAAAAATGGAAAGCGACTTCAAATTGGTGTGAAGAAATTACTGTCTCTCCATCCTCAATCATTCCATAGTCGTTTAGCTTCTTCAAGTTGGTTTTGTCTCCCTTCCCTTTTCTTTGTTTGTTTGGGTTTTTCTCCCTATCTGCGATTCTCTCTATACTTTCCTTCATAGATCGGAAGGAAGTCTTGTTCTGCTGTTACCATGGCCTCTAAGCGGATCCTTAAGGAACTCAAAGACCTCCAGAAAGACCCTCCTACCTCCTGCAGTGCCGGTACCACCTTATTTCTCTTCTTTCTATCCTTTATTTATTTATTTTTGGTTCCAAATAGCAATTAAGCTTCCTATGTTACTCGATCTATGGGTTTTTGGAATTTTTATTTATCTGGGTCGGTGTCGTTTCTCTTTGTTTAATGGGTTTACCTTGATTTTATTCCATGTGTTGCTAGTTTGAACTGTGTATTATGTGAATCTAGTAAATTTACAATCTTTGAGTAAGTAGTAGGATGAGATATTTGTTCTAAGCTTCGCATCCCAGGTCGTGATTTTCGAAGATTATCGTCAATATGGGATTTTGCGAGGCTTTTATGGTTGTTAGAAACTTTCCCATGGTGATGAGTGATAACCAACGATTGATTGCTGATTCTTAACTTTGTTGAAGTCGTAATTTACGGAGCTGAAATTTCGTCTTTTTTTTTTCTTTTTTTTTTAAATTAATTCCTATTTTGTGTTCTTTTTACTGAAGCTGAAATCCTGCATTTTGAAGCTCAAACGTTGTGACTATTAGAATATCTCTACTGCCTTTTTCTAATTGAGATTTTCTCTAAACTATGAAACTGGAAGACAATTTAGTTATCTCTCTATGTGGTTGTGGAGACCATTTAGATACATGCCTTGGAAGTTAACTCTTGCTTTTAGATTATGTTAGGCTGATATTATCTTTCTAAATGTTTATGACATTTCTGAATTGCCACAATTTATATATATCAAATAAGCAGATGTAAGTTTGTGAGTCTGCATAACATTTTCTGGTGTTAAATTTGCTACTTTCTTGTGTTTATCACATTTACAGGTCCTGTAGCAGAAGATATGTTTCACTGGCAAGCAACAATAATGGGTCCCCCTGATAGCCCTTATGCTGGTGGTGTTTTCCTAGTTACCATTCATTTTCCTCCTGATTATCCATTCAAGCCACCCAAGGTCTTGCCTTAGTCCTGCTAAATACAGCCTAAACAATTCTGCCTTTGTTATGCTTGGAGAATAGTCGACTTTTGCCTTCATGTTGTCAAAGTTTTCTATTATTCTTCTATCTTGGATTGTTCATACAATCTATTAATTGCATTTTTTGTGGAATTTTTTTAAAACGTTTCATTTTTCTTTTCAATCATCCAATGCACCCTTCTTTTATTGTGCAGTCATCTTGTGGATTTCTTTTAGAAATTTTATTTTTATTATCAACCATCCAATGCACCCTTCTTTTATTGGACAGTTAATATGGTCCATAATTTAGTGTGAGTGCCTTGACTGAGATGTTTATGCTAGTGATAGAGGTATTTTCATGTCCAACAATCTCACTCATTTGAATGGGCTCTTTCCACCTCAGATCTGAAATGGGTGTTAAGTTTCTAGACTCTATCCTCTTCTATTTCTGGGAAAATGAAGAGAGTTTTTCAAATGACTTGCATTTGCATTACTAGATATGACTTCCAATTCCCATAAAAATTTGTTCAACCTTCCTTTTGTGCCCATCTACCAATTTGCTTGCAGGTTGCATTTAGGACTAAAGTTTTTCACCCAAATATCAACAGCAATGGTAGTATTTGTCTTGACATCTTAAAGGAGCAGTGGAGCCCCGCCTTGACAATATCTAAGGTTCTGACACTATATTAAACCTGTTAACTACAATGTTTGATGGCCCTCACCCGTGATGGAAAGGAAATTTTGCAATACAACAACAATGCTTATATTCTTATAAGCATATAGTGAAATATTTTGGTAGTGACTCTAGACTTGGCTAACATTGCATATGATACAAATGCATGTCAAATTTTGCACCTTTTATATCTCTATCAAGGCACATTGGCATAGAAATACGTAGATAATAAGTCACTTGGTGAGCAAATGCTAAACATTAAGTTATGAGCAGTATTTAGCACATGGCTACATACTTATTGTCTGTTTGATGATGATGTTGTATACCATAGTCCAGAATTATTGATGAATACATATGCTATGAAATATCTTGGGTCTATTTAATACTCAATAATCTACTGTCGCAGATTAGTTACTAGTTACTGTCACTAATATTTGGACTTAGAAAGAATATATCCTTTTTATTTTATTTTTTGAGATATACTTTGAGTTAGAACCTTGAGATTGCTCCCAGTTTTCTTCTAAGGTTTGCTTTCCATTTATGAACCCAATCCAATTTTAAGAGGTGTTTGCTGATGTGAATGTGGTGTTCATTAGACTGCATGCATTTGGTGTACCTTACCAATCATATTAAATTTTACAGAGAACATTTCCCACTCAAATGTGTTGTCCTTGTTATGGGGAAACATTTTTGTGAGAAAAGTCTGGAGGGATATGATTAGAATAATGCATGGTTAAGACCCTCGATTCCCTTGAATTATTGCTGTTTTTTAAGTGGGTGGGAAGGGTTTGTGTTTCGTTTTTCAGGTGTTGCTCTCCATTTGCTCCCTATTGACGGATCCAAACCCAGATGATCCATTGGTGCCTGAGATTGCTCATATGTACAAGACAGACAGGTCCAAGTACGAGACGACAGCTAGGAGCTGGACTCAGAAGTATGCAATGGGCTAGCAATAGCATAGCATGTTTGAAGGCATTATATTATAGGATAGGACTTGTTCCTTCCATTTGATAATAATATTGTATAATCTATCTATGTATCTTTTCATTCCTGCCGTTGACATATTGAGTAAGGATAGGTCTTTATGTTATCCCATCCATCCGCGAAAACATTAGTAATGTTGAGTTTGTTTGTATGAAAGTTCTTGTCCAGTGCTTGGAAGTACATACTATTTTATATAGCTCGTGTTCATTGTTCTCCCGTATGAGTTAATCTGTAAGATTTAGTTTTGATTCCTAGTTTTCACTAATTCAGGTTTAAGTTATTTAAGTACTATCGGGCCTTGGGGTGCAAGCAAGAAGCATGGTCCAGCCAGAGCTCCTTCCCTACGTCCCTACTTTCAACTTACACCTCCTCTACCTCTACCACTGCCTACGCCCCTTGAGTTCTTTTTCTAAATAGTAAATACTTTGGGTCTTACTTTTTCATATTTTTGTTAGCCTTTAAGTATTTATTGGAACAGCACTGCTCTGTGGTGCGAAAAATGTGGCAATTATTAATTGCTTTTCATTACACAAATTTGTATTAAAAAACTTAAAATATTTGTTGAAAATAAAAGACTAAAAGTTCGTTTGGATTGACTTTTAAAAAATTTTTTTTTTTCTTTAAACTTTTTCTAGGGCAGCATTATATTTTAGGAAAAATTATTTTATATTTGGATAAAATGTTTTAAAAATGTTTTTAATTATTAAAAGTATTTATAAGTATGTTTGGATATAAAAAAATAAAAATATTTTTTTATAATAAAATTATAAAAAAAAGATATTCAAAAAAAAAAAAAAGAGAAATGGGGTTTGATAAAGGATAAGAGGAGAATGATATATAATTATGTGTTATAATTTTGAATAAAAATAATAAAAATTTTTGAAAGATAATTTTATTAAAAATTATTTCTGTTTTTGTTTTTTTAAAAAAAAAAATTGGGTATTTCTATTTTAAACAAAAGTGATAAACTGATTTTTTTTATTACAAGTATTTTTTTAAAAGTTGTATTTAAACAACTTTAAAAAACTTATAAAAATATTTTTTTCAAACATAAAAGTACTTTTTCTTAAAAAAAAGTCAATTTGAACTGGCGTTAATTAGCAGAGTTTTCTTTATTTTTTGGTAAAATAAGAAAAGAAAATAGAGAGCCTAGTGAACGTTAGGCGAAAGACAGTTGTTTTACTACTGAAAATAAAAATGAAAGGACTATGTCCAACGTTACCTACCTACAACGCGATGGACGTCGTAAAACAAGGGATATAATTGTGTAATTTCATTTTCCTCTTTTGTAACTCAATTGATATAACCGATTTATGTATAATAATCTCAAATGATATGATATACAGAAGTAACAGTTTCAGTTTGATAAACAGCTAGTTGTATTGTCTCTTGTATGTGGTCTAGTTAATTTATACAACATATACTTAATAATATACAACAAATTATAGCTGTACACCTGCGACACAAGGTGAATTTATTATATCGACCCAAAAGAAAAGGTGGATTTATTATTAAAATTTTTTTAAAATAAATTAATGCAATACTTAACATTTATGGAACACAGTTGTATAAAAATAAAAATTTATGCAAAATTATACCCATAACACCACTTTAAGCAGCATTTGTTTCACCTTTCGAAAAATAATGATTATGAAATTAAATTTTTTTATATAAATAAA
Source organism: Pterocarpus macrocarpus (assembly GCA_031439585.1). Taxonomy (NCBI): domain Eukaryota; kingdom Viridiplantae; phylum Streptophyta; class Magnoliopsida; order Fabales; family Fabaceae; genus Pterocarpus; species Pterocarpus macrocarpus. Next base: position 2,174,232 of record CM062515.1, on the reverse strand, counting down.
AAAAATAAAATAGATTTTTTAAATTTTGATTATTTTTATATCAAAAATAATTTTTTTAGTAAAAAAAATAATTTTATTTTGTCAAAAAATCTTGCTCAGTCGCATCCTAAATATGACACTTACTTTTGGTTATACGGTATCCAATCAACCATCAAACATAAAGTCAAATCAGCATTAGGTTATTGTTTAATTACCTCATTCATATTATTTTTTTACATAAAAAAATAATCAATGAATAATAGAAAATATTATAGATTCAACTTTCCTAAACAAGATGCTTGATACAGCTAGTGAATCAATATCATGATTGTACGAAAAAGTTAATATTTCTTTCAATTTCAAGGTACCTTGATGGCCAAGTATAAAAAGAAAACAAAACAAACTTGATAGTCAAGTTTTGAGCGTGGGAATTAGCTTACTTTATATAACTTGAGTTTGACTTCAAAAACATCTTATTTATAGGTGATTTTATATTCCCCAAACTTCTCCCTTTTTACAACAATTTCTCTTTAGTTTTTGAACCCCAAAACTTTTATTACCTCTAAATTTTTCATACTCATAAATAGTTGGCAACTTTGAGTCTTTGACACATTCAAACGAGTATATAAATTCAAATACTAAGAACATAATTTTTGTGGGTAAAATACTTATAATCTTTATATTCTAATAATCTAATAATTAAATGAGAAATAATTTTATGAACGACTTAAATAGTTTTTAACCTTTAAAAATATTTCATAAGTTGTCCTTTTTTTTAAATTTTTTTTGACAAGTATACATTAAAATATCTTGAAAAGACCAATAAGTATTTAAAGTTTTATCTCACCCATGTTCCTTTTAAAAGTGTTTAAATATTTTAGAGTAAATAAACTTTTTAATTTTAATATTTTAAAATTGACATCAGTTTGGTATTTAAAAATTTTTTGACATTAATTTATTCTTAACACTTTGAAATTGACATCAATTTAGTCATAAAAAAATTTTGACATCAATTTAGTTCTACAAAATTTTTCATAAAATCAAATCTTCCATCAAATCATTAGTATAAAGACTAATTGATGTCAAAATTCAAAAAGTTATAATTAAATTGATGTCAAAAATTATTTTAAGACCAAAATTGATGTCAACTTTAAAATATTACAGCTAGAATATTTACTCAATATTTCATATTGGCAAATTTAGGCATTTTTAAGTTAAAAATTACAAAATAAACAGATAAAAAGTGTACTAACCAAATAAGCTTTCATAATTTTCGAAAATCTAATAATAAACGTGTAGTCATTTTTTTTTAAAAGAATAACGTTTAGTTTTGTAATTACATATATTTCTTAAAATATTAAAACAAAATAGCCATTAGAAAATAAGAAAATAATTTCTAAGGCAAACGTAGGTTTATTTACGATCCAAACAACACAGGGCGAGGCCACATGATGTTACATGTGGTCTATAAAATGGAACGGTTTTTTTCCCAAATGCGGCGAGTCATATGCTTGTCACACGCTCACACTGGAATCTACGACTCCGTCTTTCCTTTCAAGTTGAAAATCCCCTAGAACTTTTAAAAATAAGAAAATGAAAGTTTTGAATACAAAAAATCATAATCAACACAAATCATGATCATAATTAGTAGTTATTAAGAATCAGCAGCTACTATAAAAGCTGATTAATAGCCCGCACCACAGGAAGATATTTCTCCTTGTGAGGATTCTCTTGATCTTCCTTCTTCCTTCTCCCTTCGCCTCCCCATGCTTTCTTCAACCTTCATTACTCCATGGTAGCCAAGTTCAATGAGCAGGAAAATTGTAACCTACAAAGTTCTCAAACCCGGTACTTTGAATGCAGCACCAAGGGCGGTTCGGATTTCAGTGATGGATCTATATGCCACTGACTCTTCCAGTGATGAGGATGAAGGGCTCACTCACGGTACCAAAGTGAAGAAGATTGTGCATGAGATCAGAATTGTGGATCCTTCAAATGACATAGTGAATAACAAGGTGCCACTGAAGCAAAGTTCTAAACAACACAAGGGGAAAAGGGTAGTCACAAAAACTCAAGAGGGTGTTGGTAGGAAGCTTCGTGGAGTTAGGCAAAGGCCATGGGGAAGATGGGCAGCGGAAATAAGAGATCCTACAAAGCGTAGCAGAGTGTGGTTGGGCACCTATGACACTGCAGAAGAGGCTGCTATGGTTTATGACAGAGAGGCTATTCGCCTTAGAGGCCCTCATGCTCACACCAATTTCCTCAAGCCTCCGCAGAAGCAGCATACACACACAAGTGAAGGTTTTGGTATAGACATTGACACCAATGTTGCTTCTTTTGATGGAGATGGGTTGGCTGAGGATGTGAATTGTGGCTATAATTCAGGTATAGGGTCTCATGATCTGCCTTCACCCACTTCTCCCACTTCTGTTCTTATATTTCAGTCTGCTGAATCTAGGAATAAGGTTTTAGAAGAGTGTACACCCATGGAGGAGGAATGGGAGTTCAGAGATGAATCGTGTTTGCAAGATAGGTCGTTCTTAGATTCACCTTCCATTGATTGTTGTTCGGACTTTGAAACTCCTCCCCCAATTTTTCTTGATGAAAGGAGTGTACCTCATTTAATTTCCAATGACAATTTCAGTGATACTGCTTGTAGAATTGATGAGGACTTTGAGTCATGTAATTTGGATTTAGATAATTACTTCTGCAATGACACGCCAAATTGAACTTGAGGGAGGTTTTCATTTCCAGCAGCATGATTGGTTTTCTGCCTGCAGCAGTTTCTCACGTACTGAATTTTAGCTATTCATGGCAATATTTGAGCAGAATGCAGAGGTGATAGTATTAGATTGACTTCTGTTCTTTAAGTGTGTTTTAGGCTACCTGAGGCATGTAAAGACGGAGTATATGTGAATTCATAACTTTGCTTCCTTCAAAATTTGTTTTGTGAGTGTGTTATTTTGGTCATTCTAATGAATTTTAGATGCTGTCAAACTGTGATTTGCCGTTCTGGCCCTCTTCTATGAAGATGTTATTATTAGCTTTTTGTAAAATCTGATGTTCCTTGTCGTCTAAACATCAAAGTTTGATGGGTTGGTGGGATATTTCTCTTAATCCATTGACTTAAATTTAAGCGTAAGGCTTACAAAGGCTGCCAATTATGCATTAAGATTAAAGTTCTGTTTCACATCACACGTTCAATGGGTGGCCACCTTAGACATCTCACATCCACACATACCGCATCTTGGTTAGCCATACTTTTGGAGGTAAGACCTCGTTAGTACAATTTTCCTGTTCCGTTATGTCACCAATTGTAAAATCAATGACAGTTATAAGGTCAAGCGGTCTATGATTGGGGCATTAGACAAGAGAATATACATATGTGAATGTGGGTATTAGCATGTTTGTTAAAGGTCACTTTTTCATGGACAATACAATACTTGTGTTTTCTTAGCCAGTCGATCGGAGCTAATCCGCGAAGTACATACATTTGTAATCGTGGGTAGTTATAGACTTCTAGTGGTGATAAAAAAGGTAAAGAGTGCTCTCAGCTTGGCTCTTATAGAGGTTGCCTTTCCTCTCAAAGGTACCATTCATGGAGTGCTGGAGGGGATTTTGTATTATTTATCTCGCATAACAAAAATTACATATGTCGGCATGACTTCTCGTTAAGAATTCCATGTGCATAGAACTTAAAAAACACGAATATGGAATGTAGTCGGGAACCACTTGAGTACAAAAGCTAATATTATTTGTACTTATTTTGTCCATATAATAGGAGAGAAAGATATAAAAATAATGAGTCTACCATTTTGTATTATTTTAATATTTATTATTATATATCTTTTTCTCTTATTATAAATCTAAAATGAGTAAAAAAATAATAATATAAATATTTTTTTTTCTACCAAAATGTTTTATTATAACCATACCAGCCAACTTGGCAAACAGGGATTTTGTGTACTATGAACAAATCACTTGGACCCACAGGCATTGACGAATTGACCCACTGAATGAGTCCTTGATTAGAAGCACTATGGAACATAACATACATGCCTTGACTATTGAGTATGGTGCCTGGATCTGGCTGGATCTGGTTGCCACTGTGCTCTCTTTCCTAGGCTTCTCCACAAGCCATAAAAATTTCTTAATATCTTCACATAAAATACACATTTTGGTCTCTTGGGAAGGGAGGGCAATGGGGAGGCTCCTATAGTAGCCATTGGTCTTTCATTCTTGAAATTCTAAGAGAATGGTTAGCAGCCTTTCCAGTTAAGTATCCCAGCGTGCATCTTCTATCTCCCTCTGGCAATAGAGAGAGTGACTTTTCTTTGTTTGGTCAACATTTTGCAAGCAAATGGGATGAGGATTTTGCAGACTTTTTCATTGTCTGATGCGTGTGTATGTGTGAAGGAATGAGATTCAGAGCAACTTGCATGCCCCAGTCCCGCTAAGGTGTTCAAAACCAGATTGATATTCATGCAATTGCAAGCCTGTCATTGGTCCTTTTCTGAACACCTTTTACTGCGGTCAGAGACTTAGAATTGCTCCACTTACCTTTTCATGGGGTCTAGTTCCGCCACTTTCTCTAGTCAATTTATTTTCCGGATGTGAAACAAAAATTTGGAAGAAATAATCATAAGCACTTGATCTTGATTTCATGGTCTATAATAATTGGATTTTCAAAAAAATACAGGGCAAAATTTTTTAGCAAGTAGAAACACTCTTGAATTATAACAGCCTTACTATTGCAATGAGTGATGATGCTCTATTTCAATTACTTAAAGCAAGGATTACAAGTGATTGATCTTCTAAAACTGTTAAAAAATTTCAGGTGCAAAACCTGTATATATCAATGAATATCCGTTAATGAGTATGAATAATCATTAATGATTATTACGATTACTTTATCTTTGTAAAAAGCTTTTTTGATACCACCATGGGTTAGCGTTCAAATAACGATGACCGTTATGATACTTGAAAGAGTTTTTCTTGTGCTTCTACTTACATAAAAGTAAATAATCTTTTCTTAAACAAAATTGCGATCGATTATTAAACTTTCAGCAGTCCAGTGCAAATAATAGAATTTAAATGGTAAGCATTGTGAAATCTGAAAATAGCAACAGCCAGCAATTATGGAGTCTAGAGTCAGTGCATTTTACATAAAAGTTGTTTCTCTTAACCTTTCAAAAACTTTTGGCCATCCTTTTTTTTTTTTTTTTGACAATTTAAAAAATTAAAGAGGGCAAATTGTGAGATAAATGCAATAGTGAATTCACCTATTTAATTATGTTTTCTTGCTTCTTCTTCAATGGATAATGGAAATGTAAAACTTTCCCACCTCATTAAACATTAAGAGTCTTATAGTAAATTTTTGAGAACCTAATTTTTCTTTAATCTTCATGAAACTTAGATTATGTTTGAATTGGTGAAAAGTAATGAAGTGAAGGGAATAAATAATGGTTGTATTGTTTAGATATGTAAAAAGTAGATGGAATGGAATAAAAAATGATGGAGTTATAATGGGATAGAATAGGAAGAATGTGAAGAATGGGATAGAATTATAATTTTTTAGTTATAATCCTTTTCATTTCATCCTTTTTTACTATGATTTCCAAATAATGGGGTAGTAATTTTATTCCATTCCATCCTTAAATATCCAAATAATAGAGTGGAATCTTCACTTCATTCTATTCTGCTCCGCTCTATTTCATTCCATAATACTTCATTCCATTTTATTAATCATTAGTTATCTAAACATAGCTTGAATGATGAAAATTCTCTAATTCTGAAAATTCTAGATAATTGTGCATTTTTTAGGCCTTCAAAGTTTTGCATAACAAATCCTTGGTGAAATATTAATATTACATGAGTGTATTAGAATATCATGGTGGTCAAGTTAAGCATTTTAACTTAACAATCTATATTTTAAACTATTAACATCGTAAAGATATATGAGAGTTTAACGTATTACTTAAGAAGTATTTATTGCATGCATAATATAATATAATAAACTTTTGATAGTCTTATTTCAATAAGACTAAAATGTGTTTAGTTATAGTTTGTAAATGATAGTTTAATTCGATAGAAAAGCAGCGATTTTCATTTTTTAGACTGAAAATTGAATTTAATTTTGATAAGTATTTGATTTTTTAACTTATTATTTCAAAAATCTTACAAATTATAATATATAATTAAATAATAATATAAAAAAATTTTACGTTAATCTTGTATCAAAATTAATTTCTCAAAAATTATATTTAAACTTAATTTAATTAAATATGTTAAACAAATTAAAACTCAGTTTTCACTTTTTAAATCATTATTATTTAGGTGTCTGATACAACAAACCCAAAGCTAATTGGGAGTTAATGTAAATTCAACTCGCTTTAAAGACGGGATTTCCCTGCTCCCTCTTGTCATAACATAACGTAAACTTGGTTGGCATTAATATGCTTATTCTAGACAAGACAAAATTGTACGAGAGAGAGAAGGAGGAGAAGAGGGTCCGTTTGAGAAAAGGCTGCAAAAATGAAAGCAAAAACACTCAGCTGTGAGACAGTTCTCTACACCTACAAATGGTTAATCTTTGTCGGGGCAGAATTGCAACAGACATTTTTCTCTCTTTTTTTTTTTTTTTCCGCTCAACTGCGCTTCAAAACAGCTATGTAAAAAGTACGCCAATGTTGAAAACGATCCTGATTTCAGTGTCGTGCAGCTACTGCGTGTAAACGACAACTGATGATCAACGAAGGATCTCCCCTTGACAGTTGACACTGCTCCGTTAACACTCGTGAATGAATATGGACAACTGGGATGTCGTCCACCTGTGTACGACAACTTGCTGGGTGTGTTTAGACGCCGCATTTTCTCTGCTTTGGTCCCCCGACTCTTTTTTTTTTTTCCCTCATATATATATAAAATAACGACGTTTATATACTATAATTTTATTATATTATTCTTATATTATTTTTTAACCGGTAAAATAAAAAAATATCTTTAGTATCATTTAAAAAAATTATATTTTATTAAACAAGGAAAAATGTGAAAATATATGTATAATTGTTTTACTTTTAAAAAATGTCCAAAAAATAAAAATGCATTCACTATTGTCTATTCAGTTAGTCCTTTGGATGCGTTGGTCCCCTACTATGCACCAGGGATCCAACTTGTCATCTGAACCACAAAACGTTAATTTCAGATACAAACGACAAGACTTTAATTTTCGTTTCTATTCTCTCTTTCTTTCGCTGATGGAGCCAATGAGGAACACGAGGGACAATACCAATAACTAACGCTTTAGGTGTACAATATCTTGTTTACTTGAAAACATTATATATTAGTTAACCTCTAAATTTATGTAATAACATTTTTCTCTCTTTTTTTTTTTTATGGGAACATTTCTCTTTTTTTATTAAATGGAATGACGCAAGTTTACATATTTGACTAATTTCAATTGCCTATAATATTAACGACAGCGCGAAATGGAGTTTTTCCACAAGAACGACTTATCTGATATTCACATCTATGCTTTCATTCAAAAAACGAAAACTATTTTATCACTTTAAGTCCTTATTTATATCTAAAATATTCCAGCTTTCAAAACATGTTTAGGTTGTATATGCATTGTTTCTTTCATCTTCACTCTCATAATGACTCTGCCATATATATTTTTGGTTTTTAGAATTGTTCACATAATTTTGGGTCAAAAGTAGTGATTTCTGTTAGTAAATTTTATTTTATTTTTTAAAGTAGCAACTTTGGTATCCAAATATTTGATATTACAAGTAAAGTTCATTTGAGATCATAATCCATTTTTATTGTGATCAACCACTTTTGAATCATGATAAATGCACACATCCTCCATATTAGATTTTGATAAACTTAATGGTTGAATTATTTGATCATAATAGTTATCATTTAAAAAATTAAAAGTTTAAACTAATGTATCAAGTATGATTTGAATGATAGCATAAAACTCTTTATACTAAGGATAATTTGAAAGTTTATATATGGAAAATAAAAACTTTATATATAACAAATGCATGTTTAGAAAAAATATTTTTATGATTATAATTTTTTTGTAAAAAAATCTCTAAAAAAATATAATTATAAATTATTTTAAATTTAAAATAAGTGAATCTAAGTACACTGATTGGGCCAGAAAGATACACCAAACAGTCAAGGCATTGGCAAAATAGATACACCAAACAGTCAAGGCGTTGCGGCATTGGCACAAATAGCACTCAATTCGTATTTCATAATGATACAAACTTCACTAACTAAATGTGAAATTTTCATATTAGAGATCCAATCATCACCTTTCAAAGAAAATGTCAATCATTTCCAAAAGCTAATTAAAAATAAAAATATATGAGATATGATAGAGAAATTTATTCACTAATTTTAGAATCGATAAAATGTAGATTTTTAAGAAGAAATATTAACTCTTTAATTTTGTTTCGATAAAGCAATGGCATTCTTTTTTCTTAATAATGAAATTAACATTTAAACTTATGATCGTTAGCAAACAATTCAAATTTCTCATGAATCTACCATTCATAATGATTTAAATTGAAGGCTATTTCATGCACATTGTGTGTGCAAATTAATTCTTTTAGAACCTTTAAAAGGAGAAAAGAAAAGTTCACATAGTAACTAAAGTCCCGAGCGATATTTTTGTCAAAAGTGATATCACCTTAGAAAAAAAGGTGGCTATTATGCCATGAACCCTCAGTTTACTTTATCCTTCTTTAGAAAGCATAATAATAATAATAATAATAAAAAGGGGAAAGAAGAAGTCTATTCATTTTGAATTTTGACCTAAAGGATCTTATGAGTGTGTGACTTCTTCATCAAGCCTAACGCGGATAGGTTGGATCCCATTTAGCCGCAGCTTAGAAGATTTTTATGGGCGCAAGTGGACCAGCAAAATCTTGTATGACCATATCTAAGGGATTTAACCCGAGAAATACCATCATTTTCGGTAGATTGTGTTCAATGTACAGCATACAGTGGTATTATCTATCAATCAAATGGGATTGCGGTGAGCCCCAACAAGTAGGGCCACCACCAAGGCCCAGTTCACCTACTACGGTCATGGAAATTGGAAACTCGCTACAGGAGCCCTATGAGTCTATGACCGTCCAACCCAAGGAAAATAAAATAAAATTAATATTAATGGTACAGGGGTTGAATCAATCCCTTAATAAACTAAAATTTTTTTTATACATTTAATACTCACACAACTAGATTATCTAGTAAATAGTTATTAGAAATATAGTAAGTGTTTGTTGCAATTAGTTATCAAATAATTTGAAATGTAAGCAGAATATATATCACAAAATATTATCGAAATATGAGTTTAAATTTAATAGATATGACAGAAAAATAGGACCATAAAATATAAGGGATAGAAAAGCTTGCACCAAGAATTTATACTAGTTCAATCTCCACAACTTGGAGTTTATATCCAGTCCCCACAACTTTGTGGGATTTTTCACTATGAGCATTCTTTGATACAATAAGCTTCTCCAAGCTCTATTACACTTTTACTCAACCTTGAGTTATCTTACCAACTAAGAGACTTCTCTTAATGGTATTTTTCTCACTTATGTATCTCACAAGATTTTCTTTTCTCTCAAGCTTTACTTAATTGAGTTATAACAGATTTAGGATACAAGGTAAGTAGAAGAGATATTGAGTACAAGAAGCACAAAGTTCACATGAGAGTTTACAAAGAATTTTTGTCACACAGACTAGGTCAATAAGACTAATGTCACAAAGATTCTAAACTAAATTTAGGAAACAAGTATTTATAGAAGCTTTAGCTCATGAAGAGACTTGGACTCCATCCAATTGATTTGAACGTTGGGGAGTTTTTTAAGAGTCCATGGAGTTATTTTTTTATGCTGCCACATGTTGATTCATGTGTTATAACTTTTTCTCTTTTATAATATGATTCAATTTGTCTTTTTCTCCATTTGGTATATCATCTTTTTGCTTCTTCTTTTTATATTTCCATTTTAGTGTAATAAAACTTAGGAGAATACAAAATATGCTTTTCATATCAGCAATTTTTGCTGATATAGCTATTGTAAACACTACATTATTGAGTCAACTATTTGGTTTTTTGTGCTTTTGAGTCTCGAGATTAGCAGTGACTATATTTGCTACTTTTGTAATAGATTTGCTTTAGGATTTTTACTTTTTGCCGCTAGAGTGTCTAGTTCCTACACACATGAAATAGAACCTTTCCAAGATCAAGTCCAAAGAGCTTTTATCACACATTTTGCATCATCATTATAATGAATTTTACTATAGATCCAACAAATATGTAGCTATTTATAGTTTTATTATGTTGTTAAATAAGTCTCTATATTTTAAAAATTTTTAATTGAGTCTTTATACTTTTAATTATGTTCTGTTACATCATGAATACTCAATAGACTTTCAATTAAATTTATTAATGTCAATATTCTTATCTCCTCTTTCCCTTACGTTAACCTCATAGTTAAATAATTTTAATGAACATACTATTTTATAGAGCATTTGGCAAATTTTCAATTTCTATTTAATTTTAAAATTTAAATTCTACAAAAAGAGTTAAAAAAAATTATACAATTCGACAAAAATTTTAATTATATTAGACAAATATAAAAAGAATTATTAGAAAAATTGTTAAAATCACTTTGTTGTTCACTATCTTTAAACAAGAAATTGGTAGTTGAGTATGTTATAGTAATGATCCTTTAATAATTACATTACCTATATCAATTGATGACACTTATATATTTTTTCTTTAATAAGTTATGATATCAATTTATTTGAAATAAATTATGATAATAATTCTTTCATATTTGTTGTGACAAATCTATACTAATATCCGTCAATATTTAGGATTATACAATTCCCTCGAATATGAATATGAAGATTAATAAGAAATAATCTATGACTTTAATAAGATTGAAGAAGTGAGACCAAATAATTATATTTTTTTCTTTTATTTTTTTTTATATTCCAAACTATTACATCTTAAACAATATTTAAAGTGTAAATAAAATTTTAAAACATGTAAATAAGGTAATTAATAAAATATTATTTATGATTTTGGATAATGATATTCTTGAATTTGCATAAAAAAAGAGAAATTATGAAATTTACTAAAAATATTATAATCATAGAGATTATATTAAAAAAATTTAATAAATTTTTGTGTGGTTCAAAATGAAATGATAGAGGAAGAGAGATTTCAATAGTGACTAATTTAAAAATGTTAGTAAAAGAGAGAATCAAGATATTGTATTAAATATAAATTAAATAATAAAATTTGAATTTTATTTAAATTAATTTAAAAAAATTTAATGTGGCTCAAATAAAAGGATAGAGAGATATTTTAATAGTGTATCTTTTAGAAAGATTTTGGAGGAGAAAATTAAGGCAATCTATTTATTGTAGATTAAATTGTGAAATTATTTATTTTTTTAATAAATTTAATAAATAAAAAATTGAAATATTTCCTTTAATAGTAACTTTTACAAAATGATAAAGAATCAGAATTCATAATACATGACATAACTTCCCTTATTTTGAGTCTTAATTATTAGTATTATTACTAGATTAGTAGATTAGTAGATTTGAAAAAATTACTTAAATAGTAAAATTTGTCCAGAATATACACCAGATTCTCTAGAAGTTGAATTCTCAATTATTTGATACACTTATGTTTTAATATTAGATGTCTACATAATAAGCATTGGTAATTAAAGTAGTAAAATCCTTTAAATTGATTTACAAATGGGTGGAGATGGACGACTAGACAGGCGCATCTGAGTGCTGCCACAGGGGCTCCACTTGCCACGGAATATTTGATTTGAGCCATAATAGTTTGTCCAAACACCAAGCTTGTAATCTGATCATGGCACCGCCAATGTAGCAATAAAGACCAAGAACACCACTCCACACAGGGTTACTTGTCGTGTTGTCAACAGACTCAAAACACCCTTTTCTCTTTTAATATCTTACTAATTGTTCACGTAAGTCCTTTTTAAATGGGGACTTTATGATTCAACTTCATGAATAACAGTTCGTTTTTACTGCTCGGCTAAGACATTTTTACTACGATCAACTATTTTTTTATTTCAGTTATTTTTTTCTCCTTGTTATTATCTTATTGTTCTTTTGTAACAAGGTAAGGGTATTTATTATATCCCATTTTCGGGCAATTTCAACGGGGTATTTTTGTAGGGGATTGATTTATTTCTAATTGATTTTCCTACATGATTCGAACCTAAATAGTTAAGATAGGATTTTACCTTCTTAACCATTGGACCAATTTCCTTTGATTAACAGGGATCAATAGGTAATTTTTCAGCATAACAATGGTTTTCATGTTGAGCTAAAAAAACAGTAATTTTCCATCAAAATAATAGAAAATCTTTTTGAGGGAGAGAGAGAGAGAGAGAGAGAGAAGGGGGGGGGGGGGGGGGGGATTTCCTACATCTAAGTGATGGTGTAGTTAGTGGTGTGAGAGTAGGAGGAAGAGTGGAGTAAACGTGGGTCGGACAAGTGCTGTCCAGGGATGCGACATCCTCTAGTGCCAACACACAGGCCACTAAAGCTGCTAAAGGTCTCTGAAACGGCCCAATTGGGAGGTCCATGTTAGAGAGGATTGGCCATAAGGTCCAATACGGACCACTTCCTGACCAAAAAAATATATTCAGAGCACTTTGATATTGAATTATAATCGTGTTTTAAGTCTGGATTCATTAATCACTGGTTAGTGGTTATGTAAAAGAGATTTCCTAAGTAATTTATGAGGAAAATGTCTGTGGTAATTTTCTCACTCTTTTTTTTTTTTTCTAAAAAAAATCTTGGTACTGAAAGCATGCAATAGAATTGAGATTTCACAAGATAATATTACTTCCAAGATATGCAAAAGTGAACAGATTAGAATCCTTCTGGTCATAAAAGTAATGTTTTAACATAGATTTGTCTACACTGTAGTGGATGCTGACCAGATAGACTTGTTTAAGATAATCGAGCCTCTTTTCCCATGGAAAAAAAAAAAAAAGTACCGCATAATTTTATTATACCCCAACGCCCACATAAATTTAATGGGTTTCAATCGTTCTCTTCTTGTACTTCCATTTTATGTCCACATTCCATTTTTTGACGAGTTTATGTCCCCATTCTTTCACTATCATGACGCCTATCCTTTCACAAATCTGTGTCTCTACCAATGATTCTGTTTGTCTTGCTCTGCATAATTGGCAGCAGATGCCAACATTCTCCTCGAAGAAACGGAAGAAGATTACCATAATATACGTTCTAAAGCTACAAATTCATTTCTGAGTCTTTTTATCCCTCTGCACGGATCCCATTTTCTTCCAAAGTAGCCTTTATTATTCATTTTTCACCCCCATCGAAAATTTTCACTCTTATATAGACTTTAGAAAAACTTCGATCTTATAATTTTTAATTTTCTAGATAAATAAGTCATTATAAATTTGTTCTCTCTCACTTAAAAGATATATCAAATTGATTTGAAAATTGAAATGTATAAAAGGTACATTTTTTAAAAAATATTTTAACATGCTGAATATTATGCGTATAAACTATTCAATATTCATACAACTAGATTTAAATCTAAAAAATTCTTTGTAAATCAAATCTTACGTCATCTTTTGTTGGCAGGATAGGATGGGTGTTTTATTTCCTAGGTGTGGTTTTGCCTTTGCTATTATTCGGAGATACCAAAAATGCCTTTTATTTAAAATTTTTAAAAATTTTATTTGTATATATTATTAGTATAAAAAAATTTATACAAATATTTAATTATATATTATTATATTAAAAAATATTTAATTTAATTATTTATTATTTTAAAAATTATAAAAATAAAAATATTTAATTAGGTAACAATAAATTTTACACTATTAATGTATCAAAATTAATCTTATTTTTTAAATAATAAAAATAATTTAATTGTAAACTTTCTTATCTTAGTATTACAAAACCCAACAAAATAGCAAAATTTTAAATAAATTGATTTAATATTGAAGAGAATCAAATCAATACATTTTTTATTAAATTTTAAATACAAAATTTAATTCTTAATTTAATCTCAATCTCAATCTTAATAACTTTCAAAATTAAGGACGTATTTATTTTAATTTTTTTTGATAAAAAATATCTTTTTAATAACAATTATTTATTTTAATTTTTACTCAAAAATTAAAAATAAATTTTTATTTAAAATATTATTTTTTTATTAAAATAAACTGAAACAAGTACACCATAAATCAATGTAAGCCAAATTGATTCTAGTTATTAAACCTTCCATAAAGTAAAGAATGTTTAAAAAAGAAATAAAAATTAATTCTAGGATATTCGTAACGGGGGTGCGAATGCGTGATGGGCAGTTTCGTCAAAATGCAGACCAATTGGTTGGCGCCCTCAATCTCACGCCACGAATGTCTCCTCTCTCCCTCTTTCTTCTCTTCTCTTCACCCATGCAGACCAGAGCCGACCCTTCCCTTAATTATTATATCATATATTACACACACACACACACATAGCATCAGACCCTAATTCCGAGAGAATAGGGGATGGTGGGTTCCAAACCGAGCTTACCTTCAAGGATAGCTGCAGCCGCTGCCGCCTCCAATTCCAATGTTGATTTTGAAGGAAACGCTTCTCCAATGTCACACTCACAACCCACCGCTCCTTCTGCTACTAACCATAACAATAATAACAACAACAACAACAACAACAACAACAATAACATTGTTACCCATTCGGATGCGGAACTGAGTATTGGCGAGAGGGCCTTCGCCGCTGCTGGTGCTGCTTTCATTTCCGCCATCATCGTTAATCCGCTCGATGTTGCCAAGGTTCCCTCTCTCTCTATTTTCATTCATTCATATTCCCCCCTTTCCCCTTTCCCCTTTCCCCTTTGTTTTCTTCTTATCAATATCTATATGTCTTCTCTCTCTCTCTCTCTCTCTTTCTCCCTTGCTTGCTTGCTGTCTTTTCGTATTGAATTTATGATTATTTTGATTTTGCAGACAAGACTGCAAGCACAGGCTGCGGGGGTCCCCTACCCCTACCAGGGTATTTGTCCCATGGCATCGCTTCAAACAAACTCCGTATAATAACTCCTCTCTTCTCCTTCCTCTGCCTTATTGTACTACTAATCATAATTCACATCTTGTTCTGTTTTTGGTTTCTACTCCGTAATTATTTATTTATTTCTTTATTTATTTTTCAGATTCCAAATGATATTAAATGTGGTGGTATGCAACCTGTTTCTAGCTCTGAGGCAGCATGTCCTTCAGGGTGTCACCGCTATAAGGGCACACTAGATGTCCTCTTCAAAGTTATACGCCAGGTTAGTGCCTTAATGGGATCGGAAACTGAATGGTTCCATCTCGTATCCGCAAGGTGTTGTGATTGTTTTCTGTGAGTGACTCCAATACAAACATGTTCTGTAGTTGGTCTTCTCTTTCCCTGACTAGTAGGAGATTCTATTAGCCTTGTATTCCTTTTCATTTTTTTTTTTTTTTTTTAACTATAGCTCTGCTGCACTAGAGATAAAAGGATATGCAAGGATGTGAATGAAACTGAAACAATAATTTACTGTAGTATGGCATTAACTTCTATTGATATATAAGATATGCTTCTGCTTCAGGATGGACATTAGATGGCTATTCCTGTGTATGAAAGAGGCTATACTTTAAAGGTAGTTTCAGGTTCAATACAGGGCATAAGATGTGTCAACTTAGTTAGGAAGCTTTGCCTATTCCTTGTTTAGGCATATAATATAACTCAGCCTCAGTGGACGTGTCAAAAAAATTCTGGTTGGGAAACTGAGTACCTCAGTCAAAGAGTTAACTGGTGCAGATTTATTCAACTTGCCTGAAGTGTTTGATTACATCAACACAAAATATTCTACAAAAAGCTATGTAGCAGACACTAAAATGGATGCCAAACACGACACGGCTGACATGGACAAGGGAGGGAGACACCAAAATTTAAAAATTGTAGGACATAAACTAAACATGCATATAATTATTTTTTTTGAAAGTATCATATATATATGCTTCACCCTTGCCTTATTTTACTCTGTTCATTATTTAAAAATTAAAATAAACTCAAAATTTATGTGTTTTTGTTTTTGAATTTTAAGTAGCATTGTCTACATTGTTTCCTACCATGTCAAAGTTGAAAAGAAAAAAGTTTTAAGTTGAACATGTATAAATGTGTCATCACGCACCTATGTCTGACACATGAACACAACACTAAACTAGTGTCTCCATACCTTATAGGTAAAAGGTAACATGTCATATTTCACGTGTGGTAATGGTAAGTAACTGTTCAAGCATTCGTTTTGTAGGTCTTCTTTTGTACTTAGTTATTTGTATTTGTTCTGTTCTTGGCATGCAAATAACTTACGGTAAGAGGGTTCACAGGAATGAATTTATGCAGGAAGGGTTTGCAAGATTGTGGAGAGGCACAAATGCAAGTTTAGCATTGGCTGTGCCAACTGTAAGCTCTCTTTCCTGTTGGGAATTTTCTGTTTTTGTGCTTTATGGTTTGCCTACAAGCTGCTACTGTTCATTTAGGCTCTCTAACATGTATATTGTATAGGCGTCACACATATAGTTATATACTAATTGTCTTGTATTTTTGCTGTCAAATAGGTTGGAATCTATATGCCTTGTTATGACATCTTCCGCAACTTGATGGAGGAGTTTACCACTCTGAATGCTCCAAACTTAACACCTTATGTTCCATTAGTTGCAGGATCAGTTGCACGTTCATTAGCTTGTGTTTCTTGTTATCCTGTAGAACTTGCAAGGACACGCATGCAGGTAGTGAATTTTGTATGCTAGAATGTGGATGCATTGCATAATTTGCCATGTTTTCTTTATAACCACTTCTCTAAAGAAATGTATGTGCTCTTAGTTTTTTCTGTTGGGTTCAATTGAATTACTCATTTTTCCTCACATGTTTTCTCTCTCTTTTTAGGCATTTAGAGTAACCGAAAGCGGCAAGCCTCCAGGGGTTTGCAAGACATTGATTGGAGTCATCAATCCAATCAAGGGCACAAACACCCTTCAAAGCTGTAAGTGTACTCCTGGCATCTTTCTCTGTTTTCCTTCTGAGTTTAGGTTAATACAAGTTTTGGTAAATTTTTCATACAAACCTTCTCTTATAAATGACTTAGTATGCAGTTTCTGTTGCCTGGTATTATATCTGTTTTTCTTTTTGTTGCCTCAATTAGTAATTATTTTGATCTTGTTTTTTAACAGTGCATAGGTACCGTTTTTGGTGGACTGGCCTTGGAGCTCAACTTTCTCGTGATGTTCCATACTCCGCAATCTGCTGGTCAACCCTTGAGCCAGTAAGATTTCTACATTTAACGAATGAAATGAATAGCTTCGTATATTTATATTTTTTGTTTTGTATATTTGACTATGGGGCTGCTTTACAGATAAGGAAGAGAATTGTTGGCCTGGTGGGTGATGAAGCAAGTGCAGCCACTATCCTTGGGGCAAATTTTTCTGCTGGTTTTGTTGCAGGAACTGTAGCAGCTGCTGCCACATGTCCACTAGATGTGGCAAAAACTCGACGACAGATAGAGGTTGTTTCTCAAAACCAAGCTTTTAGTGGATAGCTACCTATTGCCCTTTAATCAACCCATCCCTGCCGTTAAAATCCAGAAGTTGGACACTGCACCGTCAAGAAAAGAAATTGATCTAGGTACTAGGTAGTAGTGGAAGTTATTTAAGGTGAAATTAAATACAATGAAAGTTGCTGACTAAAATCAAACTTCCAGCATAATTATGCTGTTTTTGCTCTCAAGTCCAGTGAGCTGAGCCTTAGAAAACACAATAGTCGTTCACAATTAGATGTGCCTATAAACAAGTAATGCAGACTTCTGATGACTTTGTTTTGGGGAGAGGGGGAGGCTGTTGTGTTCATAGTTTCAACTTTCAAATGGCCATGTTTATATTATCATGCATTAATGTATTACATTGGACTTAAAATTGATTGAAAAATTGTTTGTAAGTGCAATGCAGTTAGAATATTTATGCATTGATAAGTTGGTGTAGGTTTGGTTCATTGCAGATCAAGTTGCAGAGTTGCATAATTGCCATTGATATGGTTTTCCTGCCAGCTTAAACTTCAATGCATGATGATTAGACGTTGTTCTTTCTCTTTGCAGGAATATTTTCCTAATGTTTTGCTGTAATTCTTCATTGGGGAATCGTGTGCATTGAATTAATGTGCGTTCATAATAAATACTTTAATTTGAGGATTTCACGCTCTCTAACGTATGGTCTCTCTTGCATTTTCCCAGAAGGATCCTGAAAGGGCATTAAAGATGACAACAAGATCAACATTGATTGAGATTTGGAGGTATGTGCATCTTTATAAGCTGATGATTGGTTGGGTCCAATATCATTTCATTTCCTGCTTTGGAGACAATCATATTTCTATTTTCTTGGGCAAAATTAAGGGGGTCATTTAGCACATAGGCTTTGGACTGACACCGGGACTTTTCTTGGGACAGGGACGGAGGATTGAGAGGGCTATTTACAGGTGTTGGTCCCCGTGTAGGCCGTGCTGGTCCATCGGTTGGGATAGTTGTCTCCTTCTATGAAGTTGTCAAGTATGCTTTACATCATAGACATCAAACTTCATCGTAAGATATACTTGCATTCGTCATCGAGCACTGTTTGCTGGACGGTTCTAATTCCATATTTGAAGTTAGCTTAATAGTGCTAGTGGATTACATCAAAGACACCAAACTCACCCCTTGAAGAACCAAGGATGTTTCTGACATCGCAAGAAGTCAGAGCACAACAGGCAAGGCAACAAAACACTCTACAGTGGGCACCTACTGATAAGTGATAGTCAAATAATTGTCCTCCACATGCGTAGACTTCTTTTGGATACGCAGTGTGTACAATTTTTCATCATTGCATTTGCGATATTTTTAAGAGGAAGGCTAATAAGTGCCCCAAGCATATGTAATTTAGGAATTATCATAAACCCAATTCATTAACACACCTAAAGTTTAAGATCTGTTTGGGAATATCGTGGAAGATTTACTATTATGAAGAACTTTATCCTAAATGAAGGCATATGAACAGTTCTGTGATGAGTCAAAGGAAAAATGGGTAAGAAGGTAATTATCAATATGATTTAACTCAGCAGACTTGCGGTCAAGTCTAGTAACGCAAAAATGGCAACGCGCGGCTTATCAATTTTTTTATGGGATTTGTGTGGTAAAATTATCACAATATGAGTTATTTTGAACATCTACGGTTTTATGGTTTGTACTTTTCACAAACCGGCGTAGAACGAGTAGAAAAATTTATTTATTATTTGTTCAAAAACGTGACAAAAATCCTACACCGGCGGATTTTGTAACCAAAAAAATGCTGGGGGAATCTTATTCGAAGGTTTTGTATGAGGCTGGCAAGTGCAGTCTATTGGACTATCCATTCAAACAAGAGGTGTCAACTTCTTATTAATATTATACTTACATGCTTTATTATGTTGCTTTTCTTTACTGTTAAATGGGATGAAATAATTGATTTTTAAAATTAAAATGGAAATTTGATCAATTTAAATTAAGTGGATGAGATTGGTTTTTAAAATTAAAATTGAAATTTGATCTGATCTAATCAATTTCATATTTTTGGGGGAAAAAAAAGGAATTAATATAATCTGTATTTTTTTATACCATAACCAATTTTTAATTTTTTAATCTATTTTCTGTTTTTTATTTTACTTAAATTTTTTCCTTTAAAATATAAGCACAATTAGGAAAATAAAAAATATTAAACTTTAAATTTAACTAAGGATAATGAGGGAAAACAAAAATTAGAAGCAAATAATGAAGTATGTGGCCACCATATAATGACCCGTTGATTCGTCCTAGTCTTGAGTTAAAGTACAACATGAAGATCAATCTGTTTTCTAAACAAAATGGATATTCATGAGATATGGGGAGCAAAACGATGTGGTGTATATTGTGGTGAATAACGTAGTTGCAGACAATGTCCTCACAGACCAACAACTAGTTCGTGATCAATAAATTATTGTTGTTTGAATATTTGGTTAATGTAATTTGGAATTTTAGTAGTTTGGATATCTAATTATTTATGAGCGGGACTATTGGCTTCTTCTTTTTTTGGTCTATTCACACTAGTTTATATTTTAATATATTTTAATTTTCCTAATTATCCTTATATGTTTTCTTATTCAAGTTTTTAAAGAAAAAAATTCAAATAAAATAAAAAAATAGATTAAAAAATAAAAATTGATTATTGTAGAAAAAATATATAGATTATATTATTTCTTTTTTTTTTTCTCAAAACATATGGGATTGATTAGATTAGATCAAATTTCAATTTTAATTTTAATTTTAAAATCCAATCTCATCCCATTTAACAGTAAAGGAAAGCAAGGTAATAAGGCATGTAAGTATAGTATTAATAGAAAGTTGACAACTGTTGTTTAAATAGTCCAATGTATTACACTTGCTAGCATCAGACAAAGCCCTTAAATTAGATTCACTCCCCTCCCCTCCAAAACCCTAACTCACAAACCCACATTTAGCTTTTTTTGTTACCAAATCCACCACCTTGGGTGTAGGATTTTTGTCATTGTTTTGAAAAAAATAATAAAATAAGATTTCCTACTTGTTATTATGAAAGAAAAAGTCGTAGGCTTCTTTATTTCAATATGGGTTTAGATAAGGATTATAACAATAATATTGGGTTATAAATTTTACTACCAATGTATGGTGTTGAGAGAGAATTTGCCATGAAGTAGGGAGAAAATTGTGGCCGATAAAAAAAATATTTCTTGCACACAATTCTACCTATAGGGAGGAGAAATTTGAGACACCAATATGTTTGAGATTTTGCCTCCCTCCATGTAGGAATATGGAAAAAAAGAAAATTTTTCAATAGAATGCTAACACAAACCCAACAGTAAAATTCCCAATGGTCAAAAATGGCTCTTAGCTTCGATTTTATATATATATATATACCCCCTGCCCATCAGAAGCCTCATTACATGAGTCCACTGTCACTTTGCTTTTCTCCATTGTTGTTATTCTCTTATTCTTCAATTATTGTCCTCTTATTCTCCATTGTTGTTCTCCTTTTATTAGTATATCTTGTTCTGCTTCCTTTAAAGTGAAAGTGAATAATAATATATGAAAAGTGAGAAAATGATGGATAACAATGCAAATGTTATTGTTATTGCATATTTTAATAGCTCTGTTATTAAAAATACAAAGGAAGGTGTGATATTTATGTCTGACGAATCGTTTATCATTTCGTTCAGCAAACCATATCATTTGAGAAACTAAATGATGTACTTTGTCATGGTATAAATGTCGGCACTTCAAAGAAAGTGGTGAGAATTAAATATATGTGTTTAATCTCAATTCTGAATAACAAAATACAGTTTTGACCAGTTAAAATAAATAGCGATAGAGAGATTCAAATAATGCTTATGACTTATAGACAGTATCTATAGCACATTACTGCCATTAAATTGTATGTCGATCTCGAAGAAATTGTTGCTAAAGCTGGTCCAGTTGGTCTACATCACAATGAAACTGTTCAAAGTGCATATTCTGCTGGACGACATAAAACACTATCCCCAGTTCATATCAAGTGAGTCATGCGATAGTTTATTATATTTTTTATTTCAAAATTATTTATGTAAATAATTTCTTTATTATGGTGCAATTTATTTATCAATTATGTAGTAATCTGATTAATAGTTTTTATTGAATTAAATTTTTATGTTAATTAATATAATACTTATATTATTTTACTTAATACATTTCAATAATCCTTGCATCAGTATCATGTTGAAATTGAAACTAGACAGCATGGCCACGGCATCACACCTAGTTTATATCCAATGAGTCATATGATATTTTATTATATTTTTATTTGAAAGTTATTTATGTAATATAATTTCTTTCTTATTTTGCAATTTATTAATTGGTTTAATTTTGTAATTTTGTGCTCTTACGATTAACAGTTTTTCTTTACTTGAATTAAATTTTGATGTTTATTAATCTAATATTTGTATTAATTTACTTAATTCTTGTTAATAATCCAGCATCAATATCATGGTGTTGAAATTAGTTCTAGTTCCTATCCGTCCAGATAGCATGACAACGACATTGCTTGTAGTTCATATCCAGTGAGTCATATGATATTTTATTAAGTTTTTTATTTCAAAATTATTTATGTAGGCAATTTCTTTGTTATGGTAGAATTTTTTTATTACTTAGTTTTATTCTATAAGTTTGTGTTGTTCTGATTAATAGTTTTTCTTGAATTCAATTAAATTTTTATTCTATTACTTAATTGAATTAAATTCTTCAGTTGAATTAATAGTTTTATTCTTAAATTTTTATTCTATAAGTTTGTGTTATTTTAGTTAATACTTTTCAATAATTTTGTCTCAATATCATGTTACTCAAATTGGTAACAGTTCTTATCCAACTAGTAGCATGATGATAATACTGCTCCCAGTTCATATCCAGTAAGTCATGTGATATATTATTAAAAAGCCTTACTTAAAACTTTAATTATTTATGTCTAATTAGCTTATTTAACATAATTATTAGAATATATATAAATGTTAAAGTATTATTTTTCAAAATTTTTTCAATATGATAATTATCTCAATATGATTAATTATTTAATATGAGTTTATCATTTTAATTAATTGTTTATCTTTAATTGAATTAAGTTTTTATGTTGGTTAATATAATATATGTGTTAATTTACTTAATTCTTTTTAATCCAATAACAATGTGAAGCTGAGCCTAGCCCATTTCCAATAAGAGGCGTAGAGTGCATGGTTAACAATAGTGAAGGTGAAAGTGATGCTGAATACTCTAAAGGAGAGCATGAAAGTGGCAGTGATGATATAGATGATGAGGGTGGATCAATCACAGCAATAGTAGTTTAGCATGCAGAGGATACGCCACCTTTTATACGGGTTTTACATCTTAAGGCAATGCATGCTCTTGAGTTTCCAAAGTATGTGAATATGGTTATTGGTAATGTTGTTGATAGTGAACTTTATGGTGGAATGATATTCAGCGATCTGGAGGTTTTAGTACGAGCAGTGGAGAATTACAACATATTTAGATAAGTGGATTACAAAGTATATAAGTTAGAATAGCTAAACTTTTATTATAAGTGCAAACACTATGGCTCTCGGGTGTCAATGGCTTATTAGGGTCAGTTTCAGAAAGAATGAGGACATTTGGGAGGTCAGGAAATACAACAGCTCGCACACTTATACTTTTATCATGCTTTCTCAAGATCACACCAAATTAAATTCTGACATGATTGCACAATATATAGAACCTATAGTAAAAGCTGACCCATCTTTAAAAGTAAAGAATGTTATTGTAGAGATCCAAAATCAGTATGAATACTTGACAACATACCGGAAAATATGGATGGCAAAGTAAAAGGCAATTGAAAGAGTTTATGGTAGTTGGGAAGATCCACACTTACCCAAATGGCTGGGAGCATGTGTTATTTTGATCAACATGCACATGTTGAGTTCGAAATTGCGCCGGCCTACCATGAAACTGAGCTGGTGTCGAACACTCAAATATTCAAGTGGGTGTTTCGGACTTTTGGTCTTTGAAGGAGAGCTTTCAAACACCGCAAACCATTAGTGCAGGTTGACGGGACACATTTTAACGAGCAATAAAAAGGGACTTCATTGATTACAGTTGCACA
Source organism: Pterocarpus macrocarpus (assembly GCA_031439585.1). Classification (NCBI taxonomy): domain Eukaryota; kingdom Viridiplantae; phylum Streptophyta; class Magnoliopsida; order Fabales; family Fabaceae; genus Pterocarpus; species Pterocarpus macrocarpus. The sequence continues at coordinate 2,150,437 of CM062515.1, read as the reverse complement.
AAATAGTAATCAAAACATATTGCCCATTACTTTTGCAATTGTCTAGGATGAAACCGCAGATGCGTGGTCTTTTTTCTTGATCCATTTAAGTAGACATGTAGTGATCGAGGACAGGTTTGGCATTATTCAGATCAACACGAGTCAATCAAGGTAGCAATAAGGCAGAGTCAAGGTTAGTAGGAACCTTCGAGAGCATTCCACATGTACTGCATTAGACACATTGCACCCAACTTCTCAAGGAGATTCAAAAAGCCATATTTGCATCGACTTGTTGCGAGCATAGATAACTTATATTTTGTTTGTATTTCTAAATGCATTTTTTTTTTAAATATGTACTGACCAAATTTTGTTTTGTAAGGTATTCAAAGACGGAGTGTGAATTTAATCATCACTATGGATGGCCAACATAGTGAGATATATAATAGTTGGCTTGATGAAATTCCACGAGAGAAGTGGGTTCAAGCTTTTGATGGTAGGCATAAGTACAGGTATATGACCATGAACCTAATGGAGTGCGTCAATTATGTATTAAAAGGCACTTGCAATCTTCCCATTACGACCTTGATTTGAGTAGCATATTTTCATTTGGCTGATTTGTTTGCAACCAAAGGTAAGGAGGTATATGCTCGAAGACATGCAGGATTTGTTTTCTCGGAAGCCTTCACGACACGGATGCTAATCATTTTTAAAGTTTTTAAAATATTAAGTAGTTTTTATTTTTTGTATTTAATTTTGATCATTTTGAATTGTAACTTTTATCATTTTAAATAGTTCAAAATTGTAAAATCAAGAAAATGTAAGGTTACTCTAAGCGAATACATTTAGTATTCTTTTGAACTAAAACTGTAACTTTTATCATTTTAAGTATTTCTATTATTATTTAGTATTCTTTATTTACTATCAACTAATCATATATATATATATATATATATATATATATATATATATATATATATATATATATATATATGGTTTTTCAAATAGTTATGAAAAGAGCCAAATTTTTTTAAGAACATAGTTGTATATAATTGGACATAGAGTTATAATAAATTAGGTAAATTTATAAAAAAAAGTAGCTATAATTAAATTCATAAAGCTATTTTTTAAATTAAAATGCCTCCTATAATAATCAAATCTTGAATAAATAAAAATTAATTTTTATAAACTTAGCACATATTTCTATGAATTTATAAATAAAAAATGTTAATTTGTTATAACTTCTTTATTATAATTTGTTACACTAAAAGATTATAAACTATAATATATATTAAACAATTAACAAATCATTTTTACCACAAAAAAATTAATAATTCGGTATTATTACTTCTATTTTTAATCTTTTTACAAATTAAAAATCTAATGAAGCAAGTATAACAAAAATAATTACTAATTTATTAATTTAATTAACAAACTAAATTTATTTAATTTAATTAGTATTAATTTAATTAACAAATTAATTTATTTTTATATTTAATATTGTCAATTTTTAAATTTTATTTGTAGTGAACTTATTTAACATAATTATTTAGATTTAAATATAAATTGTATTTAAAATTTTTTCTCAATATAATAATTATCTAGATAATATAATACTGAATATAAAAAAATATTAAACAAAAGTGAATACCAATAAAGATGAATTAATATATTATAAAATAAATTGTTCTGTATTTTATAAAATATATAACCATTTTTAAAAAATTATATTATATTCTAAAATAATTAACATGCTAAAATTAAATTCAAACATAATATTACTGCAAATTTTCAAACATAATAATTTCTATTCTTACTTTATTAAAAATTAAATGTGATTTTAATTTAACTATTTAAATTTTAAATAATATATTCAACATTACTTTTATGTTATCAGTTCTTTCTTACAATATATATATATATATATATATTAGCAGTATCCATATCATATATTTTTATTATAAGAATACTACCCCTAGAAAAATAAATAACTTTTTTCAAAAAATAGTCTGCCTTACAGTGAAAAATATACAACTCTTTGTCATAATATTATTGATTAATATAGGATCTTAAAATACTAAAACTAATTTTAAACATAATATCACTACAAAATTCCAAATATAACAAACATTATTTTTGTATATAAATATATTACATCAGGAACTTCTACTGCAATATGATCACTTGAATCTATTGTTGAATCACGCCGTCGATTGTACCGGTTTATTTTTACAGTTTCATTCTTTCCTTGTTAATTACACACTGAACCAGATCACACTCCCTAAATCTTTCTTCTCGTGCACCACCCTCAAAACTAAAACTCCTTTCTCCAAAAACCTCACAGTATTCTATTTAAGCGCTCCAAAAATATAACTCCTTTATGCAATTGTAGCAATACGCATCACTGACACTCCCTCTACTTATAGAGCTCCGAGTCCAATAAGTAACAATAGTCAAGATTCCTTCACATACATTACAAATTTCGCCATGCTGCCCACCGAAAAACATGAGTGATGTGACATGGGACAGAGATTCCTTCACTATGCTACCATTACACATTTCGCCCCACAAAAAAGTTGAAATTCGGCTTGCGAAGGCTGCATTCTTACTGTTTGTGTTGCATGCATTTCACCATAGTGGGGTAGAAATCCGGGTAGCTTTTGCGGAGATTCCTCCAGTTTTTTGTGTTAGACATTTCGCCCTTCAACATGTTGAATTCCTTCAATTTTTTTGTCAGACCCTTCAACATGTAGAATTTCGGGAGTGTGGGGCAAAATGTGTTCAACAATCCCACAATTCCGCATTTATCCAAATTATCCCATATTGTCATAATTTTTAACACATAATTACCATAAAAAAAATTTGAAAACCCTGAATTTTACGTTTGTTTTATATTATTTACATTTCAAAATAGATTTTAACATATTTTAAGATTATCAACATGGAAACAGTTTGAACGGGGTATTAACAATGATTATATGCCGCTAATAAAAAAAAAAAAAAAAACAATGATTATATGCCACTAAAAAGAATAATGAATTACCTTCGCACTGAACGCAATCATCACCGGCATCATCATAAACAATGAAGAGCGTAAAAGAATACAACATAAGAAATTAAAAACCATCCATTCCAACGTCCTTATCCATGAAACAAATTCAGCCCCTACTATGTTCACCTTCTATAAAGCAAAAACCAGTACAGATAATTCAGAAATGGTAGGAAGAGACATCAAGAGGGTGGATGAGGTATGTGAGCACCAGCGCCACAAGCATAAGCACGTACGCAATCCCTTGGTCTATTGAAGTACCTAGTGAATAGCCAAAGCCAACACAAATAAGAACATTTTCTAGGAAAAAACAAAGGGTACACTTAGTTGCTGTCATGTCATGCAGCTTCATTCACTAACAAAAAACTATATGCAAAATCGTGTCACTGTTCGTTGCCTACTTGCCTTTAGTACTGACAATTTCCTAGAGACGGGTCAAAAAATTAAAAATTGAATGCAGCATTACATTCTTGGTTCTTTCACAGTGGCAGATGTTCAATGGATATTAAAAGCAAATAAAAAAGGAAAGGAAAAAAAAAAAAAGCCGCAAATTTTCTGAAACTAAAAATGTGAGAATTGAGAAAAGAAATGAAGAAATACCATCACTAGAGGGAGTAGGAGCAGGGGCAGGTGAAAGGGATTGGGCTTCAATAACAGCTGGGTGAAAGATGGCAACAAGAAGAGTATAGATGGCCAAAACTCCAGAAGCAGCTCTGAAAAATGCCATTTTTTTTTTTTCTCTTGGGTGCTTTCTATAACCAAAACCGAAACAGACCAGAAATGAGGAGAGGCTGAGACAAAGTAGAAACCCCAGAACCCAAAAACCAATAGGTCAATGTGTGTGTGTGTTTAGAATCCACTGATATCCCCTTTATATAGAAAGTTAGTTAATGGGAGGTAAGTAGCATTGGCAATCCAGTGTGCTGCTAGAATTTTTCAGACTGAGTAAGTGATCCGGTAAATATCATCACATCATTGACATTTGTGCGTCTCTCTTCCTTCTCTTTAGTTGTAATGGGGACCACCTACTACTACGGCACATCTTTTCCTGTGTTAATTTGAATTGGAGCTAACAAGGCCATGTGGTAGTTACTTCTTCTGTTTCCTCTAATCAAATTTTCTGCACACACACATATATACATATATGTTCGCTTTGATTTTGTTTGCTCATACATTGTTGTTACCTATATCGATGTAATATTCTATTTGTTATGAAAAAAATTAAACTAAAGGCTAAGCTGCTTTGGATTCTTTTTCCCCTCTTTTCCAAACAATGTTTAGGCAACTTTGACCCATTTTTCAACAGGGTAAAGGGGATGAAGAACGTTAGATTGCTACAATTTTTTTCCCCTTCTTGTGCGGCAATAAAACAATTATTTTAGATAGCAATAAATTAATTTATTGATGAATCAGTTAGGGATGCATAACAACTAATATCCCTATTTCGCTAAACGTTAGAATTGTTTGGAAGATTTGAATGTAAGAAACAAATTCAAACTGACAGTTTAGAGAACCTCAAATGTATAAAGTTTCACCTTATCTCGGATTCTCCAAATGAAAATCGCAGAGCAATTTACTGTGGAATATTTGTTTATTTGCATAATTTGGCATACCAAAACTGCGAAAAACAACCATATTACCACAATGATGATGAAATGAGGCTAAAAAACGGCTTTAAAGCAACCAAATTTCGAGCTGATTGCCTTTGATAATTTTATCACTACTCTCAAAAACATCTTAAGAATTTAAAACCCCAAAAAAAAAAAAAATCCTTATTAACTTATATCTTTAGCATTATTTGTGGTCAAGACAAAAAGAAATCAATTGCTTTGGTTCTATCTTGTGATGGACCACCTATTGATGTTGTTGAATGGAAACTTTTTTCAGCTTGATCTGCATGTCAAGTTGTCAACCACATTTTCAAGTGATACCCCAACATGTTCTTCATCAGCAAAGAACCAAAACGCAAGGCTCTTACATTCCCCACTCTGGTTTATTGCAAAATATGTACATGCTTGAACATGGAAAGAGAACAAACCTAACCCCATATCTAAAGTTGAACTGAACATGTGTTTAAACATGGAAGGAGAACATCCCATGTGCCCATGAATTATGATATGACTTCACGGGAATGAATCACGCCACCGAACGAAGCATTCAATATTCTTTCAGTACATTTTTATTTTTTATCAGTAATTGAGCTTCTTTCTATTTTTTCCGCCTCCTATCCCTACAATTCCCAATGGCAGACATGCCTTTGAGAAGCCAATAGAACTCCCGTTATCAGGCGCCACAGAAGCAAACATTGTCCTTAACGTTAGAAAATAGTAGTAGTTATTGAAATCATATTCATTCTGGCAAAATTACACGAATTGTGAAAAACGGAATTATAGGGTGGGTTTGTCCGCAATAGAAAATAGAAGCAGATAAGGAGATATTATTTGTTTGCACTTCTTATAAATAAATAAAAGTAGATAAGGAGTTATTTCTTACAAAAATAGAAATAGTTTAAAAAAGAGAATATTATTTCTTAAATTTAGTAATAACTTTATTTAAATTCATTTATAATTTTATTTTTAAAATTTTATAAAAATACCACTCCCTTTCCACTTTTATTTTCACTTTCTCTCTATATCCTTAGTTGTAATCTTACAAAAAAAAAAATACTTTTATATTTATTATATCTAAACAATTTAATAACTTTTAATTTTGATAAAAATTACTTATACAATAATATACAAATACAAAACAATTTTTTGCTTTTGTTTTTGTTTGCTCTTTTACTTCTAAAAAAACACTTTTCCTAAACTCTTACCCAAACGGCCATAATTATGTTAGATGGAACCGTGCATTTTGAAAACTACATATCGCAGTGGATAAGTTTTTTTAACGCACAGTGTATTGTTCTTTTCTTTAAAGTACGGCCCCATCTTGATAAAAGAATGGCTTGGTTTTTTCATTTTTCGGCAAGCTGGTTTCCTTACAGTGTCGTTACCACATAAAGGTTTTTTTTTCACTCGAAACGAAGTCCATTTCGAAATTTAATTATTTAAGAGACAAACACCAACAATCACGGTATTGATAATTGCGGAATCAAAGGCTAGTTCAAGAAGACCGTATAACATGCAAATCTCTGCACCACATGAATCATGCAACTCTATGCACCACATCAATTTAAATATTTTCATTCAAAAGCAGCAGCAAGGTCACCTAACAAATACCTCAGATCCAGATAATAAAACTAGATTTCCTAATTTCCTAGGAATCAGTGACCAACCGACCATATACATTCCTTAAAACGAATTAATACAGTGAAATTCTGTACTCAAATCTCTCTTGGGTGGATGTCCAAATGATTATTAACAAACAGTACAAACCAAAATTATCACACCGCAAACCATAAACCATATGAAGCTCCAAAACAGTTGGAAATGCTCATTAGAAACATCTCTCAGCTTACACAAAATCCCTTAGGTTCCCTCCCTTGTAGTACCTGCAATGATTTGGTTCAGGTTTGTCACCTTGCCAGCAAGTATTTCAGAAGTATCTTAGCCACTCAGCCTTTCATTTTGGGGAATTTCTCCGGTACCCTCAACCTTTTTAAAGGTATTGGTACCTTGTAAGAGTAAGTGGCTAATATTAAGCCACATGTGCTATTTTTTTGAAAAAATAAAAATTTTGAAAATTATTTTTTAAAGTAGTGGGTTATGGTTAAATAATGACCACTCATTTGTAAAGGGTATCATTACCCTTCAAACTAATAATAATAATAATAATAAACAACTAAGGGTTACATTTCAAATCACCACAGTTGTAAATTATCACCGAACCATGCTGTTCTGCCTGAGTTTAAAAAACTGTTGAAAGATTTTACCTCAAGCGAACAACTTTAGTGACCATAATGACGTGAAACTTTTTTGTTCACTCAGTGCTAAAGGTTACATTGTCGACGGATTCTAAATATTCAGATTTAAACTCATAAATCACATTTAACAAAAAAAGGTTGCTTATACCACATTTCTACCGTCCATATTCCAAATAGATAGCGACTAAGTATAAGGGGGAATAGAGCTTATTAAACCGCTGGAGCATGCATTTTTCATTTTCTACCCCTGTACCACAGTCTACAAAAGCAGGGGAAAGAAAAGAGATGGAGGAGATGGGGAAGGTTGGAATAGTCAAAATTATAACCAAAGAAAAAGAAAATTTAGTTGACCCGTAATCGTGTTCAAAGCTTTCTTTTAACAGAAAATAAAGACAAATCCAGCAGACCTGTATACTGAGAAATCAAGCATTATGTTGATAGGGTAAAGACATTCCTAGAAGCAAAGCAAATCAAAAGTTAGTGCCTAACTGATTGGATCTTAGTTATGAACATGTAAGACAACCACACTTATCATTCATATTTCATTTTTTCTCAAAATATTTTATTTATATGGCAAGAGAAAGAAAGAGGAATCAAATTCATAGAATAAAGAAAACCTAAATCATGGATTCATCATGGCTTACTTGGTCTCTTCACACTACTGATTTTGGATCCAGGGAACCTGTAGCATTGCCTTCTCCTGTAAGCATATTGTTCGGATCCTATATAAGAAAAATAAAAAAATTAGCAGTATACAAGATGAACTTAAAACGGGAAGTTGGGTAGTAGAGCATCTACCTCCATTCCCCATTTGATATAATCTGGGGACTCGCAGGCCTTATATTCATCAACCAAATTCTCAATTATGTCCCTTGATTCATCAAATTCTGAGAGGTCATTATCCTGAACATTTTTTATTGATATCATTAGATGAAATAACAAGTATTTACAAGAAGGTGCTACAAGCCAAAGAAGTATTTAACAGATGCAGCAGCGGCATTCAAAAGATTGATATCAGATTGCACACATGAAATTGGCACTTACAGCAAACATTGGGAACTTCCGGTAGTTGTCTAAAAAGGCTTGTTTCTTTCTCAACTTCTCATACTGGCTCAAACACTTACTGAAAAGGTGTCGAATGCTAGTATGGCTTGCCAGCATAAGGCCACTAACCTAAGAAATGCAGTATATATATGTTAGTTCTGAACTCACTTTCTTAAATATCCAACCCCAGAATAACAAGCATCTTTTAAAGGATATGTTGATCTATCTCCAACGCAATCACATTAACTAAGGGAATAAAAGCATGACAAAGATAAAGAAAAAAAAAAATGGAAAAAGACTGAAAGAAAAGGGATATGAAGTCCTACCCTGTGTGCAGTTTGAACATATGGTGACTTTCTAGATAGAGCAACCTACCAGAGGTGCAGGAAAGAAAAAAAAATGAGAATATGTCACACAAGTAAACATAAAGAAGACAAATTTATGCAGCTGCTAAAACTTTAAATTGTATTGCCACAGAACAGAGAGACCTGAATACTCGCAGGACCCCACTCAATAAAGTTAACTAGCTTTCTTTCACGTATCCTCTGCAAACTTTCATGAACCTAAATCCATAGAGAAAATAAAATCATGATATAGCACTTTTAAAATACTTACGTACTGGAAACATATACTAATCTAAGCAAGCTGCATCAGAATGAAAACTTCATAAAATTACATATTACATATATGATATATTAGTACCAAACCAGAAAGGAAGATTAATTTAGGTGTTAAAAAAGATTGTATTTTAAATTTTCTACAAGTTTGAGTAAAGTGTGGAATTACTTTTATATGACAGCAAAATTCAAAAGATCTGATGTTATAGAGAAGCAGGAAATGAGTGCTTCACCTAAAGCAATGGTAGAAGCAGTGAAAAGTTTTAGACAAAATTGTCTCTTTTACAATAACTCTTTTACAGAATTATTGTTTAAGAAAATGCTTCACTAGAAAAAGCAAAAAATTAACCACAAGGCCAAACATGTACTTAAGTAAATGGCTGGCAAGGTGATTTATTTTTCAGTAATTTCAGAAATGCCATTAGTGCTGCTTGTCATTACCTGAGTTGGATCAACTTCTCCTTGAATGATATTCAGAATTGATATATATTTTGCTTGGCTAGCATCTTTGGTCCGAGCATACGAAGAGACCATAATATTCTTAGCCTGCAAGGTATATTAATATCAGTAGAACACAGCCATTCTATTTGAAGCTTAACTGTTCAAGCAGTCATTATACCTGCAGAAGTCTTCTCATAACATCAAGTACAGTGGTCTTACGAATTACATTAGCCTGCAAGGAGATATCATCAAACGTTTAAATGTTTACTTGAATTGTAATAGGAAAAACCACTATTAGGAAGCAACATATCTATATCCCAATCAGATTACAGAAGGCAGGTAAAATGGGAGGAAAGGAAGAGAGAGAGAGAGAGAGAGAGAGCGAGCGAGATAGTGAGATTAATTAATTGTTTCTCTGTAAACCTCTTCAAGTTCAACAACTTAACGACAGCAATCTTCAGAAGGTTCTTCGAGAGTTCAAATATAAATCTTTCAAAAAACTGACACAATGATCTCACCTGACGTTCCACTGTCAAAGGCGTATATCCTGTCATTAGAAAATGGCATCGTGGTGTGGGAATCAAAGAGGCAAGAAGACCAACCAAATCATTATTCATGTATCCTGGATACCGAAGAGTGGTTGTGCTGGCAGACATCACAGTAGAAACTAAAGAATTTGTTTGAGCAAATGTTGGGTTAGACAAATGAAGTCGTTCCACAGCAATTCTATTTAGTGCAGTATTGTCAAGAACTACAACACAATCTGCATTAAGTGTCAGTCGCTTGAGTGTTAAAAGTGAATTGTATGGTTGCACCACCACATCACTTGTCTCCATTTGGTTAGGAAACACACTATATGTCTGAACCAGTTTTTTGCTGTAGCGATCATTCAGAGTCTCCAACAAGTATGAGCCCATCCCTGCATTAGAATAGGGAAAAACACTTAGTACAGAAGCAATTTTCAAAACATAAGGAAAAAAAGGAATACTTGAACAATCTCCAGTTTTGATCTAGTCTATATATATATGTAGTAAGTTTATGGCTAAATAGGCATCCCAACCATTCTGTATCACAAGCAATTTTGGTTCCAAGATAAACTAAAAGGTGAAAACCTGTTAAATTTCCTCTCTTAAAGTTGAGAATAATTTAATTTTCAGTTGAAATTAAAACAATGCATCAAATGCAAATTAAGTCAATCATTTCAGGAATCTTTGCCTTCTTCAGATGCACCCACTGCACAAATACTCAATAAGGAAAAGGGGGAAAATGAAGAAACTCATGGGATGTTCTAAAGCAGATATGAGAGGAAAAGAAACCTGAGCCTGTTCCTCCAGCAATTGAATGACATAGAACAAAACCCTCGAGGCTGTCACTGCCATCTGCTTCTCTGTCAATCATGTCCATTATGTCCTCTTCAACATTCTTTCCCTAACCAGATATAACAACCACAATAGTTAAGCAGTCTTTCACTTCACAAAAGTAATAATGCTTCTCCATGTGGTGTCGTGGCATGAGTTAGATGACCATAACACAAGCTCGCTGTAAATTATTGTTAAATATTGAAATGGAAACAGAATTCTAGGAAGCAACAAAACTCTGTCCAAGGATGATATGCAAATCATGATTGCAGGACGCTCTAGGACTAGTAACAGACCTGGTGGTATCCACTAGCCCAATTGTTTCCGGCACCACCTCCATGATCTGAGACAAAGATGTTCTCGTGGTTGTAGAGATTCCGGTAGTCACTATTTTGAATCCCATTGATAACTCTCGGCTCCAAGTCAATCAGTAGAGCTCGTGGTATATAATGCTGATCATCAGCTTGATAGAAGAACACATCTTTCCTATCACCTCCCTGCAGCATTTAGACCAAAATAAGTAAATACAGAACTAGTCTCCACAAATCACAAGCTCACTCTCCACAGTACAGAATTAACAAAACTTAACCACAGTCCACAGAAGTGTACCCCCTTTCAAAAGGGCGTTTATGGAAACAACTGTTAAAGCATGAAAATAGAACTAAGGAAAATTTAATGTTTACTAAAGGGGTCAGCATAGGAAGGAAGTGCTAGTCACTAAGATCCCAATGTAAAATAAAAAATGCCAGTTTTATGCTGTTGCAACAACCTCCACTTCCAAATATCTAATCTAACATCATCATGTGAGAAATGTTAACAATAACATCCGCATTTCACAAGGTAAATAAAAATTGTACAGAAAATTTGAATTTTTTTTCAACACCCAACAGAAGAGCTGAATAATTATGCAGTTTTGAATTATGATTATGGATATGGATATGGAAGTGAAGTAGAGAGGGGAGGAAAGGGAAGGGACATGACCTGAGTGGCGAAGTCTTCGAGGATGCCATCTTTGCTGATGCCGTGCTCGAGGCAGAGCTGCTTCCAGAACTCCATGCCGATCTGGTTCCCGCATTGCCCCACCTGAAGCGTGATGATCTCCCGAGGCATTTTTCCGTTTGTTTCTCGGGAAAAAAAAAAGAGAAACTAGGGTTCAGATCGCTTTGGTGGCGGGTGACACCCTTTTTAAAAAAAAAAAACAAATTATAACAAGCAAAGAGAGAAAGAAACGGATGAGAGAGAGAGAGAGAGAGAGAGAGAGAGAGAGAATGTGGGAAAAGTGAAAGTGTAAATGCCTGAAATTATCGGATTCGACTTGAGCGTGTCAATGTTAACAAAATCCCACCGAATATCGAATTGGTTAACATAAGAATTTAAAGGTTTAGAGCTGTAACGGGAATATATATATATATATATTTAAAAATAAAAAATTATATTAAATTATTAATAATAATATAATTAATATAAAATAATATTTATTATAAAATATTTTAAATATAAATTTTATTTATTTTAATTTTTATTTATATTTTTTTTGAAAGTATTTATTGATAATATATATATATATATTTAAAAATAAAAAATTATATTAAATTATTAATAATAATATAATTAATATAAAATAATATTTATTATAAAATATTTTAAATATAAATTTTATTTGTTTTAATTTTTATTTATATTTTTTTTGAAAGTATTTATTAATAATATAATAATTATTTTTTATTTTTTATTTTAAATTAATTTAAGAATATATAACAAATAAGTATATTAAAAAATTAAAGTTAAAAAAAATAAATTTTTATTTTGATTGAACTTTTTTTTTAATAAAAAATAATATTTTTATCAAAATTTTAAAAAAAAATTGGCCAACCAATTTGACCAAATCCCCAACTTTTTTCGATTTTGATAATATCTAATTTTATGATGAAGATTGGATCAACTTGGGATTCGGTTTCTGGTGGGATCGGTCCGACCGGCCGGTCCTGTCTGGTTCCCTTAACTATGGTGTCAGCTTTCATCTCTTTTTTATTCTCAATTTCTTTTTCCCTTTTTTAACACACATATTATTAATGAATCTAATTTTGATTGACACTAGTTATAAAAAAGTATTACATAAATATGTAATTATATATTATCATATTAATAAAAATATATAATTTAATTAATTATTAATTTAAAAATTTTATAAATGGAAATATATGATTAAATATTATTATAAAAATTTTTTATATTGATAATGTATCAGAATTAACAACAATATTATCATATTAAAATTTTAAATTTTTTATTTATATTTTTGTTTCTAATTTCTGACAAATAAATTGTTTTTATGATTTCTATATATTTTAATTTTAATTTTTTTTACTTTAATGTGTGTTTGGTAAAAGAGTAAAAATTCCATAAATTAAGTTATTGTTGATCATTTGATTCAAGGTATAAATATAAAAGGAATACACCTTAACTCATATAAAGATTTAAATTAAGTATAACAAAATTATAACTTTTCAGTATTTAACTATAATTTCTTTAAAATATTTATTAACTTCTCCTTTTCATGTTATCATAATTTATTTTCTTATTGTAAATATCTTTGTTATTATTATTTATTTTTTCTTAACAAAAAATATATACATATGCTAGCCATCAATAATTGAAATGTGAGAAGAAAATAAATTACTTACTTTCTTTCCAAATTTACGCTTTGTTTAAATTAATAAAATAAAGTGATTACTTAATAATATAGTGGAATTAAAAAGAGGCCAATAATAAATTTTGGCCAAATTTTATCATTGGGAAGCTTATACATTTTTTAACTGTTTTTTTTGGTCAATTATACATTTATTAACTAATTAATAGCACCAAAAATGTTTATTAACTGATTAATTGAAAAAATTAGAAAAAAGAAAAAGAAAAAAAAACTCGTGTACATTTGTTTGGGCCATAACACGATGTACAGTGAACTGAAGTGTGAAGACATAAACACTAAAAAGCCATGATGGGCTTTCTTTGCTATGTTGTGAATCCTTAAATCTCAATACAAACCATCATAATCCGCAGACACACCCACATCACGGGTAATCACTGAATCAAACCTAAATAAAATGGAGACTCGAAAAATAAGGATCTTCTCCGGTGGAAATCAAAAAAAAAAAAATTCACTGGTGCTAATGTGAGGTGGCGGATAATAAGAAGCCATGTGACAAGATTTATGGTGAACCTTATTGTCTATGTTTTATAATAAACCCCTCTCTTATATCTTTTTTCTTTCTCTACCGGCACCCTTTTCGTCTCGTTCATCTTTTAGAGAAGAAACAATACAACAAATCTAGAAATATATGAAACGAATTAAAATAAAAATTCAAACTTTATGCATAAAAAACAAGAGACATGAGAAACACAAAAATATAGATGAGGTAGAATAGGTTATATGCTTTGCTCACTTTATCTTTGCACAAAAACTACAACCAAGCAACCAAAAGAACAAATATTCAAATAGGTTTTTCAGATTTCAAAATAAGAACTCAACCCAGAGATATGAAAAAAAAGAACACAATCCAAAATAATCAATGGATTTTTCAGATCCAATCTTTGGCAGCATTGCCTTAGTCCATAAGCACAACAAACAACGTTGATCTCTCTCTGGGTGTTGCTACCACCACCACCACAAGGTCCACAACCACCAACAACAATGTCGATCTCTCTCTTCCTGAAGTAACCAAGAAATTGCAGAAGTTCAAGCTCCTCGTTGGAGTGCCAGAGCTCTAACCCAACCTCGTTGGACTCAACGTTGTCTGTCCATTGTCAACCTCCTCAACCACATTTTGAGAAAGCGGTAAAGAGCAAAAAGTGTAGAGAGAGAGAGAGAGAGAGAGAGAGAGAGGAGGAAGGGAGAGATTGAAGATGAATAGTATTTACAATGAACATAGAGAATAAGGTCCACCTTAAGCCTGGCCACATGGCTTCCTATTAGCGTGCCACCTCACATTAGTATCGGTGGAAATTTTTTTTTATTTCCATTGGAGAATGATCCGAAAAAAAAAAACCTAAATAATATAGCTACAATAGCTTTGCACTGACCAAATGAATAGCTTAGTTTCGTGCAAAGTAACATTAGTTGTTCAAAATGACATAATCCATCCATGATAGCTACAATAGCTTTGCACTGACCAAATGAATAGCTTAGTTTCGTGCAAAGTAACATTAGTTGTTCAAAATGACATAATCCATCCATGAAGTGATGAGCATATTCTCATTCCTATTTTAGCCCATGTATATTCATTATTCAATTTGGTATTTTATATTATAGGATATTTTTAAAATGATCTTTGGATCAAGATGATCCTTAAATCCTACTCATAGAAATTATTAATTAATTTTTTCTGTGGACAGAATTTAAGTACCATTTTAATCTATAACTCATCAAGAATCATTTAGAACTAGCCTTACATTATAATCCAATCCTTTTCAAAGAGCAAAGTTCACACGCACATGATGTCGTAAGATCTTTTGCGACAAATACTTTTAAGACAAACAGTAATAACTAATCTTGCTATTTCAGGGTGGATGTAATGAACGAAGTCATTGAAAGGCAAACTACGGCTTTGAAAAAGTTAACAATTCCAATTGAGTGGCTGGTGTTAGGTAGCTAGTGACAAGTGAGTAGCTATCTAAGATCACATGCTTAGATATGGACCATAACACAACACTCGTTCAAAGACAAGACCATGCAAGATTTGGATTTTAATATTTGGCAAAAGTAAACAACATAATAATAAGCATAATGATGTCTATTAAGATTTTGCTTACTTATGAAACAAAGAATAAAAAATAATGGAACACCTCCGGCACCCCCCCCCTCAACCAAAAAAAAAAAAAAAACAACGAAAACCGAATTTTTCTTTACATTATCGAAGGCAGTATATGATCAACGGCTTAATGTTTTTCTATGTTGATTTTTCAATTAAAGAATGGGATAAGATGCACACATTTAAGTTCTATTTTATAGCCTTTAATTTGTGTTGCTTTTGAGCTCATCATGACTTTGCAGAGACAAAATGGGGTTGAACTATCATCGAATCTCCTAATTAACATGCTAGCTGTTTTCAATTGGCTTTCCTAACTTTTCCACAAGCACCAGAAATTCCGTAGGTGATAGCATATTCAGCGGCTTTCGCAATAGTGGGCTAGTTACTTCCGGATCTCAATGAACAAGATCATAAGCTGTTCAACTCCCAAGACTGACAATTATTTATACCATCTGAAGAGTTGAGATATTGATGAAGATTATTCTGAAGAAGAGAAGAAAGAAAGCCGAAAAAAAAACCTCTCATGTACTTCTTCACTAGATGCATATATAGTTGCATTTTGCCTACCAAAAGCAAAAAGAGGAGGATATATATAGCAAGGTTTGCATATTATTATATCCACAAAAAAAGGTGGAGTAGGCCACATAAATAGCAAAGAAATTAGCTTCTCACACATCTCAAAAGCCAGGGAAATTATCTGCCACCTGATCTGATCTTTGCCGAATCACACACATAATTACTTGAAATTTGAAAACCTATACCATAACAACTACGATACATGAGCTTAAATAGTAATAACTATAAGTTATCACAAACCCTGAAAACTTGGTATATTTGAATCACTGATGACAAGAACCAAATTCCTAAAGGAGATCAGTGAGACCATAAGAAGGCTCCAATGGCAAACTTTCTCTTTTGTTGAAGATCCCCAGTGATTGGTAAACCGTACTCTTTGAGTAAGCAATCAAGCCTCCACTCTGGTATTATCTCGTAGTCAGCCTGGGTATACCTTGGATAGTGAAGTGGCATCTGAAAGTGCCCGCACCACTCTATATGATGCTGCTGGCTCGACTTTACACCATCAACTACTTTTGAGGAAGACCTGCCCACCGACTCCTCTCTCTTTCCATCATCAGTGGCCATCTTTTCTTGCTATGATCTCTTGAGCTAAGCTTTGGCAAATGTGTCTCTAATTTATAGACGATCGAGTTCAAGAGAGGGACAGAGAGAGGGGAAAAGGACAACTTGTGGCCAGCATATTGTCGACGTGTGTTATATTGGTATATATATTCATTTCTAAAATTACAAAGTTATTTGTAATTTATAAAGGAATTTTTTTATATATAATAAATAGAGTAAAATCTCAAATTAACTCTTAAAAGAATTGTAAGACAATTTAGTTTTCAAAGAAATAGTGACATCAATTTGATTTTTGAAATATTGACATTCATTTTAAGTTAATCTAAAAGATTAAAAAAAAGTTCGGATTAATTTTAAATAAATTTTTATTTTTTTAAAGACTAAATTAGTATCACAAATTTTTTAAGGACTAAATTGATATTCTACAACTTTTTTGAAGATCAAATTGATGTCATAAACTTTTTTAGGACCGTGAGATTTTACTCTAATAAATATCGTATAAATATCATATATTAATGTGAGTGTGGGTGATTATTAAATATGCATGTATCAAAATTGAAATATATATATATATATATATGTGTGTGTGAGAGAGAGAGAGAGAGAGATATTATATTTAATATTAGATCATAACTCTTTTTATGAATAAATCTGAAAGGAGATACAAATTAAATAAAATAATAATATTAAGAGAGATATTTATATTTAATGTCTGACTAGGGCTCGAATAAAATTGACTCTAGTTAATGATACTTGTGAGAATTAAAAATAAAAATAAAATAGTAGTCTTGTAGTAAACGAAAAAAAAAATGTCATTCATTTTTCATTATTCAGTTGATCAATCTACTTATCTAGCTTCTTGATTTTAACTTGCATGCATGTCTATTCAATTTGTGCGACTGTTTTCTTTTCCTTTTTTCCTAAGGAATGGACTCACAACTCACGGAGACGATGGAGGGGAAGGAAATTGAAAAGAAGACAGAATGTATTGCAGAAATTTAAATTCACATATTTTTCTCGAATGCTCCACAACATTTCTACCAACAACTTTGAATATTACCATTGCGGGGGTTTTTGTGGCTTCTACCATCTACATTTTCGTATGTCATGTGACGCATCAATGCTTCAATTGGACCACGGTATAACGACTCAGTCGTCACCGGCCTACTTACCCAATATAACAACTCATGGCTTTTTGAGTAATAATAATAATAGTAAATTGATGGCTTTTTTGCATTGTTAAGTTATATTTGAATTTATGCTTTCAAAATTATTTTGCACAAGGGTCATGCTCGAGAGTCACGCACTAAAAGACATAATACTCTTTGCATTATTAAATTTTATCTTAAGATTCATGTAGAATTAATTGGAATTTTTTCTGTCAAAGCCTACAAGAATAGAATGAAATAACTTTGCCCGCAGCCATTATTTTTTCTATATAACATTTTTCTTCAAAGCGATCGAGCCAATCGACAGCAGAGCCTTAAATTAATGTCAGGACTCGGGAACTCTATTAGTTAACTTTCGCATTTGCGGCAACCATTATTTGCTGTATGTTATAATGGCATTGGGACCATAGGTTTCAGAGTAATGGCACTCAAACAATCGTTTTCACAATAGATTAATGTGGTTGCAATGAGAAGTAAAGAAGTTTAACACTTAAATCTTGTCACTTTAACACTTAAATCTTGTCACTTTAACTTGCAGCCACAATAGTTAACATATTGTTAGGCTCTGTGATTGATTCTTAGTATAAATTAAATGATACCATAATATGGCAATGAACACCAAAATATATTTGATAGAATTATATCTATCAATGCATGCAGCACACCATAAATAAATTGGTGCAAAGCAATAGAAAAAAAGAACACCAAATTTTAATGTGAAAAAACCCTCAAATACTAAGGGAAAAATTACGGAACAAACTTCAAAAAATATTTCACTATATTCAGGATAATTATAATATATCATTTTCACACTCTCTTACACAAGAGGTGTAACATCTCATATAACGTAATAGGAAATGATAAAAACGTCTTTGGACAAATTTTAATTATTTATAGCCTTGCCCCTGAACTTTTTAGAAAATAATATTTAGATCCCTACATCAATAGAATTAGTAGAATAAAGTTTTAAACGAAGCAGAATCCCATACCGAAAACGTAGAAACCTAATTCTTGACCAATTGAACCACGAAGGTGTCCACATGTGAAATGACATGGGATGCCTCTAAACTTGCCCAAAATTACGAAATATCATTAGCTACGAAAAATAGAAAACAGAAAGGCCCTCAATTTGCAAAACATTTAATTTACACTGTTAATCGATTTATTCGATTTTATTGAATCTGTAAGATTAATTAAAAATTAATTAAAGATTTATCAGGAGTTAATTAGATGTTAGTTAAAGAGATTAGGCTTAATAAAGATTAAAATAGACATATAGAATATCTTATAAAACTATTTAGTTATAACTTGCTAATTTGAAGGAAATTGGTAGAGATTCGGTGTTTTAAACTGCCGGAACCAAATCAATAGAATTGCATATCCCAAACCCTAAGACTTGTGGCTAAGAAATCAGCCACACTCCATTATAAGTGGCACCCCAAACAGCCACCAAAGAGAAGGAGTGTTGGATGCTTTAGAACCATCAAACCCAAGCACCAATGGGATCCAAGCATTCTAACTACCACCACTATCAAACCAGATTTTTTTTTTCCTTCTTTCTCCTCCATTTTTGTGCTCCCTTCAGTAGCTCTCTTCCTCCCCCTTTTTCTTCTTCTTCTTCATCTCCTCATCCTCATTTCTTCACCCTATTTCCATGTCTTCACCAAGCTTTGCTTTCTTTCCACTACAACTCAAGTTTTGAGGTAAGATTCAGCACTTTCACTTGGTTTTTGTGAGCTGCTGCCTATTTGGAATTCTTTTTCTACTCACTTGTTTGATGTTATATTGAGTTTATATAGGTGATTATAGCTGGATTAGTATGTACGCATGTGGGTTTAGATTGAATGATTAATGAAAAGCTAGAAAAGAAGTTAACTAGAATCTGAAAACCTTGAAACCTTCACGGCGTCCTTACTTGCGGAGTATACGGCTTCACCTATGACTACAAAACTTAATGAACCTATTTTTATATAAAACTAGATATCTAGAGCTTTCCAACTATATAAAGTATAAGGCCATTAGATTAGTATTGAATAAGATATGAAAATTTGAAATTAACCCTAGGATTTTGACCCTGATTCTAGGCAGACTGGATTTTGAGGGGCATAACTCGCACTATACTTCTTCAAATTGAGTGCAACTAATTTTTTTAGAAATTTAAGACATATAGTAACATGCCATAAAAATTTTAGAATCAAATTCAATCCTGTTGTTCTCAGTAATTTATGAAAGTTGCCCTGAGTCCTAACCGGGCTAGAACAGGGTAGTGCAAATTAGCCAAATTTAAAAGCTCATAACTCAAGTTTTACTTACTCAAATGAAGTGAAACTTATTGAAAATGAAAATTGGTTCAGTTAGCTTTAAAACCATATAGGTTTTGTATAATTTCAACTAGTTTTTTATTTTTAGTGAATTTTTACTTTTCGGTGTGTAAATCTACCTAGTAACAGTACAGACCTAGGTAAGATGTTAATAACTTGGGTTATATATATCAAAATTTAATGGAACTAAAGAGGTTAGAAACTAGACACATAATACTTCTACATATCCAAAATTTAGGTCTAAATGAGTTATACAAAAATTACAGTTTAATTTCTAAAAAGGGTCAAAATTGAAGAAATTGGCAAGAATCCAACTTAAGTACAAGAGTTGTAAGTTTTGTATAAGTATTGAAATGGTTGATACATTATATTGATTTTCTGTATTAATGATTGTTCGGATTTCCTGGCAGTATTCACGGGGAAGTAGACTCGATCCGTTATGCTGCCAAATTTTCGACAAAAGTTTATAAAATTATGATAGTTTGTGTTATGAAAAATCATGATATGAATATGAAATCCTATATGCAAGAATGTTTGAAGGTAAGTGCACTAGAATGCATATGAACATTGTATAATGATATGAGCATGATTCTTTTTAGGTGAGATTCGGTCCATTCACTCAGAGGCAGTTGTTTGAGTCCCTTCCTGTGAAAGCAATTAAAAGATATGATGAGGGTCCCATATTCCTAAGGAGTGTTACATGGCGATCACACCCCGATGGGGTATAACATGGCGATCATACTCTGGAATATGGCATGATGAACACAACCTAAGGAGTGTGACATAGCGATTACACCCGAATGGGGTATGATATGAAGATCATACTCTGGCATATGGCATGACAAACACATCCTAAAGAGTGTGACATGGCGATCATACTCTAGAATATACATGACAAGTAAAGAAAATTAAGAAAAACTACACTCTAAGGATGACGATACATAATGCTCAAGTGCAGACACAAGCAGACACCCTAGGAATGTCGATATGTAATGCCTAGGTGCATAAAAAAAAAAAAATTATAGGAAAGTAAAGGAAGGTTAAATAAAAATACAAGTGCATTTGTATATTTATATTTCGATATTTTTATTATACTAAAATTTACTATATTTGTTAATGCTGTGACTGCTATGCTAATTATGAAATATGAATTGATCATATAATTGCAATGTAATTCAAGTGCTTGAATAAAATGAACTCTACTTTGAACGATATATTTTCAAACTATAAAACTGAACATTTTATATAACATGTTCACCTTTTTCATAATAAACCGAAATAACTGGAAATAACAACAATGACACTATATGTGACAATTTAGAGAATTCTACTGGAAATTTAAATTCTCAGCCCTATATCTATTTTCGTATTATCTCTAGCTAGATCAAAAAACATTGGAGATGACCAGAGGTTGCTGTCAGATAAGGTTTGTTTAGGTAACAGTAACAACTCTTGAGTATAATGCTATAACTTAAGCATGGCATTGTGCTTGGGAAGGTATTACAAGAGGTAAATATAGTGTTTCTTAATAAAAATCCTCCTATTCAAATACTACAATTTTATGGTAATTGCAATATCAAAGAATAATAAAGATGATGTCCAAAATATTCCCAATGTATTTACCTACACTTTACATTTTTTTAAGGTTTACTTACACTCTTTATTTTTCCTCTCATTATTAGAGGCTCTCAAAGATAACGCATACTCTATGTCTCTCAACCCTCTGTAGCTGAACTCTTAGTTGCTTGATGTTCTCAAATGGCCAAAGCACCTCTATTTATAAAGGCTCCATGTAATGTGAAAACACTGCAAAATCTTAGCTCATGGTGTTGAAAGTACTACAGCTCTATTACTAGCCTATAGCCATTAGTCATGAAAAAATCCGTTCATGCATGTAGCAAGGATTTTTCAACCTTCAACCAATTCATCTAATGGTAATAAATGCCATGTTCCATGGCTTTTTCTTTCTTTGATTTTAAACATCACGACTGGACCCACAATTGTCCCCCTCCTGGGATCTATGCCGATTAACTCGTCACAAAGTTGAAGATTATCTCGTGCCACAACTTTCATTATCATATCAACAGGGTTTTTATCAGTGTGAGTCTTTTCTAGTTTGAACTATTGTTCTTCGATTGCTTGGCGTAGCCAATGATATCTGACATCAATGTTCTTAGTACGCAAGTGGTAAATCGCATTTCTGCTTAAATCCAAAGCACTTTGATTGTGGCAATGGATAATGGACCGATTTTGCTTCATTCCGAATTATTAAAGGAATCTTTTCAACCAAAATATTTCTTTTCTAGCTTCGGTCATTGCAATATATTCTACTTCAGTAGTAGATAAGTCAGCACACTTCTACAATTTTGATTGCCAAGAAACAACTCCCCTTACAGAAGTAAACAAGAATCTAGAGGTAGATTTCCTACCACTTAGATCACCTGCCATGTCTGCATCTGCATAACCCTCCAGAATTGGTTTTGGTCCTCCAAAGCATAAGCACATTTTAGAGGAGCCCTTCAAATATCTCAACATCCACTTTACAACTTCCCAATAGTCTCTACCAGGTTGGAAAGAAACCTATTAACAACTCCAACTGCATAAGCAATATTCGGACAAGTATAAACCATGGCATACATCAAACTCCTGACTGCATAGGAGTGAGGTGCAACAACCCTCTTTTTCTTTTCTTTATCAGTAATGGGGCAACTATTTTTATTGAGTTTAAAGTGATTGGCCAATGGTGTGCTAACTAGGTTGGCATTTTTCATATTGAATCTTTCTTGAACCCATTCCACATATCGTTCTTGTGACAACCAA
Source organism: Pterocarpus macrocarpus (assembly GCA_031439585.1). NCBI lineage: Eukaryota > Viridiplantae > Streptophyta > Magnoliopsida > Fabales > Fabaceae > Pterocarpus > Pterocarpus macrocarpus. The sequence continues at coordinate 2,127,829 of CM062515.1, read as the reverse complement.
AGCTTTCTATCCTTCTGGTCTCGCAAAATCTGCATGCCCAATTTGCTTTGTAGAACCTAGAACTTTCATATCAAAGGACTTTGATAACTCCTTTTTCAAATCACCAATCATCTTTATATCCTGTCCTATTATCAACACATCATCCACATACAGCAGAAGGACAATAAACTTATCACCTGGTAATATTCTGACATATGCATAATGATCTGCATCAATCTTGGTATATCCATGGTGATAAATGAGTCAAACTACTTGTACCACTATCTTGGAGCCAGTTTCAATCCATATAGATTCTTCTTTAATCTATAAACCATGTGCTCCTTTCCAACTTCTTTAAATTCTTTTGGTTGATCCATGTAGATCTCTTCCTCCAAATCTCCATAGAGAAACGCAGTCTTCACATCTAGTTGCTCAAGCTCCAAATCCAAGCTAGCTGCCAATTCTAGTATAACTCGAATAGAACTCATTTTGATAACTGGAGAGAAAATTTCTTCAAAATCTATCCCTCGCTTCTGTCTAAAACCTTTAACAACTAAGTGAGATTTATACTTCACTAACTTGTTGTCTTTTTTCTTAAGCTTGAACACCCATTTGTTTTTCAAGGCTTTCTCGCCTTCTAGAAGTTCCACAAGCTCATAAGTATCATTTTTCTGTAAGGAATCCATATCTTTTTGTATGGATTTTATCCAATGGACTCTATGCTTATGAGTTCAAACTTCTTCAAAACTCTCTGACTCCCTCTTATTGTTGAAAAGGATGTACTCTGAACTAAGGTACCTGCTAGATGGATGACACTCTCTGTCAGATCTCCTGAGCTGTAGTGTAGCAACTTGCTCCCCCTGCTCGACACCTCTTCCATCTCTATCATCATCAATAATTGACTCATTATCAACCCCATGTTCATGGAACTTTCCCCCTTCTATTGCAATTTCTCTAGGGGAAAGATTGGTGTAAAATCGACTTTACCACTAGGCTCATTGGTTTTCTCAGGAACCATAGAATCTAACAGTTTCATGCTCATGAAACACTACATCTCTGCTTCTAATAATCCTTTTCTTTTTGGATCCCATACCCTGTAGCCAAATTTCTCATCTCTATAGCCTATAAATATGCAAGGAATTGCTCTATCATCAAGCTTTTGTCTTTACTCTTTACTTACGTAACCAGAGCCTTTGCATCCAAATAACTTTAGATAAGAGTAACTAATATCATGTTCAGACCATACTCTTTCAAGAATGTCGAAGCGTAAAGGAGCAGACGAAGATCTGTTAATTAGGTAGCATGTCATTTGAACAGCTTCACCACAAAATGGCTTAGGCAGCTTAACCACTCTCAACATACATCTGACTTTATCCATAATAGTTCTGTTGATTCTTTTGGCCACACCATTATGTTGTAGGGTGCCAGAAACCATTTTTTTATGCCTGATGCCATGTTTAGAGCAATAGTTCTTGAATTCATAAGAAGTATACTCACCTCATTGTCACTGCGAACACACTTCAAAGGTTTTCCTGTTTCTCTCTCTACCATGGCTTAAAACCTTTTGAAGTATTGCAACACCTTGTCCTTCTTCTCTAGAAAATACACCCACACTTTTCGTGAAGTATCATCAATGAACATCACAAAATATCTAGTACCACCTAGAGTCTCCACTTTCATTGGACTGCGTACATCAAAGTAAACCATATCCAAAATATTTTCTTTTAGCTTCGACATTTTTTTTTTAAAAGACACCATATGATGCTTGCCAAACAAAAAATAATCATAAGGATTTAGCCTTGTGTCTTTGGCATAAGGAATAAGGGATTTCATAGCCAAAATTTGCAATCTTTTTTTGCTTAAATGAGCTAGTCTTCTATGCCACAACTTAGGTGAAGCATCATTCTTGATTGCATTCAACCCTCCAATATGCTTAACTTGAGTCTTATATAGTGTGTTATACATTATTCCTTTAGCAACAACCATCGAGCCTTTGGAAAGCTTCCATTTGCCATCACCAAAGTCATTGTTGTATTCGGCTAGATCCAGAGCATGCATGGAGATCATATTTAGGCATAAATCCGGCACATGTTACACGTCCTTCAACGTCAATGTGCAATCGATGTTACTCTGAATGCACACATCACCAGCTCCCACATTGTTTGCATTGCTGCTATTACCCATCTTTACTTTACCAAAGTCTCCTACTTTGTACATAGTTAAGAATTCCTTGTTAAGAGCAGCATCTTATGATGCTGCTAAGTCAACAACCCATTCAACACATGAATCTACAACATGGCATTCTTCTTCTTCAAAAGAAAGCAACACCACTTTCTTATCTGTCACGGGAGTTGTGGTATTTTTATCTTTACACGAGTCTTGACTTCTCTGATTTTTCTTATCTCTGCTCTTCCAAGCCTTACAATTCTTTTTGATGTGTCCTTCTTCGCCGCAATGGTAGCAGTTTAACTTCTTTCTAGATTAGGACTACGATCGCTCTTTAGATTTTCTGGATTGCCCTCTACTCTTACTTCTCCCCCTATACTCTATGACAAGGGTTCAGGAATTATTTGTCCCCAAGTCTCTTCTTTTAGTTTCTGCGTTGAACATACTGTCTTTGACTTGGACCCATGACAGTGGTTCGGTCTAAGTAGAGTTGCTTAGTGACACTGCCAAACTCTCTTAACTATCCGACAAAGAACTCAAAAGTAATAGTACTTGTAACTCATCATCTAGCACTACATTCATGGTATTCAACTGATTTACCAAATATTGGAAATCACTCAAGTGCTTAGCAATAGATCTTCCATCTTTGTATTTAAGATTCACCAGCTTCCTAATTGCAAAATCTTTATTCTATGCAGTCTTTCTCTCATAGAGATCGCTTAAATTCTTCCACAGAGTATGGGTATCAGTCTGTGTGGCCGCATGGTGGAACACGCTAATATCCATCCATTGCCTAATTAATCTAATGGCCTTCGAGTGCATCTTTTTCCAATCGTCAACTGTGATGTTATTTGACTTTGCTTTTCCTTTTTCCACAGGATCATACAGATCCTTATCCTCCATTTTTGGCTTCCAAATGGAGTAATTTGCAGCTATGAGCTTGATCATGGTGTCTGTGTTCTTCTCCATAATTTACACAGCACAATTCAGGGCTCAATTAAAGTTCTAATATCACTTGTTGGGCTCTAGGATCGATTCTCGGTATAAATTAAATAATGCCGCAATATGGCAATGAGTACCAAAATAGACTTGACAGAATTATAGCTACCAATGAACACAGTGCAATAGAAATAAATTGGTGCAAAGCAACAGAAAAAAGGAACATCAAATTTTAATGTAGAAAACCCTTAAATACCGAGGAAAAAATCACAAGACAAACTCTAAAAAATATTCCATTATATTTAGGATAATTACAATATATTATTTCCATACTCTCTCACACAAAAGGTAAATATAATATTTCCTAGTGAAAACCCTCCCATTTTAATATTACAATTTTATGATAATTGTAATACCAAGTAATAATAGAGATAATACCCAAAACATTCCCAGTGTGTTTATCCGTACTTACATCTTTTAAGATTTACTCACACTTTCTATTTTTTCTATTATTATCAAAGACTCTCAAAGATAACATACTCTCTGTGGCTCTCAACTCTCTACAGCTAAACTCTTTGTTGCTTGATGTTCTCAAATGGCCAAAGCACCTCCAATTATAGGGGCTTTATATAGTGTGAAAACACTGCAAAATCTCGGCTCATGGTGTTGAAATCACCACACCTCTATTACCGACCTATTGCCATTAGCCATGAAAGAATCCTTTCACACATGCAGCAAGGATTTTTCATCCTTCAACCGATTCATCTGATGGTAATAAATGCCATGTTCCGTGGCTTTTTCTTTCTTTGATTTTAAACATCACGGCTGGATCCCACACGTACAATTCATGACTAGAGATTGTTTAGACACCATTTACCCTCATGAATAGAGATTGTTTAAACACCATTTACCCTAACTTCTATATCCTACTAGACTAGTAAATCGCAAGTTAATTTCATATCAGACTATTAGCAACTTGTAACACTTCTAACTAGCACAATCTTATTGAAATGGATGAATTTCTCGAGAGATCATTTGATAGTTGCTCGGTATCAACACTTGCTCCATGGTTTTTTTTTTTTATAATGTGCAAAACTATCGTCATTTATTTGAATTCTATGTAATATACAGCCATTTTTGTTAATTTTATTGTTAAAACATTTTATCACACTATGATACGCACAAAGGCTAAGAATAAGGGTGTGTTTGTTTGTGTTTTTTTTGGTAAATTTTTTTTGTTGAAAAAAAATTAATTTTCATATATTTAAATTATTTTTTAAAAATAATCAGAATCTTAAAAAAATTAATTTTAAACCTTTTTACAAAAATTGAAAAAAATAACTTCTAAAAAAAAAATCAACTTTCAACTTTTTTAATTATATATAAAAAAGGTGTTTATTTCAACTTTTGAAAAAAAATTATAAAAATTAAATTTTATATACAGTTAAAAATTACTTTTTTTCATACTTCATTTTTTTCAACTTCTAAAAAAACAAGGAGGCTAAAATCAATTTTTTAATTTTGAGATTCCAATCATTTTTAAAAAATTATAAGTAAAGAAAATAATTTTTTACCAAAAAACAAATTACAAACAAATGCACCAAAAATTTAAATTTCATAACTATTTTTTTTTAAGTTGAAATAATCGCACCCTAAAACCAAAACTACTCTTTTAATTTTACTCTCTCAATAACAAGTTAGACCATCATTTTGGGCTCAAGTGGGCATTAGTCCAAAGGAGACCGGACTCCCTCATCATCCAGGCCAGCGGCATTCGCCATAAATGAATCATCTTTTGTTCTTTTTTGGTGTAATGAAGAAATCATCTTTTAGCTCCTCATCTGCTTATTGGTACTGGCTCTTCATTCTTGCAGAGACACAAGTAGCTCTTCGATTGTGCCTAGAAGTGTTCAACCAGTCATATCAATCAAATCAAATACAACTATGAAGCCGAATAAAATTGGCAGTAAGGTTTGGCTGTGAATAGCAACTATTTAAATAAATACTACCCAATGAATTGGTTTATGAGCAATAACTTCACTGCCTGATGCAAGCATAAAAGTTCCAAGAACACATAAATCAATGCCACAGTAACTTTAATTACCAAACAAATCACCAAGCTTGGCTTCCAGAGATCATGTATCTGCATAATTGAAAGCACTGATTATTATATGCTCTTCATTATTCTGTTACTAGTTCGTTAACCTTCATTTTAGGCAACCCTCGGACCAAGAAGCTCATGACATTGATTTTGGAAGGAAAAATTCCAATTCATTGATTTTGGAAGGAAAAATTCCAATTCATTGATTTTGGAAGGAAAAATTCCAATCTTTCATCCACCGATTCAAACGAGTGTCCATTGATGTTGAATGTTAATGGTCACACACACTCATACCAACTTGTCTATTTAACGCACCTATGAAGATTGCCACAAAATTCAGTTCCTAACAACCCCATCACTCCTTGGAGCGATACATAGAAAAACCTCAAGCAGACAGCATTCGACATGAGCATGTAACTGTCGATGGTTGTTCCCATCCCTCTGTGAACAACTATATTGAAATTAATTAATGATGAAGAACTTGATTCGTGAGTACAGCAACCAGCTAGAACTATAGACCACATATGGTGGCTTAACTTCATGTACGATAGGGTCAAGGGGTAACACCTTGCCACTACCAGCAAGAGATGTTAATGACTTACCAAAACCCAATGGCAAGATTCTATTGCCGTCTAAACCACATTCTGCGCTCTCATTAAAACCGTCATTTCCTTCTATATCCTCCGTTATATTTATACACAGGCAATAGAAGGGATGTTCAAATTATCTATATAGAGAGTTCAACTGATCCCATTGAAGATGCCAGTGCTCTTGGGAATCACTGAATCAATGCAGGCTGTGCATAATATTCAGCCATATAACAAATGACTTCAATAGGCCTTCTGGGAAAAACCTGGTAAAGGAAAATACTGAAAACCAAAATTACCAATCGCTTGCTTACAAGTGAATCAACAGGAACAAAAAATATAAGAGCTGCAATATGATTAAAGAAATCAGAACAGAGGGATGTTTAATGTAGTCAATGATGAATCAAACCAAAAACAATTGTATTGCAGACAGGCACAATTTACAACTTTAGTGACCAATACATATTTATCATACTGCTTCAGTGACAGCAGAATTAGCACAAAGGGGCATGTAATATCGTAATTGTCTTTCAAAATTAGTAAAACGCTCAATACCAGTATGTCTTAAACTGCAATATCTTATTGAAAGTCATTCACTAAATTTCTGCAAACAATGGCCTAACCATTACTTTGTTGCCCCTCCACCCTCTCTCACACTATTGACAATTGCACTTTCTGGGTTCTGGTAGACGTGACAAAAAAAAAAAATTTCATGCAAATGTGCACATATATATACCATTGCTAAAGAACATTAAATCAGAGATTACAAGGTCAAGTCCGTTCAGTTAAATATACTACTTAAAAAGGAAGGCTCAATGCATAAGGCTCCCACTACTTTGGGGGTCTGGGGAGGGTCAAATGTACACAGCCTTACCCACCGTGAAAGGAGAGGCTGTTTCCAGCTTTCCACTACTAGAACTCATGAACACAAGTTTACAAGGAAGCAACCTTATTCATTGTGCAACTGCCAAGGCTCAGCCTCTTCACTTATGAGTTATGACTACTCATTTTCTCACATTGCATCCATAAATACGTAATGCTATACACATTATGTAACTAGCAATGTTACATGTCATATGATAATATTTTAATGTATTAAGAAAATAAACAAAATTAAGAATTCAAATAAATATTTGGATACCAAAGCATTGTATAACATCATGAATGTGATCTTCGATCAACAGATACTTCAATAAGCCTCTCCTCATCAGATTTAACTGTTACTGGCACATCTAATAGCATACTTGGTGGGGCAAAATACATGTGTAGAGACATCATACAAATAACAATGCCCAAGAAAAGCTGCAAAGAGAAAGAAACAGGAAATTAGTATCCAGTTATAGCCTAAGAATAAGAGCATGAAAGGTTTAACAGAAGCATATTAATATTCAACCTCCACAAGGGTCACAACAAAAAATAGCAAACAAGGCTATTTACTTATAAAGAATGCCCAATAGTCTTAATAAAGAAACATCATCTATTAATACAGACAGTCAAGAGAAATTTGCACATCGCTTTAAATACTTTGTTTAAATAAGACTTGTTAAAAAAAGCATGCCACAAAATTCAAGAACAACCAGACTATAAACTGTAGCACCAACGAAACAGTTGCTTATCCTGTAAACCAGCATCATACAATTTTACCTGCAACGTAGGTTTGAAGCTGAATAGAAATATTGATAGTATCATTGTCAGAAGCATTGCCATTGATGTGGAATAGACCTAAAGAATGAAGACACAACTAAGAGTTAAGGGAGAAAAAGAGCAGGACAAAAACAACAGACAATATGCTGTGATATGATCCTTCATTACTAATTTCAGTGGCACAACAATTACTTATTTCTCTCACAAGAAAAAGATTATTCTTAGGAGAAAACTCCACAAAAAGATCTACATCAAATACATGAAGTATGTGGACAAATACACAAGAAAAAAAGACTTGCAAGAGGGTTGAATGATGTACCTTTACAATATTGTCAGCATGTTTCATTAACCAGGAAACCAAAAGACCAGTAGACCCTAGATTTAATACCACCATCCAGGTAGTGCTAGTGTATCCATTGAAAATACGTTGCCACCAGGGTCCATTTTCAAATCCACCTCTGAAATCATCCAAAACAAGTCGTGCCATATTGAAAATTGTACCAAACCTGGAGAAAGTTTAGGGTGTATTCCTCTTAGTACATAACTATAAAATATCTGACCAATGTAATCATATTCATTTGCTACAGTGCCATAACAACACTATTCAAGCAGCCCTTGCCATATCTTCTGATATTACAGAAACATGAAATTGGCTTACAAGGAAGAAAACACAGTCAATAATAATTTTAAACATAAAGGACAGCAACCAAAATGACCAAAAAAGAAAAAACACGCAAAACATAATATCAAACACAAAAAAAGGTCTAATGTGAAAGAGTTTAGGAATTAGAAACCTACACTGGAAGAACTATACGAATTCAAGAAGTAAAGTATGTTTTGTTCCTTCTCAATCAAAGTAAAAACAGAGCGTTCATTTCTTGCCACAATCTGATAGCAACAAGAACAACAATATGATCGCAATGTTCATTTAATATTAAACAGGCGAGAATATGAGCAAGAAACATCTTTTGATAAAAACAGGTTAATCTGACTGAAAAATGCATGCACGTTGACATATTCAAGAAAGAATACCTACGTGTACAACTGTATATTCTGCCAGTACAAGCTATCATTGTTTTTCTTCATCAAGAACTCAGTATAAATTCCAGCTAATGCTGAGAGACAAGCCGATAGAACTCCTAACATGTAACCCTGTATTGGTGCTGAGAAAAGGGAGTCACATGAAGCCTCTCCACAGCCCCTGACCTAAATCAACAATCAGTGGATGTTCCACCTCATCAACACTTTTTACATAAGGCTAAGTTTCCTGATTTGATAATTATGTCAGCAAATGATATAAGTTTCAGTTATTCAGTACATGAGCCCGTTCAAATGTTTGAACTAGATGTTCATCTAAGTCTTCAATGCTGAATTTTCAATTCATAACATATAGCAAGTAATGCATAACATAGTTCAGACATCTTCTGATAAAATAACATAAACCATAAAACTAGAGTTGCAAGTTTGTAAGTTTCTGGCACCTGGCTTGTGGTTGTCCCGACAGCCAATAGCACAATTGCCATCCACTGCAAGTTCGAAAGCCTCCTCCGTAAGAACAGCCTACAAATATCTGCCTGACATCAGCTCTAACTGAGAAACAAACAATATACAATGACAGACAGATACAGCTAAAGCACCTGAATAGTATTCCAGTGGTAACAATCTTCAGATTACCCATTATCTGATAGGTGGAAGTGTCCACATATGTGAGAGTAGCAAACTGCACATTATTATGGATCAGATATATAATAGAAGGAATGGGGTACAAAGCCACTGTTTTCCACTCGGTTGTCATCCTTGGCAGAGGTGACTTTTGACATTCCTTCCACAGCAACAAACTTGACACTGCAAGCTGTATGTTAGCAGACAAAGAAATCAATGATAAAATCACCAACCAATATGAACAAAAATCAAAACTTCGTTACTATCAAATGAAAAAATTGATACTTATTTTTTATTTTTTTTCAACGCTAATTTACCTTAAAAACCTCAGCAAGAAATGGGACAGTGGCATAGTCATACTTATACTCTCCATTACTTTGCGAGAGGGTTGTTAATATTCCCTGCCACGTGAAATTATCAAAATCAAATGACCTTAGTTAAAAGGAAAATATAATATTTTTTAGTGCATCGGTTACATCGAAAAATGAGCGCAATGAGCCAATATCAAAACGTTGAAGTGGGCGTATTAGCGTTATTTCAGTGAATTCTATTTTTTAATTACATTTTTTTTTTCAGGTGGAATGTATTTGATTTGTAAGAGGCATGGAAATGGATGAAATTTAGGTTTAGAATGTAGATTTGGGGAGAATGGAGGTGAAGGAAGAAGAAGGGAAGAGAGTGACCTGAGAACTGGTGAGAACGGTGAGGAGCACAGCGACCAAGTACCACTGCATCTTCTTCTTCCTTCTTCTTCTTGTTCCAGTTGTGCAGTGCAGATCGACAAGCACACCACGACTCGAGGTTGAGGCTGTGTCAAGTGTCAACTGTCAAGAAAGGAAATGCACTGAAACGCACCGTCTCGGGATGGCGTTAAGTTATTGTTACTGTCGGTTTTACAGGTAGAGCCAACCCCCCCCCCCCCTCTCTTCTCTCTTCTCTCTTCTCTTTCTTTTCCCCCAAAAAGGGCCAAAAAAAGGTTTATTACAATGTATATTACTATATTCATTAAACCCCCCAAAAAAGATAAAATCAAACAATGTGTGATTACTCATTAGAATTAGTTTTACAAAAAAAAAATCGCTAACAGGTTTTTATTCAGTAAGTAAATACTCTTGAATAACAATATCTGTTCACTACTCATTTAGTTGATATAAGGAGTTCAAATTTTGTTTTTTCAATGTTTTTGGATGAAGTATTCTCAAATTTTAGATAATTTAAAATATAAATAAATTTAAATGCTTTAATTTAATTTCTTTCATTTTAAAAATTTTTTGTTTGGATAAAGTGATTGTATTACTTTATTTACAAAATATATGGTTTGTATAATGAAATTATATTATATTATCTTTGGGGGTGGTGGTCATTGGTAGGTGATAGCGATAGTGGACAGTCGGCAGTCGCCGATGGGTGGTTGCAGGTGGATGGTGGCGATAGTTGGAGATGGGCAGTTGGCGATTGTCGATAGATGGTGGGCAGTCGGCAGTTGATGGTGCGCAATGACCAGTGGGTGGTAGGTGATGGGTGGTGGGCGGCGGGTGGCAAGCGGCAAGCAATAGTTGCTAGTGGGCAATGGGTGGTGGTCAGTGGGTGGCAGTTAATGGGCGACAAGTGAAGGTGGGTGGTCGACAAATAAGGGTAAACTGGTAGAAGATAGGAGTTAAGAAACAATGGGTGGAGAAGAGAGAAAATTTTAGAATTTCTTGTGAAAATGTATAAATTGATATTTCCTTTTTTGAAATTTGGAAAATATCTCTCAAAAATACTTGGAATTTTAAAATTCTTATTCAAATAAAGAATTTTAGGTTAAAGTAATTGAAATCCTCTAAAAAAAAAACATTATCATATAAGAATGCTCTATCCAAAAACACTCTAAAACTACCACTATTTGGTAAGAAATGAAAATGCCAAAAATCATTGGAAACTAAAATGCCTTTATATTCATGCATGTAAACTCCTTAGAGTTCGTTTGGTTTAACTTTTGGGAGAAGGTCTTTTGAAAGAAGGTCTTTTAAAAGAAGACCTTTTAGAATAAGTACTTTTAAAAGAATGATTTTTGTTTAGTTTGAATATGTCAAAAAGTCTTTTACAAGAATGAGTTTTGTTTGGATAGAATAAAGTAAAATTACTTTTGGTTGTTGATGTGAGAGTAATAGTAAGATTCCTTTTCAAAAAATCCTTTTTTAGAATGAAAAGTAACCTCAAATATACTTCTTCCAGAAGGCCTTTTGGAAAAAGTTAAACCAAACACTACCATTTACTGTACAAAGTCATTTTCCTTCTCCTAAAAGGCCTTTTGGAGCTTGCAAACGAGAATCCAAACGGGCACTTAATTGATCTGAAATGCCTTTATATTCATGGATGTAAACTCCTTAATTGATGAAATTACTAAGAGAAGGATGAAAAAAAAAAAAGAGATAAAAAACCTTATTTTAGTCTTCAAAAGATACTCGTGATATCATATTAATTATCTAAAGACTATTTTCATTATATAAGTTCCTCAAAAATTCAAAATATTTAGACAATTGGCTTTTCTATGTCACCAATTTAGTCCTCCAAAAAAATAAATATGGTGTGGTTAGTGACAATAATATTTGAAAAATTAATGTAATGTATTTTCTGAGAACTAAATTAGAGTTTTACTCGATTAAAAAAAAAAACCACCATCATACCATTATAATACTTGTGCAAATTTTTTTATACTAAAAAACATTTATGCTTTATCAATATTTTGAATTCGAGCATTTATGAGTAGAAAAAATAAGAATTTTATCTTTATACTGGACTAATCCAACTCAAATCAAATAAATCAAGATCGAATGAATTTTAAATATGGGTGGTTCAAGCAAAAATAAAAATAATGTTTGTTCATTTATGTTACTCTTTATGAAACAAAAAATTTATATACACTTATCAGTCCATATGTTTTATTTTTTTAAAGATAAAAAAATAACAACAATTATATAGAGAGTTAAATAATATATTTATATAAATTTCTAAAATTTTGTTAAAATTCATTGTATAAATTAATATGTGTATATATATACGTGCATATACATAGTTTATTTGTTTTTCTCTTATTTTCTTTTTATAAATATACATTGTTAATTTTCATTCTAAAGCATAGTAAAATTAGTTGAAATGAAAACTGATGGACTTTGTAATTTGTACGTTGGAAGATAATCAAGCCCGAATTAGGGCAATCTTTGTCATGAACTGAACTGTTGCTAAATTTCACTAGCGATTTGCTTTTGTTGTAATAGAAGACTTTACTTCAAGAATGACCATATATTGAAAGAAAAATGGAAATAAATCCCTATGACTAAACTGGCGGGAAACCTCAATTAAACAAAGCAACAAAGACTGGGTCATCATTAGGATCTAATCTCTTCTCCCACGTGTATTACCACCTTCAGAGTAGCTATTACATTGCACCATACATTTGTCATGCTATATCTGTCTCGCACTACAAATTAGCCACTAGTCCAATATTTAAATCTTTCCATGTCAAATTATATTCCTTCTTTCTTCATTTTTGTTGTAGAGAATTATGAACCAAACAACATAGCGAAGGATATAACTAATTAATATCCTCACATTTTGAAATAGAAAAATAAAATTGGAACCATAGATTTGAGAATGAAATTTATCCATACTTCTTAACTCAAATTAGGCCGGTAGCTTTGGTGGATATCCTTAATCCGAGTGATTTTTTTTACCACTTTTCAATTTCTCTCCTACATTTTTTTCCTGATCTATTTATACTCGAAGAAAAGAAGTTTCAAGCATGCATGTAATTAAGCATCCATTACAATAATTGCAAACAGTCTAAAATCCTGGTTTGATTCATGACACAAATTTGTTTAAAGAGACTATGGCAGAACCAAAGAAAGAAAGAGACATTGAGAGAGAGAGATTGGAAGAGTATGTAGAGGAAGAAGAGAAAGGTGCATTGATTAATTCACAGCTTCCAAACACATCTCTAGCTGAGCTGAACATGTTGCTTGTATTCCTTTCGTTAATTTACTTTTCTGCCGATGACCGCATAGAAGAATACGAGGACAGCGAGCACGTCTTAAGAGATCAGGTTGTTGTAGCCAAAACATGCATATCAAGACTACAAACTAAAAAACACGAGTCCAAGCTTGGAAGGAGATCATTTTCACCAAGATGTCAAACTACCATAAGAGACTCCAGGTATATAAGCTTTCACTCATCGTTTTCAAAATATGATAAAAATTTAGCCCTTAAATAAGCTTGGAAAATAATATAGCACTCAATCCTAATTTTCTTCCATTTTATAAATTTATTCTCCAAACAGGAACATAGCCTTAAACTCACTATTACTGTATAGCAAATATAATTTTAGCATGGAGTCATTCATATCAAAGATTAAGCATTGTTCTTATGTTTTGTTCAGGCATGGAAGAAAAATGTAAAGAAAAATTCTACTGCAGAGGATTACACAAAATCAACATAACCATTATGGAGAAATAGTAAAGCAAACTAAAGCGAACCGTCAGTTTTGCCCCCATTACAAAATTTTAGCGAGTGTTTGTTTGCATAACAGGATACCAATGCCATTTGAGTAGCTGCAATCATCAAAGGATGAAGGCGAACGGCCGCAGTCTAATACGGAACCTATGGTAGGGTCACCTTGCATTGTTTTTCAGTTGTCATTCATCACGCAATTAATATATCAAAATATGAAACAAATTTTATTAGTTGGGACTTGAAGTTAGAGAATTTAATCATTTATATCTACCTAAATTCTCTATTACTCGATTATTACTGTTCGATTTTGATTATTTTTGGAATAAAATTACTAATTTTTTTTAAATAATTAACTATTAATTATTTTATTACATCCTACCATTCTAAATAAGAGCTGGAAAACAAAATTCCGCATACATCAAGTGCCAGCAAAATAGGCTTTTTAATCCCTTACTTTTATCCAATTTTTTAATTTGATCTCTTATCTTTTATTTTTTTCAATTTAATTCCTTATATTTTATATTATCTTCAATTTAGTCCCAAATTATTGTTTCATCACATAACTAACAGGAAATACTAAGATAGCACAATCCTCGCCAGATCTATGTGTGTGTCATGTCAACACTATTTGTGACACGTCTTCCGTCAGTTATGTAATAGAACATTAATTTAGGATCAAGTTAAAAATGATTTGAAATATAAGGAACCAATTGAAAAAAAAAAAAAGTAAGGAAATAAATTGAAAAATTAAAAGTAAGGGACTAAAAGCTTATTTTACCTATATTAGCAAATAAGCTGTTCACTCTATTGCAATGGCTAAAAGTAAGGCAAGACTAGACTTTCCATTGAAATTACGCTGTTCTTTATCATATAAATCCGATAATTATGAACGTTGAAAGAATCCAGAATAACATAAATATATACTGACATAATGACGGGTTTGTTCCCAACAAAAGGAAATATATGATACTCTATATTGGTTTAACAGCCACATTTTTACAAAGAATAACATCTCATAATTAAATAGCCACTCCATAAAAAGCATTGCCGCAATTTTTCAGAATAAAAAAGAAACACGTCAGATATTTACACCTAAAATATTAATGCGACAAAGTAGTCTGACCGTCAGCCATATTACAATTGTATCATTCTTCCACCCAATTAAGTAAAAAGCGCGGACCATTTGTCCATTGAGTGAGGAAGGATTAAGGATCACGATAATTACTTCAAGAAATGTAATATAAACAACCACTTCCATATAGATCCCAATAAAAGTAGACTAACATAACGTTATGCTGCCATCCTAGGAATTGTAATTTGCAAATTACATTGCAGTAATGCCAAAGGTATTGCGTCCAATTTTCTCACGGCAAAAGCTACAACCTCATGGTAAAAACAACATAAAGTAAATGGCAGGACGATTAATTGTATAAGTCTGGCAGCTTAAAAACTTGCACACGAGAATGCAAATGTCTTAAGGACTACACCTTCGAGATGGGGGAAGGGAGGACCACCCAGTAATCAGTCACTGAAATTCCACCAGTAAAAATGCTTTCTTCACTCGCGCAGAAAGCCAGGCACATATGTTCTTGCATTGTTTTTCCACAACACTTATTGCCATAGAAGATGAATAAGAAGCTAAACGCTACAGCATGTTCACAAGGAAATACAAATAGGGAACAAGGGAATTAATTTATAGACACTAGCTCGAGTGCTTCCTAACTCATTCTTGAAGAGATGAAAACAAGAAAATAGCCCTAATTTACCATCTCTGCATCCCCTTGCCTACAAAAAAAAAACCACGACAGGCAAACTGATATCACATGGATGCCAACCTTCAGTCTGATATTCTGAACTCCACTCCTAAAATGTCCTTCACCACCTCATATGTTACAAACGCAATTGCTATGGAGGGGACCACCTGCAAGATATCAAGAGTTAAAGTATGTTTTAGTTATAAGGAATACTAAGGCCATTTGAAAATACTTTTGGGTCAATATGTTTACAAAGCAAGGGAATTTATTTTCAAATAGCAATGGCTACAGACTACAGGAAATGAGAATTGAGATGAGCCCTGAACACCAATCATCCAGTAGAGGCATTAAAACAGAGGGAACTATTATAAGAACATCTTCAGTTTATGACATCACAAAGAGGCTGCTATGCAGAGTGCTTTGATTTGTGTGGTTAAGGACTGCAACCCAAAAGTAGTGTGTGTTTGAATTATCAACTGAGACAGCACCAGACAAGGTTATAAAATTTAATGTCAACGTATCAACATAATTTAAGATATCAATTTTTGAATCAGATCACAGACACTAAAGCCTTACTGGACAAGTAGTTAGTGCTAACTGGGTAGAAGCTTGTTAAGTTTACAGCTTTAGTCAGAGAGAGGTAACACCCAAGAAATGACATGTTAATCACACACAAGAACCATCATGTGACAAAGTGAGCACAAATTTTCTTCAGTGATTCACAGAAACAATAGTATTTTCCTGAAAAGTTTCCTTCCTTCTTTTTCTGACAAAACAAGTCTATGACCATGTAGATATAGTTTGCTACATTTTGCCAGAATCGATGATTCATGAGTATATAACATAAAGACTGACCTTTACAGAATTGGGCACCAGACCCTTGTACAATGCACCAAATCCCTCGTACCGAACAGTTTTCCTAAATGCATCAATCATGCCAGTGTATTCAAGCGGGGCCTTTCCTCTTCCACCCCCAACTACAACAGAAGCAGCATGGTTCCAACCCACCATCTGCATTCTTCGACGAATGACATCAAGAGGGTAAGCAACAGTTTGTCCAACAGTTCCAGCTGCAGCACCACATGCCAGGCGAGTTGTCACACTCAACTCAGAATCTTGCGCTAGACCAAATGGATTGGATTTAATTAACCAATCTTTCAAAGATTCATACACAGCAAAGTTAAGACCTACATAAGGAATCTGGAAAACGCAGGGAAAAAAAATAAGAGTAAGAGAATATGAAGTCCAATAACCGCACTCAAAAAGAGAGCTTCCATCCAACATTATGAAGGAACTTTAGTGAGTCAATTATAATCATGAAGCATGCAGAGAATATTGCAGAAGAGTAACCTTTCATATCTCTATAAACTTGACGACCACCCTCCCCCCAAAAAAACAAAAGATGTAGGTGCAACATGACTTATTTCACCCCCTCCCCCTTTCTTCAGCTAACTATCTTCAACATAGTACTTACCATAACCAGGTAAAAACCTTATCACCAGACCACAGTAGTAGTGCTTATTATCAGAATTCATCATGAAGCATGTCAAGGACATTGAAGAAAATCTTTTCTTGTAGTTAAAACTGTTCTGTGAAGCATGTAGAAATTCTGTGAAATAGTAATGGTGACAGTAGAAGAACAATTACAGAAACATATTTGAAGAGTTTCTATCCATCAATAAAATTGAACATGCCAGTTTTAGGTGTAAGCTTAAGATGCCCTACAGCCCCATGTTGCTCCTAACTATGTTCTGCACAACTAACACAATAGATACTATCTACCTACAGATAATAACCACCAAGACCCTAGTCACATTCACACATCCTTGCTAATATCCACCCACATCTATAAGCAGTGCAAAAAAAGGATTGCCATTAAATTATCCCCCAAAAAGGATGGACACTGAAGGGACAACAAAATATCAAGTTTTCGTGCTTCAAAGGTTCTCCCCCTCTCCCAACTGCAGCCTGCAGGTTCTATATTGTCATCATCAAATACAATATGAATTGCCCACAAAGCCAATAGTGAAAGCATGATATTAGGATTTGTGATAAACTTTGTCTTTATGATCATGACTATAATCATCAACTTCGTAAAGAGAAAAGAAATTTTTGAAAACATTACTCACAACTCCAATGACTGAAGGAAGCCAGCCCTTATATAAAGCACGTGGGCCTTCTTCCCTAAGCACGGTTGACAGAGCATGGAACATCCCTCTGTACTGGTAAGGGGACTTCTCTGTCTGCAAATAATAGGAAAAGCATACTATTAAATATTAAGAGCACAAAGAACATGAAGAAAATTAATATTACATCTTCTCTGCAAGTAATTTTGCCACTATATTAAGTACTGTTAATTTTATGCATGTGCAGCTATAACTCTGACCCATAGCAAGTAAAGCAAACAGCTGGTATACAGAAAAATATAAGTCAAAAAGTACCTGTACAGTTATCCTGCCTCGAACCATGTCCATTGGATAAGTTGCAGACATGGCAATTATTCCAGCACATGCTCCAGCTCCAAGACGCAAAACTGGAGTCAGCTGAGCATCCTCTGTAGAAATTACGAGAAAAAGTAGTTAGAACACCAGAGGGCTTTTTATAACTGAGTTTTTTTTTTTTTTTTTGGGACAAAACTGTTTCTTTTTATTAATATTGATCGTTAATTTTCATAGATACATTTGTCAAAAAATCAATATCGAAAAAGCAGCAATTACCAACCTAAACCTGTGCTCCCCCTCACCCAACACCCAAAAAAAAAAAAAAAGGAAGATATCCAGAAGGGAAAAAACAATAAACACAGACATACCATTTCCAGTTTGCTGCCGATACAGCTGCAGTATAACTCTGAAAAAAATTAAAAAAGAAGGACTGGTCAGTAAAATAAAGCAGGGAGAGTTAAAAAAATGTCAGATGCATTGAAGTAAAAATTGAAACTTCTTTGCCACTAGAGTGAAGGTTCTTAAATGAAACTACTCCATAAAAGAAAAATGTTCAAAGAGAATTGCAGAATCCAATTTGCCATCATTACCAGTTTATTGGCTTAACAGTGCACCAGAATGAAAAGACAACAAAAGAAAATGCTAAACTATAGAGCAATCAGTGCATCGCTGTATATCTAAAGGAAAACTTACTTAGAAGCTTGCTCATAACTGAAGAACTTCACTGCAGAATTGGGGACAATTCGAGCACAATTAGTACCATTCCCTTTGAACAGTCCACGAAAACCTTCAGTTCTCCATATATATTTTAGACCTTGAACTGTTCCACTGTATTTTATGTTGTGGGGATTCTGGACCTGTTACATGGCAAGGGCCAACAACACATCATATGCATGAATCATCCCAGCATATACAAGTAAGAAGAAATGATAGCAAAACCTCCCATTTAGATCTAAGCAACTAACGGTATGTTTGATTTAACTTTTGGAAAAATTACTATTGAAAGAAAATCTTTTAAAAGAATTACTTCTAGAGAAATTATTTTTAAAAGAACGATTTTATTTGGTTTGAATCTGTCAAAAATAAGTTTAAGAGAATGATTTTTATTTGAATAAGATAAAATAAAATTATTTTTTGTTGTTGATGTGAGAGTAATAATAAAATTCTTTCTTAAAAGGCCTTTTCTTAAAATGAAAAGTATCTTCAAGGATACTTATCCGAAAAGGCTTTCTGGAATTCCAAAAGCGAGTTTAAAAAAATATCTTTATACACGCAAACACATTAATTATTGTGCATTTTTATTCTCCTGCCAATAAAAGGCTTTTTGACCTCCACGGTAAACCAATCGAGTCCTAAATAAACTAACCTGTAGCAAAATTTTCAGACGTTCCAGTGGAGCAACAGCTGTTCGTGATCTGCTTAGATACAGAAATGTTCAAGTCAGTTAAAGAACAACATAATGCAAAAAGGATTTTAAAACTATTAGCTAGAAATAGTTTCCAGGAAAATCTTCACCTGGTAATAATTTCAGAGCAATGCAACGCTAGTAAGGCATACATAAATTATCAAAACAAATTCACGAGCTATAGGAAGTCACTAACTTGATTCATCATATCACTGGAAATGGAGGTTTCAATACAAATCGTTGTCATGCGAACTTGAACAATTTATCTCATGAAACATAACTATATGAGCGTAAGACAATGAAGCTTCTTACAAAGCCCCAAAATCCGAGTGGTTCTACTGCTAGACACATGATCTAATCCAACTAATCCAACTACAGGCAATCAACAGAAGCTTACTTTGCAACTTCGCAGGGTAACAATTAGTAAGTCACATTCCATCCAAAAAAAAACAGAAAAAAAAATTGATATTTTTTTTTTGGAAGAAATAAAAAGAGGCGGGTGCTTCATTGTTCCCAGGCAATGAAACAAAAAAGTTTAATTATTGATGCAGCAGTGTCCTAACCCCACCCAGCATCGAAATTACCGGAAAGAAAGATTAACCCTATCAGGAAACCAATGGAGCAATAAAAATCGAATGAAAACAACTTCCAAATTCCAATTAATCAATCTTTATCGCTAAAGACAAACCAAATAATAGAGAAAAGAGGAGAAGACATACACTCCTCCAGCGACGCCTCCAGCGACGAGCGACTTGCAGATGCTGGTGAAAGCATAGCTGGGAGCCTTGACGCCTTCTCTCGCAAGCTTGGCCTCCTCCGCCAGATTCACGATCTTCGTCTCCGAAGCCATTACAATATAAAAACCCTAAACCTAACCTAACACAACCAAACCTTGTAAGGGAAAAAAAAAATAAAAAAGAGTAAGAGGAGTTACGGGCGTCGGAGATTGAGATCTCGCGTTATCAAACAGAGGGCGATTAACGCAGAGAAGTGATCATTTGGTAAAGACAGAGATAGAGAGAGAGTGAGACCACGGGCACAACCACAACCACAACAGAGAGCTAAGTCTGAGTGAGTGACGGCGTTTGTTACAGTTGCTCTGTTCCGTATATTTAGTAATACAGTACACGCGTCCACGTGGAATCTCTCCTCTCGTGTGGGAAAAGCCAATTTTCTTTCCTTCCCCTCTGAATGGCAAGAAATTCTCGCCGCTACATACCCCAACCTGTCGATATTTAGGGGTATTTATTTGGAATTTTTTTAAAAAAGAATTATTATTTTATTAAAATAAATTAATTTTAGTATATTTAAAAAAATTTTAAAATTATTTTTTTTAAAAGGTGAAATAACCGCATTTCTATTTATTTGGTTATTAGATTATGACACAAACTTTTACCTTAAAATGTGTTTTTATTCACACTCATTTTTTCAAAATTTTATTTTTATATAAAAAATTAATTTAAATATATTAACAATGTAAAATTTTTTATATTATCATTCACTCAACTAAA
The DNA here is from genome assembly GCA_031439585.1 of Pterocarpus macrocarpus. NCBI lineage: Eukaryota > Viridiplantae > Streptophyta > Magnoliopsida > Fabales > Fabaceae > Pterocarpus > Pterocarpus macrocarpus. The sequence continues at coordinate 2,107,149 of CM062515.1, read as the reverse complement.
TAATACATCAAAATTAAATTTTTATAAATAATACAATAAATTATATTTATGTTTTTATATATTGTGCAACATTTATTTATAAATTAATTCTTATATTTCACAATAACTATATGCCAAGCTCACATTAAAAATAATTATATGTATTGAAATTAAATAAATTTTTTATGTAAAAACTAAATTGAAATTAAATATCACATAGAATGACTAAAATTATATTTTAACCAAATTTTTAATACTTTAAGTTTTGAGTTTAATTAATTAGTTAGTATAAAATAATTTATATTATATCCAATTATGTGTTACTATATTATTTAATAAATTTGAAAAGATATGCATTTGTTAACTTATTTACTGAATTATAAATGCAAAATTGGATGATATAAAATAATTATTACATTAAAATTAAACTCTCAAATTTTATTCAAACTGATTAGACTTGATCCAATTATACTATTCACATATTATTTTTATTGAAATAAATATAATATGGAAAGAGTAAATAAAAATTTTTGTGGGCGTCTACTTTTTAAACTTTATTTACTTTTTTAATACAAGTTTAGTATTTTAATTTTTTAAAAAAATATTTAACAATTTACATTTTTTGTCAAAGATTAATTTATATATACTAATAGTATAAAAAAATTTTATATTATTAATCAATAAAAATATAAGAAAGTGTTAAATTATAATAGATCTCTTACTATAATGGGTGGTTATCTAATATCATTTGACATATTTTTACATTTTTCTTAATTTACAGTATCTTTTACACTATAATATATATAAATTAAACTCTTTTCATAGTTTTTTTTGTTTCTAAATACGAAATGAAGTTTAAAAACAAGGGTGGGAGGGAACGGCATGTAAGAAAACTCGGGTTCCTTTCATCGCTAAAAGTATTGATGTCTTAATTAGAGGCATCAAAACCAATCTTTATCACAATATACTTGATACTATAGATTATCGTATCTTAGAACTAATTACACAAGCTAAAAAAGTAATACGTTAAATTTTAAGATGAATATTAATAATGGTGGAAATTACAAATAACATCAACTTTGCAAATATATGATTGATTGTAAAAGTTTGTTTAGGATATGTTTGAAATAAAAAAAATTAGAAATGATTTGGTTTGTAAATCAAATTATATATTTAAAATTCAAAAAAAAAGAAAGAAAGGAATTGATTTTTCAAATCAAATAGAATTTATTTTTTATATTTTGAAATCCAGTCAATTTTGTTAAGATTTGATGGGATATGAGTTGATTAGAACTTTAAATATTTAAAATGACAGTTTTGCCAATCTTGATTAATGCAGCGGCAACAAAACCGCAACCATTCGATTCATCTCCTCCTAACACTGACCTGAGCAATCTCCATTGCTGGAAACGCAACCACATGCTCATTCGATTCCTTTCCTTGCACTCTGTCTTCAGTTGTCGAGCGTCACTGCGTTCATTTTTTTTCTTTATTCGTTGATGAAAAGCTGAGAGAGAGAGAGAGAGAGAGTGCGGTGTGTGCGTAAGCTGTCAGAGAGAAAGAAAAGGAGAAGGAGAGAGAGAGAAAGGAAGGAGGGAGGAAGAAAGGGGGAGGGAGAAGAAAGGAATAAAAAAATAATATAATAAAAATAAAGATATAAAATAATAAAATTAAATCAAATTAATTTTAATTTTAATAAATTTTTAATATAATAATAAATTTTTAAATTATTTCAAATTTTATTTTTATAATTTATTTTAAATATAATCTTTGATTTATAAATTAATTCAATTTTATTTCATTCAAATTAAATTAAATTATTTTCAATTTTTTTATTCCAAACACACTTGAGTTCTAAAGATAAAAATAAAATTGTAGGGTATATCAAAAATTAAAAGAAAAAGGAAAATTGTAGGGTTATTAATTCTTATAAGTAGGAGGTAATTCACGAAAAAAAAATGGAATGGCGCTCACCTAAATTTACGTGAGGTGTAATCATGCCCCTGAATAATATTAGAAATATTTAAACATCTCAATTATATAGTATTCAACAGTTGTTGGTAATAATACTAGTCGAGTAGTCGCTGAAGACTAACAAAATATTTTATTGTCTTTTTAAAATTATTTAAGATATGTAATAACAACTCTCAAAATTGAAGTATCATGCTTTTTTTTCTTGATTTATAGTACCATATTTAATACGGGTTGTTAATTTGTTTATAATTAATTAAATGATTGAAGGGTTACCAGTATTATTATAAATCATATGCTAATTTTGCATTCATCTTGTTCTTCTATATAGAGTTCTTATACATCTCAGCTTGGATCATTTGACCTGTATGCTAATTGGATTGATCTAAATTAAAGCGATAGTTAAGCTGATTAGTTTTTTACTAAAAAATTAAAAATCATATATAATAAATTAACAATATTCAAATTATATTTAGTTTTTGAAAAACATAATTGATATAAAATTATATGTAAAAATAATTAAATACATTTTAAACAAAGTTGATAAAAATCAATTTCATTATAAATATTTTTAAGGAAATTTCTCCGATACCCCACCTTTTTTAGGGGTATCAATACCATTAGGTTTCTATGTTTATTATTTTTACTGGTTAAAGTGTTCTACCAGTTTTTCCCTATTTTTTAAATCTTATTTTTAAAATTGTTATCAGAATTATCTGATATTTTAAACAACCCCAAATAACGATTACTTATATTTTGCATCATATTCATCCTTCATCCACAACACCTGCAAGAGTGTTTCTCATACACAAGAAAGAAAAAAGTGCAATATTGTCATGAACCTATGTATCAAAGCCATAATGCAAATTGTTAGCATATGCTATCCTCATTATTTTCAAACGATTCTTCTGGGTTTGTTTCACACGGAACAAAATCTGAGGCAGCAAATTGAAATGAACAAGAAGGAATTGTTTGGTTTCTTCACTCTTTGTTTCTCTTTACTTTGCTTCTTTATTTTATACAATACAATATTTTGATTTCACGTGAGCGATGTTAGCATTAGAAACTTTAGAACACATTTTGCATTGATATGGAATCGGGCTTGAGGATTGAATTGTAAAAGTGTTTGAAGTGCTTACATTTCCGAAATTAAGCAAGAATTGGGGATAATGTCACAATTTTAATTAAATGTGTTTATTTTATTGAATCAATGAGTTATCGGTTAATTTCAAATTTTATATTAAATTTATAATATAAAAAACCAATTACTGGATGACATATATACAAGAGTATCAATACCCATTTAAAGATAAGGGTACCGAAGGAAGAACCTATTTTTAAATGTAATTTTAATTTTTTGTTACAGATGCAAATGTAAAGTTTGTATATTGTTTTGGTCGCTCTTCCAAGTCGGAACTCCTATAGCTTGCTCAGCGTAACAGAAACCTACAATTTTCGACGCCGTATGTTTGCTGGCTCCTCTTCAATGGCTGTGTGGACCCCATCCCACCAGAGAAGCTTCGCAAAACCCTTCAATTCATATCCGCTTTTTTACTCTTTTAAAACAAAAAAAAATAAAATTATCTACATATACACACTGACATAATATTATTTTTAAAAATATTCTTTTTTTTAGGGTATAGATAAAACGATTTAGATTACATCGATTTATAAATAATTACCAATACAAAAAATTCGATTTAACTCAAGTCAATTTATATACTATTCATATGAACAGTATATAAATTTGATTTATTTATAATAAAATAAAATTTATAAATTATTTATTTCATTAATTTAGAATTAGAATAAGATAATTAATAATTTTGATTAATAAATTTTTATAATAATAATTAATTAAAAAAGTGTAAACAATTTTTTTAATTTAATTATTATTAATTTTAATATTTTAGTCTCAATTTTTTTTTGGTGAAAAAATTTAGATATTTCAGTTACCTAGTCTAAGATATATTTGCATGATATGGGCTTTTGATATATATCACAAATTCGTAATTTTGAGTATGATCGTCTATTGATTAGTGTTATTTTTTATCGATGGTGGCATCTTGAGATGCCGTCTCGATCCAAGAGTGCATTATTACACTCTAGAATATTGCTTTACAGCAATGGTTGCATATTGATAGGGAGCCAATCAGTTAAAGTATTTTGAAGGTAATGATATACTTAGCTTATGTAGTGAACTTAGATCCACTTAATCTCTTATTGGAATGTGGATAATATTATAGTCAAATAAGGAAACCTAGACTATAATAAAAGCACATAAAAATTAATAATACAAATTATATAAAAAAAAATATACAAAAATAAAAAAATAGCCAAAACACCTTTAAACAGCATTTTTTGAGACCAAAAATGGTAGCAATCGGCTGCCACACTTATGGCCTCATCTAAGACTTTCTAGAAAGGTATAATAAGAGCAAATCAGAGTTCCGAGTTCAAAGTTATACTCATTTAAAGCTTTACTAACCATTTAATCTTCATGTGTGAACAATTAAGGTTACATAATTCATGTGTTTAGAGTTTAAGATTTTATACATTAATCGAATTATGTAGTTCAGTGGACAATACATTACTTGAATTATGCAATTTTGTACCCATATTATGCAAATATATCCTAAGCTAATTTAATTGTAATTCAAATATCTAAATTTTTTTAATAAAAATAATTTTGAGACTAAAATATTAAAATTAATAATAATTAAATTAAAAAAATTATTTATAATTTTTTAATTAATTATCATTATAAAAATTTATTAACTAAAATTATTAATTATCTTATTCTAATTTTAAATTAATAAATTAAATTTATACATTGTTCAAATAAACAGTGTATAAATTGATCTACTTTAAATCGATTGGTATACTATTCAAATGAATAGTATAATAATCGACGAAGCTTAAATTGATTTGAATAGTGTAATAATCGATGTAACTTAAATTGATTTTCATGTTTTTAAACCCGAAATCTAATAATGATAAATCGATGTAACCTAAATCGATTTATCAAAGTTGCAAAAAAAAAAAATAACATTTTGAAAAATAATGTAAAATAGGTGTATATAGGTACATAATATTTTTTTTATTTTATATCAGTAAAAAAGCATATCCATGTCCTAAAAAAAAAAAAGAACAATATTTTTTAGTCTATTATTATATTATATATGAAAATTTTCAAGAGTAAATAATCGTTTTGATCCTAATATTTTAATATTGATATCAATTTAGTTCTAAAAATTTTTTTATATCAATTTAGTTCTAATACTTTAAAGTTGGCATCAATTTGGTACTTAAGAAAAAATTGACATCAATTTAATCTTAACACTTTAAATTTTGACATCAATCTAATCATAACAAATTTTTTATAAAATCAAATCTCCCATCGAATCATCAGTGAACAACTAAATTGATGTCAAAATTTATTTTAAAACTAAATTAATGTTAATTTTAAAATATGAAAACTAAAAAAAATATTTACTCTGTTATTTTATTTGTTACTACAAAAAAATAATATCTTTAGGTTGATTTTTTTTTTGGTAAAGTTTATAAGAGTTTATTATTATTTTTTAAAAGAATGAAAATTACATCAATTTTGATATTTATTATCTAATAGAAACGAATATATATATATACACACACAACGGAAAATAAAAAAGAAATAAAGAAAATTAATCTCTCAGATAAGGAGGTCCAATTGCGGGCTTGGGCAAGGCCAAATCTTCAATTTGGTTTGAGAAAATTCAAATTAATTTCTTCCATATCGGATAAGTTGGGATTTTTTTGTTGAAACAAAAATAAAATAATTTTAATTTTAAAATGTCGTAAGTGTTAAAGAATTTAATTTGATCATTTTATTTCGTATTATTATTTTATTGAGATAACTACATAAAATATTAAATGCATAAACTAGTATAATAATATTTTATTAAATATCATTTTTTTAACATTTCTAGTGTATTAAAATTAAGTTTAATAGAAATAATTAATATTTGATAAAGATGCTTCGAAAGAATGCAACACAAACTCTAGAGTTCAATAGGACGAGGACAACATAAAACTAAAATTGACATGTAAAGACAAAAAATAATAAATAAAATTGACATGAAGAGAAACTTCCATGGATAATGGATTTTCAGAAAATTAATAGAGAATAGGTGGTAAATTATGCATGAATGCTGAAAGGACTTCGAAGTTCGAATTCAGAAAATTGTCGTTATTGTTTATTTTTTTTTCATAGTAATGATTTTATTTATTAATTAATTGTCACTTTTTTGAGGACAAATTAATTAATGAAAAAACAAGACAACCTTTTTTTTTCCACGCAGCTTTTCTCTCTTTATCTGGCTATTTTTATATTATACATTTTGTATATGATATTAATGATCATTCTTCCTAACATTAAATCATTTCGGACTCAAACCTCTAATATTTCTTACAAAGAGCGAACATTTTAATTTAATTCAATTTAATTTACTTTCTACTAAGCTTGAGTAGGAGGTGAGAAATAAAAACCGCGTTATAAAAATCACTTTTGAAAACCAAAGCAAAAGTTAGTAGTAGGTTTTTTTATGGATTAAATTAGCAATATGTTAATCTAATAATCTTGTTAAAATTTTACTCTTGGCGACTGATGACGCTTTTATCAGGATGTCTTTTTCTTTTTAATGAAACTTTAATTTACGTGAATGTATATATACCAATTAATTATATTGACGTTCAATGCTGCCTAGAAGGAAAATAAATGACCCAAACTCATTCATGAAGAATTTGATATGACACGAGGGGTATCCTCCACCACCCACACACAATGAACAGCCACCATAAAATTTATTTTGATTTTATATTTTAATGTGTCATTGACGGTCCGCGCATCAGTGCATCGCTACTGCATCATCGCGGTTTTGTGGTGCAGAATCTATGTAGCGCATATTTCTTTTACTTTTTATAGAATTTCAATGCTTCTCCTAGCAAACGCGTGACGTCAATCTGTTTGATGAGGATGTTTGTCCGTAATTCTAGAGTCGAGGGATCAATTATCAACCTCAAACTCTTTCATGTGATTGCAATATTATTATAATTTAATATAAAATATTTACATATATTTAATTATTTAAATTAAATTTAATATTCTATAATCATTTCATTTTAACTATTAACAAAAAATTATTATAATATTAGGGGCTTAATAGGCACGATTGTGCATGTCAAGCCGCATTTTTATTTTTAAATTTTTTGGTATTAAGATAACTCAATACATATGTACATCTATATTTCTATATTTCTAAATTTTTTATTAATGTTGGCAATTAAAATGAAAGATATGACAATGGTTCCTAATCCTTTAGTACTTTTTTTAAGAGTGTAAATGAATAGAGTTAAAGAGAGTATTTAAAGATGGACCCCAAAAAAACAAAAAAGAGTGTACTTGAATTAAACGTTTGATACAATGTTAGATTATTTTACCAATAATATCACGCATCCAATGTTAGATTATTTTGACAATAATACCATGTTAGAATATTTTAACAATACTATCATGCATTGAATGATTATTTTTACAATTCCGAATCCTATCGCTGCTCTAGTCTAATTTACAATCACAACCCATGAATAATCATAGGCAAAAATAAATCATATGGACCTCGTTCAATGCTAATCCTCAGTGCATCTTCTGGCTACCTGTACCTAACTATGTCACAAAATGAAAGGCATTATTATTAAGTGCTTGTTTGGATATCTGTTGGGCAGTGGTAGAAGGCCTTTTACCAGAAGGAAAAGTAATTTATACAGTATATATTGTATTTGGTTTAACTTTTTATTTTAAAACTTCCTTCTTCAGTGGATAAAAGACCTTCTATTCGAAGTGGCTAATAACTTGTTTTTCATTCTAAGAAATGAGAATGAGAAATAAAATTATTGAAGTACCCTTATTTATATATCACCAACCGCTGTAAGTCCCTTTCACTCAAACACAATCACACAAATATAACATGTGATGATGGAATCCTGTGGATATAAGGATCCAGAAACCCCAGGCACATACTTTGATAGAAAACAAGATATAGAATAAAGACCCTCCCTACTAAACCCCCAAGAAACCTGTCCTTGAAAACGTAGATAATAAGGAAAAGATAGAAAATTCTGCACCACACAGAATAAAATAAGGAAAACCTTACAACTGTATTGGTAGTCAAACCATGATAAAAACTATATGATAAAATTCTCCTGTCTATAGGCTAAGTTGTCTATTTATACATAAATCCTAAAACTAGAAATTATCTAATCCTATCTAAAAGATTTGATTTGAAACTAAAACTTAAAATTAAAGATATGATTCTATTCTAAAAGATTTATTCCTAACTAATTTAAATCAGATTTGATCTTTATAGATTAAATTAGATTTGATTTAAATCTTGAAGGATAAATTAATTCAATTCAAATCTAAACAAATCTAGACTAAGTCAAAACAAATAAAAAATGAATTTAAACGCAATCTAAACATATTTCCAACATAATCAGATTGCTTGTTCTCCAAGTTACTTTAATTAAGCTTGATTCCTTTATCTCCAAGTAACTTGAAATGAGCTCTCAGATTCCTTGATCACCAAAATAGAACTAACTTGCTAGAAACATGCTCTTTTCCAGTGTTAAAATGACCAAATTACCCTCCTGAATATGTATCATTCTCCCCCTCTTCAAAAAGATTCGTCCTCGAATCTTGCCTTTGTAATCTTCAAAGACATCTCCACCATTATCTTCCCTTCGTGAACCCATCTAAGAACCTGCAAATGAAAAACCTCACTAACACTCTCCTCTCTTTTTTTTTTCCCTTTTTTTTCTCTCTCTTTTTTTTTCCTTCTTCCTTTTTCTTTTTTTTTTTCGTTTTTTTCCTTCTTTTTTTTTCTTTCTTTTTTTTTTGCTTTTTTTTTTCTTTTTGGACTGAATATACCTCAAATACAAAAAAAAAAATGTTGTATTTAATTAAAATACTGAAATAAAATTTTTTTAATGATAATTTGAGAATTAATTATAGTTTAGTGTCAAAATATTTGAATAGAATATAGTAATTTATATTTAAATTATATTATGTCTATTTTGATAAATATATCTTTAAAAGTAATTTTATTTTATCCTATCCAAACAAAAATATTTCTTTTAAACTTATTTTTGAAATACTCAAATCAAACATAAATACTTCTTCTAAAAGACTTTATTTTAAAAGGTCTTTTTTTAAAAGATATTATTTTAAAAAAAATTTTCCCAAAAGTTAAACCAAACACACCCTAAATCTGCGCCATTAAGTTTAATCATGTACAACTGCTTTTCACATTAGCAATGTATTGTGAAAAAATCTTTCAATGCAAATCACCCTCACACACCATAGAGATATCTTCAGTAGACAACATCATTGGAATCTCCGCTAAAATAATGTTGAGCACTCCGCACCCTGCATTAAAACAATATACGACTGAGAAAACTATTAAAGTATACCTGATTAAGTTTCCTAGGAAATCAAAGGCTAAAAACAACTGAATTTGCTTCACAGACATATACCTTAATCCTCTCTTCTTGTCAACACCTTGTGAAATGTGGAAACCATCAGAAATCTAAATTCGGCTTAGTCACGATAGATTCTCATTGAATGCAAAGATAATGGTGGGTTACAATGAAAAGAGAAGACAGGTGATCGTGTGAGTACAATGTGTTAGTGAAAAAGTCACCGAGAGAAAATAGAGCAGTTAGCAGTTAATTGACACGGAATGAAAAACTGTTTCGAAATGTGGGATTGTGCATTGTATATGATTACAATTTTAACCGTGGCTAGAAAGGGGGGAAAGCTTGAAAAATGGATAATATCTTAAAATAATAGGGATAAAATTGGAAAGAAATTGTGACCAAATGGCAGTGTGTATATATATATATATATATATATATATATATATATATATATTAATTTAATTAGTATGTATTGTGATGTAAAATAATATTACACTGTCAACTAATAAAAATAGGAAAAAATGAGAAATCACGATCAATCCCTCATTATAATGGATGATTATTTGTATGAGTTGGCACTTTTCACTATTTCTATTAGTTAACAGTGTAAAACTGTTTTATATTATCTGTATATTTAAATTAAATTCATATATATATATATATATATATATATACTAGCGGCTTAATAGACACTGTTATGCCTATTAAGCCGCATTTTTTATTTTTAGGGGATTAGTATAAAATCATATGCTTATATATAAAAATTGTTTGAATAAATTCAGATGAAACAAAGAAAATAAGAAAACATACATAAGAATTATTGTGTTTGTCAACTCACAAATAAAAAATGAAATATTTACAAATGTCATTGTTGTTTTCAAATATTATTGTGTTGGTTTGCCCTCTCTATGGCTTTAATTGGGAGTCCAAAATGTGAATTCATAGTTAAAGCATTTTTCATTTTCCTACATTTGTTCAAAGAAATTCTTTATGGTTAATATTTTTTTAAAAAATCAGTGATAAGAATTTGAAGAAAAAAATTATCAAATGTATACATATGTACCTGGTAAAAATTCTTCTTAACTTTCTATACATCTCATCATCAATGAATCCTTGAGTTTTGAAAAACTGTAAAATAACTTTTTTTTTTTTAGAAATTGATAAGAAGTTAAAGTTGAATTTACTAACTAATAATAATAGATGATAATAAAACCTATAGCATGCAGATATCTTGTTTTGCATGAAATTTTCTAATTGTACGCACAAAAAAAAAAAGAAAATTGACCAATTAAATTCATTATTATGATCAATTAACAATAAGCCTTATGACCTTGTTGTAAAATGGGACAAATTGAATAATAACTACTTGCAATCTTGAATTTGTCCATCATCATGTAATGCTACATCTGCATATTTCTTGCTTCTAAAGAGTAAATGAAGTTTATATATATGTTTATGTAGTTTTTTTATGCATAATAATCAATTATATTATACATAATTGGATAGACATATTGCATTACCGTTTATTCTTTTGGGAAAATAGTTCTTTTTTTATTATCTTCCAAAATTGAGTTTTATCTATTATTACTGTGACTCCCCAACCTAAGGAATAAATTTTGAGAGGATGAACCTATAAAAAAATGTTAAGATTAGTAAAATAGAATATTAAAAATATAATTTTAGTATTTGATTATATCATTTAAATATACCTTGTTATCAATCGCTTTAATTGATGCAAATATGACTGCTCATCTTTCCAAGTACTCCAAAGATTTTCAAATTCTCCCTTCTATAAATGATATGTGAAGTTATTTAAACAATTTTTGAAAAGACATTGAAAATGTTAATATAAATTAGCACTTACTTGTCTAACAAAGTACATGTCTAAATTCTTTTCTCTTAGCTCCTGATGTAACTGGAAGAGTTCCTTGAATTTCAATTTATTTGCACATGAAGATAGTATATAAGTTTGCAATCATTTTAAGATTAATAATATAAGAATGTGCTATTATTTGAAATTTAGACTAATAAAGGAAGCTTATATATATGGAAAAAATATATTACATGAGAATAACATAAGAATGCACTATTATTCGCTAAATATAAATAAAATCAAGTGTGTATCAAATATACATTACCTGAGATTGAGATAAAAAAACTTCTTTAAACACAACATTCTTAGTGAATTCTCCATTATCTCCTTCAACTTTTCGTTCTTTGATTAGAATTTTTGTTTTATGTTGAGGAACACCTCTGGGTAGAGCAACCTATAATTGTCCATGGCCAAAAACATGCTTTGGAAGATAAATGCTGACATTGGGAATCATCTGCCCTTGTGACTTATTTTTTGTTAGTGCGAAACTAAGTTTCACAGGAAATTGCTGTTTAATAAGCACAAAAGGTAGTCCTGCACTCTATTGTCTTATGTTTGATCCTGGGCAAAAAAGCTCTTTGTACAGAGTGATGGCCAGTTAAAATTTTGACATCTAACATGTTCAAAAAAGTTCCACAGCATAATAATCTTGTACCATTACATAAACCAGCTTTCGGATCTATGTTTCATAAAAGCATCAAAGGTGCACCTTTTTTGACCTTGAGAAGATGCGATGGCAAGCCACCTTGGGAAATGGAGTTTAGGTATTCCTATTGATATAAGTTATTTGCATCTCCTTCAACCTCATCAAATGATATCAAATTGCACTATTCTCCCGAGAAACGACTTATAATTAGTTCATTAAGTTTTTGCACATCATGATTTTTCGATGTTAGTATAGCTCTTTCAACCATATAAGACGCATCCCATCCGTGGGTTTCTAAATCTGAAAAAAATTCTTCTATGAGTTATTGTATTGCACTTTCTCCATCCCATGTTATTGCCATTTGGGGGGAAACATGTATCATATCATTTTCAAAGGTAGGTTCAGTACCATCTCCAATACGCATAAGATATTGTGCAAATTCAGAATCTTCTAATGATCGCATGTTTTGGCGCAAATGTAGAACTTTTGTATAAGCCCACAAATGAGACTTGACAATATATGCTGCTATCATTTGTGACTTGCTCTCTTTAGTAACAACAGGGCCTTTCCACCGAATGGAGCATCACAGTTTAGAATGTCCTTTAATGTACGATCTAATGTTTCCAAAGCATATCTATTTAGCTTTGCCAAATTGGATTGCTTACTTATTGAGCATAAAGAAGACAGTTCTAGATTCATAAGTATCTTAAATTGGTAATGAGCTGTTCGACCACTAGGTAATAGAGTTGCAGTTATTCCAGACATGGCAATTGTTAACACAATATGTCCCTTACTCTTTAGACTTGCAATAAGAGCACGGTATAGGAATGTCTTACCAGTTCCACTTGGCCTATCCACAAAAAATACTTGACTTTGTTTTTGCTCAATGACATTCATAATTGTCCTAAAAGCAGCTGATTGATCAGCATTTAACTTGTGTGCAGCTACGATGTCTTGTAAAGGCACTTGGACCAACAACTCTTCTTGTATTAGTCTTGGCGTTAAATTTTCTTCACAGCATCCAATGTTAAAGTTGGCAAATCATAATTTGTAATTTGCCTTCCATGTTGAATCAAAATGCCATTCAAATCTCGTAACATATTAGTCAAGCCTAATCTTGTGCTAGTACTTATTGATGGGTAATCTTCTACCATATGGGTAAAGAACTCATCCCATAGGCTTCTAACATCAGTTGGTTCACAAAATACTAATATGATAGCAAATAACCTCCTTAAAGCACACGACATTCGTACACTGGATACTTCAACCAAGCATTATATTCCAAGTCATCCAAGTCCATTGTGTCCAGCTATGCAATATTGATATGTTTATATAATAAAATTCATCATTATATTGCACTAATAAAAAAGAAATATAAACTTAATCTTAGCAAAATCTAGTGGAGTTAGTAGTGCCTACAAAATCTCCGTAAGGCAGCCCTTATGAAACCTATACCACATCATTCTAGTACCAATATCGTAATCATTTCCCCAACCTCCCCCCCACAAAAAAAAAAAAAAAAAAGCTGACTAGTAGTTGCTTACTACAAAACAATATAAATTTAAAATCGAAAACTAGCTTAGAGAATAATGGAGTTACAAAAGACGGAAGCCATGCCCCCACCCATTCTAAAGAAAGATAAAAAAATATTATTCAAGGTATTTTCATTTGCAGGACATGACCACTCAAATAATATCATAATGAGCTCAACTCAAGGCAAATTTTCAGCATTTCCATTTCACGTAACCTCCTCATTGAAACCTGCATATAGAAGCAACACCTAAAATGAGTATATTCCAAATTAAGAATGATAAATTAACAATAAAGGAGAACCATTGACTATTTGTCAACCTGTACAATTGTCATAGTTAAACCATACATGAAATACATGACATTGACAACTAATACAAAGCTATACAGTTTAGTAATGTCAATATAGGATTTTTTTTTTTGGCATTTTGTTTGCTTTTAGTGTATAGCACAGCCTACTGAAGAAAAATTAAAGGAAAAATTAACACTGCATTGGATGTCAACTTTAGGAACATTAACCTATGCAAACAAAGTGAATAAGTTATATCGGGTTTTTCAAACTTGCTACCCATACTAATATGGTCATTATGCCAACCACAAAAAAGTTTCAAGGGGACTTGCAAATGCAAATCCAATATACACAGGAAATGACATTACTGAACTGTACAGCTTTTTATATAATAACTTATGCAGTGCCAAAAATGACAAACCAAAAGTAGTAGCTACTTGGAGCCTGAAATTGTGTACGTTTTTTAAAGTAGTCTTACATTCATAATAATTGTTGTGCCTATCAATTTTTGGCTTAATTGCCTCATTATGATTGGAACAATATCAGTCGATGGGGGTAGTAATAATCAAGGCGTCATTCATTTTACAGACAATATTATGAATAAGACACTATAAAAAATTAAGAAACTGCACTACGTAAAGTCAATGGTTACACACTTACGCCCCATAGGAATTAAACATGGCAGCAATTAGACCACAATAAATGAAACAAAGACCATACATGTAAGCAATTAGCAATCATAGAGATGGAACACTTTCAAAGGAGGGAAGCAGGAACACAAACCTTCAAATGGGCAGCAGCCTTGTCCTTATCTTTGAAAACTTCAGTGGGCTCAACAATATATTCAACTCCTGTCTCAGCCCAAGGGATCTCCTCTAAGATCCTATGCCATAGAGCGCACATGGATCAATTATTAAAAAATATATAATAACAATAACAATAAACCACAATCTTAGAATCCCACCCTTGTATTCTCTGCATCCATTGATTCACTTCCCTGCCACTGGTACTAATACTCTGAGAACTTGAGGAGACCACAACAATTCTTTCTATGTACCTAGAAATTCGAATGGCACTATAAAATGTCAGCTTGTAACAAAAGCATTTAAAAAGTATATTCGAATTCATTACCTTCTTCATTCTTAGCGTGCAGAAGGCTAAGTGATTAAGTGTTCTCAAGAAATCATAAAAACCACTCTATTAGCCATGTTTGTCATGTTAGGATATTTACCTAAATGTACTTTATGCAACATTCGTGCTGGATTTCCTGTCATTGAGGACTGAAATTTTTCTGACAATTGAAGCCAATCGTCAATTTTAATATGGCAGTTGTTTATTTTAGAGCAACTATGCCAAACATATATGATAGCAAAGTTTTGGTTGAATGCACTACAAAAAATTAAATAAACAGAACCACTAAGAGCCAAAATAGAACCAGTAAGAATTTTTCAAAACAGAGTCAGCAACTGTCAATTGAAAAAGAAAAGAACAGGAACAGGAAAAAAAAAAAAAAAAACACAACTCTCAACGGTAGACATAACACCCACATGATGTTGGACCATTCCCTTGGGTGAATGATGACCACGACGCACTTTTCCGGTAATCTTACAGGGAACGTCGTGCGGCTTCTAGATCTTTTCCAGGGTGCGACTATATTGTTGGAGGAAGAAGTGGAGCGGAAATTGAAAGAGAGAGTGGCAGAGAAAGAATGTATGTGCGTAGGAGGCAGTTGTTGATATTTGAAAGGGTAAGATATAGAACGTGGGGGAAAAAATTTTCAAATGGGGTGATTAGAGCTGGTAACTAATGGAAGTTGTGGGGAAACACGGCGAGGGGGAGCGAGAAGAGTCCGAGCTTAGATATTTAGGTGTTCTCGACAGTGGTTAGTAAGTTAACGGACTTCTGACTATAGAATAATATAAGTCCGGACTTGAAAAAAAGTTCCAATGGATTTGGGAGAGACCAAAAACGGTTGTCACCCACAATCAGCTTTATATAATTGTATAGATAAATTAGAAAATATTAACATCATAAAATTTTGTATATTTAAAAAAATGAGAGATACATCTACTATAAATATAACTTTACATTAATTTTATTTATCAATATAAACAATTAAAGTCTCAAAATTTAATTATATATATATAATTCCAAATGGCAGTCCACAATCATTAAACCAATTGATGTCATAATTACGTATTTTTTTATTTCTATAATTATTTCATCTTTATTTAGTTATAAATAAAGATGTATTTTGTAATATTTTATAACTATGTGTATTTTATATATATATGAGCTTGAAAGTTTTACATTAAATATAATTAATTGAAATGTGCAATTTTAAATATAATATTAACCAGCAATTAGTTGTGGCTGTCGTTAAAAATATTTAGTCATTTTAATCATGAAAGGAGTAGATATTCAATATTGTCTCCACGAAAAAAAAAAAGTCAATATTGCTCATGCTATTCATTTTATATATGACATCTATATCTAAGTAACTAAAATATCAGAAAATGCTATGCTATCCACATAAAATCACCATGGGCTCTAAAAACTCATGCTTGACATTAGTTAATTAAACAAATATATATGAACTAAGTAATTTTTAATTATGTTTCATAAGTTTTATTATAGATAAATACATTTTAAAAATAAAAGATATTATGATACTTAAAAAAAAAAGGAATATTTAAAATCTTATATTGAAATGGATTAATTAAATGAAGCAATAGTTTTTTTTTTAATACTTCAGAATGCACAAGAATGAAGCAATAGATTAAGGATTTAATTTATATATATTGATAGTATAAATTTTTTTAATATTGTCATCTAATCAAATACTCCTATTTATACGATTTTTAGAATAGTGGATATAAGAATCATACATATTTATTTATGTTGTAATATATAATTAAATAATAATATAAAATTTTTTTATACTATTAATAAATATAAATTAAACCCATAAATTAATATCAAATTAATTATATTTAATGTAAATAAAATAATATATTTAATGTCCAATTATAATAATATGACAAAAAATACGACGGTGAGGGTCGAACATACCACCCACAAGTTTCTAAACCAGTAAGCAAACCAAACATCGGCATCATACGTGCCATTCAAGTATTATTAAAGTAAAACAACAGCGCACTGTGCACAGGACACCTTGCATCAAATGCCACAGAGGAAAGGGTGCAGCAGGAAAAGGATGTCATTCCTAATTCAAAATACCAATAATTTAAACGAATATAAAGTAGCAACTAGCGATTCGTCTTCAAAGATTACTTTTCTTTTTAATTTAAATTTTCGGATTAGATGATTTGCAGAAGCGTCACTTTTAATATGCCTTTTTTAATGTGTTTGCCGCAGTATTGAGAAGGTTTAAATTATGATATGAAAAATATAAACTTTTTTATTTTTATGGGAAGTATAAAATATTTTAAATATATTTAACAAAGGTATATTTTAATATGATTTCTAGTTTTAAATCATTATTTAATCAGAAATAATAAAAGTTATTTTTCGATCAAATTAAATCATATTTTATCTATTATCTATTACATGTTTAATGGGGATTCTCTCTCCTTTGGTGTCTAAATTTTGTAATTATTAAAATGCCATTTACAATATAACTTCCATATTTACAATTTCAAAAATAAGTAAATAACTACCCACATTTACACTAACTTCTTCAACTTCTCTTTTGTTACTTTTTTTTTTTTCGCTTTAATTGTTTTACAGGGTATTGTTTGACCACCAGAAAATCGTTTCAAGTAACATTAGATAGAAATTTTATTAATTTTTCTTGACATTTGCATGAGGCTCGGTGATGGTTTTAGTTGTGGAAATAGAAGCGGACATCAAAAGTATAGTGGAGACGTAAAAATTTCCGCTCTGTTGTCTTGTCAATCCATAAAGGAAAGCATGCAGAAAGCCCGAAGTAAACAAGGAGCAGATAATAAACATTTGTTTGGGCTTGTGAAGGGAAGCACAGTAGCACTTGCTTTCATTTGGACTCGTTTGCATCTCGAGTGGGTAAAGTTGGGGTGTAATCCACGCGACAACTGGGCTGTTGACCAAACAAATTGAACTGGGCCTCGAAATCAATTTAATAATTGACTATTTACATGAAAAGCAGACTAATATGTACCCAACAAATCATCCCACAAAAGTTGTACCCAAAAACAAAAGCAGACTAAATTGTAGTCCAACACAACCAAACTGGACAAAATTTTTACAACCCGTAACGTAATCAACCCGAAAAGAACGAATTAGAGAACCCACAAGCCTTAAAAAATATATTTGGATTAACCCGGGCTTCGTTTTGTTTAAAATAACCAAGCCTACCAACTTCAATTAATCTAACTTGAAATAAGTTGGCCTATTATAAATATAAAACTCTATGAGTGTTATTTTTTTTAACTTTATATACAATATTTAAATCTAAAACCTTACGTAAGGAGAATAAATATTGAATTATTTGAATCAATAAAATATAGGTGATTGATCTAGGCTATTAGACACTATATATATTCATTATTCAAAAGTAAGTTTATTTTCTTTTTTCCATATAAAAAAGGTGAGTTTAATTTTTGATGAATTCTAGACCCAATATTCTAACTATTAACTACTTTCTTTGCTTTGAAAAAATTGTCCATTTTTAAAATTTTATTTTTCACAAATAATTATCCTTTTAGCAAATTTTGGATAATATTAATTTTTTTTTCTAATTATATTCTCATTAAATGAGGGAGAGAATAAGTAGAAAGAGATAAAGGAAGAGAGAGGATTAATTAATAAGATAATTTTATAAAATATACATAAATTTATCTAATATTGAGATTTTTTCAATCATTTTCTTAATCATATGTGTATTTAAAATTGGATAATTATTTCCAAATTGAGGTAGTACTAATATTGTATTCATGTTTCGAATCTCTAGATATTAAAAATAATTTTCTCCATCTACTTATAACTACCTTTTAAAGATTTTGGTATATAAATTAAAAAATTATTAAAATTATACAAATATAGAAAAAAATTAGATTATTTTAACAAGTTTCCTTTTTTTAGAGAATTATAAAAATAATTATTACAAATAGGTGAGAGAATAAGAATGAGGGTAAAATTGAAAAAAAAAATTAATTAATACTGCCTTAAAACTCTCAATTGAAAGATAATTGTGAAAAAAAATTGTTAAAATGACAATTATAAGTGGATGAAAGGAATAATTCACAAAGAATTGATTAAGATAATAAACAACTCTAATTTTTGGATTAAGGATGCAAGTGTAAAATTCTTGAAAACAATTATTATAAGTAAAGTACATAATTCTCATGCTCTGAGCCAAAATTAATTTTATAAGTTATTGAAATGAGTTGCATTTGTGAATATATCTCGTGATATTATTAAAAGAGTTTAATTAATATGCACTTATAGTATAAAATAGTATTACACTGTCAAATAATAGAAATAGAGAAAAGTGAGGAATTATGGTGGATTCTTCATTGTAATAGTTGATTATTTATATAAGTTGACACTTTTCACTATTTCTAGTAGCTAATAGTATAAAACTGTTTTATACTGTCAGTATATTTAAATTAAATTCTTATTAAAAATATTTAAAAAAAATATAAAACCTAATTCTTATTTAAAACTTTAGTAAGTTTTTTCTTTGTCTACACAAAGTGTTTGTTAAATAAACTAAAAAGACTCAATTTTCTTTATATCTCTACCTTTTCGAACAGATTTTACTGATGAGAATTATTGTTTTCCCCAAATCTTTAACATGTGATTGTATTGTGAGAAATTCAAATCTTCAATCAAGTTACATTTTTCTTTTTTAGTGGTGTTATTTGTACCACTTTAAAGTGGGACAACCTTCAATATCCATTCACAAAGCATGTAAAAAAAAATTTATGAAAAAAAATGAAAAAGTGAAAAAACAAAAGGAAAGAAAAAAGAAATAAAAAGAGGGTGTCAATTATGCAAGAGAAAGTAGATATACAAAAAATATTTCCCCTTTTTTTCCCTTAGTCAAGTGCTTCCACCTCTATCATAAACCTAGGTGCGCCGTTCAATTCATTTGGACAGCCATATCGAGTTTAGCGGCTATGGATATAGTCATAAACATGTTCAAAGCAAAACTAACGCTAAAAGAGTGAAATAAACAAGAAGATTTGGTTTTAGCCTTTTAGGGGAGGCGCATTCTACGGTGTACTTCACTGGTCAAGGAGTGTGGTGTATCTTATAATTGTCGATGGGTGAGATTATGCCAGGTGTATCTTGTACGTCAATCACCTATAATATACTGTAGTAATATCTAATTTTAAGAAAATTTAAAAATATAATTAAATATATTTTAAAAATTAATTATCATATATTAATAGTATAAAATAATTTTATATTATCAGTATAATTAAAAATTTTTATCAATATAATTTTATTCTGTCAGTATAATTTTACACTAATAGTATAAAATTATTTTATACTGTCAATATAATTTTATACTATTAATATATAAAAATTAATTTCTAAAAATTATAAAAATTTTATCAGTATAATTTTACTCTGTCAATATAATTTTACACTATCTATTAGTGTAATATTATATTGATAATATAAAATTATTTTATATTATCAACATAATTTTATACTATTAATATATAAAAATTAATTTTTAAAATATATTTAATCATATTTTTAAATTTTTTTAAAATTAATATATTACTATAATATATTATAAGTGATTGATATATCAATACATCTCATAAATCTCTATTATTAGAAACACTACAATCATAAGGCACACTAAGTATCTTAGACTATAAAGCGCATAGAAGTCGGAGGCTTTAGGAGATACTTTTTAGTTCAGAATTGAAGACTTCAAAATCCAAGAAAAATCCAAATGTGATGGATTAGACAAACAAAATATAGAGACAATGCATCATTTTATTGCACGGTAGGTTAATGAAGACTCGGAATCAGGTCGTTTTCAATCAATTACCTGAGATGGGCGTGGCGCATGATCTCTAGACCATTTAAGAGAGAGACCATGAAATGCATTGTTATTGTGGATGATGCTATGGTGCACCTTGCCATATAAAATGCACCATGCACTATTATTTAACCACACTTTTAAGTTTGACTAAATGCATTCTAAATGTGATTAAATACATTTAGCCACATCATCAAAGTGTGGTTAAATTAAACGAAAATCGTTTATAATTTTAGGTAGCCCCATTAATTCTTATTATTTGTTTGGGTGTCAGGTTGCCTTGTAACAAAATACTCTTAGTGAGTTTTAAACTCATATATTACATGATAAGTTCACTTATATAAAACTCAGTTTATCATGTAAGTTGCAGTTTGTAATTTAGACTTTGCTTTCCTTAATTCATATATATCCTTTTACACTAGCATCAAAGTTATTTTTTACTAGGTTTATCTACTTTGTCAAAACTTCCTAGATATAATTAGCATATCTTTTTTTTTTTTTTGTTAAAATACAGATTGCTCACTTCAACTTTAACTCAAGAGTGTATATTATCCCTTAAGATTTTAAAATATGTAATTTACTTCTTTATAATTTATTAGTGGAGCATAAAACCTTTCCTTTCAAATGTCACTCGAGTAATTAGTTGCTTTATGTTGAAGGTGTTAATCAGTGATGTATACTTGTTTATACTTTTTCTAAAGTACACTTGGAGCAATGCTGACTCATCTCGCTATTGCAACACTAAATTAAACTACTCATGACCTTTACTTGAATCATGGTCAAACTTCTACTACGAGCAATCGCATTAATCGAAATTGATCACCCAAAATTACTTTGTACTAAACTCCAAAAAAATACAAGTACACTAAATTTGAGGCATTGGGAAGGGGGTGGAAAAAATGATTGAGAGAATAATTTAGATGGAATTTAAGAAGGAAGAATTTTAAGTGTCGCTAAAAAATTTTAAAACATAAATTATACCTTATAAAATTTCAACAGATAAAATACACGTGTGGAAGATAAAAAGGATCAATTTTGTTATAGCCTATTTTTTAAATTAAACTTCAATATATACAGTAAAAGGAGGCTTATCATAGTTTTTAATAAATTTCAATCCATTCACGCATAGTGACACTTGAAAATCTAAAATGGTTTGAAATTATATTATATACATAATAAAATAATAGTTTAATTATTATGTACTGATAATATAAAAGAGTTTTATACTATTATTCAATCATTTGTTTGTGTTGTAAAATTTTTAAAATACTTTGTACTAAACTCCAAAAAAATACAAGTACACTAAATTTGAGGCATTGGGAAGGGGGTGGAAAAAATGATTGAGAGAATAATTTAGATGGAATTTAAGAAGGAAGAATTTTAAGTGTCGCTAAAAAATTTTAAAACATAAATTATACCTTATAAAATTTCAACAGATAAAATACACGTGTGGAAGTTAAAAAGGATCAATTTTGTTATAGCCTATTTTTTAAATTAAACTTCAATACATACAGTTAAAGGAGGCTTATCATAGTTTTTAATAAATTTCAATCCATTCACGCATAGTGACACTTGAAAATCTAAAATGATTTGAAATTATATTATATACATAATAAAATAATAGTTTAATTACTATGCACTGATAATATAAAAGAGTTTTATACTGTTATTCAGTCATTTGTTTGTGTTGTAAAATTTTTAAAATACTAGACACTTAAATCAAACACTTTTGCTAATGTGGCAATACATGATTAGATATCTGTATAAAATTTTTATATACTAACTGTACATATAAATTAAATCCATAAAACAATGGAAAAAAGGAAAAGATTTGTTTGTCCAGAATTCAGGTAACCTTTCTTTTCCCTTCTTTCTTTTTTAATTTCCCTTTTGTGGCGGGGGGGCATGAATTTAGACGAGACTTTGAATTCAAGAAATCCCAGAAGTTAATGTTTGACAATTAACATGCGCTCATACTAAAAGATAGTTAATTGAAGACAAAGATCACCGAAATTGTAATAAGCAGACTCACTGCCCCTAATTTATTAGACGTCATATCTTTTAGTAGCTCACACACAATCTTGTAAGACGTTTGGTGGTAATTGAATAGTTGTGGCTTTTACAAATGTTTGCTTAATTTCAGTTATCTAATTTTACCTTTTTTTAAAAAAAATGGATTTGAAATTTTATAAATAAAAAAAATTAATAATAAGAGAATTCTATCTCTATCGTCTTAAATTAAGTTAATTGGAATCTAATAATTTGTTTTAATAGTGAAAATCTAATAAATTTTAAATACTAATAATTTGAAAAAAAAAAAAAGACTTGTTTTTGGTCATGGAAAAAATTGGATTTTGGTTTCGACTTGTTACTCATACGTGGAGTCTTTTCATTGAGGCCCATTTGAACTCCACAGGATGACATTTTCACTTTTCCTCCAATGCATGACCAAAAAAAAAAAAAAAAGTCCAATTCATGGAAGTTCTGAGTTTAAGTTTTGTCCATTCCTGAAATGATTTTTATTGCCGTTGGTTTATTACCAAGGCAGTGTCTTAAGTGCACTTTGGACAAGGAGGTGCAACATACATAACCACGTTTATAAAATGTGGTTAAATGCATCCAATTGTGGCAAATGCATTTGGCCACATTTTAGGCATTTAACCACACTTTATAAATGTGGTTAAACGCCAATTCATGGTGCATCAAAATTTATCTAGTGCACAACTGCAAACATATTCCATAAGAAGGCGATATTTAAAACATACCTTGGTGAAAATAGTGTATAATGCACCCCATCATCTAATGGTATATATTGGATAATGTATTGATACAATCAACATATATGATGTACCATAAAATTTCTTATTTGCTCTCTCTTCCATCTCCACCGTTAGCACCCCCTCCTTTGCTTAGCTTGCTGCTTGCACCTTCACCTTCTACCACCCTCCTTTCTCCTCCAACTACCACCTCTACATGACCACCAACTCCTTTGGCCACAAGACCATCAACTCCACCGTCTTACACACTCCCTTTTCCCCTTCCACCATCCTTCACTCACTCTCCACCTATAGGTAGGGCAAATTCTGCAATCACCTAAAAGTACAATTATGATTTTGTTTTAAAATACAATTTAGAACACTATACAATACACTAGGTAATTTAATTCCTCAAATTTATGTCAATTAAATTCACAGGTTTAGCACTAGTGTGAGAAAAATTGGTAGTTTCATTATTTGTTTGTGAAGAGGAGAAGGAAATGAAGAACCCTAGCAGGAGCAGTGGAAGATGGAACATAGGCAGAGGAGGAGGGATAGCGATGGAAGATAAAATGTTGGCCATGCTTGATGCATCCGAAGCTCAAGTTGCCTTTGATGATCATAAGCCTCACACTCAAACTTTTCCTTTTTATTAATAATTTTTCTAATTTAGTTCTTTTTCTCATGTTCACTTGATACCACTATGTTCATGCCCACTTAGAAAATTCGTGTGTTTGAGATAATTAGACTTTTGGGTCATCAGAAAAATGAAGACTTTAGGTGAAATCGATTTGGGCTTCTATTGGGCATTCTCATTCTCATGGCTATTATTATTATTGCTCTATTCTTTAGCTGTGGCTGAGTGTGATAAGCCTGCGGTGCAAGAGTTGGTGGTTAGGTTGAGATGATGGAAAGAGTAGTGGGTAGGGTGGCGGAGGTATGTGATGTTCCATCAATTTGTTGAGATTTTAAGAGCTTAAAACCATCCAAATCCTTTTTTAAAATTACCTTTGATGAGTGTTTTTTATGCTTGTTTGCTAGTTGTTTATGATATTCATAGTTGTGGATATTTGAGGGCTTAGGTGCTAAACTTCCACCGCTCAGGCACTGATTATGCTGATTTCATTTTGCTATTAGGTGACCTAGCACCTAGGCGCCCAACACCCAGTGCCTAGGCACCCATGGCGAGGCTATCAAATGTTGATGCGTTTAATTAGAGAAAGGATGGGACTTTTGGGCTATCTAGGAGGGGAACTTGAAAAGAAACAGAGGGAGGAGGCTCTTGAGATATTGGAATGCCTTGAGAACAAGAGGAAGAGGAGAGATTGAAGATTCATCTTTCCAATTCTTGGTTCTTTATAAATTTTTTTGCACTTTTCCTTTCTTTGTTCTTTCATAGAATGAGTTGTTAAACTCCATAACTAGGGGAAGGGGTTAGGTCTGAATTGGTTGTAGTGAGGCTGAATTTTTTATACTTGATGTTGGATTTCTTGGATTATTAGTTCATCTTTTGTTTTTATATGCAAAGATTATGAGTTGTTATTCATGATTTGAATTAGGGTTCTTATATGATTTGGGAAAATTGTGCATGAATTAGCGTTAAGGATGAACTGCATAAATTTTAAGGTTTAGGAATATATCTCAAAGTTTGTGTGATCTATGGATTGATTTTTATGCTTAATCTACATTTGTGTTGGAATATAGTCAAGGAGTTGTCATATTTTAAAATAAGTGAGAGAATTGGTTCACCAAGGAATTGGGGTTAATTCCCAAAAAATCCTATCATTAATTTAAAATTTCCAACTCAAGTGTTTTAGGAATTCAATAAAAATTAAGAAAATTTAGACCATCCCGACCTCTAGTGTTTTGAACTTTGAGATCACCCTTTGCTTGTTTTAAGTTGTTATTTATTTAGTTTTCAACCTTTACTTTGTTTTAATTGAGTTTAGAGCTTTCTTCAATCTAAATAGTTGATATTATCTAAACAGAAATTTGAGTAGTGAAGTATTACTTGATATGTCAATCCTTGTGGGACGATACCCACTTACTGTGGTTATTACTTAAATGATTTGGTGCACTTATCGAGTAGTTATTAGTATGGGCAATGAGCCAGCGAAGGAGGGGATGCAGATGGTGGAGATGGAAGAGAGAGAGAGTGTGAGAAATTTAATGATGCATAAAAAATGTTAGATGTATCAATACATCATCTAATCTATACCATTAGATGATAAGGCGCATTATGTACCATTTTTACCAAAGTGCATATTAAACGTTGACCCAGTAGAATAATTTCGCACCCATCGGACTTTCTCTTCAAAAATCACTTCTCAAAGTTTGAATTTTCAAAAGATAAAATTAGAAATGGTGAATAGGTAAATCTAGTCTTCACTTGTCTTACTCCACCATAAATTAGCTTAAAAATAGGGTGAGATTAGTTAAAAATTTTAGAAATGAGTTAAAATTAAGCTAATCCATTTTATAGTGAGTTGGCAGATTAGCATTATCTAAAAAAGAAAAAAAGTTGGAAGGTCAATACACCTAAAATTGGAAAAAAAAAATAGTGAGTTAAACAGGTTAATTTACTGGTTGACATATCAACCCACTTAAATTAAATTTAAAACGAATAAAAAAAATTAAGTGGGTTAATATGCAAATTTGGTTAACTTGTCGAAAAAGGAAATGCAATCCAATTTATTATTTTTTATAAGTTAAACGGACTTGCCCATAAGATTAACTCGTTTTGATATCTCTAAAAAAAATTATAAAAAACTTAGATTAAATATACAAAATATTATATTAACTCAATAAATCCATATTATTCAAAAAGTGAAATGAGGCATTAAAAATAAAGCATAGGATATAGTATTTAATTTGTTTGTTTTTGTAATGAGAAATGTTGAAGGGACTCACTTTTGTGGGATAACATACTGACTTATCAATCATCTACCATTCGATAGGATATGGACCTCACTTAGATTAGGCCCACATCCTATCCAATAGTAGATGAGTGATAAGTCGACATGGCGTCTCACAAAAAATGAATCTCCCTATTACTTCTCTTTTGTAATAAACCTTATTAACGATTCACATGATTCATTGGCTTTAGATCTATCTTTTTTGCAGTGCTTGAGAATATTATTTATATCTCCCATGCATTGGGACAAGTCAAATCCTCTTAAATAGGAGAATGTGAGGAAAATGAAGAAGGATAAATAACAACATACTTGTCATGGATATGTTTTTGGGTTTATTTAACTAGTACCCTTACATAGTCGTTAAAAAATCAAGAAAGGAACTTATGCATTAAAAAAATAAGGTTTTTAATTTTTTAATATATTGAATATATTAAAAATTTTATTTTATTTTTTATTTCTTAATCACTACACTATGGACACTGGTTAGTAAAATCATATATTTTTTATAAGGTCGGTTCTATCTCTAGGCATGGGAAGAGAGAACTTCAAGTATAAATTAATTATAATTATATAAAGTTATTTAACACACAAAACAAACTCTATCATACAAAATAGTTTTCTTTTGTTACATAAGAATTTGATTTTGATACTATTTTGTATACAGTTTAGGGAAGAAGGGTACATGAAATATGCGCAGAGTGATGATCTCTTTGTCCTCTTTGTGCGACAATAATGTGCAATGATTAGCGAGATAAGAGGGGGTTGTACCTGACGCTCATGTCAGTGTCGAACACTTAGCTCTATTTTCACAAGGATGTACGGGTTGCCAACGTAAATGGATGGCACCTCTTAATAGCCAAATGTCACATCCAAGAGCCCTAAAACACCAATCATCCACTCGGACATTGCTTGGACTCTTTAATAAACTCATTAATCATAAGATTACTATAAAACCCCTTTGATCCAAATTGAGCTAAGCATGATCTATCTAACCTACTATTCTCTTACCACTCAGCTATAGCCAATCAAACTCCATTTCGATTGGTTTCTCTAAGACTTAGGCAAAAACAAAACATAATTCTTAAATTTATTCTTTTAAATTTTTTAGCTAAAATATAGTATCGCGCATATTATTGTGCTTTCTAATTAACCATGACTGTTTGTTGCTCTTATATTTGAGAATGGATCTTTTCAGGTAAAATTTTTATATAATGTGGTTATGTATTAATTTTTATTATTAATTATGAAGGTGAACCCTAGTTAGTCTAGATTCCACAAAAAAGTTTAACTAATAATAAAAATTAACATATAATTAGGTTATGTAAAATTTTGACATAAGAGAATTTATTTATTTTTTATTTACTTAAAAAATTGATAAAGTTATTGCATGCGGTATAATCAATTTACTGGTTATCAGTATTGATTGCAATCTGAAATATGCTATGGAGTTAGAAATTTTGTTAAAATTTAGTTGCAAAAATAAATTTTAAAGTGAACAACTAAACATGTCACTTCATTTAGTAATAACTATCATAATTTTTACCAAAAATTCTAACAATATTTTTTGGACAATTTAACATTGCTCGTATAATATAAAACTTGTGCATGAAGTCAAATACTTTATTTGATTCAAATTATCAGTCATTTTGAGTAAAAATTTTTTGTTTATTTTATGAAGCATATATTATGAATTTTTCAATTTTACCTCCAAATAATCTAAATAAGATAAACAATGCATTTTAATAAATATTTTTAATTAATATTTAATTTTGGATTCCTTATTTAGTGTATAAATAGCTAAAGTAATAGATAATTTAGTACCATATATCACTGGGTGAATGAGTCACACGAGGCAATCTCCATGTTAATTGTGTGCTAATTTGTTATGATTTGAAGGATTCACTATTAGTAGAGACACTATAATTAATCAGATTGATGCCATTTGAAATTTAAGCTTGACTACTTGTAAAATAAACCAAATCACAACAAAGTTCTCGTCAATGTTTGAATAATAAATTATGTCACACACACACACATTATCTAAGCCGACAGCCATGCGATTCAGATGGTGTATGCGCATATGCATGCATCATAGGCAATAATATTTAGAATTTACTTTGGATACATCGGTTATTATATAATTATATTTTATTATATAATAAATATAATTAAATCTTATATTTATTATTTTAATTGTTATATAAATAAAAAAAATATAATTAATTAATTATATAAAAAGAATTTATATTTTTAAAATGTCTAAATTAATCTCTAATTTTTAAATTAAATTGTGACTTTTTTGGTGAATTTACTTTTCTTTTCGCTAAACTGCCTCGGGCTGACTTGACTCAACCTAACAGTCACGAATAAATTATCACACACACATACGCGACTATCTAAGCCAACAGCCATGAGATTGAGATGGTGTATGCGCAAATGCATGCATCATAGACAATAATATTTAGAATTTAATTTGGATACATACGTGATTATATAATTATATTTTATTATATAATAAATATAATTAAATCTTATATTTATTATTTTAATTGTTATATAAATAAAAAATATAATTAATTAATTATATAAAAAGAATTTATATTTTCAATACACCTAAATCAATCTCTAATTTTTAAATTAAATTGCGACTTTTTTGGTGAATTTACTTTTGTTTTCGCTAAACTGCCTTGGGCTGACTTGACTCAACCTAACATTCACGAATAAATTATCACACACACATACACGACTATCTAAGCCAACAGCCATACGATTGAGATGGCGTATGTGCACATGCATGCATCATGGGCAATGATATACTGTATAAAATTAAATTGTATTTTTTTTGTTTGTGAATTTACTTTTCCTTTTTGCTAAAATACGTCAGGCTGACTTGGCTCAATCTTAACATTACAAGTCACTTTTATATTACTGTTGTTTTTCGCCGGTGATTTGCATGAAACTCGCATTTCGATTGGACGGGCTTAATTCTCTTGAAGTGAAAAGGAATTCAAAGCGCATATGGGATGCTGTATTAGATAAGAAACGATAAATTAATGTTATATATTATGTCCTCATACCATATATATAATAGTTATGTTTATAGTCTAATAATTGTCTTGTATATATTTTATTAAATTAGAAGTGTCACGTGTTCGATTCTTATTTTTCTTCTCTTATATAGTTACTCGTATGATGCACTGAAATGTTACACAATTTAAATGTAAAAAGGTTTATATAATGAAAATATTGAATCAATTTAAATATATAATCATTATTTATATTTATTTTACATAATTTAAATTTTGAATAAAATTATATATGTTTAAAATAATAAGGTTATTATAATTATGATCACATAGAGTAGATAAATTTGATCAACAGTATTTTTTTTCATAAATTATTAAATTTATATGAATTTGAAAATCAAGTTTTCTAACATTAGCTAATAAAAAATATTGTGTTTAATGAAAACTTTTGAAAAAAAACTATCATATTATAAAAGTAGCTTCATTAAAACTACGTTAAGAAAATTTAGTTCATATGATGAATAGATTAGAAAAACTAATTAATAGTAATTTAGATCTCTAATTAAAAAATTGAATTGATATAATTTTAGAGTGTACTATAAGTTTTATAGTTTGAATATTTAATTTTAAATTTGGTTTTAATTGTTTATAGTTATAATATATATTAATAATTATCCGTGCAATTTATATATTTGCATCATCCATGTAATATATGTTTAATATCACTTTAAAGTGAAATTTTTATATTTGTATCATCCGTATAATACATATTTAGTATCACCTATTTGAGTTATCAGGATTAGTTCCAAAACCAATTTATGGATTTTTTTTGTATTATTAAAATTTCTTAGGTTATTTAAGGAGCTTAACATACCAGCCAATCTATGAGTGAATTTTTAAGAATTTAGAAAATTCTTCAGCATTTGCTTTCCAAACCATTAAATCTATGACATTTTTATTAATAAAAAAATAAATAATATTGCATATTAAAATTTCGAATATCTAGTCTTATAAATTATAAATATAGATAAATGATTTGAGTGTTATAAGATTAGAAAAATTAACTAACAGTAATCTAAGTCGCTAATTAAAGAAACATAATTCATAAAATTTTCAAGTGTACTATAAGTTTTAAATTTCAAATATGTAATTTTAAATTTGGTTTTAATTTTTAATAATTATAATGTATATTAATCATTATCCATATAATTTATATATTTGTATCACCCATGTAATATATGTTTAGCATTACTTCAAAGTGCAATTTTTATATTTATATCACCTGTATAATATATGTTTAGTATCACATATTTTACATATCAATATTAATTAAAAAACCAATCTATATCTATTTTTTTGTGTCATTAAAATTCCTTAAATTATTTAAAGAACTTTTAAAATTTCACTCTATGTGTAAGTGTAAGTGTTAAAAAACTTATAAAATTTCCTTAAAAAAACTTATAAAAATACTTCATCCCTTTACTTTTTAAGCCATAAAATATAAAAAAGTTAATAATATTATATATTAAAATTTCAAATACCTAATCTTATAGATATTAATATATGATATAGATATACAATTTTGAGTGTTGTAAGATTTGAAAAATTAATTAATTTATAATGTGCTATTAGTTTCATAGTTCAAATATTTAATTTAAATATTGTGTTTAATTATGAATAATTACAATTTATATTGATCATTTTCTGTGTAATTTATATATTTATACCACTCATATAACATATGTTTATTATTATCTTAAAATATATATTTTTTATTTGTATCACCTGTGCAATACATATTTAGTATCGTCTATTTGAGGTATCAATATTAGTCATAAAACCAATCTATCAGCAAGTTTTAAAAAACATAAAAAAAAATACACTTCCTACTTTTTCGGCCATTAAATCTATGGCATTTTTATTAATAAACATGTAAATAATATATATATATATATATATATATATATATATATATATATATATATATATATATATTAAAAATTAAATTACTATATTCATGATGTTTTTATTAAGCAAGATTAAATAACATTATTTATTAAAACTCAAAGTACCTAATATAATAGATATAGTTGTAAAATATAAATATAGAATTAAAAACATATTACAAAATTTTAAAAAATTTCTTATTTTAAGATTAACAACATATTAATATAATTTCTTAATTTAGATCTAACATAAATTGATAATAAGTATATAGTAAGTAAATCATTATCCAAGTAATGAATGTGCTTGGTATTACATATACAATATATATGTGTTATTTCACCCATTTGAGATATCATCATTTGAAAAAGAAATATTTCATGACATTTTTTTAATGCGAGCATCATAAACTTGTAGTATAAGTTGTAAAGACCTTATAAAAAGTCAATCCCTTATTATTTCAAGACATTAAATTAATAGCATTTTATTAATCAAAAGCAAATAATATTATGATATATAAATCATAGTACAATTATAATATCTAATCTTATGGATTTAATTGTAATATATAAATCTAAAATTGAAGTGTTATATATAAGATTAAAAAATAAATAATAATATATTAAAATATTTATATTTTTTAATCAAAGCTAAAAATTATTTATTATTTGATAAAAAATATATAAATACTATTTATTAATTTAATTTTAATAATTAAAAAGTATAGGTAAATCATAATTGATTAAAATAATGAGAAAGATGAAAAAAATAATATTAGGAGAGAAAATATGTAAAAAAAAGCTTCTCATGAAAGTTTATTTTTTAAAAAAAATTTAAGAAGTTTCTCAAATAAGTATCAATATTTAAGAAAGGATAATAAATAAATAAATCAATTATGATTAGCTAAAAAGAGTGACTAAAACACAAATTCGATATTTACTTACTTCTAAGAGAAGCTTTCACTTATTTCTGTGAGAAACTTTTTAAAATTATCTCTTATTTTCATCTAAATCAATTAAATGCTATTTATTGTCAGCCACCTCTTCATTCCACCAATATCATGCTTTCTTATCTTTACTTTCACTTTCCTTCTCTTTCATCCTCATTTTCTTATCTTTATGTAATATATTAATCTAAAATTGAAGTGTTATATATAAGATTAAAAAATAAGTAATAAAATATTTAAAATTTATAATTAATATTTAAAAATTTATTTATTATTTGATGAAAAAAATATATAAATACTATTTATTAATTTAATTTTAATAATTAAAGAGTACAAGTAAATTATAATTGATTAAAATAATGAGAAAGATGAAAAGATAGTATTAGGAGAGAAAATATATAAAAAGAACTTCTCAAGTAAGTATCAACATTTAAAAAAGAATAATAAATAAATAAATAAATAAATAAATAATGATTGATTAAAAAGGGTGATTGAAATATATGATTTATAGATAAAGTGACTGGTAGTCATGATTAAAAGATAAAGTGGTTGAAAGTTATGGTTGATAGATAAGAAGACAGAATTGGTTGACTGATATGATAAATATTTGATTGATTAAAATGGAGAATTTGAATTGAACGAGGGAGGATGAATTTTTGAAGGGGAACCAAATAGCTCTCATGTTGTCATATCATCAAATCCACTTCCTCATAACCTTATTTTATATAGATATATATAATGATAGATAATTTAATCAAGCTTACAAATGTTGGATTAGGCTTGATTAGTTTTTAATGCAGATAAAAATAAATAAAATATATAAACAAAAATAATTTTTAATAAAAATATTTTATAATAAATAAATACCTTTTAAAAATAATATTTAATATAAAAGTATCTAAATAATAGTTAATAAATAAAAATTAATAATCAATAATGTTATTTAATATTTAATGCACAATTTAATTATATATAATAAAAAGAATTATAATTAATAAATAAATATTTTTCGTAATATTTGTTTTTGAAACCTAAATTTGAATAACTAATAAAAATTATTATTTTAATATAATTTCTTTTTTTATAGTATGATGAAAAGTACAAGTCACAAATATTAATATAATTTTCTTTTTTATTGTTATTTTAATTTTAATTATGATTAAAGTTAGAAATAATTTTTAGAAATTGAAATAAATAATAAAGTACATTTGATATAAATTATAATTTTAAATATTAACAATCA
Organism: Pterocarpus macrocarpus; assembly: GCA_031439585.1. Lineage (NCBI taxonomy): Eukaryota > Viridiplantae > Streptophyta > Magnoliopsida > Fabales > Fabaceae > Pterocarpus > Pterocarpus macrocarpus. The sequence goes on along the minus strand of CM062515.1, from coordinate 2,073,510 downwards.
GTATATATTTATAATAAATATAACTAAAGTAAATATTTAAATAATAATATTTATTTTTAAATTTATAATTAATTAATTAATTAATTTAAGTTATTATTTTATTTTTTGTTAATTATCTACTTAAGATTAGAATTATTTATGATAGTGAGAGGATAGTAATATATTATATAATATATAATCTTATACAATATCATACAAAATACTATAAAATTAAATAGTGTTGAAATCGATTTAACATATATTGATTTCAACACTATTTGGTTTTATTGTATTGAAATTGATTTAGCCTAAATCAATTTTCTTATAATATTAAAAAATAGGATATTTTAGAAAATAATCCTCAAACAAAACATATACACAAATAATATTTTTAAATTTTAAATAGGTAAAAAAGCTGTCGTTGCTCTTGAAATATCCCTTCAAAAAACCAACACTGTTTGGTTATTATAATTCTCTGTTTTAACTTAGGTTGTGCACTTGTTATAAATTTCCTTCGCTACTTTGTATCTCATTCACTCGTCTATTTCGTATTTTGTACCGCATTGACAAGGCGCTCTTGGTTTTGAAGAATTTTGCGGGCCTCTAGTTAGAATGGATTCATATACTTATCCGAAAAATGAAAAAATATTAAGAAAATAAGTTTTAAAAGTATTAATATTCAGCATAAGTTTTTCAATCCAATGCAAAAGCTTTATTTTATCATTGGATTTGTTTGATTGGAAGGTAAAAAACTAAAAAATAGGGAAATATTTCATAAATGAGTTCTTCGAGTAAAATTATATATGGAATTTATCTATAAAAAATTTTCCCCTATTTTTTACCCCCAACTAAACATATCTTGATTGTGTAGTAGGGAGTATATCAAGTGAGATAAGTAATTAATTTTTTTTTTTTTTATGGGAAGAAGAGTGATTAATGTTATAAGAATAAGAGAAGTAAATATTGAGAATTAAATTTGATATAAATAGTTATGATTAAAACATAAAATTATGTAATTTTTTTAAATAAAATTAATATTTAAATAATTTTTAATATTGACCATCTATAGATAATTTAATGGCTAAAATTTATTCTTCTCATCCCTTATATAAAAATAACCCTATACATTGCTTGGATTTATTGATTTATTATCATTTTTTTTTCATAATTACATCTATTTGATTCATAAAACTACGCTAAAACGAGGAAAAGGCCTCATTTTAAAACTCATTTACGCAAATTGTCATCATGAGCTGTATGATTTAATTGAGCACTAATGTAATACTCTAGCTATTCCAGAATAATTATCAAGTTTTTGATATTTTAAGATTTCAAAATATTTGTTAATTTAGAATATCAAGTTATTATTAATTTTTTTCCTCAATAATACTCTTATTTTAATTGTGGTTATTAAATGATTGTAATATTAATTACATTAGTGGAAGGATGTTTTTTTTTTTTTCCAATTAGGGGTACTTTTGTCCACTTAATTTATTTTGTACCATTACCAAAATTATTTATTATTTTTCTTAATTTGTGTAGGGTCTGTTGCAATGCACTGCATTCTTTATGGCACATCACACACTTGGGTAATTGAAGGGATACGATCTGATGGTGTACTCTTATGCTGCTCTATTGTGATGTATTATAGAGACCCCCCTCATCGTCTTCTTTCTTTTCATCACCTGTCACCTTTCCAGTCACCACCGCCAAGCACCTCGAACACCCTCCACCCTGGCAACTACACCTTATCATGGCGATTGCACTTGGTTGTCGGCAGGGGAATCGCCGTCGCTGCCATAATGGTAGCCATGCTTAGTCATGGCAGTTGTTCTTTGAAACCATACAACGAGGTCCATAAGGCCCTCCTCCACAACAGCACTGTCATGGTCGTCGAGATCGCCAAGCTCGGAAGTGCCAAAGGAGCCAACCAAGCCCTCATGGCTGCAAAATCACTACAGCTCACAGCATCATGCTCAGTATTGGTCGGGGAATCACCACAGCGTCGACATTATGGCGGTCACTCTTGGTCAAAGTGCTTGGCAGTGGTGTTAGGGGCATGGGAGTGCTTTGACTGGAGGCTCTTTCCATTATCGCACTTGGAAGCATGATTAGGGAGAGAGAACATGAGAGCGGGCACAATGGGAAGGAGGTGGGAATATTATGGTGGATAACAGGTAACTGGCTCACCAATGCACAATCAAATCATATTCCTTCGATCATCCCGGTGCATGATGCATCATAAAGAACATCCATTTGTGTATTAACCATAATTTAACAATTATTTTGAAAAGGAGAAAGTATTTGAAAAGCTACATGCATATCTATATAAGAATCTTCCTGTGTAATTTCCATAACAGATTAGAAAAGCTACTGCTTTTGCACACATCAAATTGGGTCATATTTCAAATATAATATTTATTATTTAAAAGGCAATTTAAGGTAAAGGACCTCTCAAGCAAGCTACATTCTATGTAAAGATGGGTAGCTAGTGTGTTTGATATCCTATAGGATAAGTTAATATTATATATTATAATTTTATTTATTATTTGATGCACATAACGTATTATATAAATTTGTCTATTATAGTCTTTTTATATATTAAAATAATGAATAATTTAATCAAATTTAGAAAATTTGCATTAGATCTAATTAATTTTTTATATATAAGAATTCCTTCACTTTTTTTTTATATTTTTTTGTTAAAATAAAATAATTATTAAACAAATAAAAACTATATAAAAAATATTTAATAAACTAATATAAAAATATAAATAATAATAAACTTATATATAATAAAAATAATGTATAACGTAGTCAAGTATTGGAATGTGAGTAGATTAGGCCTGAATGTTGATATGTGAAGACTTTCTCTCTCTAATTTTTTATATTTATAAAAAATAATTGTTAAAAGTATATAAATAAATAGTAAATAATATATAATTTTCAATATAAATTATATTTATATATAATACAAACAAAAAATAATTAAAATAATAAGTATTTAAACAATTATATTAATTTTTAAATTTTTAATTAAATAATTAATAAAAAATATATTTTATTTTAATCTCATTTTTTTTGTTATATTTTATATGATATAATATTTTATATAATAAAATATTAAATAGTGTACAATTTTAAAATTTTATGAAACTTTATACAATTAAATATAATATTATTAACCCTCGTCTTATCAGGCATGCCAAACAACCCTTAATTGGATATGAGCAAACCACGGCTTCGTTTGTATAATTATGGTTAATAATCAAGTGGTACACACGACTTAAGTATTTTTTTATTTTTTTTGACCGGACTTCAAAGTTAAAACAAAACTATAAAAATATATGATAAGATTCCTTCAAAGTGGTGGGTTTATTTTCAAAGTGAGTAGGTGAGAGAATATTGACTCTCATATCAATAAAATACATCATAATAGTAATTTATTACACAATCTAAAGATAAATATATCTTATTTTATCATTTTAAAAACAAGCTCACTTCAAAGTAACTATTTTTCAAGAATACTTAGCCCACTATTTGCCAGAACAATAAGTGTTGTCACACTTTATAGTTTGAAAGTTAACACGCTTGGGATCAATTGGGCACATGCATGCAGCTATTTTGGTCGGCACACACAGAGTCACTACGACACTACTAAGTGACCATGCAACTGTCATTCTAAGTGCTTCTATTGTTTTGTTTTTTTGTTTTTTGGTTCTCCGGCCACACGGGATAAGTTGTTCTAAAGTTAAGTCGCAGCATTTTTCATGTGCGTAAATGGAGTACTGCCTTTTCTCTCGTCTGGTCCTTTTCCATCCAATTTCAATTTATGGCAGTATAAGCATACTGGAGCAGAGAGAGTGGAAGAGCTTTTAGCTTTGAAAATGGACTTAGATCACATGAACCTACATCAACACGTTCGCCTTCCGTCTATCAGCACTTTATGGCTTATCGATCGTAACGGTACCTGTTCACATCGATATCACAGGATCCATTTGATATACAACACAATATTAATCTTAGTCTCACTATTATTTTTCTTTTCCAATTTTCTTTCATATTAATTTTTTATTTAAAATTTGTGCTTTGATTCGATCCTTAAAAATATATCTATTTTATCTAAAATGTAATTAATCACAATAGAAACAAATCGTGACAAGTGAATTTTACTTACTGTATTAGAGATTTACATTATGAAGTTTATCACTTCAAAGGAAATTTTACCTAATCATCATTTTTTAAGTAAAAAAAATATGAAATCACCCTAAATTTTTACCTTTTTTAAATTATCATCATGAACTTTAAAATTTTCTTATTTAGTCCCTAAGCTTTGACTAATATTTCAATAGACCCTTTTGTTTTAAATTTATTGATACAATAATGGTAATATTATATTAAAACATATTAACTATTTGTCTTACATTAAATTTAGACCATCGAAGTAGTTCAAATCTTAAATATTTTTTAAATAGCTAAATTAATAGCTGAAAATTTTTAAAATTGAAAACCCAATTAAAAATTATATTATACAATTTGATAAATAATATTATAAATTAATCAATAGCTTATATTAATAAATAAAAAAGATCTTATCATTTGCTATATTGGTAGTAATTTGGAGAATTTTTCACAAAAGAATCTATTAAGTTATATGTCAAAGTTTAACAAGCCACTAGGAGTAGTCTAATGATAAGGGACTTGAGTAGTATACATGAGGTCTTAAGTTTAAATTTTATTACTATCAATATACCAAAAAAAAAAATATCAAAGTTTAATGACCAATTAGAAAGATTTTAAAGTTCATGTTGATACTTTGCAAAAAGGTGCAAGTTTAAGTGTTTGTACTCTTTTTCCTTTTTTTTTTTTTAATTATGTGAACAATTATTAAGATAAAAAAATATTTATTTTCGATATTTAACACTATCAAAAAAATTAATCTAACTAATATTAATGCTTGATTTGTTAGTTTAAATGATTTGACACTTATTTTTATCAAGATAATGCCAAATCCCATTTTTTAAATTTGAACAGTGGTAATAATTCGATTTTTACATATAAAATATTCTGTACAAAAGAGTGACGCTGTCTAATTTAAAATTTCCAATTTCACATAGAAAACACGGCACAATGTTGGGCAAAGTGGCAATATCTCTTACTGATATTATTTTTCAATCCAAATTTGAAGCATGTTGGAGTGTTGCTTGTAGGCAGCTCGCAATGATAATCTCTAAGAGACGTCTTTGCTAATCATGTGGCCTTCTTAGAGTTAAAATATACACATATTCCACGGATGTGACAATTCTAGATAATACGCACCAAGTCGTGAATAAAATATTTACCAAGTGCACGAAATTTTGATGCTAATCATGTGGTCTTCTATCAGACATATATTTGTCAGTATTATATCTTCCCTTTTTTTTAATATCTTTTGTATAAGCATCAACAGCTGCATTATGAAGCTGGCCGGCTGCCGCTGTTCTAATTTTTTTTTTTCTATGTTTCTTCTATGGGTAGGATCACCAAAAGGGAAAAAAAAATATATTGTGTTTTCATTAAGACAACAAAAATTTAATTGAAAATCTAGATTTTTTGTTAAATTAACGCTTTCCATTAAAATAATTTGATAATATTCTAACTGCCCTAGGTAACAGAAACTCGATACGTCGAACCTAATTTTGTGACAATCTGCAAGAGCAATAGTTGGCATTTTATATTAAACGAATTTTGTTCTTTACTCACATGAATGGTAATTGAATTTCATTTTCCCCCTTAACCAGTATGTGGAAATAAATTCGAAAACCTGGCAATAGTCTGAAATAGTTTTGTTACAAAAAAAAAAAGAAAAAAGAAAAAAAAGAAAACTTGCGACCGGAGTTTTTTTCTTTTTTTTTTTTTTAATAAATAAACCAGAATCAAAACTCAAAAAGTGAGCCAAGAGAAGTATATGCCGGCATACATCAGCTAAAAAAAACTGCCACCTATTTAATTGAACTCTAAACACCTCTCGCTCTAACGGCGGATTCTACTATGCACCGGATCAAGTATGGTGTATGGTGCACTATTTACTTTGTGTGCAGTCCACCATACATCATCATTCTCCCATCACCAGCCCCTATCTCTCTCTCTCTCTCTCTCTCTCTCTCTCTCTCTCTCTCTCTCTCTCTCTCTTTCTTACCATCTTTGCTATCACCACCACACTACCCAATCCCCTACCTCCCACCTCTCCCAACCCCCGAGCTGCATCCACCACCGTCAATTGTTTGGTGATGCCGCAAAAGCTTCTCCCACTGGAAACTAAGGAGAAGGAGGTGTTGGGGATGATGTGGACCAGCTGGACGAGGCTCTGCGTGGCGTTGACGGTGGCGGCGATGCTGTAGATGGCGGTAGAGGCATCGATGAGGCAAGGAAAGAGGTGTTGGAGCTAAGAGCATAGAGGAGACAGTGGTGAAGCTTCTCCCGCCGAAAATTGAGGGGAAAGAGGTGTTGTGGATGATGTGGACTAATTGGATGAGGCTCTACATGGCATCGACGGTGGCGGCGACACCGTAGATGGTGGCGGAGGCACCGGTGAGGCGAGGAAAGAGGCGCCGGAGCTGAGAGCATGGAGGAGGCAGAGGTGAAGAGACAGAGGTTGGCGGAGAAGAAAGATTGTTGGCAGTGTGCTGGTGCAGTGCTCCAACACTTGCTTTTAGCCACATCTTCAAACATATTTATCCACATTTGTTTGAATGTGGTTAAAAACTGGTGCATGATGCAACGGATTAACAGAATCTGCCCACTCTAACACCTGCATATCAAAACATAAAATTACAAACATCATTGTCATCTAATCCACAACTGCCTATTTAAGCACTTCTCCTTGTCTCACCCCATAATTGTGACAGGAGATTTTTCAAGCCAACATGCGAATTATGATCACATAATCGAGTAAATTGCTGAATTTTGAAGGCTGATTGAAAATGTTATATCTGATTCTTGTAAAGAGTACACATTCAGTTTGGCCAAAAGTCATCAACTTGCGCATGCCTTGAGAAAAGATTTGATCTCGTTGATAGGAATTTACAAAGAACACGCAACAGATAGACCTCCTTTTCCATTTTTTTTTCCTTTTTTTTTTCCTTGTAGTTTTTAAAGTCAAAATTCTTTTCCAACGGCCATAATCACAGGTATGGTGCGCAAGACGTAAGACTGCCTTAGTACCACAATCCATCGTCTCTTTAATTGATTTCTGTTATTTTGTGCCACATTGGCAAACTTAGCAGTTTGCGTACCTAATAGTAAATACAACCTCTTTACACCTAATTAACAAGAGGTTCTTTCCATACCAATAAATATGGCCGCCTTACCAATTCAATAAGCCTTACGGAAAGACAAAAATGTAATGCTTATATAGTTTACTCCCTCAGGGCTATTTTCATAAGTTTTACGTATAGATTAAGAAATTATTAAATTAACACAAATCTAGAAAAAAAGATATGGATTGTTTGTACTAAATTAACCTTTAAGGTGTGTTTGATATGAAGGTAAAAATGAGGTGAAAAATTTGATAGAATGGCTTTGTATGTAATTTTTTAGGTGAAATTAATATTCCATTCGATTCAAAATATTTGTTATTTTAGCCTTTTATACATTAATTTTGGAACTCAAAATTAATGATTGATTATAATAATATTTACTAAAAACTCTTATTTAATTATTAATTTATTATTTTAATATTTTATTATTTATTGCACTTAAAATTATATAGAGGATAAAATTAAAAAATTTATAACAAATATTTTATTGAAATATGGGAGATAAGTGTAGAATTGGAGAAAAATAATTAATGCTCCCTTAATCTTATTAAATGATGAATAATTCTAGACAAAAAAAAAATTTCTCCCTAAAATGACAATTAAAAATGGATGGAAGAAATAGTTGACAAGAGGAATATTGCAAAGTTTTTTCGAAAGTTTAAGTGTAAATATAAAACGTTTATATGTATTATGTTTTTCATCATCTATCAATCCCGTCAAAATCAGCATATATGCCGATGGCAAACTGTATGCTTAAAGTTTCTTTTATTTACACTTTTTTGGGGAAAGGGGGCAGTTAAAAGATAATTAGTTGTAATATTCTTATCTATTTGGTTTCATTAACTATTCCGTTGTAATATTCGTATCATTATATATTACACATAAACAGCAAATTAAGCGTCTGTTTGATTTTTTTTAAAATTTCTTGTTTAATTTTTTATTTTCTTATTTTTAAAATTTTGTGAAATAAAATAGTAAAAACAAAAACAAAAAACAGAAATCAAATAGACACCAAAATGTCGCCTTGGCAATGGTGTGGTCCTATAGGAAACGTTTTAATATTAAAAAATTTCTTCAAGAGTTAGGTTATATGTATAAGAAAAAAATCGTTATGTCACCTATATAATGACGGAAGAAAAGTAAAATTCTATGTTGTGCTCTAAAAGTTCTCAATAATTTCTTCTTTCATACTAACATTGTTATGTATTCATATTAATAACTACTGTGCACGTAAGCAGCAAACTATTAAAAAACATTGCCGCGGCAATGGCATGACCTGACAGGAGATCGAACTTTCAAGATATTCTCTTCAAGAGAGATGTTATGTATAAGAGAAAGCAAATCCAGATTTATTACAAGAGGACAGTTATTTGTCATCAAAAAACACACACCGCCCATTCTTATTATTATTTTCCTCTCGTGTGATACATCCATATACGGTTTGTCAATATTACTCTATATTGCTAATTATTTGTGAAACTAAACTTTCCCTTTCTTTCATGTTTTTTAATGCATGGTCGCATAGAGCTTCTCGCAGAGACCGGCTAATGAAAGTCATGTGCAATTATATATTCTATAAGTGAGCCCCATACTTGACAAAATGATTTCCTCGTGCGCTTTCAGCATTCCATTTTAGTGGCATTTTTATATATATATTTTGTTGAATTGTTATCTCGGTAATAATCTCTGTAGGATTGTAGATAACACTGCCACGACCTCTCTCATGTAGGTTTGTAGGCAAGCAGAAGTTCTATATAGTCAAGGTTGGTGCATCGCAACCATCTTTTTAGCATCTTAATCATTTTTATTTTATTCTTCACCCTTTTTTTAGTCATATCGAGTGTAAAAGGCCTAGTTTAGTAGTGTTTTCTAAAAAGGTGTTTTAATTTATGAAAAATATATGTCAATTTTTTTTTGTTTGGTAAATCAAAAAGTTTGGAGTGCTTTTATTTTTTACTTTTGAAAGCTAGGGGGTGTTTTTGGGAATTCTCATAAGGTACTTTTCAGAGTTACTCTGTGCTTTCTAAAATTTAAAAGACTAATATAATCTTACTCTCTTTAATGACATTAAAAATATAAATTATTATCTTTAGTATTTATGTCTATTGTAATTATTTTAGATTTTAAGAGAAATTTTATCAAATATTATTTTTGTGACTTTTGCTTATTGAAAGTAATTTTTATATTATTTTACCAAACAGTACTACTAGAACCTTTTGAGAGTAATTTTTAAAGAGCTTGATAGATTTTAAAAAGCCACAATAATATCAAACAAGCCTAAATCACATAGCCACTTGGTATTAAAAAAGTTAACTTTTTAAAGCACCTGCTTGGATTTACCTATCTCTAGTATCTTATACAAACCTATATCCTGCATATGCAATTATTTAATGAGTAAACCCCTAAATCACCCCATGACAATATTTTCAACGGACACATTGGTCTCTAACAAAAAATAATTAATTTTTTGGTCCTTGACTATTGCAAAAATTGGACAATTTGATTCCTAACTTAATTGCAACCAATAAAGAGTATGATGTGAATGTAAAATAATAACTAGAATTTTTCTAATCCCATCTCATTTGGCACATTCTAAGCGCATAATTTGCATAATTTTAAACCCCCCTCAAACGCAACATTTTTTAATCTATCACACCTTATCGTAATCATTCAAAATAATATATTTGCTGGATTTTTTAAAGTTACGTAAACTATGTATTTAGAGCGTGCTACATGAGATAGAGTTAGGAAAGTTCTAATTATCATTTTATCTCTATATCAAATTTTTTATTGGTTACAAGTGAGTTAAGGGCTATGGGTATCCAATTTTTGCAATTGTTAGGGACCAAATTATCTAACTTTTGCAATTGTTAGGGATCACAGGATCAATTATTTTTTATTAGGATCGAATATATCTACCAAGGATATTATCAGGAACAAATTTAAAGGTTTACTCTTATTTAATTATTATTCAATTTGTTTATGGTGAAGCTCTCGGTATAAGTTGCATAAAATATTAATTGAAAAAAAGATCCCGTTTCAATAATTTCGTTCAAGAAATATATAAGTCGTTTTCATCCGAGGGAAAAGTTAATTTAGTTTGAAGAAAACAAATTCTTCTAAAATATTGCAGAGTATTATTGAAAATTAAATTTCAATATCGAAAAAGTCGCCAACGAAAGCTTGGTGGTTTATACTTTGTATTCTCCAAAATGCACTTAAAATCAAGTTTCCTATTTACATGCCCTTCTATAATCTGATAACGAAAGAGAGAAAAAGAAAAAGTTAGAGACGATTGCCCATATGAAATGAAATAGTGTGTGCGATGCCATGATAGGGGAAGGACCTTACGAATTTGTCCAGTAATCGATTCGTGACATGAGCAGTGGCATTTTATAGTAAAAGTCATCGCGTGAGCAAATTGCCTTCTTTCCACGCCGTTCTCAAACACCCAGTTAGCATTCTGGCTCAAATGTTCTTACTTAGCGTTGGAATGTGTGCTAATAACGGGAGGGTTTGGTTCACAAGCAAAGGTAATTCAAACGATCGATTTGCTCCATCATATTTTCACAGCTCACACAGGTGAATTAAATTTTGATTAAGAGAAAATTTAAATAAATCATATACACAACATCATAATTCGGTGAAGGACTAAAACCTTTTTAGAAATTTTTATACAATATGAGCTTTTGAATAAGATTTCTTAGCAGTTCAGGCTTTTGTGTTTCTTCAAAGAATACCATGTCAAGCTGGAAAAATGGGAATATTAAATAATAAACCAAATTGAATAATTAAGGTCCATGTTTTACAAAATATGCTTAACTTATTTACGACAAAATTAAGCAACACTTATTTCCACACGCAATTTAATTAACGGTCAGACCGCTGCAAAATAGATTTTCTCCAATTAACAATTTGTTTGGTTAATGTTACCAAAATAAATTGTTAATGTTACCAAAAAAAAAAAAAAAAGAAATCCCAATTTACCCGAATAGGAACGAATCTTCCTTCAACCTAAATTTTAATGTTACTAAAAAAAAAATCCAATTTGAGACTCTGGTGCTAAATAAGTTAAAAAAAAAAACTCGTTGAATTACTCTTTTTATTCTATAATAATAATAATTTTGAAATTTTCTTTTCATTATTATATATTTTTTATTTTACTTATAATAACCTTTTTTTAAAAAAATATTTTAAATTATTTATCATTTAAGAATATTAAGAAAATATTAATTATTCTTTGTTTTTAAAAAAAATTACTCTCATCTTTCATTCCTTCAACTAAATTTGATAACTACAATGAATGGAAAGAGAGAGACTAATTCAGCCAAACTAAATCATATTTTTTATATCATATAATTTTTAATAATATACTTAATTATTGTACCAAAATCTTAAAAAGATAATAATAAGTGAAAAAAGAGAGCATATCGTTTTTAAATTCTAACAAAGAATGACTATTTTATATTACTTTTATTCTTATTTTCATTAGTCATTTGTCTCTTAAAATCTTTCAAAATTTATTTATGCAACTTTTTTTATCTCATATCACCTCTTTTGTTGGTTTTAACATAATTCTTGTTTTTCAAATTAGGTAATTTTATTGTGGGACTCTTGAAATAAGTCAAAGTTTAATTATTGTTTAATTTATTCAAGTAATTTAGTGTTTATTTTCGCCTAGCAAAGTCTCAATATTGAGTCTTATAAATGCAAAAAATTAATGTTATGAGAATTTTATTTTTATAATAAACTTACTTCAAATTAGATTAATTAAAATTTAATAAATTACATATATTAATAGTTCAAAAAAAAAAGAGTCAAGGGTTAATTCAATCTTTTATAATTTTTAAAAAAAAGTTAAGGTTATTATTTTTTAAAAAATTTTTAGTATCATTATTTAAATGGCTATTAATATGAAACGTAGGTAAGAGTATTAACAGAGATTCTTCGGAAGAATATAACGCCAACTGGCTGGCTATTCTTGTAGTCGTGGCAACCAGCTGGGTGCAAAATCGACTACAGTTTGCACTCAATCATAAAACAATTTATTTTCTTTGATTGAAAAATGAAAATAATATCAAGCCCTTGAAAAAGAGTGATGGCAGAAGATAGCAAAATACACAATTTTCACTCTTCAATATTTTTTAATTTTTTTAGACCTTCTTTGGTTATCCAATTGTGCCTTGGTTTTTTTTTTTTCCAAGCTTTGAAGTATTTCCTTATTTATCATATTTTATAATATCTTAGTCCATACTAAACTCTTATTGATTTTATAATATGGACCTTCCATTTTTCGTTCAGCCGTCTCTCTATGCCTTCCCCAAATATCAGATTATTGATACCCCAAATTATGGGTTTGAAGAAGATTTGATGCTATCTTATATAAACCTGTCAGAGGCTGCAAATGTGTCTTGTAATTAGTGTCAAAATGTTATAAAGCTATAGTAGAGTAAATGATTATTTGTCATTTCTGAGTAATCACAAAGTACATATATACTTGGCAAGTCAGAAGATTGTTCCTGGAGAATAGTTAGAAGTTACAACAACTACTTAAGAATAAGGATTAAACTGATTCTGATATGATATGATACAATATAACAGCTAGCTAAAACTAAGTATACTAATGCTAGTATCCTAGAATAATGTAACCGAATTGACTAATTCAAATTCAATCTGCTGAGGCTGTATTACGCCCCTTCAAGAGGAAGTTTCCATCTGAAACTTGTATCTTGACTCTGAATGCATCGAACTTGGCCTGAGGTAAAGGCTTTGTCAATAAATCTGCAACTTGGTCCTTGGTGGAAACATGAGAAACATGGAGGTTGCCCTGTTGAACCTGCTCCCTAACAAAATGATAATCAAGGGATATATGCTTCATCCGTGAATGCAAAACTGGATTAGAGCATAAATAAGTTGCACCAATGTTATCACATAATAAATGAGGAGGCCTAGATATATGAATGTGCAATTCAGTCAATAAATTTTGTAACCACATGATCTTAGATGTAGCAGTAGCAACTGCTCGATATTCTGCTTCTGTAGAGGACCTAGCCACAGTCCTTTGCTTCTTGGAGCTCCATGAAATGGGATTACCACCAACAAAAATGATATATGCAGAAGTTGAAGTGCAGTCATCAAAATTTCCACCCCAGTCAGCATTAGTATAAGTGACAATATTGAATGAAGTGGACTTGTGCAATTGAAGTCCGAAATTAATGGTATGCTTGAGATACCTGAGTAGGGGCTTGAGATGTTGAAGGTGAGTGACAGCGAGTTTGTGCATAAACTGAGAAAGTTTATTGATGGCAAAGGAGAGATCAGGTCGAGTCATGTTGAGATATTGCAGAGCACCAATAATGCGCCTGTACTCTGTTGCATTAGTAGAAGCAGAGCCCTCATACAGTTTCAGTTTAGCAGTAGAGGAAATAGGTGTAGAGCATGGTTTGGCACCATCCATATCAAACCTCTCAAGGATATCTCTTATAAATTTGTGCTGAGAAAGAAATAAACCAGAGGAAGTGGGAATAATCTCAACACCCAGAAAATAATGAGGAGGTCCTAGATTCTTCAAGGAAAACTGTGTAGCCAATGATCTAATAAATGAATCCAAGAACTGAGAGTTATTACCAGTAACCAGTAGATCATCAACATAAGCTAAAAAATAAGCTTTGATTTCGCTATTTGAATAGACAAATAGAGACGGATCACTTTTGCTAGTGTGAAAGCCAAAAGATGTGACAAATGACTTCAATGCCTCATCCCATGCACGAGGAGCTTGACGGAGCCCGTAAATTGCTTTGTTCAACTTGCAAACATAGTCAGGATGCAAATTATGTTTGAATCCTGGAGGTTGAGTCATATAAACCTCTTCGGTGAGGACGCCTTGAAGAAAGGCATTGGTCACATCTAATTGATGCATAGGCCAAGAATGAGATAATGCTATGGTAAGAATAAGCTTGACAGTTTGTGGCCTTACAACTGGAGCAAAGGTGTCATGAAAGTTAGTTCCTGGAATTTGTGTAAATCCTTTGGCTACAAGTCTTGCTTTGTAGTGGGAAATTGAGCCATCTGCATTGCGTTTGATGCGATAAATCCACTTACACCCAACAACATTGTGATTCTTTGGTGGAGGCACAAGAATCCATGTGCCATTTCGGAGAAGTGCATCAAATTCCTCAGCCATAGCCTGGCCCCAATGAGAATGTCTCATGGCTTCTCTAACACTGGCAGGTTCAAGATTTTCAAGTAAGGGATGTTTGGTGGCAGCAAAGGCACATTTTGGTTTAAATATGTTATTCTTTGATCAAGTGACCATAGTGTGCCTTGGAGAAGGATTAGAATTTCGTTTGGATTTTTTGGTAGTTGGAAGAGGTAAGGTGACTGATGAAGGATTATCATTACCTGATGAAGAAGACGAAGGCCAGTGACACCTCTGTTAAGGATGCAAAAGGAGGCTCCACTAGTTGGTTAGGTGTAGACAAGGATAATGGTTGGTTAATTGGAAGTATTTGATGCAGTGGCTGATTTGAGGGTGAGGTGGTTAGATTGGATTGAGTTGGCTTGGAGGAGGTTAGAGAAGGATAAGGAAATTGGTTATCAAAAAAGGTGACATGACGAGAGGTGTATACTTTGTTTGTGATTGGATCAAGACAATTGTATGCATATTGTGATGATGAGTAACCTATGAAAATGCATGGGACTAAACGTGATGCAAGTTTATGACTAACATAAGGACGCAACCAAGGAAAACATAAACAACCAAATGCATGTAAATGGAGAGGATTGGGAGATGATGAATGTAAAATTTCATAAGGTGACTGCATGTGCAGAAGAGGTGTAGGAAGACAATTTATTAAGTATACTGCTGTTTGAAATGCAAATGACCAGAAAAATGGTGGAAGCTGTGCATGATGCAAAAGTGCTCGACCTGTTTCAACAATATGACGGTGTCGTCATTCAGCTGAAGCATTGAGTTCAGGTGTATGTGGAGGTGTGGTGAAGTGAGAAATTCCATGTTGAGCAAGATAAGATCTAAGCTTAATGAATTCGCCCCCGTTATCAGAATAAAGAGAAATAATTGGCAAATTGAAATATTTTTCAACAATGGACTTGAATTTGGGAAAAAGAAGAGAAACATCTGATTTATTTTTCAACGAGTACAACCAAATATACTTTGAAAAATGATCAACAAAAACTAAGTAATAAAGAAAATTATCTAAGGACCTAATTGGAGCAGGACCCCATACATTCGTGTAAATACATTCAAGTGGTCTTGAGCTCTTAATACTAGAATTGGAAAAAGAAAGCTTATAACTCTTGGAGCAGCTACATGAGATGCATGGTGATGGAGAGCTCAACTTTATTTGATGCTTGGACTGCAAATGATGAAATATGCGGGGGGAAGGATGACCAAAAACATGATGCCATGGGATGGAGAGGGTGGATAAGAAAACATGAGGTTGCTATTTGTCTGGGAAGTGGTAGAGACCATCCTTATGCACTCTTTTGAACATTGGAACCCCTGTCTTTAGATCCTTCACCAGAAAATGATCAGCAAAGAATTCCACCGAAATGGGGTTAGATTTACAAAGGTTAGAAACTGACAAAAGTTTTCTAGAAATGGAAGGAACATGCAGTATATTTTTGAGTTAAAGTGGTTGTGTGGATGTGGAGAATGTAAAGTTACCAGTCTGAGAGATAGGTAAGGCTGAACCATCACCTACAGCCAATTGATCTCTACCCTGATAGGGGGTAGAAATATGTAATTGATCGAGGTCATGTGTAATATGATGGCTTGCACCAGAATCCATGATCCAATCATTGTTGGATGTAGCAGAAAATGCATGAGCATGATGAGCTGATCCTGATTAAGGGGGATAGCCATGCAGTTTATAAGACACCTTTGCAGTATGTCTTGGTTTGTCACAGTATTGACACGTGACACGCTTTGAATTTTGTGGAGATGTAGTCCTGCCAGATGAGGATGAGTATCAAGTCTTGGAGGATGAGGACTTGCTTTTGTGAACATGATTGGCAGTAATGATAGCAGGTGACTCAAAGGTATTGTCATTCCTCTGAAGGTAAGCTTCAAAATCAGTAAGTATATCATGTAGTTCATCAAAAGACACTAGAGTTTCTCTAGTACGAAGTGCAGCAGCAACCTCTCTGAAATCAGAACCAAGACCATTGAGAGTATGGATAACCAAGTCAATGTCATCCACTGGGCTGTTGACAACAGCAAGTTCATCAGCAATTAATTTGATGCCTTGAAGAAATTTAGCTACTAATTTGGAGCCTTTCACTGATCTAGAGAGACGCTCCTTGAGGTGCATGATGCGATGCCTAGTCTCGACAGCAAATGCTTTATTCAAAATGTCCCAAGCATCCTTGGAAGTCTTGGCATTGCCAAGTAAGGAAATCACCTACTAATCTACTGAGGTGATAATGGCATGAAGGATAAGTTGGTCTTGACGCCTCCAATAATTGTAAGTGTGACGAGTTGATGCTGGACAGGTTGATAAACCATCAACAAAGCAAAATAAATCATAGCCTACGAGTAGTGCCGTCATCTGCACTTTCCAAATAGGATAATTGCTTCCTGTAAGTTTAGTGGTGTTCTGACTATTCAAGACAATAACAGAACCTAGTCGATCAGCTACACGAACTGCATTGTTTGGATTGGGATTAGGATTGGAGTTAGCAGAAGTCATGGTAGAGGCAGATCAAGAGATGCGGTTAAGCAAATTGGCTCTGATACCATATAAAGCTATAGTAGAGTAAATGATTGCTTGTCATTTCTAAGTAATCACAGAGTACATATATACTTGGCAAGTCAGAAAATTGCTCCTAGAGAATAGTTAGAAGTTACAACAGCTACTTAAGGATAAAGATTAAACTGATTCTGATAAGATATGATACAATATAATAGCTAGCTAAGACTAAGTATATCAATGCTAGTATTCTAGAATAATGTAACCGAATTGACTAATTCCCAGGCAATACAAATTCAATTTGCTAAGGTTGTATTAGATGTCAGGCAATAGTACTAGTAGTAGAATATTAGTATTGAACTGAATCCTGAACATAAAGGGCAAACCCAAAAAAAATTATAGAATTAGGTAAAAGAAGTAATTGTACAGGCACAATTAGTTAAAGAACTTAACATTTACTTTTTTTTTTTAATATTAGTGGTAATAAGATTAAACTTATGATATTATGTATATTATTTAAATCTTTTAACACAAGTCCATTTATAGTGGTTTACAACTTTATATTTACTTTTATTTGAATAAAAAAATTTAACAGTGAAATTAAAAAAAATAGAAAAAAATTATTTTTTCTTATTTAGTTAAAGAGAATAGTAAAAAAAGGAGGAGATAATTATATCAAATAAATTTTCATTCTTAACATAATATAATATAAAAAGAAATAAATATAAAATAAATATTTAAATAATATTTTCTTTATTTTTATCTAAAAGTAAAAAAAAAAAAGAATTTTTTTCTTATATTATTTTTAACTGTTGTTCTATTTTTTTAAAACCAAGAAATAGGTCAGATTCAGAGAACTGCAAATAATTTGCTCAAAGACTAAACCGCGAAAATGAAACATCCAAATCCCGTAAAAATTAAGAAAAGAAGAAAATGACAAAATTTTAGAAGGTAGTTGAAATGGATGAAAAAGACCAACGGGTGTGCGAATTAGCTGACGTGGTTGGTTAGATAAAATTTAGAAGAGAGAAATTTATTGTTCAAATGGTCGTACGCAACTCAAGTAACATTACAAAGATATTGGTGGTTTTAAAAAAAATCTATTACAAGCACAAGATAATAAACAATTAAACAGCCAGTCAGCTGTCACCGGATCTCCTCGTGGATGGGCCCCATGGATGACGAGACGTTTTTCTGTGCCGGTGATGAACCCAGCTCCGACGCATGGATCCTTTTCCTCCTCGTGATCTTTCCCAATTCAGCAGGGGCATTTTCGACCTTCCGACCACTTCCATGATCCCAAAACTCACCGTTGTCGGTAATGACCGATTTACTGACACCCAAACCCGAAGTGGGGCGAAAGGGTCAATCCAGGAGTACACACGAGGCCTATATATTAGAAGAATCTTCAACCCTGGGAGTGCAGTTCAATTTGCCAAGTCAGAGAAACATTTGCCCTTTTGCGCTCTCTCTCCCTCTCTCTCTCTCTCTACTCTGGAAGTTAGCGAACTCTACCCTCTCTTTTCTTTGTTGCACGAACCTAGTTGTCTCGCCACTGGTCGAGCCTTGCATTGAAGTGAGAGAACCTCAGACCCAAACCCTCTCTCTTTCTCTCTCCTCTCCCAAGCACCACCCTTTCATAGCCTTTGCTTTCACCCGTACTCCCTTCACTCTCTCTCTCTCTCTCTCTCTCTCTCTATTCGATTCCTCAAACAGCGGAAGATTCTCCCAGGTATTCAATTTCAGTTTCCCTAGATATAAACAACATACATATACACATATTTCGCTTCTTTTTCTTTTTTTTCATCTGTGAGTTTCTTGGTTTGTTCGTGAGTCATGGTTGTTGTTGTTGTTGTTGTTGTTGTTCAGGCTATTCCGGATGAATTCTGCTGATTTTTTTTTCCATTTTCTACTTGTTTTTACTTTTCTTTTCTTTTTCGGCAATCAGAGTGAGCTCGTTTGACCCCTTTTTTTTTTATAATAGGATCTTTCTTTCTTTAAATCTTATTTCCCAAACAGCTGGTGATTTTTCGGGTTTTGTTCTGGTTTCCCAGCTGTCATCTCGTTATATCTTTTTCTTTCTCAACAAGTTCGATTGGTTTTGTCCCGAAAGGATACTGGAAAAACTTGTCTTTATGAAAACTGCTTTCTCTTCTCGCTAATTTGCCCCTCATGGGCAACTTTTTGGTTCCTTTGACTTTTCCCCTTTGGTGTTCTTACAGTTTCGGTAGCACCGTAATAACTCAAATTTACTCTTGTATTCAATGAATTCTATGCTTTCTTTATTATTTTTTAAATGGAATTATCTGGTAATTTGCTTGATGAGTCTTCTGTTTCAAGTACGAATTTGGTTGCGCTTTTTTTTTTTTTTTAAAAAAAACTTTCGTATTGGAGATTGAGCGATTCTGTTCTATTGAAAAGTTGAGTTGACTTGCTTGACTGTCGCCGTAGTAAGTGGAAAAAAGTCGGAAAAACTAAATATCAACACCTAGAAATTTTCATTGTAGTAGTAGTCCTCCTCTTCTTCTTCTTATTCTTTTCTCCCTTTGTTTCATCGTCAGCTAACTTGGTTAATTTCCGTCACTTCGTCTAAAACTGGTACTGCAGTTAAGAAAATCTCCCGCTATGACTATGTTTGTAAAGGTTCAAGTACATGTAGAATGTGCATTTGTCCTGTTTCTGGCAAAGATGAAAATGGAAATTTGCATTTTGTTAAATTAAATTCTCGTGTGTCCTCAAACAAGAAAAAGAAAGAGGTAAGGTACACACTATTATTAATAATATAATAAATTAAAATAATGAAAGAAGACCGTAGAATGAATTATGCTGTTCGGCTTTATTCAGCCTCGCTTACCACAAAGCAATGTATGAATAATGTTGTTTGTCTTTTTCTGTGTTATCTCTTTCTGATTTGCCGCTTCGGTTTCAAAACTTCGACGAGCTTTTATTGAGATTGCCGAAAATAAGTACTCACTGCTCAACCTTGTTTGTCCTATTTCTCCATATAATAGCGTGTTCCTTCCTTTTTCTGGAGGGTTGTGAAGATGCTGGAGAAAGTGGAAGAGTTTAACATGGACAAGGTGATCGAAGAATTTGAGTCACTGACAAAGGATGCAGGAAGGGTTCAGAGGGAGACCCTGAAAAGGATTCTGGAGGATAACGCATCAGCAGAGTATTTGCAGAATTTGGGCCTTAATGGAAGAACTGACCCGAAGAGTTTCAAGGCCTGTGTCCCACTGGTTACCCACAAAGAATTGGAGCCTTATATCTACAGAATTATTGATGGAGATTCTTCTTCTATTCTCACTGGAAAACCCATCACCACTATGTCTTTAAGGTGTAGTTTTTTTGTTTTTATTTATTTATTTATTTTTACTTGTTTTAGTTCCTTTTTAGTAGTTGAATTTGCACAATTGCACTTGAGAAAGAGGTTTCGGAGTCTCAAGGTGAAGATACTCTTGCAGCTCTGGCACTACTCAGGGAAAGCCAAAATATGTGCCATGGAATGATGAATTGTTTGAAACCACAATGCAGATATATCAGACCTCTTTTGCCTACAGGAACAGGTGAATATTCAACCCCATGTAATTTTTTACCCCAACTGAATGGCGCTTTTCTTTTATTCTTTCTTTTATTTAATTTTTTTTCCCGCAATACTTCTTACACAATTTCTATTTTGCAGAGAGTTCCCTATCAACAGTGGGAAGGCTTTAAACTTCATATACAGCAGCAAACAGTTCAAAACAAAAGGGGGTCTCGCTGCTGGAACTGCCACAACCAATGTGTTCCGCAATGCACGGTACAAGCGTGCAATGAAGGCACTCCAATCCCAGTGTTGCAGCCCAGATGAAGTGATATTCGGTCCTGATTTTTTCCAATCACTGTACTGCCACCTCTTGTGTGGTCTAATCTTCCGGGAAGAAGTTCAGTTGGTGTCTTCCACATTTGCTCATAGCATAGTCCATGCTTTCAGAACCTTTGAACAAGTTTGGGAAGAGCTATGCACTGATATCAGGGAAGGGGTTCTCAGCAGCAGGGTCACAGTTCCATCCATTAGAATGGCAATGTCTAAGCTGCTGAAACCAAACCCAGAACTTGCCAACCTGATCCACAGAAAATGTGGGGGACTGAGCAACTGGTATGGGCTGATACCAGAGCTTTTTCCCAACGCTAAGTATATCTATGGGATAATGACTGGGTCAATGGAGCCTTATTTAAAAAAGCTGGGGCACTATGCTGGGGAGCTGCCTTTGTTGACCGCTGACTATGGATCCTCTGAAGGGTGGATTGCTGCAAATGTGAACCCAAGACTGCCCCCCGACTTGGCCACTTATTGTGTGCTCCCTCACATTGGTTACTTTGAATTCATTCCCCTTGCACAGCTTGAGAAGGCCAAGGGAGAGCCTACTTTCCTCTGCATTGATCCTCAGCCAGTGGGCCTCACTGAAGTCAAGGTCGATGAGGAGTATGAAATTGTTATCACCAATCCTGCAGGTACTTAATTATATTTGTCAGTTTATTTCTTTCCTTCGCATTAATTGAATTGGGACTAAGGACCACAGTTATTTTTTCTTCCTTCAAATTGTGAAAGATGATGCTGGGCTATTGTTTAAAGGAACACATTAATTATTCGACTAATTGACTTGTTTTATACGTGAGGTATGTAAAAATGTTGTACTACGATAATGGAATTAACGTTAAATAATAACATAATATAATATGCCCACTTGAAGAACTTATGGATCAACGCCGTGCATAGGTAAGCCTTGATGCTTAATGGTGAGGGTTTGATCCCACTCATTTTCGATCTCTTTTCTCTCTTCTCTTCCCCTTGGTCCCCCCAGCAGGTAAAGCCTCCCTTAAGTCCGCTGGGGCCAAGGACCCAAGAGAAAAATACTATGATATGCAGTCATCGTTAAGTGCTCATAGAAAGGGACGTACGGGTTTTTTATTCCCTGTTTTTTTCTTCTAGGGGTCCACGTAGGGTGGTTAGTGTAAATACTCAGGGAGGATGGGGTTGAAATGAAAATTTAAAAGGGTGCTTTTTAAACTTGGTTATTTGACCTTTATGGGACCGACTTTAAAGAAATATCTTGTTACTGATTTCTAAAGGTACATCATACCTAATCAGATTAAAAAATCATATAAGTAGCAATAGAATCGTCTTGCAAGTTAGACTTATTTTTGGTTATTGGCAACTAATCTTGGATTTGTAAATGCTTATTTCATCGAACTAGATTGCGCCTTGACCATACCTGCAATTTTTTGCTCTATACTAACAACAGCATGATTCATCCTATTTTAATAAACAATTAGGGGTACGGATTACGTTAATTCTTTTTAACTTCGATTGCATTCTGTCACTTCTTTATTGAGTCAAAGTTGTATATTATCCTGAAAACATGGAAAGTATCTTCATGTAACCTATGCATGTGACAAATCCATCAATTCATGATACTTCTCTTGTTTTTATTTATTTCAAAAATTATCTTGATGTGAAAATTTTAGATATTTTCACCTGAGTCTAGTAGATGAAACTGGAAATCTGAATTAAATGTGCACAATTTTGCAGAGTAGCTTAAATGCATAATATAAATAAAGTAAGCATATAGTCCAAATCGAAACTTTTCCCCGTAGACAGTAGTATACTACTAATCAATTGTCATTAATGTTTTCGCTTGTCGGGGTAAATTGCAGGTTTATACAGGTATAGGCTAGGGGATGTTGTGAAGGTTGTGGGATTCCACAACTCCACACCGGAACTCAAGTTTGTTCGGCGGAGCAGTCTTCTGCTTACCATCAACATTGACAAGAACACAGAGAAGGATTTACAGTTAGCTGTGGAAGCGGCAGGGAAATTGTTAGGAGAAGAGAAACTGGAGGTTGTTGACTTCACTAGCCACATTGACTTATCCAAAGAACCAGGGCACTATGTCATCTTCTGGGAAATCAATGGGGAAGCAAGTGAACAGGTACTGGCTGAATGCTGCAACTGTTTGGACAAGTCTTTCGTTGATGCAGGCTACACCAGCTCCCGCAAGGTCAACTGCATTGGGGCCCTCGAACTCCGACTTGTTAGGAGGGGAACATTCCAGAAGATTCTTGACCATTACCTCGGACTAGGAGCAGCTGTTAGTCAGTATAAGACACCAAGATGTGTAGGTCCTACAAACGCCACGGTGTTGCAAATCTTGACTGAAAATGTTGTCAAGAACTATCTCAGTACTGCTTTCAATTGAATAATAAAATAATATGGCGATTAGCAAGCTATAAAATTGCCTTAGTTTATCGCAGTACTGCTTTCACTTGAAGATATATAATTTGGCAACAGCAGGCTATAAAATTGCCTTAGTTTTTACCAGATTGTGCAACTTTCTCACTTTCTTTCGGCCATACTTTTTTTTTTTTTTTTTCGGGCACAAGTTTCGGCCATATTTAATCCTTAATGCTCTTTACTTCAAGGCCCCGCCCCGGAATCTCTGGCATGGCATGGTTCACTTATCAGGCAGCAGATTCCTCTCTGCCAACCGCCCAACCCCATTATCTCTGTTCGGCTCTGCAATATTTTAAGCAATGTTGCCCATCATGGAAGACACACATGATATGGCCGTATTAAGCATTCTCAAGAATATTGGCTCTAAAGCACTGTGAGGCATAAGAGTGAAAATCACACGAATATGGACCCAGTGCATGGAGCATACCAAATAAATAAAAGAAAAAATTGTTTATATATTTATAGTCATCCCTGAAGAACATGCCTTGTAATTAAAACAATGCATTTTTGATATTAAAATCTGTATTTCGAACGTTTTTATCTCTGTAGAAGATTGGAGGATATAAAGTTAAAAAGATCACCCATGAACAGGTCATAGATCATGTGAAAATTTCGCGTAAGAAAATTCACTCGTTAAAGTTCGAAAACAAAACTTGCTTTATTAGACCAAGTATTCCTCCTTGCGCGTGCTAATCTTTAATTGCGGCTCATCACTCATAAGATTAATGATGCACCAATAAAATTTGCCCGATCTTATAATCTATTAATGTAAACGACGCAGAAACAACTCCGTCATAAGCATGCATCGCTTTCACGTGAGTGAAGCTTCCTTACTGTGATTGGAAGGGCAAAAAGGCTTAAGGATTAAAGCTAAAAACTAAAAAGCGGTCAAGTGGATCTTACAAATACAATAAAAAGAATACAATGGTCGGCAAGTGTAGTAGCGGTTCTAGGCTTGTAGCAGTCCCTACTTCAATGGTGGATTCCTTATCACCAAAAGTGACGACTTTGTAATTCAAAAATGAAATGAAGATACGGATAAGTGGCCCATATTGGAGCACAAAGTCTGCAATCGCCTCTGAACTTCTTGTCATCTAGATAAACATTTTGAATATCTTATGTGTTCTCTAGATATTCCATTTAGTTTCTGGTAACTCCCTATTTTTCTTTGGCGATAAAATTGAGTTACTGTGGTTCTGTGAGTTAATTTAAAAGGAAAGAAAATACGAAAGGATGCTCTTTCAGGAAATATTTACGTTTTTTTTTAATTAAAGATTTAATTAAAAGATAATCTATGTCATGACAAAAAATGAGTAAAAAAAATCAATTAGGTAAATTAATTTTCGTTATTACGAGTATTATATTACCAATACTTACTCTTGTATACCGCCATTTGGTTGGTTAAAGTGATTCGACACTATCAACAAAGTGTTGGTTCAAGTAAAAGGGGACCGAATCCCTTATGCATATGATCTTGAATTTAATCACGAGATTTATACATATAGAAAAATATTATTGAGAGGAATTCTCTTTTTAAATCTGACTATATCTTAAGATATTAGTCTTTCACCTGTCAAACGAGGGAATTATTTGGGAAACCAAAAAAGTTATTCAACACTTATTTCCCTTTTGAAAAATCTTAAGTACAAGTCTTGTAAGTGGAAATAATTAGTGCGGATGAATTTTGCTCTTACCGATAGTAATTATTTGAAATTTAACTAAAAATAATTATTTTTATTTACTGATGAAAAAATTGTCGGTAATTGTTTGTTGCAATATGGCGCTAATGTTTATTAACTTTTTATCAACAAAAAAATTAACCATCAATAAATTTATGGTTTAATAATATAATTTATTTTATTGATAGAATATCCATCGATAATATCTATCGATTATTAACAAATTTCCATTAGAGATAGTGGGTCGTTGTAACTCAAATTAGATTAGGTAAGATTCAATAAATCTTGAATATCGGTATTTTAAACAAAAAATATTAACTCCTAAGTGAAAGAATGTGATGAGAAAAATGTAGAGAAATCATATATAATTATGAATAGTACATTTTTATTAGATTTATTCCTGTTATCTTATTTTCAAGGGAATGATTTTTTATATGGTGTTTAAATGAAATATATAATAGAATATGGGAATTCATCGATATTTGCAAGAATACGAGATTTTTTTTAATTTGCCACCAACTATCACATAGATTTATCTCTCTCCTCTCTCTCTCTCTCACACACACACATCTTTAGTTGAATCCGCTTGCACCATTGGTGAATTTTTTTTTCCTTATTTTGTTGAATTTGCCACAGCTAATGGCGGATTCCTAAACCACATATTCTTGCAAATCAATTTAAAATACCATATTTCAGCTAAATTTAACACATAGATAACATACTAAAAAAATGAGCCCTTATTTCACCTTTTCTTATTAAAGCATAATATACTACCATATAGAAAAACTCACGTATTGCATTTTTCAAATAATTAATCCGTTGCCCTCAGATTTGTGGCTGCGAAATACTTACAAATAATAAACAAAACTCATTAAAACTTGAATGTTTTTTAAAGAATTTAGGTGAAAGTTTAACGACTTTCCATGCACAAAATAATAATAATAATATGTCTAATTATAGTAATAAAAACTCAAAAATTAAGATTACCGATCAAGAATCCTTCTTAAAATGCTAACTGCATTTTGGGTTGATGTGATTATAAATGCATTTCCATTTTTTTAATTTTTAAGAATGATGCGTGTCTAAATTCGTTGCAGGAATATAGTGATTGATTATTTGCTTATTGTACCCAATATTCAAACAGGGTTTCTCATTTCACTGGGCAAAACTTGAGCCAATTACTTGGAACAGAAAATCGCTGCTGGACGCAGATCCATATCCTCGTCATGCACATGCTTTGTAGTATATATGATGCGAATCTCATACATAAAATTTCCCCAAATAAGTATGGCACTTAATGTGTTGCCAAAAGAGGCTTTGACACCACAATAAAAAAGAGGAAGACTTGGATGAATCTTTGCACTTGCAGAGGCTACTCTGTGAGAAAGCCTCCATACACCAGTGTTTGACACCAACAAAAAAACATATCCCACATGAGAGCACCCTCTAAGGAAGATGGGGATGAGAAAGAAGTAGGAGCATTTCCCATATGGGACTGTGGAAGCCCGTTATATGACTCATATGAGTTGGTGTCACTTGCTTACACGATTGAGAGGCATATGATGGTGTGGCCACACCTTGGTGGACCGAAGCTCTCTGATCCACCGGAAGCAAGTTCACCCGCAAGTGCCAAAGGTTCTTCCCTTGTAGCCAGCTTGAATGAATTCTTGGTGAAGGGCACGTGGAAGAAGAAGTCCATTCATCAGAGGAAGAAAAAGAAAAGCACAAGAAAACAAAACAAGCTGATGAGAATGTGTGTTACTTTTCATTCTTGATGTACTGCTTAAAAGCTATGTACTGTGTCATTGGACTTTGATCCAGTCTTTGATTTGATATTATGCAATAATAATATGGTTACATTCTCTTGACTATAGTTGAGAGATGGGATTTCTTTGAGCCTAATTTAGATCCGCGTGATCTTGCACTCTTGCTCTTGTGATTCTGAACCATATTTATCAAAATTTAAATATCATGTTTTTTAATCATACACCAATGTGAATACTGAATACCACAGGTACAGAATGCTTAGTAACAGATCTAAGCCTTCAAATTCAATTCAAAGGGTACTCTCAGTGGTTATGGCTAATCATTGAATCTTGTCATCTTCCATTTGAGGCGAGATTTTTCCAGTGTCCATTATACGTATAGATCTTCTTTTAATAGATGACCCACAATGAACACAATTCCTTCCATCTCCTTTGCCAATAGAGGGTCCATCTCTTTAAGATGTAGAAGAGCTCAACTGTCTCTTACACAAAACTTTATGAGATATGAATTGGTTCACTAATTCGGTTGTCATCACACTATTATGTGATGTAAGATGCTCATTAGAAGTCAAGTTAGACTTGACAAACTAGTCACAATTATGTTGTTTTGGGACCAAAATGGGACAGAGCCAAGTTATATGCCTCGTGCTTTAGTGAATTTCCCATGTGGAAGCCACCATTTAAGTAGTGGGCATCAATGTACCTGTTCTCACTCCCTAGTCCTTGGTGGAGCACCGGCATTCAGATAGGCTGTGGGGCTTTGAAAAACTCGGAAATGATTTTGTTTTTATTCAAGTTTTCTAGATATTATTTAGCCATTTAGAGAATTATGAGCTAGTTTGGTTTACAGTTTGAGCTTCCCTTTTGTTGGTATAAGAATAAAATTGCACAATAATCAAGAGTGTTTGGTTGTTTTAATTTTTCATGTAACTAAATATAATTTTCAAGCACCAAAAAATACTTTTACGAAAATTATTCTTGAAATTACTTTCATTCTAAAAGATGTAATTTTGAGATAAAATCTTATTATCACTCATATTTTAACAACAAACTTCAATTCTATTAAGTACTTCAATTCTATTAACAATAAATTCGTATTTTACTTTATCTTATTCAAACAAAAATAAACATCTTAAACGTACTTTTAAAATAACCAAACTAAACAAAAATCACTTCTTTCAACTTCAATTCTTTTAAGTAATCTTTCAATTTCATTCTTTCAAACTATTAATATATGATTCTTCAAATGTCCAATAATATCTAAAAACTTCACGTTAAAAAAACTGTCTGAAAACTTGGATTTGAATAATACTATTATTGAAAACTCAAGGCAACCAACAAACTGATTGATCAAAGTAAGGGGGGTTCGGATCTCATAAGCATATGGTCCTAGGATCAATTTCAAAATTTATGTATATAAAAAAATATTATTGAAAAAGGATCACCATTTAAGCACCTAAATTTATATTAGGAGATTAGTCTCTCACTTATCAAATAAATATATACTTTGAAAACCAAAAATCTCTCAAGGTACTGCTGCAGTCCAATGTATCTTATTCTTATTCGATCAATTTTATTTAGTGCAAATACGAATATTTACAAAAGCATGCACGCGAGGATGAATAACCATTCACATGGAAATAGTTAAAAAGTAATTAGTTAAAGAGTAAATGTAATTTTAATTTCTGGTATTAAAAATAAATTTATTTTGGAGGAGCCTTATACTTGTTTCCAGAGTCATAAAATAAAAATATATTTATCCCTTAAGCATTTAATAGATTGGGACTATAATTTACTTTATTAACTTAAAATAAAGAATTTAATTGGTACATACTAACAGTATAAAATAGTTTTACATTGTCAACTAATAGCAATACTAAAAAGTGAAAAATTATGATAGTCCCTTATTATAATAGCTGATTATTTATATTAATTGATATTTTCTATTATTTTTATTGACTGACAGTATAAAACTATTTTATACTGTCAGTATATTTAAATTAAATTCATAAATATACTCTTATGTTTTTCATTTTCAAATAATTTTATTTTAAAAGAGCATCTAATATATCCTACATTACCTCTAATCCAAAATGACGTTTAAACCTCATTCGGTTAAGATTAGGAAACCCATTACACATGTCAAGTTTTCATCCTTTTTTTATTTTCGTGAAATTTTCATACATTTGATTCTTATGAAAGAATATTTCCCTTCAAAATTTATAAAAATATAAAGAATTTAATTGAAATATACTGTCAGTGTAAAAATTTTTTATATAGACATTCAATCATCAATTATCATATTAGTAAAATTCTTTGACATAATCATCTACTACTTGAATGATCATGTAAATGGAAGATTTTAATTAGATGACAGTATAAATTTTAGGGTGTCAATACACCTAAATTAAGCTCAAATATAAACGGAGAAAATAAATATCTAATTAAATTCTCTGTAACAAGAAAAAAAAAAAAAGAAGGTATGCCTATGACATACCGAATCCAATGCTTTTTACATATCCATATAATTATGCTAATTGTAATTTGACAATAAACGAAAGAAATAATTTTTAAACTCAAACGAAAAAAATATATATCAAATCTTTTTTTAAGAACTCAGACACCATTGAGTTAACTCCGCATCAGGAAGGTAAAAAGACCGTGACAGGCCTATAGCATCCCTGGAATCTTGGCACTGCGTAGGGAAGGGCTACCTTATTGCTGCGCACAAGATGGACAATGCCGTGTTGTTGGGCCATAAAAATGACTGACACAGTCTGAAAAACCTGGACAGCCCATTAACAGAAATGTGTATCTGGGCCACCATATGTAGACACGGTCATGTATGTGCTTCTGTTTTACATCAAACAAACATTTATTGACAAAACAAAAATGCCTTTATGGCCTCGTCAGTAGCAGCAAAATCAGGCGCAGTATATATCACAAAAAAAGAATGTATTTCACGACCCAAAAAATTCATGTATTTGCGGACCATATATATTCGTTTGGGTTTCTTATACGCTTTTTTTTTTTCGGGGGGAGGATACTGATACTTTTTAATTGTTAATGATTAATATTTAGTAATATGTTTCAATTCTTTCAAAATAAAAATATGAAAACAGTATATTTTAAAATTAATGGATTCATGACTAACTAACTTTCTTTTTTTAACATCCATAACAATGAGATTTGAATATATGACTTTGTATAAACTATTCAAATCTTTCATGACTAACCCATTTTTAGCTACTTATAACTAAATAACTATTAACAACTAAAAAATATTTGAATGTTCACAAAAAAAAAAGAAAAGAAATTGATACAAAAGAATTTTTTTTATTAATTTTGATATTTTTATCAAAAAAGAAGAATTTACGTGTTAGTTGTAAATATAGTTAATCACAGCGAAAATTAACTACAACCCTAAATGAATTTTGTCCTAATATTAAGAGTTCAGATTTTATAAATGACAATTTCAGAAATATTTAAATTTTTTTTATGAGAAAGAAAATTTTATTTATAAAGAAATATAACAACACTTAAAAATAATTTAAAAAATATATTAGATCTAAATTTAATGAGAAACAAATGAATTCTACATTTCAAACTAACTAATAATCTATAAGTCCGCTCTTTGCCTAAAACTACCAATGTTTAAGCATATTTCATATCAAAAGCCAATATGAAAAGTGCTATAACTTGAATAATGTATTACATATATTTTTAAAATAGATGTATCTAAGCATTTTCTATCATTTGTATAACTATTAAAATAGAAATATTTATATGGAGAAATCAAAACATCCACAAATAAGACAATGAAAATATGCATAAAATGGGACAACAAAAATAAAATAAAAGAGACAAAACCCTAAGCAACGAAAGTAAAAAAAAAAATTTGTAAGGTTGTCATAAAAAAAAAAAAAAAAGATAGCAATCTCCTTTAACAACATCACATACCAGAAGAGAGAATATAAAAGATTACAGCCGACTTAATTACTTAAAACGAGGGAGTTTTTGATAAAGAATTTACATATTTATTATCACTAATCTAAAATTGTGTGAAAAATTCTTAAAGAGAAAAATTGCCTCTGTAACTTGAAGAGACAAGCATGTCCAATTGTTTCCCGTATTTGTAGCCGCAAATTAACAGCTGCACGCTTGTCACTAAAGAAATATGTATATTTATTTGCTCTTAGATGATTAATCTTAAGCCTGGTATCTTGTGCAGAGTACCAGGTGCTTGATTTCACTTTTTGACCTGATTATGCTGAAGTGTGTTTCCCTCTAATCTCAGCCATTTGGCAACTCTCAAATATTGTTTATGTTTCAGTATGTAAGGAACTGGTCGTGAGCTTCTTTCACCGCTTTTGACTTTCTCAGTTGAAAAATAATAACAATTAAAATAACATTAGTTGCTTTGTAAATTCTTCATCTGTAATTATGAAATTCAGAATTGACCAAGGCTTAACGAGGATATCCAACTGTCTAGAACACTGATACAATGACTGGGCCAAACATGCTTGATATTGAAGTATTTTAGTTTATTAAGCCACACATTTAACCTCTTATATTTTATTGTAGAACCAATAAATTTGCTTGGTGTGAGATACTTAGAATAATTCAACGAGTTTTCAAAGTGACTTTGTCTCCTTCCTGCTTTGCGAATTTGCTATACACACATGGACCAATATACAATAAGCAATATGAATCATGACTGTACTACACCAATAATTTCCGTATATTAGCGTACTGAAAATTAATTTATTGAGTTTAACTTTGACAACAAATTCCCAGAAACTATTTTTTCCATTTTTTGATAAAACTTAAGAATAATAATAAGCTTTAATTATTGTTTGTGGGTTTTCATGTGTAATGCGTCAAGTGGAGTGCTTATTATCACATTTACATGTTTATGTTTATTCTATTTTCAGCTCATTTTTATTTAATTTTAAAAAATTATCGTTCATATTATTTGTTAATAAAAAAATAATTTATCATTAATTATTTATTATAAATTATTTTTTGATTCAATTTTTTATTTTTAATTTAATTGATAATTAACTTAATTTTAATATAATTCTTAATTTTGTCAAATTTCTTTATTTTTATATAATTGCTAAATATTATAAGTTTCTTAGTTAATTTATTTAATATAATTAATTAAATTTAAATAATATTATTTATATTTTCCTTAATATAATAATTATCCAAATAATTTAGTAATAACTATTTTAAAACATAATAAATAAACATAAGTAATAATAAAGGTGAAATATTATAATATTCGATACATATACCTTTTACCATTTTTTATTTATATAGTTAAAGAAAATATTAAATAAGCATATAATATATATCACAATTTGTTGGTATCAACTCCTTATTTTTATTTTTATTTTTTATTTCTTGTTATCTATATTATTTGAAATTTCGGTAACCTTCCAAGAAAAATAAGTGAACTATGTGCCTACAGAAAAAACAAATGTTCAAATTCTAAAAAAGATAATTACCGAAAGGATCTCTTAGTTGTATCAATGCTTGATGGGTTATTCTCATAATAATGTCCCTTGAGAATAATCTCCAAAAAGAAATTAGGTAGCTTAGCACATTAAATTATAGAAAGTGAGGTCCATACATTATATTTGATAAAAGAAAATAAATGACGAATGATATGAAAAATACAATTGGGAGGATTTATTCCCTTAGTTATGTTTTTCTCTAGTATCCAATAGCGTATTGCTGAGCTTAAGGGAATTCTGGTTGGGGTCCAACTTGCTGAGCGATTAGGTTACAAGAAGGTGGAGCATGTAATTTGGACTGGTTGGAAGCTATCCGGATTCCTTCCCACCACCACTATGGGAGCATTCTGGCATATATCAAACAAAACATCTCGTCGAAAGGGGAGTGGGAGGTTCGAATAAGTCATGCTTTGCGTGAAGGCAATTCTTGTGCCAACTGCCAATTGGCTGGCGAAGTTTGGTGCCTTCACATCTGGAAGAAAGGACAAGATTTGGTCCCACCTTCCTGCTGCTCTGTCAGCTGCTTTAGTCGCAGCAGTTGTGGGCATAAGTTTCCCTGGAGTTTAGTCTGTTTATTGTTTCTTGTTCTCATATGCATGAAAAAAAAAAATAAAAAAATAGATTGATAATACATGAAATATCAAATTCATTAAATAGTACATATTATTATATGATAATGTAATATTTTTTGCACTCACATCTCTAAGAGTGCTGTCAATATATATTTTATTAAATTCAAAATTTATAATATGTTAACAAAAATTTATAGAGTTACCAAACATTAATTTTATAGGCGGTTTAAATAGGTCAAACTCCGACGATGCTTCATGATTTTGCAAAAAGTTTACATAGTAATTCTCCTTCTATATAGTATTTATAGAATTTGAAAAAAATAATTTAATATTTAAATGATTAAATCTAAGTGATTGTATACTATAAGTTACTAGCACAAAAAAATAATATAGTATGGTAATATTAAAGATTTTAAAAATTTAAATTATTTTTAATTAAATTAACAAAAACAAAATTAAATAAATTTATGATGAATAATTATATCATCATTGTGATTAACAAGTAAGAAGAAATATATTTTAAAGAAATTAAATAAAAGTTAATAAAAAATGAAGCCAACGATAAATATGTAAATATGACAATAGACACTATCAATAAGAGTTTTAATTATTAGTAGTTCTAACTAATTCACCATTTTGTTTTATTTTCTGTTTAAATTCGAAGAACATAGGTTCAAATACTTTTGTCACTACCGATAAGATGTTGATTTGAGTGGAAGGACTCAGATTTCTTAAGTATATTATCCTAAGTAGGTTTAATCCTAAAATTTATATATATGAAAAATATTATTGGGAGAAATCTCTATTTAAACGTCTAACTGTATCTTTACAAATTAGCCTCTCACAAGTCACATGTCAGACGAGAGGATACTTTGAAAAAAAAAAAAATCTGCCACTAAGACATATGCTATTAGTAATAATATTTTAATAACAAAACTAAATTCGATTAACTTGTTTAAACTGTAATTTAATTATGGTTTAAATATAAATTTGATTAGTTAAATTAATTAAACCATAATGATAAACGAAAAGTTTACTAATTAATTTTTGATTCAATTTTTTAAAAATATTACTAGTTAATCTTTAAATTATATATAATTAAAACTACTAAAAATAGTGAAATAATGAGAAATTTGAATAATTTATATGGAATTTTATATTTAAATTTTATTATTACTGATGAAAAAAAAAATTATATATAATTAACAAATGTTGTATCAAACGCATGACTGAAAGATACACGAGTTGCAATTTAATGATTTGTGGAAGTCAGCTGAGTATTCTATTGAAGCGGATAGAATCAGAGAAATATTCTGAGTGCGAAGTTCTCTCGCAAATTAAAAGAAGAAAAGGTCCAAAGTGGAAGGTTGTGTTGCAACACATGGCCTGAAAAGCCTTTCTATTGTCGAGAAAATAACATGAAACGTAATTTTCATCCTATCACAGTTCCATGAATTTTGAGAATACATTCCATTAAACATCTTTCCAATAATGGTTATTGTTTTTATGTTTGTCTTTATTTATTTGTCCTTTTATTTTTTTATTTTTTCCCTTTGTTATGTGTCCTTATATTTTTCTATCTTGTAATTGTCTTCTGTTTCAATGTGCCGGTTAATTTGCTAGTTAGATATGGTACTTTTTCTGTTTTTAATGATATATGGTACTTATTTATATTTTAAGTTATATATGATGGATAGTTATGTCAGGAGTTAACTTAGTGTAATCAATTTTTTACTTATATATCGTTATAATTTAAAGTTGATTCATGCATTGTGTTATGAGATGAGTTTTATTTCACCCTAAATTTAATTACACAAACGGATATGATGGTAGGTTTTTCTTTTTTTTTTTTTATTTACATGCTAGGTAATTATTGTATGGTGGAAAATTTTTACCGTTTACTTGATACGTAGTTAATGGAATAAATTATAATAAACTATAATAATGTCTGAAAAAGGTTTTTTCAAAGAGATATTAAGTATTTTTATAACTTTATTCTTATTTTAATTTGAATTCTGTTAAACAATAATGATAAAATAGTAAAAAAAAAAATGGACACTAAAGAAATAATTTTCATTGTAAATGTATAGATAAATATTGATTTAGTTTGATTTTTCTCAAGTCAGACTGGATTTAGATATAAAAATATAGTTTAATTTAAATAAATTATGCTTTCTTTTTTCATTAATTGTAGTTAGTTTATTTAATTGAGAAAATTAATGATAAAGATAAAGTTAAAAATTAATTAATATTTTTAAATAATAAATAATTTGAACTTTTTAAAAAAATTTATTAGTGAACAGATAAAGTAATATAATAATATCATATTAGTTTTTTTACATTAATTATACATATAAATTAAACTCTTTTAATTTTAAGAAAAGTGAGTGTTGGCATCGTATCCGAGTTTCAATAAAAAAAAGTCAAAGTATGTCAGTGGTAAATAAAAGGAAACGTTGGATGATAGATGAACTGACGAAGGGAGAGAGAAGATTAAAGAGTGGGGACCACCTCTTTTGTGGGGTCATTAGACTCATTACATTGCATTACATATTCGCACTTCAGAGTTTGAGTTCACACTCGCATCTCCCTCTCCTTTCCACTCCCCGACTTTCCATTACATTGCCTGTGTTTTCATTCCTTTCCACTTCAAAAATATGACCGTTTATGAACACAAAAAAAAAAACCATTTAATTACGTTTAACTATCACAATACCAACAATACTTGTTAGTTTAACCGGTTTATTACTTGTTATTCTTAAATAAGATTTTAAATTTAAATATTATAGATAAAAAATGGATAAGATTTTTATTAAATTTTTTATATTTATTTTAATTAATTTTAAAATCAAATAATGATATATACATATTTTTTTCAAAATAAATAATTTAAAAATTAAAAATATATACTCTTCTAAAAAAAATATTCATTTATCATTCTTTGATTTGAAAATTTGATAGAATTAATATAAGAAGTTCGATATAACTTTTTGGATTTAATTTAAATACACTGTCAGTGTAACAAATTTTTACATAGATATCTAATCATATATTGTCATATCAGTAAAAGTCTTTGATATAACCACCCACTACTTGAATGGTCATACAAATGGAATATTTTGATTGGATGATAGTGTAAAAAAAATTTACACTATTAATGTATTCCAATTAAACTTTAACTTTTTTCCTATAAAAAATTAGAGTTGAAAAATTTTATTTTATAATGAACTGATGAAACT
This sequence comes from Pterocarpus macrocarpus, assembly GCA_031439585.1. Lineage (NCBI taxonomy): Eukaryota > Viridiplantae > Streptophyta > Magnoliopsida > Fabales > Fabaceae > Pterocarpus > Pterocarpus macrocarpus. Next base: position 2,037,471 of record CM062515.1, on the reverse strand, counting down.
TAGGTTAGATTAATTTAGACTTCAACTATTAGTAGTTTTTTGGAAAAAAAAAAAAACTACTAGGGTTAAACATTATGAAAACAATTCAATTTATATTTTGTGTTTTCCAGCATGAATATGATCTTAGTTCAAGCAATTTATTTTGTTTTATTGCACGTGTAAACTTTTTAAATTATTCAATTTCTTTGATAGCATAATCAGATGCAGCTTATATCTGGGTTTTTTTTTTTTAAGCCACATTCTATTTTAGAGTGAGCTGTTAATACCATTGATGCTCTCAAAAAACCCCTAATCTTTTAATTTTTTTTTTGGGCTAAAAAAATATCATAATGCAGCTAGCTATATACTCTTCTTCAATAGTTTCATGAGATTCAAAAAAATTTAAATTCGATTTCAAAACCTAATTTGAATTAGGAATTTGTTTGATATTATAATCAGGTAATGCTCGAACTAGGTCATTTTCACGGGTTAAAAGACATATTATTCATATTATTCTAATGAAGTTATTATATATTTGTGATTATAACAAATTATTTTCACGAATGTTAACATACGCTTGTAATATAATGCATTATTATTCTAATACTATATTCACAGCTTTAAATTAATATTGCTTTTACGAATAGACATATCCAAAAATAGTTTACAATAGCGGCAGCAAAAATTTAGTAAAATAATAATGAAAGCGCATTTTGACCATATCAAAATTCAAAAGCAAGGCGACAACGCGCACCCAAAACAAGTAGACAGCCCAAAATAGTATTCATTATGGTATGTTTGACTAAGATTGGCCACATAAGTGGCAACACATTTTGGCTAGGCGCAGGGTGGAGGAAGAGTTAAGTTGGAGTGGCATTAGCAAATGGGGAATTCAATCCAATCAAAACCCACTCCAATTAGTTCCATGAAAAAAGCCACCTATTATTTAAGAACTGACTACTGAGAAAAGGAAAGAGGAGAAGAAGAAGGGGCTCTCTCTCTCTCTCTCTCTCACACTTTAATCTTTACCAGTTGCACAGTTCCATTCGATTCCAACCCTCCTCAGCGCAGCTGCGGTTTTGCAGTTTCTGTTTCTGTTTCAGATTCAGGGCATTGTCCCTTCCCAATGCACAAATTGCACTCATATCACATGTAGCCGAAAAATTACAAAACAGGAATCCTCCCAACGACGTCGTTTTACTGCGCTATCTGTTCCATTTTGGACACAATTATTTGGTTTTTCTCCTTGTTGGGTGCTGTTGGCCTAGGACCAGTACGCTACAACCTCGGAAATCGTTCCCTCTCTTACTGTTACTGTTTTTTATCTCTCTCTCTCTCTCTCTCTCTCTCTCACACACGCACACTCTCGCTCCCGCCCTATATAAATAAAGTTAGGTTTTTTCAGTAATTCTAATTCTCCCTTAGAATTTCAGAGTTTAATCTCACTAAATTCTAAGATTCCCAGAGGAAAATTTGTCCCCACTCTGATTCTCTCTTACCTCTCTCTCTCTCTCTCTCTCTCTCTCTCTGGTTTTTTGGTCTTTGGCGTGTGTTTGGGGGGTTCTTAGAAAAATAGTAAGAAAACCCAAAAGAAGCAGCAGCAGAAGCAGCTGGAGAAGCAAAAGAAAAAGCGAAAAAGGAGCTCTCTTTGGCTCTCTTCTTCTTTTTCTCTTTCGCTTTCTCTCTTAAGGGTTGTTGTTGTTGTTGTTTGTTGTGTTGAGAAGGAAAAGCTTTGCATAACAACGACTCCTCCCCACCACTACCTTCGTCACTTCCCTTTCTAACGTTTGTTGTTTCCAAGAAGCCAACCATTCACTTTTCGGAGAAACGCACTCTTTTCTTTTTCGTTGTTTCCTTCTTCTCATTTCTCATGTGCTTCCAGGTTCTACTTCTTCTACTTTTGATGGTGTTTGATTAGTTCCCTTTCATTTGGGTGTCTCCTTCAGCAATGGCGGACTCGGCCAAGGTGCGGTTGGTGCGGTGCCCCAAGTGTGAAAATCTCCTTCCCGAGCTTGCCGATTACTCTGTTTATCAATGTGGTGGTTGCGGTGCGGTTCTTCGAGGTATCCTTTCCTCATATTCATTTCCTTCTTATTCTTCTTTTTGTCACATTTAGTTCATGGCATGGTTAATTTTTTTAACTTTTGGTAAGCTTCGGAAATTTTTAGTTTGTGTTGAATAAAACTTAGACAGTTTTATTATGTAAAATTATGGATAAATATTTGCATTTCCATTTCTAGCTTTCATTGTTAGTAAGAAATTTAATATACTCGATCATGTTGAAGAACAAAAAACATAGTAGTCATTTATTTTCTGGTTAAGAACAAAAACATTGAAAGGGGTTCGGGTGTTTTGGTTTCTAATTGCAGTTGAAATTTCCTTTTTAATTTGCAGCGAAGCATAAAGGTTATGTAAGTGGTAGCTTGTCAGAGAAGTCAGATGAGGGAAAGGTTGGAGGAGGTTCTGGCAAATCAGAAACTTCATTGGAGAAAGGCTTAGTTGCTCCCAGTGATAATTCAGATGTTGATGCTAAGCACAATAGTGGCCCCTCGAGGCATAATAATCACAGGGATTCAGAGAAAACAAATAATGGGCACGAGAGGTTTCCAAATCAATTGGATGAGAAAGCATTTTCTGAGAATGGTGTTGATCTCAATGGCAACAAAGATCAACTGGGTAAAGCAATTGGAAAGGAAGAGGAGGAGCCCAAGTCTCAAATTGGTCATGAAGAAGGATCAAAATTCTCTGGGAGACTGTCGAATTGGCAAAATGGTGAGAGAAGTGAGACGGGAGGGTTTTGGAGAAAGCCTAGAGCTGATATGGAAAGTGTGAGATTTTCCACTTCAAATTATCCCGATGAGGGAACTTCAAATAGCTATTCTAGTCTTTCTTATAATTATGTTGAACCATGGAGGAGTCATAACGATTCAGGTGGGACAAACAAGGTTCAGCACCTTGAGCAAGATCGAGCTGATCTTCTAAGGAAGTTGGATGAGTTAAAGGACCAGCTCAGTAAGTCTTCTGAAGTGGTTAGTGACCCAAGAGAAAAGGTTCGTCCTGATGAACGGATGATTCCTCCAGATCCTTATGGTGGCTCTGATCCTTGGTTTCCAGATGGATCGTCAGGGTTGAACAGGACTTCAAGGCAATTTTTTGGCACTGATAAACATGTGGCAGGTCCCTCTTATTTCAATTATCGTCATGATCCATATGCTTATACTAGTGGTCATGAAATGGGTATGCCCAACTTCCATCCTTCAATGCATAACCCAAATCACATTCCTGGTTATGGAGATCCTTTTGCATCCCAAATGCTGAGGAGAGGTCCACATCAATTACCCCATCAGTTCCTACAACAATCACTGCATCCCTACTTTCCTGGACGCTATGTTGATAGTAATCCAGATTCATATGAACCATATGCACATAATGCAATGCTTCACCCACCTTCTTGCTCTTGTTTTCATTGCAATGACAATAAACGCAGAGGTTCAGTGCCAGCACCACCTGCTCCATTCATTAACAGCAGATTTCCTGATACCCCAAATGATCCTATGTTGTACAATCATGAGATCCGAGGGGCATTTGGTCCACAAGTTCATAATTCTAGAACTGCCATTCCTCCAGTGAGTTTGCGTGAAAAGCAATTGCATGGTAGACGGCCTGGTGACTTCAACTCTGAGATGGGTGGTTTTGTTCGAAGTCGTACCCGGAAAGTAATGCTAGCTAGTGGCAGACAGCGTTGCCGTCCCATAGCTGGTGGTTCTCCCTTCATCACATGTCATACTTGCTTTGAGTTACTGCATCTGCCTAAAAAAGCATTGGTTATGTTAAAAAGTCAGCAGCAGAAAGTGCGATGTGGGGCTTGTTCTTCAGAAATCAGCTTTGCTTTCGTCAATAAGAAGCTAGTTATTTCCCCTCATCCAGAAATGAAGGGAGTTCCCACAAGGGCTGACGATAGCTCTAATGAGGTTGTAAGTAGCCGTGTGTCACATCCACGTGGTCACACGAACAGGAGTGGTCCTAACTTCTCATCTGATGATTATTCTGGTTATGATTTTCACTCAGTAGACAGAGAACCTCTTTCACTGGTTGCAGACCCAAGTTCAAACTCTAACAAGTCCCAGGATATGCAAAGTTTTCATTCTTCATCTCCCAGTACCTCTGAAGATGAAAATAGTCTAGAAACGATGACTGCTCCAAGGGATGCTACTAAGTCCATTAACGGGCCAACCAAAGCCTCTCTGTCACCTCCACCTGCTGGATCACCTCTGCAAGAGTATTTTGATTATTCTAATAATAATCATGCGGTAAATAGGTTTGGCAAAGGCAATCGAAGTAGTCGCTCAGAGCAAGAGAAGGCAAAAGTTGACAAGATTACATCACGGCAAAATTCTTTGAAGGAGGCAGCGCTTGCAACTGAGATGGATGTCCATGATTATTCTAACACTGGTGTCTCCCAGGATTCTAGAGATGCAAGCCGAGAACATGATCATCCTAAATCCAGCAAAGGGAGTGAATCATTTTTTGCAAACATTATCAAGAAAAGCTTCCGAGATTTCTCTCGATCTAGTCAAACAGATGATCGTAGCAAAATTAGTGTTACTGTAAATGGGCAGCCCATATCAGATCGTGTGATTAAGAAGGCTGAAAAGCTAGCTGGAGCAATCCAGCCTGGAAACTATTGGTTAGTATGCTTGACAGTCAACTGTAACGTTCCATTGTACCTGGTGATATGTTAGATTGAGATATATTGGACGACTCCAATAAATTCCGTTGCATTTAGTGGACTCAGTCAAATTCCAATCATCTGCAACATATTCACTGACAAAAATCAAACATTGAGTTTCATGTTTATATGCCATTTACAAAATATTATTCATTGATGCGTTATATCACTATTTTGCAGCAAATTATAAATCCCATGCTGATTGCTTATATTGTGTACTGATGGATTTACCATTATACAATTACTTTATTAGGTATGATTTTCGGGCTGGATTTTGGGGTGTCATGGGTGGGCCTTGTCTTGGAATAATTCCTGTAAGTTCTACTACTTTAGCTTGGTCTGGTACTCTGGTGGTTGTATACTTATAGTCCTATCAGTGTAACTGAATATGTTGATTTCTCTTGCAGCCATTTATAGATGAGTTCAATTATCCTTTGCTGGACAAATGTTCTGGTGGAAACACTGGTGTTTTTGTAAATGGTAGGGAACTTCACCAAAATGATTTGGATCTGCTTGCTGGAAGGGGACTTCCCACTGATAGAGACAGATCTTATATCATTGAAATTTCTGGGAGAGTCCTGGATGAAGACACAGGAGAAGAGCTAGACAGCCTTGGAAAACTTGCACCTACGTAAGTGCTGGGTTTCTGCTGATTCTGTTCTTATTCTCTAATAACTGTCTACCTCTTTGGTTTTAATGCACTTATGTTTCTAGTAATTACTTGGAGATAATAGAATGCTTTAGTTATTAGTTATAAATAATTTAATAACAACACATGTTCATCCCTTTTACCAGCGGTTCACATTGAGTGTTGATGTTGCCTGTCATCTTTGCCCTAGATCAGGTGGAGATATTTCAGATACCTGTTGGGATCTTTCAATATTTTGTCTTGGCATATAAGATTCCTGTTAAAAGGAAATTGATTTGTTTGCAAGTCAATATAGATTTATCAAGGGATGTTGTGCACTGTTTTGTAAAAGACAGCAGCAATGTCTTGTGAAAGGAAAACAATATACTTAAGTTTTTGTCTTCACTACTCTTTTTGTCCAAGATTTTAAGTGCGAATGAAGAAAATGAGGGAGCTGAAAAGTTGGGTATTTGGGTACAATTGTTCCACGTAGGTAGTCTTGATACATCTCTGACATTTATCATATAATGTTTATTCTGTCGAGTGTTATATATAGTGCTTGCTCTTGATCCTCTATTAAATTTTATGGCATTTCAATTCAATCTAACATTTTCATAGTTTACTACAGCAGTTTGATGGTCCAATAGATGTTGTTTAAGGGTGATAGAAGAGTTTATCTATCTTCACCACAGAATTATATTTTGCTTTCTTTTCCCCACATACATGATTTCAGTTATGTTTACTACATTTTTCAATATGATCCTGGTATTGGACTTCTTCTGTGATTGTTTTCATTACAAACTTTTTTTTATTAACAGAGTTGAGAAAGTGAAGCATGGATTTGGCATGAAAGTACCTAGAGCAGCTGCATAATCGAAGTGTAGAAACAAATATTCTGTTGCAGGTTTGAGAAGGTGAATTTTGTGCTCTCCTTGTGAAGATTCAGCAACGTTATTTGGTACCTGATCATTGAACAAGTCTAGAAATGTTTACTAGATTACTTGAAATTCTTCTATCTTACACCAAAGTTTAAGTGATTTTGTTCATGTTCATGACGTGAATTTAGATTACATATGTAGTGTAAATTTTGTTTTCATTTTTATATGTTGAAAAAACTGCAACAGAAGTCGCTTGATGATGTCAAGTATTTTTAGGAGTAGTTAAAAGTGATTGTGCGGCAAGTCTTGCATCTAGTGCAGAATTTGATGTGTAAAAATTTGTAATTTATTCCTTTATGAGTTTGTAGTAGTTCATTTGTAACGAGTCAGGGAAGTTATATTTTAATATGATCTGGAATTTTTTGCAAGATTACTGTGAATTCTTCTATCTGATGTGCATGCATTTAGACTAGATATAAATAATCTTGAAGGTAACTCTGCTTTCGCTGGGGGGGGTAAAATTCAATTCAACTCTGATTGGGATTTGGTTTTGTTTTGTCCTCTTTTTATCTGCTTCTGGGTAGGAAAGAAATTGCTGAGTAGCTGACCTAGTTTCTTTCAGTTAACTCGTATATCGCCAACTGACATAATAACTGCCGCTGATATGGATCATCGTTCATCAATATCACTTATTCATTGCCATCTCCCCTCTTAGCACAATCAAGTTGATTCAATAACTTGGCCACTTCTACAGCTATCTGTTCACAACTTCCACCATATTTTTCTAGCCTCCACAACACTTGCCATAGTGCAATGTGGATAACTTACACGCTTAAGAATGTGACTTAGACGAGAAGAGTAGTGAAAAAAGGTGACATCCATGACATGCATGTCACATGATTTGTCATATTGAGTTTTGAAGTGTCATGTGAAGTGCAGTGTTAATACGAATGTACGGCACCCTGGCTGAGGGGACATAACGCTTTTGTCGTAAAGTATATGCGTTTCATTGAAGCTAGTTATATATGTGATCAAACTGACTATGATATTATGTACATGTGAGTTTTTTCCCTCAAGTAGCATCTTTTTTTTTTGTTCTTTTGGTCGGACCTTAAGTAGCATTGAAACACATTAATTCACGCAGAGTGAGTCGGGGTTAGTGGTCCTGTAATCAAATATATTCAATTATTATGGCAAAGTGAACCAAACAAATACGAGTTGGAGGGGAGTGACTCGTGGGGTCAGGAGTTGGGTGGTCCAGAGTGCAAATTTCTAAGAGGATTAATTGGGCGCACCAATGATTGGTGAATAGAGGCACAAAAAGCTCACCAAGAGAACCTCCCTGCTTTGGAGGGCCTTGCATACTTGCACTATGCATGCTTAGAGCCGAAACGGCAATTAGCCCCACAAGGCCCAAAACCAGATAATTGGAGCCATGCTGTGTGCGGCTTTGTCTAGTGTTGTGGTAGTAGTGCACTCCTCGTGCCTGTTATGGGAAAACAAATGCATTTCAATCTCCAATGCCTATTATACAACAAATTTTATATTTGAGTTTTGTGTCTTTTGAAAATGAGGTGGAAAATAAACAGTCTTTTTTTGTTAAAGCATTATTTATCTCCATCTAGAAAGTACGAGGAGAGAAAAACAAATCAAAAGGGCTTGTTAGTGTAATCCAACTAGATATAGGTAGAAGACGACGATAAATGCGTAGAATAGAATTCTAATCAGTATGCCTCCGTCCTTTTTCTTTTTTCTTTTCCTATATATATATATATATAGAATTAATTATGAAAAGGATATATGAGCTGGCCTTGAGCTTTCAGGGTTCACTTTGGTTTATGGAGTGCAGGGCACATCAGAGGATAGTGAGAGTCAAATGGAACTTTATGGTGGAGACTGTTTACAATAATGTTTGTGTCAAAGAGTTTATTATTGTTCAGCTTGAAATTGAATTGAGTGGTCATATCATTCCACATGAAATATTAGCGTTGAATATGAAATAAATGTGGCCGAGATGGGATCCATGGGGATGTTGTTGATCTACTTAGCTCATCAAGCTCTATTGTTCTCTCAATTAGAAGATAACGAGAGGTAAGGAACATATGGTCCCCACAATAGCTAAACGTAAGCCTTTTAATGTTAATTACAGCTTCATGTAATGATGCAGATTCCTTGTTTTTTCAGTCAGCATCAGCATAACAAACCTTCAAAAAGCCAAGACACTCCAAAACTACAATCTCTGGCTTAGTAAGCCTTGGGAGTGTGATTATTTCTGATACCTTTTTAGAGAGTAATTTTCAGTTTGGTTAATCTTGTCCTAAGAAGACTTTCAGGGTGTTCCGCCGCCTGAATTTTGACATAATGTGGTTGTGAGCCTGTATGGACTCGCCAAATTTGAAGCATGAATCCAAAATTATGAACCATAGAGTATATATTTTAGTGAGGAGTTTTAAGGTATTTGGGACCATGTCTAACAAGAAAGGATATATTATCCCGAAATTGCATGTGTTTTTATCACGTAAGAAGTGACAGAAAAAGAGAAGGAATTGGAATAAAGCTTGGAGAATAAAAGTATCCGAGTTAATGAAATCGTTAATAAAAGGAAATTCTAGATCTCATTAGCACTGACACCCATATAATCCCAAAATCTTTTTAATGCAAAAGCATATAAAGGAAAAGACTACGACGGAAAAAAATATCCATGAAATCCAATCTCCATTTCATACAGGTCAATAATATATTTTTTATTATCTTTAATTAATTTTAAACTCCAATAATTATATATCATTTCACTGTATATTAATTACTTTTCAAATAAATGTTTATAAAAACAACTCATGATAAGGAGGGATCCGCTAACACCGATGTAAGAATTGGCATACTTACACTTTCAATAACGTTTTATAGAAAATAATTTTTATCAATCCAATCATTAAATTATAACTACCTATCATGTAGATCATTTATACAAAATTTTCAAAAAATTGAACATCATTAATGGTGTGATCAAATAGCTCTTTTTTTATGTATATTTAAGAAATATTTATTATGTTGCTTTAAATGTATATAAAAAGTATATTAAATAATTTTGGATTAATATGAAATTTTATCGACATGATTTATAACATACGAATTTTCAATCCAACGATCAGTTTTGTAAAAAAATTCTTCAATAAAAAGTTATTCAATAATGTAAAAAGTGAATTTAACTTATTTCAATATAAATTGATCCTTGCCTATTTATGATATACCAACATGAAGTTGGTCATGGTGGTAGGTGTCTTAATTCTTTAACTAGAGATCTCAAGTTCGAGAGAGATAATCAAGTTCTTGAACCTGGTAATAAGATTTGGAGACTAATGGTTTCATCAAGATAAAATAATAATAATAATAATAATTTATGATATTTTCTATCCACTTACTTAATCTTTTTTCCTATTTCTCCACTTTATGTATTCACATTTAATCTTAGAGGTACTAGCACATGTTTAAATATTATTTTTCTACTTTAAAAGGATGATTTTTTTTTTCGAGTTTGCTTCAGCATCAAACATTGAAAATTTGACCGGTGCAAAGGAAGAAAAGAAAACGACTATGAGAAAACATTCCTTGTAAGCAAGTCCGGTGATGGCTATGAGAATACTGGTTCGTCATACAGATATTTACACTGGCTGATTATTTGGGTTTTTTATGAGATTAAAGGATATACTTATTTAAACTGTTAATAAAATTAATCTTCATTCAATTACAAAAGTATGAAAGTTATTATTTAACTTAAACCTTAATGAACAGCATACTTCCTTAAATTATGAGTTTATAGTTACAAGAAAATTAAGAGAAAAATAACCAAGAAGATCCTTTTTTTAATACGTATTTCGTCTTAAGAATCTTAGAGATATGTATTTAAAATTTTAAATATATATTATACTACGTCAATTTTGAATGACATATAAATATGTTTAATGCAATTAATAGAACGTAAGTATTCTCTATCACATAAAAGTAAAAATAAAAGCTTCCAAACAGTGTTATAGCACACAATAAATAAACAGTGAAACTTAATAAAAAGTAGAAGGCTGATATCCTTGAATAAAGAGGGCAGTTTAATTAGTCGAATCGACAATTAATATATACAAATAATACAGCTTTGATGTTACTCAATTAAAGACATGCTTAAACCAAACGAATAAAGGCAGCGTAGGTAGCCTACCACATCACGGTTTTATCTTTTTCAGTGTGCTTGTGTGAGACTCCTGAGGATTTGAGGGAGAAAACATAGTTCTTCCAGCTCCCCGACTCTGAAAAGAAAAATTATTAAATTAATGAGTTTAATTGATATGCATTAATAATGTAAAATTAATTTATATTATCAATTAATAAAAATAGAAAAAAATGAAAAATTATGGTAGATCGTTCATTATAATAGATAGTTATTTGTATGAGTTAGCACTTTTTATTATTTCTATTAATTAATAATGTAAAATTATTTTATATTATCAATATATTTAAATTAAATTTTAAATTAATATATATTAAAAAAATATTATTAAAAAGAATTCCTATTTAAATCTCTTATTGTAATTCAAGAGATTAACCTCTAACCTTTTATATGAGGGAATTCTCTAAAAAATATCCACAATAAATACAATTGTTTGAAGCGCATTATATGTTAGCTTAACATAGATATGTATAATAAAATTTGAGTTACATCCAATTTATTTCAACAAATGTTTCTGGGAAAGATTTTTGTACATAATTGGATGAGCATGCGGAATGATCATTTCTCGAAAAGCAACAGTTGATTAAAATCAACCAATGGCTAATGCCAGCTTTGTTCTGCATCAATCCACTCACGTGTGAGTTCCAAGCTTCACTGGAAGATATTTTAAGATGGAAACAAAAGAGAGCAGCACATGGCACGTGGCATTACATCGATGCATGAAGAGTGAGGACTGACGCCGAGGCATAAAAAGGATCAGAACATATTGTGTTTAATACGGTCACGCAAAATGACACACATTCCTTCTCCTCTCCCTCTGGCTGTGGCACTGGAAGGGGATTACCCACAGAAAAAGTTTCACCACTTGCCTAGTTTTTTTTTTTTCATTTTTTTTAATAAATTTCTTTCTAATGGATTTATTTTTCCTTGGGAGACTACAGGTATTTTAATATGTTTGGCCACTTTTAACTGCTTATAGTAGCAATCTTTACTATAAATTGCTTTTTTAATATTTAAACTCTACTTTAAATTTTAAGCATCTAAGTCTCGTGATGGGTCCCAATAGATTTAATTTTTGTTTATCAGTTTTGTGTCTCAGTTCGACACTGTAATGGGCTTCGCTTTTACATTTTCCCCGTTCGAATTCCTAAACCCATACGCTATTATCAACAGAGCAAAAAGGTGATGAAGTAAAAACACGTACCCCTCTAATAATAATATAATAAAAGTTAAAAACTTAAAAAATGTTCGAGTTCACTCGTAATTATAATTACTCAACAACTCTTCATTTGCACCGTTTGGTCTGTTTCGAGAAAGTAGCAAACTTGTTTCTTGCCTTTGTTCCGAACTTCTATTTTTAGCAGAGTTAGAGATTTTCTTGGTGTCTGCGAGTGACACAACAGATGGTGAAGGGAATGAGGTCTGAATTGAGCCAATTTTCCCTGCAAAAGCAGAACCATGTGTTCCTTAAGCTTGCAGTGTCATGTCTCTTGCTGGGTCTCACCTTCCGCTTCCTCTTCTCTGAATCATTCACCTTGTCATCTGTGGTGCACACACCTCCTCTTGCAAACGCAATAGTACAGTCACCCGTGATTCCTTCTCTCTCTGAGACACTTGATTCTGTTGATGATTTCCCTGGGAACCATACCCAAACATCTCACAATGGTAACAGAAATTAATATTCTCTGATAGATAGTTCATCTGGTGGTGGCATGCATGAACTGCGGAGTGTGATTTAAAGTTTAAAGCTTTACACATATTTATCATCGAAAATTTAAAGAAAATAACACCCCATTTCTGCTTCTTTCTTCTGATTCCTTCCTGGGATTTCAGTTGTTTGGAACCATTTAATCTTTCAGCTCTGCATACATTGATTTTTGTTTCAGCTGTTGGGGTGTCACAGAATGTGCTAATTCTGAAGCTTTCTGGTTTCTGGTTTCTAGATTTTGGGAACTTATTTTCTTCTCCATCAATCCCAAAATAAGCATTTATTGCCCAGCAATGTTGATAGTCTTCCTTCACAATCAGTTTTCATGGCATTGTTTTTCTTTTTATTATTATTATTATTATTATTGTTATTATTATTATTATATGCTAAAATCAGGTTCTTCTTTCTTCATTTCTATTGACAAGTCAGAATTATAATTCTGGAATAAAATTTTAGAGATTTCTGGTACAGATATTGGTGACCGCTTAGCTGATAATTTTCTTTAAAAACATGCAGATGCAGAAAAATGTGATCTTTTTGTGGGAGAATGGGTGCCGGACCTATCTGGTCCAGTGTACACTAATGAGACCTGCCTTGTGATTGAAGATCATCAGAACTGTATGAGAAATGGACGCCCTGATTCGGAGTTCCTTTACTGGAGGTGGAGCCCACGGAGCTGTGAACTACCCAGGTTCAGTCCAAAGAAGTTCCTTGATCTTATGAGGAATAAATCATGGGCCTTTATTGGTGATTCCATCTCCCGCAACCATGTGCAATCTCTACTTTGCATTCTCTCACAGGTATATCGTTAGTTTCTTCTCTGCTAGCCAATTGAAAACTTGATATGCTTGGCCTTTTGGTTTGTTATGACAAAATAGCCAATTTGTTATTGTTTCTGTTCTCTAAGTTTCAATTTTTAGCCCCTTCTCCGAGATTGTCTTCCTCTCTCTGGCGGACACGATATGGTTTTCTTGTTTTCTTGACTAGCACTTACAATGTAGGTGTGGATTATTTTTCACTCAGCTTTGAACAACACTCATGTTGTTTTCAATTTCGCTGGCTTGTCAATTCAGAAGAAACCAGTATGACCATGTCTTTCTTTGTTCTCATTTTTGTATTTTACAGTGGGGTGTAGTTCATGTGATATGTTTTCCTAGCCCATTGATCATGAAGCATTCGTGATGATTAATGAGTAATCATTTGTAAGAGTTGTTCAAAATTCAAATTATGATTCATGAGCAATAAGCTTCAACAGCTTGCACTGCATGTCCTTTCGAGGTTGGTGATTAGTCTTTGTTATGATCATCATGGTTAATAAAGCTGTTGAATTAAAATTCGGGAAGACAGCTTGTGCTTTCATGGATGGTCCACAGCTTGGAGGATAGTTTTGTGTCTTTTTTCTAGCAGGTTTACCTACCTCATTCAAGATTAGTTTTGTGATCATTAGTTTGAAAATACTGAATTTTACATTTTGGGTAAGAAGATCTTCAATTTTTTACTTGCCATGAATGGAACATTGCAGAAGCAGTATATATACCAGGTGTATAGCTGTCTATCCATAACTTTGTCAGAGTTCATCCTCCTCATTTTGCTGTGTGTCATGCACAGCACATAGCTTTAACTTTTTGAGTCAGGCATGATTAGATTTGTCCCAACATATTGACCTGCCCTTTCTATCTGTGACTGTGGCGTTGTAAATTGTCTGTTGTTATTTGTTAGCCACTAATTTTGGACCTACAAATTGGGTGGTAGATCAAATATTAATGGTTGCATGCTCTGCAGGTGGAACCAGCCGATGAAGTCTACCATGATGAGGAATATAGATCAAAGATATGGAAGTTCCCCTCTCACAACTTCACACTCTCAGTAATCTGGACCCCTTTCCTTATCAAAGCAGATATATTTGAGGACATGAACGGAGTTTCCTCCTCAGAAATACAGCTTTATCTCGACACCCTCGACAACAAATGGACCGACCAATACAAGAATTTCGACTATGTTGTCATTGCCGGAGGCAAATGGTTCCTCAAGACCGCAATATACCACGAAAATAACACCATCACGGGCTGCCATTACTGCCCCGGGAAGAACTTAACCGAGCGAGGATTCAACTACGCGTACCGCAAGGCACTGCAGCAGGTTTTTGATTTTGTCACAAACTCTAACCACAAAGCAATTGTTTTCTTCAGAACCACCACACCAGACCACTTTGAGAATGGGGAGTGGTTTAGTGGAGGCTATTGCAATAGAACAGTACCCTTCAAAGAGGATCAGGTAGATATGAGAGACGTAGATTCCATCATGCATGGTATCGAACTTGAAGAGTTCGAGAATGCCGTTGCCTCCCGAGGATCTGAACTCGGCGCGACTCTCAAACTTTTGGACACAACGCAGCTGTCACTGTTGAGGCCTGATGGACATCCTGGACCATACAGGCAGTTCCATCCATTTGCAAAAGATAAGAATGCTGAAGTTCAGAATGATTGTCTGCATTGGTGTTTGCCAGGACCAATTGACTCATGGAACGACATCGTATTGCAAATGTTGGTCAATGGTAGATAATATCAAACAATTCACAGAGGGTTGGAGCAGTATACAATACAATTTGTGATCATGTGTATTTAATTCACGATTGTTGCACACAAATTCAAAAGTTGGGAGCGGGCAGTTTTATAAGCCAAAGCCATTGGGATTAGCTCCATGCTTTTTTACATTGAACTGTATATTGTTTTCAAAGCCCGCTGGCCATAAATTTTTTGTTTTCAATTTAAAAGAAACTATCTCCCGAGATTTGCATGAGAATTCGTTGAATTTATGAAAATTAAGACCAATCACGGCATATAAACATAGATCAAGAAGCATAGATTTTGCATAAATATCTAACGGGAGAACGGGATCAGAAAAAAGTTGGAATGTGTTTGGTTGAGGTATGTTATTTGAACATACCAAAATCTCCAACACCCCAACACCCTCTCTCAGCTTTTTTCTCTCTCCATCAATCATTTCACTCTTTTCACTTTCTTTTCTGATTTTTCTCTTTTCTATCTGCAGGTGTCGAGGTGTCTCTACAGGTAGTGCAAAAAAATATTTCTCGTGTTTGGTTTATCTATTTTCTATTTCTGTTTTTGGTAAAAATAGAAAATGGACATGAAAATATGTTTGGTTGAAGTTTAGAGAAAACATTTCTATGAAAATATTTCCTAAAAAAAGGGTAAAATTGAAAATACCAAATTTTATGTTTTCAGTGTTTTTATTTGTGATTGTTGGAAATAATCTCAATTGAAAACACGGTGCCAACACGGTAAATATAGAGAAATCTTTCTTTTTCACTTGAATTGTCCAAGTTCGAGTATGAAGAACCCAACTTTTTTTTAAAATTCCATCTTTTCAAAACCTAGTATATTACTCCTTTTCCCTTTTTTTTTTTTTGGTGTATATATATATATATATTACCGACAAAAAAAAAAGTTGAAATGATATTAGCTGAATTATTATGTAAATGTAACCAAAACTATTAAAAAACAAATATAATTGAAATATTATTTAAATAATGTAAGTGAGATCAAATTCGTAAACTTGCTTCTCACACGGGAAAAATTTTATTTCATGATAATAGTTTTTTTTTTGGTGGAACATTTATTTATATAAAAAGTGTCTCTTCACTCGGGCAAAAACAAAAAAGTCTCCCTTCACTCTAATTTTATCTTTTACCCAAAAAATTATTAAACTTAAAAGATATTAACTTTGATTTATGTTTAAACAAAATACATTAGTTATCAATCATATAATATCAAATATTTTAAAAATATTATTGAAAATTATTAGAAGTAATTTTGTAGTGAAAGTTTCCTTGTATATTTTTTTTGGAGGCGAAAGTTTTCTTATGAAATTAATATTTAATTATATATTGTCATATATCATACATGTAATATCTATGATTTATCACTTTTAATCTTTTAAATATAGCAATAAAATAATAATCACTATAGTGTTTAAATATTTATTTGTATATAAATCAAAACTTAATAATTGATAATTATAAGAATTAAATGAGAAGAGTAGTTAATTATGAGAGTAGGAGGAGTAAAATTAAATTCTGATTAATTGTGATTATATATATATATATAACATTCTTTTAATAACAAATGTAATTTTATTATTTTAAATTTAATTTTAAAAATTATATTTTAAAAATAGATAAATTAAATATATTTCTATTATTTTTCAAAATAAAAAACAGGACTTATTTTTATAAATTAAACAATTTTTTTAAAATTTAAAAATTTGAAAATGGAAATCAATTTTAAAAAGTAAAAACAAAAAATAAAAATAAAAAATATTTACATAAACCGAATGCACCCTAAGCATTTGGAAAAAAATACATTCTCCATATCAACAATGGCATCGGTGCTCCCACCCTTTCATGTTTCCAATTCAGGTTCTCTTTCCACAAGCCCAATAACCATTATGAGCCCAATTTGAAAGGTCTGGTCCAATTATCTTCACCCAGTAAGCCCAATATCCTTTCCCTAAAAGAGGGAGACCTTACTAGGATTTAAGGGGAAATAGAAAATGGGGAATGGCACATCGATCTTGAATATTTGTGCCGTCTCACCAATTAATATGCCCAATTTTTTGTCACAACATGTCTGAGGCCTAAAAAGGCTCCATCTGTTGTGCTTCTTGACATTAAGGTGTATGGTGTAGTGTCAATTTAAACCAATAAATGGTGCAATATTAATATGAATTTTTTGTATTATCTAGATAATATTTTGACATCTTTACTTATTTTTTTAAGATTTGGCATTATTAATTGTTGATATTTTTCCATTTTCAAATAGTATCTATGAATTTTATGATAGGATAAATAATATCATTGTCTATTTTAGAATACGATTAAAATATGGATTTAATATTATTCGATTTATCTTTAATTTGTTAAGAATATTTTATAATTTTACGAGGGTTATATTTGTAAATTTATCTTTAATTTAAAGTGATTCATAGCCCAACAAGTTTTCTGTTTTCAAAAATATTAAAGATTCTTACATCTCGTTTTATTTGGTCTTTTTCTTTTGTCATATTTTTGGGTGTAAGACCTAGCAGTTTAACACGGCTCCTCAAGTCCCTCGGATGCACTGTCATGAGGCCAGAGGCGTTGCCATTTGTGCTGCGTCTCATCTGCAGCGTTTTGGTCTTTAGATTATTGCAATTTTTGTCCAAAATATTTGTAAGCCTTTCTTTTGGGCACAGGTAAATAAAAGTCTGAATTCCGAAGAAAAACAACCCTGCAGCTCGTAAGATGAGTAACGAAGTTCAAGCCCGTTCCGGAAAGGCCTAATCCCCAGCGGTCCAAATCAATATGTGAATTCCAATTAGCCAAAAAAGTGAGGGCATTGGTTATGAACTTTCATCTTTCTTGTTGTTTTTATGAATTCAATTGATTCAATATTTTATTTTCGCCTAACTCACTAATGTTTTTAGTCCACTTATACTTTGACTAATCTGGTTCAAACCAGATCAATCAACTAAAGGGATAAAACTTGGAAATAACAAAACAAGTTGAACTTGACTAATCCTATTTTACCAACAGAAAATGATAGTTGCATTTTACAATCCGTGATCCTAAGCATATAATTATTTTAACTCGTCTCGTACAACCCGCCAATTATGACAAGATGGAAATGGATTGACATTTATTTTATAGTTTATATTTGTTGTTAATAGGTTTCTCAACTCAACTTGCAAATTAACTCATCAAACCTGTCCCTTTTTTTCTATTTTTTAAATATAATCGATCCTTTAAATAAAGTTTGATCACACAATTGAATACTATAGGGATAAGAAAGATTTTTTTAAAAAAAATCTAAACTATTAGTATTTGAAATTTATTAGATTTTAATTAATTTGATTCGAACTTGATTGACCTATTATAGAGATAAAGTTTTTTTAGTACTATTTTTTTTTAATTCACAAAACTTAAATTCAAAATCTTACTTAAAGAAAATAAATGTTGAACTATTTGAATTAACCAAATATCGACAGAAACAATAATTTTATTGGTATAAAGAAAAGAAACATTAAGTTGTTCAAAACTTCAATCTAATAAAAATGTTCAAAATTTAGTGTCTTAACTAATTTAATTAGTTGTCGTGTGACAAAGAGAAATTTTATAAAATAGGAAAAAATTAAATTAGATTTGATTTTCAAAATTATTTACATCTAAAGTATTATGAGTTTCATTTTGAGTAAATAAACAACCTCATTATGGCACTCAACTATTTAAGCTGTGAAGCTCTTCCATCCAATGATTGTACTCTCTTCATAGACTTGACAATGTCAATGTTTTGTAGTGATTAGGCTATGGGACTTTTGTTTAAATGGGAGTTATGTTGAGGATTGTTGGAAATAGTTTGTAAGTTATAGAGGGGAGTTAAATTTCCTATATGTGTTCTGGTTAGTCAAAGAATAACAAGTAGTCCACAGAAGAATAGTTGATGACATTCAAGTACAAACCGTGTAGCAAGAATAGAAAGGAGTTCATAGAAGAGTAGTTGATGACATTCAAGTACATACTAACCATGTGGTGGTGTCGTCTTGCTGTTTATAGCTGGGTTTGGACATGTATCTTGGTGTTGTCTAATTTGGTCCCATACTACTTCAGGCACTTCTCATGATCTACACTTATTTACCATTAGATAAAATTTTACAAGAATTTGATGGCTAAAAAATCTATTGAGTCTATTTTGTTGTGAAATTAAGCACTTTAATCACCATAAATATTTTTCTACCCTTAAAATTACTACATTGCCTATCTTTCAATCTCCAACAACCCACCAATTATGACAAGATGGAAATGGATTGACATTTGTTTTAAATTTTATATTTGTTGTTAATAGTTTATCAACTCAACTTGCAAATTAACTCATCAAACCTGTCTTTTTTTTTTCCATTTTTTAAATATAATCGATCCTTTAAATAAAGTTTGATCACACAATTGAATACTATAGGGATAAGAAAGATTTTTTTTTTTTAAATCTAAACCATCAGTATTTGAAATTTACTAGACTTCAATTAATTTGTCTCAAATCTGGTTGGCCCATTATGGGGGTAAAGTTTTTCTAGTGCAATTTTTTTTTTTCAATTCACAAGACTTAAATTTGAAATCTTGCTTAGAGAAAATAAATATTGAACTACTTGAATTAACCAAATATCGGCGGAAACAATAATTTTATTGGTAAAAAGAAAAGGAACATTAAGTTGTTCAAAAACTTCAATCTAATAAAAATGTTCAAAATTTAGTGTGTCTTAACTAATTTAATTAGTTGTCGTGTGACAAAGAGAAATTGTATAAAATAGGAAAAAAATTAAGTTAGATTTCATTTTCAAAATTATTTACACCTAAAGTATTATGAGTTTCATTTTGAGTAAACAAGCAACCTCATTATGGGTCTCAACTATTTAAGCTGTGAAGCTCTTCCATCCAATGGTTGGACTCTTTACGTAGACTTGACAATGTCAATGTTTCGTAGTGATTAGGCTGTGGGATTTTTGTTTAAATGGGAGTTATTTTGAGGATTGTTGGAATTAGTTTGTAAGTGATAAAAGGGAGTTAAATTTCCTGTATGTGTTCTGTTTAAGCAAAGAGTAACAAGTAGTCCACAGTAGAATAGTTGATGACATTCATGTACAAACCATGTAGCAAGAATAGCAAGGAGTTCATAGAAGAGTAGTTGATGACATTCAAGTACGTACTAACCATGTGGTGGTGTAGTCTTGCTGTTTATAGCTAGGTTTGGATATGTATCTTGGTGTTGTATAATTTGGTCCCATGCTACTTCAGGCACTTCTCATGGTCCACACTTATTTACCATTAGATAAAGTTTTACAAAAATTTGATGGCTGAAAAATCTATTGAGTCTATTTTGTTGTGAAATTAAGCAAGAGCACCATAAATATTTTTCTATCCTTTAAATTACTATGTTGCCCATCTTTCAATCTCCAATTCTCTCATTCAACCCCTCACACTTTTCCTCCTCACCTCTTCTTTTTAACTACTCTGCCACCACCCCATCAGCACTATCACTGCTGCCACCAACTTCCACCACCATTGTGGACAGCGTTGTTACCTTCGTTTCTTGTAGCAAAATCACTTGCTCTGCATAAAGAGGCCACTCCACTATGCGCACCCCTTTACAAATAGTTCCAACTCCAAGTTAGGCTCAAAGTTAGAACCTGCGGGGCTCGTTCCTTACCACCATCACCAATCTCAGAATGTTTCTCAAAATCACTCATTCCTCATACTTCTCTTCATTCCCTTCCTTCTTATCAATTTATCCCAACAACCATACCCTTCTACCATGGCTTCCTGGGTCAGAACCCATCAAATCATTAGAATCAGCCATGTTTATTACAAGCTTCCATATCCTCATAAAACCCAAAACTTTCACAATTCACCTAAGGATGTTGGAAGAGAATTTGGATATGAAGTTCATGAAGTTCCAAGTGGAGCGAAGGTGGGTGGTGTGGGGGAGGGCAGCCGCAATAGCCTTGACAGAAATTGAGATGATTGAAGGATAAATCAATAATTTAAAATTATTTATGATTTTAATTTTTTATTTATTTTATAAAATCTCAACCATCAAAATTTTAATCTTGAATCTATCAATCTATAAGGGCGGACCATGAGAACTACCAAAAGTAGTATTGGACCAAATTAAACAGCACTATGAATCTTTTGTTGTTGTTTGTTTTTTTTTCTTTTTTTGGGTTATCCTTTGTTATCTCTAGATATTATCTTTGTATGTTTCTCTTTGTGTTGGAAGTGTGTTGAGTCTTAGATTTCCATTTATTGGGGAAAAAAAATCAATCAGTGTTATATAATTTTAAAGCTATGTTTAAGAGTTTTATAGATAATGGAAATCTCTTTGTGTTGGAAGTGTGTTGAGTCTTAGATTTCCATTTATTGGGGAAAAAAATCAATCAGTGTTATATAATTTTAAAGCTATGTTTAAGAGTTTTATAGATAATAGAAAGGAATGGTCATTAATGGAAAGAGAAAAAAAGGGTAAGAAATAGAGTGGAATAGAGCATGTCATATTCTTGTTTGAATGGTTAACAATTTTAATAAGGAAAGGGAACAAAAATGAGAACAATCATTCCTTGACCCCCTAATTTAAAGGGTCAAAAATTGAATGCTTTGAGTGATAAGGGAGGAACACATTATCCTTTCATTATCATTTCACTTTCTTTCCTTAAGTTGCTTTTATACATAGTTCATTTAAGTCTAGCCATATCACTCCTTGCCACTTCCTCTATTACCATCCTTCTAAATGCCTAAAGTACACTAGCCAAGTACTGATAATTTAATCATTCATTTCATAATTACAATATACGTGCGACTTTTCTTTTCCCTTTTGAAAATTCTAAAAAAATGTTGTCATATTCGCTTTACAAATTTGAGTTATTATTGGTGATTCTTTATGTTGAAAAGATATTTTATGAAATGCATCTGATAAATCTCAAAAAAGTAAAGTTTTAAATACTATTGCTTACAAAAAGACTTCCAATACAAATAGTTATTTTTTTATTATTATTACTGTTATTATTACATGTAATTTTTCCGAAGCGTCGCGCTTATGTAGTATTTCCCAAATAAACTTAACACGATTTGTAGTGGTAATTTGACTAATTTTACAAGTTGACAGTGACCCGGTACCTAATTCTAATCCACTCGGTACCTTCATAATTGACAATTATTATTTGTCGTCGCTTGAAACATCATAATCCAATTATTATCTCAGCCACCTTTAATTGTGAACCCACTCATGACACTGAATTTAGCATCATCATCTGGGAAATTTTTCAGCATACATCCTTTGCATCATTCTTTCATCATTATAACGTGGTCGTTTGCGAACATTGTACTAGCAGAAAGGGTGTGGGGTTCAACTATTAATATTATTGTGAAAATCAAGCGATACTTAATAAAACTCTTCGTTGATAAATAACTGTCAATTTAATAAAATAAATATATTTTAAAATTGATATATTGGAATATAATTTACTAGATATATTTAATTTTAGGATATATCAATTTTATCAAACTAATATATATATATATATATATATATATATATATATATATATATATATATATCAAAGAATTGGATAAATAATGTTAAATAGTGTATTAAACTCTTATCTAAGTCGGTTTAAATATAATTTTTTATTTATTTTCGTATAAAATATTAAATTTCTTAATTTTTAACCATCAATGTACATCAAAATAAAATATTCTATAAAATGATGATATGCATTCCCCAAATTACTATTAGCAGGCCACCTCACACTAAAAAATAAAAACAATTTCAATTTATTAACGACACAGCGTCAAAATTAGACCCAGCTATATTCACTTTTTGAAGAAAGTTAATCGTAAAGTTACAACAGCCACAAGACAAACGAGCTGGTCCCCTAACCTATATATATATATATATATATATATATATATCAAATCAAAATAAGAAGTGAAGGCAAAAGCTAAAAGGTTGGACTAAAAGTGATGTGGCCTACATAAAAGAACTTCGATCATACATTTTTGATATTTTTTTCTCATGTTTCTCTCACTTTTTACAGTTTTATCCATTAATATTTATAGCGCATATTATCTTTTGTAAGGATCTCTCGGCACAAAAAGGTCTTTACAGGAAAAAAAAAAGAAAAAAAAAAGAAAAATTGCAATAAGTGAATGTGGGGTAGGTTTGAGTTCATAGCTTTTTCTATTTTTTAACGGAAATTACAAAAGGATAAATTATGGGCTTCAATAGGTAAGACCCTTTAAAGATTTCAAACATGAATAATGTACATATTTATTCTTATATTGTGTTTAAATTTAATATTTAAAATAAATTATACGATAAAATCTTAAAATACAATAATTAATTAATTTAAAATATTAATTAAGTTATTAAGTGAAAGTTTGCAATAAACAGATTATATGTAACACAATAATTGCCGCAAAAATTTCTTATGTACCATTGATATTATAGTCGATCTTATAATTTTACTAATTTGTAGCTTCCGTTCCAAATGACACACTGAAACATTTTACAAGAAAAGCACTCATATTGTATTAATAATTGTGAGGATAATTTATTTAGAAGTCATTGCTCCTCTTTGTGATCATTATACAATGGTCGACTTCAATTTAAAGCTTTATTATTAGTATTTGATTTTATAATTATAACGTCTACAATTGTTGTAATCATTAATTTTATTTTAATCTATCCCTCAAAAAAAATTATTTTAATCTAAAAATTTAAAATAGGGCTTTACTAATTAGTGCCCTAAGGTTTCAAAAATGATACGTTTTCAATTTTTTAATTCATTGAATGCATTGATAACTTGAAAATTTTATTTCTTTCATAAAAAACTACCATTTTTAAAACTTTAACCAAAAAAATCCTTTAAAATAATATAATTAAATGAAGAAAGAGAATAGTAAACTATAGTATCAATGAAGAGAGAGAACATTAAATTTAATAATTGAATAAGAAAGAGAATTTGGTTATATAAGTTAAAAGTTTTAAATATTATTGAAAATTTAAATATTTTTACACTACAATTTTTACCAAATACATATAAAAGCATAAATAAAATGAAAATTAAGAATATTATTGAAAATAACAAAATATTGTAGTGAAATAAAAATTAGAAATTTCAACAAAAAAATATTTATGTTATTAATAAAAACTTATAAAATAATAAATTCCTTCACATTGAAATTTTTAACAATAATTATAAAAAACATAAAAGACATAAAAATTTAAAATAAAAATAAAATAGCAGAATTTTATGTAATTAGTGACAATTTTCAACAAAAATGTAAATGTTAGGTTAAAAGTTTCTGAATTATTTATTAAAAATGTAAGTGTTTTTAATGAAATTTCTATTTTACTTCATAAAAAATTTCTGTTATTTTTTTTTACATTTTTTAATTATTTATTACTATATCCGGTTTATTTTATATGTCACATTGAGCCAAATTTTTTTATCTATTTTATCTGTTATTTTCATATATCAACAAAATATTTATTATTTATTTTTTAATTTTATCCTTTATATAATTCTAAATATACATTATCAATCAAGAAACATAGTAATATATATATATATATATATATATATATATATATATATATATATCATAATTAATTAAATGTTGATTTTGAATTCGATAATTTTTGTGCATATAGCGAAGACAAATAAAGTGGTCCGAGGGAAGTAAAACATTTTATGTGAAAAGGTTTACGCTCTTTGCATTAATATTTTTACATTAAAATATATAATAAATAGCCATAAAAATATCTTTTTGTGTTGCTTATGTCTTTTTATAGATAAAAACTTCTGTTATTTTTTTATTTTATATTTTTTAACTTATATAATCAAATTATTTTTCTTAGTTAATTATTAAATTAAATATTTCTCTCTCTTCATTAATACCATAATCCACCGTTCTCATATTTTATTTAAATGTATCATTTTAAAACATTGAATTCAAATAAAATTAATGGTTAAATATTGATGTAAGCGTAAAATTCCTACGCTGATATCATTTGAGTCGGCCTCATTTAATTATAAATGACTCGAGAAATAAGTAAACTAAAAACGTGAACATTTTGTATTTCAATCGAATAGTTTGGTTTAGACTTTAGTTTTTAAAATATATTCAATATATTTCATGAGTAGTGCTAAAGTTGCTAGTAGATTACACATTTAGACAATATTTGGTACTAAGCAGTGAACTTGAAGAAAATCTAGTATGCTCAAGGGGGAAAAAATATTTATTCGTCGACCAAGCACGTCCATTCTTAGATGTATCTATTAGACTCGTGACTGATAAAATAATTATCATTAATAATGGATTTTTTATAAATAAAAATTTGTGTTATTTTATTTTTTCTTAATTTTATGTTTTTAACTTATATAATTAATTTCTCTTTCTTAATTAATTATAAAATTTAATATTTCTCTCTCTTCGTTGATATTATAGTTTATTATTCTCTTTCCTCATTAAATTGTGTCAATTTAAATCATCGAATTAAAATAAAATTAATGGTTTGATATTGGTATAAGAGTAAAATTCCCATGCTGATATCATTTGATCTTGTCTCATTTAATTATAATTGACTCCAAAAATAAGTAAACTAATAACATGACCATTTCATATGTCATTCGAATAGTTTGATTTAGTTTTTAAAATAATATATTCAGTATATTTCATAAGTAGTGCTAAAGCTGCTAGTAGATTACACATTTAGGAAATATTTAATTTGGTATCAAGCACTGAATTTGTAGAAAATCTTGTATGTTCAAGTGGAAAAAAAAAAAAAAAAAACCTTCTTCGACGAAATACGTCCATTCTTAGATGTATTTATCAGACTCACATAACTGATAAAATACTTATATTAAATTAAATAATGAATATCTTTTTAGAGAATACAAAATTTCTTCCTGCAAAAATAAATAGCAGTTTCTCTTGACTAGTGATATGGAGGCAGATAACATGTCATATTAACAGTTGCCACCAATGGAATAATTCAAAATGTTTTCATATCACGTGTAAAATAAATAATGGTGCGAGAATTTTATGCTTACGGTAAATCAATTTGATTCGAACTAAATTAAGTAAAATTTAATAAATTTTAAATACAGGTGATTTAAACATACAAAGACAGAACTAACTCGAACGAGGGGAAGCATAAGGCACATCAAATGCTAATAGGATAATCCCAATTGCGTTTCGTTATAGAAAACACGAGAATAAAAAAGGAGGAAAACGTGTAGGATATGCTCGTATCACGGTGCAAGCAAATCCCTAACGAGGAAAAAGAAAGTAATATCTCTTGGTTTGGATAGCATAAGCCTTACGTCTGAACTGACATCATGCTTAGCAGCGACATCAATTGCAGAATCCGCCCGTGCTCCTCGCTTCCTTCTAGATAAGATACACGCACGCCCCACCTCCATAAATTCCAATTCATATTGAATAGCGAAATATTTGTAAGATTCAGGAGTATTATGTAATTATGTTTTCAGATTAATTATATTAATATATTTTATATATAATTTATTATTAATATATAATTTTATATAAAATATATTTATATAATTAATTAAAAATATATTTATATAATATTTTTGTACCGTACAAAAATTTCTCTGTTAATTATATTTATTCTTTATTCATTCACCCATCCATGACCCAACATTCAAACCCATAATTAATTCCCTTACACAAAGTACCACCCGTCTCAACTTAACCATATGCATATACATTTTTTTATTCACATCACCAGAAAAAAAATACACTTTTCTTTATTCAACCATTACAAAATTCATGTCAAAGAAAAAAGCCATTACAGATATGATTAAAATAAAAAACTTGTTCACTGAAATTCAAGCACTGCCACGCACTACCAATCAACTAACCCAACCCCAAAACAAACCGTCTCTCTCTTTGC
Source organism: Pterocarpus macrocarpus (assembly GCA_031439585.1). Taxonomy (NCBI): domain Eukaryota; kingdom Viridiplantae; phylum Streptophyta; class Magnoliopsida; order Fabales; family Fabaceae; genus Pterocarpus; species Pterocarpus macrocarpus. Next base: position 2,010,805 of record CM062515.1, on the reverse strand, counting down.
ATAAATGCAATTAAGGTCCTTTACGTTTATTTTGACCATAACTAAATTGATAATAGACATACATTTACCAATCTAACTGGATATAAATATATTTAGATATATTGATTTAAAAATAAATTAAATTATTTAAATTAATAAATAAATTAAAAAAATGTAAATTTAAGTAATTATATCTAAATATATTAATTTAAAAATAAATTAAATTATTTAAATTAATAAATAAATTAAAATAAAATAAATACTAATTATATCTATTTACTTTTTAATCATAATTTCTACAATAATAAAATCATAATTTGAAGTTGTCCAATCCCAAAAATCGAAATATGCTAAATATTCATATTCAAAATAAACATGACAAAATCCCACTCTATATAAATCCCTGTCTTTCTGCTTCATCTTCACAGCAAGATCCCAAAACCCAAAACAAAGAGGAACGCATTGCCACACCATCATCCATGGAGGTCCCGACAACAGCGACGACGACCGCAAAAGAACAAGCGCCGGCGGCGGCGGAAGTGACACCGCCACCGCCGCCACAAGCAGCGGTGGCGATGATGCCAACACCAGGCATGGGTCACCTCATCCCAATGATAGAGTTCGCGAAGCGACTGGTGCGCCACCACGACAACCTGCGCGTGACGTTCGTGATTCCCACCGACGGCCCACCCTCCAAGGCCCAAACCACCGTCCTCCGATCCCTCCCCGCCGCCATTTCCCACATCTTCCTCCCACCCATCACACTCTCCGACCTCCCTCCGGAGTCCAAGATCGAGACCCTCATTTCCCTCACCGTCCTCCGCTCCCTCCCTTCCCTCCGCCACGCCCTCCGCTCCCTCACCGCCTCCCACTCCGTCGCCGCCTTCGTCGTCGACCTCTTCGGCACCGACGCGTTCGAAGTCGCCACCGAATTCAGCGTCCCCCCTTACATCTTCTACCCTTCCACCGCCACGTGTCTCTCCTTCTTCTTGCAGCTCCCTCAGCTCGACCAAACCGTCCACGGCGAGTACCGGGAACTCCCCGAACCCGTCAAGGTCCCCGGCTGCGTTCCAATCCCCGCGAAGGATTTGCTGGACCCGGTTCAGGACCGGAAGGACGAGGCCTACAAGTGGGTCCTACAGCACAGCAAGCGGTATAGGGAAGCGGAAGGGATCATAGAGAACAGCTTCCTGGAGCTGGAACCGGGTCCCATCAAGGAGCTCCTGAAGGATGAACCGGGGAGGCCTCCGGTTTACCCGGTCGGACCGCTCGTGAACGTGGAGTGCGGTCGGGCCGGGGCGGGTGACAGCGGTTCGGAGTGTTTGAGGTGGTTGGATGAGCAGCCGCATGGGAGTGTCCTGTTTGTCTCTTTTGGGAGCGGTGGAACCCTCTCGAGTGGTCAGATCAATGAACTAGCTTTTGGGTTGGAGATGAGCGAGCAAAGGTTCTTGTGGGTCGTGAGGAGCCCAAATGATAAAATTGCCAATGCTTCTTACTTTAGTGCTGCTAGCCAAGCTGATCCTTTTGATTTCTTGCCCAAAGGTTTTGTTGGGAGGACAAAAGGGAGGGGCCTTGTGGTCTCGTCTTGGGCACCTCAGCCACAGGTTTTGGCCCATGGCTCAACTGGGGGGTTCCTATCTCATTGCGGTTGGAACTCGATTCTTGAGAGTGTGGTTAATGGGGTGCCTTTTATTGCATGGCCACTCTTTGCGGAGCAGAAGATGAACGCGGTTTTGCTCACCGAGGACATAAAGGTCGCCTTGAGACCAAGTGCTGGGGAGAGTGGGTTGGTGGAAAGAGAGGAAATTGCCAGCGTTGTGAAGTGCTTGATGGAAGGTGAGGAAGGGAAGAAGCTTCGGTATAGGATGAAGGATCTGAAGGACGCTGCTGCAAAAGCTCTGGGTGAAAATGGGTCTTCAACAAATCATATCTCCCACCTTGCTCTCAAGTGGAGTAACAAAACAAAAACAACTGTAACAAATTAATGTAGCTTCTAATTAATTAAATTATTAGCCGCACCCCACTTAGTTCTCATTTTGTACTATTTCTTTGTAATATATCCATAATTTTTGGATACTTAAGTCCAGCCGGCCGATTACATAATTAATTAAGTTGCTGTATTTAATTTGGCAAGACTTTGTTTCCGTTTTTAACTATACTTAGATAAAAATGACATAAGCATTAGGTAAAGGAGCAATTAGCAAATGTGGTAGTTGTACATATATAAATAATAATAATTTCATGAAACTTGAATCCGTATGGCATTTATATCCGGCCAAGAACGACCAGAGAAATGCTTTTGTATGGTTCAGAACTACCATATAGCCGTATTTTTGGATCAATTATATAAATATATTTTATATAAAATTTATCATTAACACATAATTTTATATATCCTGAATCAAGCAAATATTTCTCGAACGACCATCCATACTGGCCAAAGGGTGGGTGGACCCAATAAGCAGAAAATTCATAACACCACGATAAAGCTGATTGATACTTACAAAGTGTGTGGCTATCATTAGACGTTAGAACGAGTCCATGTATCTCCGAATATGTGAACAGAACTCCACATGAGTTCAATGGGTAGAATGATTATAATAAGGAAATAGTGTTAATTAACTTCAACCACTTGTTTCAGATAGCGAAGGAAACCTTGTGACCTTGAACCTAACCTCTCCATTGGTACTACGACAAAACTTCCGAGTTCCGAACGTTGGTTTATTCACAATATTTGCATTTCAGCTCCTGTTGTCCAGTGTGATACGCAATGCAAACTAATGAAGTTGGAAGCAGTTAGCCGAAAGGAAGAATTATATCCATTGATCGACGAATCAAATGTTTAATTCTAGCTTGTCTTAACTAACATGTATTTCTTTTCTTTCCATTTGTTATGTTTCATTTCTTGGGCATTTGTAATACTAACTAATGCCATTTCCTATATCATTTTAAGAACGAGAGAAATGAGTTTGCAGTCTGTACCAGCAACAGCTGCGAAACTTTACCCATCTTTTAAAGAGGAAGGAAAAATTAAAAAGAAAAAGGAAAAGTGAGGACAAAAGGGAATCTATTAGTGCTACATGACATTTGTCTGTGTGTTGAAAGGCCGCTTTATAGTTATTTTGAAGGATTAATTTTTATGGATTTTTAAATTATGCTATAATTATTAAAAATTTGATTAGTGCCATATATAATTAAATTGAATTCCTTAATTAGTTATGTGATAACACATAATTAAAAATTATATGAAAAATAACGGTCGTAACATTCATCCAAATTAAATTATATCTGGAAAAGGTGATACTCAATTATCAATTCACCATGCTTCATGATCCCTAATCTGCTTACAAGTGAAACTCTTCGGGTGCGTTTCTTACCAACCAAAGAGAAATGTTTTTCTATTTTTTTTTCCCTTTTTTTTAGTTGAGAAATGTTTTTCTTTTTTTAAATCAATTTGTATTAGGAAAAAAATTCCGAGTGTCAACGAAAGAGGTCGACGGGTATGAATCGAGGATTGATGGAAATGAAACATCGACAAAAGGGTCGAAGGTTTGGATAGAGAATAAGGATGTGCTGGACTCAAGCTAGGGTCGAGATTTCCATCCAGAGATGAATGCCAAATTGAATCACGGACCTAGGATTGTCACAGTACAAGGCGGGTCAAGGTTCGATGAAAATTTAGAAGGATGTAGGTCATGGATCAATAGAGGGACCTATAAGTAATGCTTAAACTTGAATGTGGATCAATTGAAGTAAGAATGAAGGTGGGGTTTAATGACGAAATTCCAGGACATGGGTTTCAAGGATGAAGGACGGAGAATGTGGGGGCAAAATGGGCCTAAGCTTTAGGAAATTTTTGTCTATAAATAGGAGAATTAGGCTTTAGTCAAAGGAAGAGACTTTTGCATATTTGAAACACCTATAAAAATTATGTCAAAATGTTCATCTTAATATTAAGGAATGCACAGAAACTCAAGTAATAATCCTCACTATTTATTGTTTTATTTAGCCCTTTGATATTGTTTCTGCACTTGAAATTAATAATTTTTTGTTTGTCAATACATTACTTTTTTGTTATTGTTTCATTTTTATTTCTCTTTATTTAACTTTCTTTTCATCCTTAATTTCTAATACTTTTTTAAGTTTTTGAGAATCCATCAGAGAAATCACTCTCGTTTCCCGAATTGAGATTCGTGAAGCGAATTGATAAAAGTCGATTTATTTGCTTTATTAACTAAAAATCAAGTCAACAATTTGTTAAATATCATTATAGTGATATCATGTCTTAATTGTAGCATAATGTTACCAAAAAATTATTTGTAACGTAAGCATTTATAAAAATACATCACTGCAATTGCAGAATTTTTTCTTACTTTTTATCTTCTTTTTTTTTTTTTTTTTGAAGTGTTTTACTTTGATATCTCTATTCGATGTTCAAACAATAAAACACCCATCTACCAAAAAAAACAATAAAACACCCAGCTAAATATTAGAATAGCACATTATATTTATACATATTTACAAAGAGCATCTACATAACTTTAGTTGTTCAAAAGTAAGTCCAATTTATACAAGTACTCAGAAATAAATATTTTGGATATATTTTGCCTCTCCTCCACACCATGCATGACCTGCCGTAGTCAACTTCTACATGATTAATATTTTATACGTTTTGATTTGCATGTATAACTTAGGCTATTACAAAATTGAGTAACTTTAAATATTATTTATTAGCTCCTAAAATATTATGAATATGTATAAAATTAATGGTGTAAAACATCATTGTTCAGACATAACATTAGAACATCACTTCATGTACTACGTTTTTGAACACTTTAAAATGTTGATCTTACGGGTTTCATTTTCAAAGTTGTTTTATTGATGCATTAAAAACATCTTGCCACCTTATGTTCAAATCAAGCTAAACTTTTATCTGTCGTTAAACTAAGCTTCAGATACCTATCTGATACATCTTTGAAAAAAAAAACAAAGTCAAGCTAGCTTGCAGTAATTTATAAAAGGTCGTCTTAAAAGGTAAAAAGGAAGAAAGCAACAAAATCACCGTCTAAGAGATCGTTCCTATAAATTTTATATATTATAAAGAATTTTGCTTTTTGGCACGAAACGAATTTTGTTCTCTTGATGTGTTGAAATCTTAACACATATCGGACCTTGTATTCCATCAAAAGCGAAAGGACATTTATCTCAACTTAATATTTTCTCCAATTAAAATTTGCCACAAAGTTCGTGCATGTTTTTGTCGAAATATGTTCGTAGAACTTCGTAAAAAGGAAGAAAGCAACAAAATCACCGTCTAAAAAATCCTTCCTATTAATTTTATATCCACAAACACACTTTGTCCATGTCGGGGAAATCGGCCAGCATGCTTGGCAGACTGCATTAAATCCACACATGCATGCCACATGTATTGTTGTCCTTTCAATATCTATGAAATTTATTCGCCTTTATGCTTTGAGCATCCCTTTAGGAATAATACCATGGCTAAATTCGGTATCATGTGAAAAAAGCTAGCTTTAATAAAGGAATTCCCCGAAATTGCACTAGTTCATTCATCTAGAAACTAGAGCCTATGTACAATCTCTTTATACTATTATTATTCTTATAACCTTTTTGCGCTTTTTTTTTTTTTTCAAACACAAAAATTTAAGTTAATTTTTTTTTATCTCAATCTAACGTCCAAGCTCGTATTTATCAAGTGACGAGTGTATATAGAAGCGATTACTGATAAGTCATAGCACTTTCTGCCAAGTTTCACGATAACTAATGTGTGTCATGCACCTTATGGTATTACTGGGTAGTGGAGGTGTAGGAGAGATATTGCTGGTAATGCCTTGTACTGTTTTCTTTGTTATTTGTATGTGGTGTAAATAAAATAATAAATCAGGCTCAACATCAAGAGCCTTCTAGAATGCTTCCTTGGCCTATGCCTTTATCCCTTTCCATTTGTAACACTTCCCCCAACAAATTTGAGTCAACCCGCTCCCCTTCACTCAGTTCCACCGCCACCACCAGGTCCTCCACCGTCGAGGCAATTCTCCGCCACCGATTCACTGCCAACTTCAACTTCACCCTCTTCACCAGCGGCTTCGCACTCTCAGCCGAGGAGAGCAGCCTTGCAGCTGGCAGCAATAGCGCGGAGTTAAGCAATGTGAGAGCGAAGGCAGGGTGGCCCATGAGGCAGAGTGCCTAGGCTTGTAGTATATATGCAGAGGGTTCCCTAGACTCGATCAAGAGGGCATAGTGGGCTTCAGCAAGGGTGGCCCTGCTGTCTTCGGGTCGAGCCAGGAGGCAGGATGCTAGGACCAATTAGCATTTATGCTACTGTTATGCCAAAATACCCGCATTCAGTATACTTACATCTATGAACTACAACCTACATAACATTTGAATCTTGAGTTTCCTTGTTCAATAGTCTCCGCACTACTTCATTCCTCCATTCTCTACACTTACAACATCGACAAACTACTACAAGCCAAAGAATAAACATTGATCCGTTAATCTACAACACCAACAGTTGCATATGAAGATTGACATCTCACTTTCTTTTAATCAAAATCAAAATATTAAAAACTCCGCCAACAAATTGCATCTTGGGCGAACCCCACAGTACATCTCTTTACATAACATCAGTCAGTTAATACTTTGTTTCCATAACAACCAAAGGGTCTTCACTCCGCCTCCACCACCCACTCTTGCTAGCCTCCAACCATGGTTATCTCCATCCACCTTACACCTCCAACAGCGTCTTTAGAATCGACAACTTCAAACACTTATCGAGATAAAATTAATGGTTTGAACTTTATACACTGCTAACGTTTTTTATGGCGACAATGATATCAAATATGAGTTAATTCGGAAGCCAACAAAAGTGTTGGGTTTTTCTCAATGGCAAAAAAACACCAGAAACCGCCTATGAAAGTTGCCCTTCATGCATCACGACCGCTAATTATTCAAATACTAAATTTGACGGCAAAGATACACATCAAAAGTAGGGTGTGTGACACACATTAGTTAACGCGAAGCTTGGCTGAATCTGCCATAAGTCGTTCACATAAGAAACTCAAACCAAATTTAGGATATGACAGAGTATTAACATAACGTTGACAAGGTGAAATGACTGTTGTGGGCAGCCTCTTTATCCTTTGGCACATAGGATATATAAAAAGTAAAAACCAAATCATATTGAACTTTGTTTTACCCCCATGAATCGTATTCAACTTTTGTGTAGCTTTAATTAAATTTAATTCTCTAATGTCTTGTTCATTTGAATATATATAGAGTTATAGTTGAGCCTTTTAATTCCAATTTTAATTGTTGAACTCTCATGTAAAGTAATTTCCCAAGGCAACTCTCGAAAATTGTGTTAGTTCTTTTTTCAAAAACTAAAGTTAATGACTAATGTTTAGATTTTTTAAGTGATTTCATATTTATTTTTCTATAGGTAAGGTTGGTTATAGTTTCACAAATTTCTTTTTTTAAAAAAAAAAAATTAGCATTAAAAGTACTTTATTGTTATAGCAGGTTGACGTTACTCTAACTAAATTAATTGATACCGGTGATGTAAACAAGAAAAATTAGAACCAATAATTCAACTTTTTTTATATTAATTAATATTATTTTTATATTCCTCTTTACCTTTTTTTCATAAACAAAAATATTTTAGGTAGAAGAGAATTCTCGTTCACCAAGGAGATTAGGAATGTTTAAAGGATGGATTGAGCTGAGTTGGATCAAATCCAAACTCGGCTTGATTGTTTTATTAGACTATTTTTTTGAGTCCAAACCTAATCTAGTGATGAGTCGATTAGTGATCAATCATATTGGGTTAGCTCGAATTTAGACAATATATAAAAATTTAGATATTATATATAATAAAATTATAAAATTTTAAAAGTAAAAAATATAATTTAAAAGATATTTTATAATATATATTTTAAAACAAATTATATCAATATAAAAATAACATCAAGTTATATAAACTATATTAATTGAAATATAAAATCTTATAATTTATCATTAATTACTTTAAAAAGAATATAACTTGTAAAAAGTTATTTGACTTCAGATCGGATTGGATCAATTTGAAACATGATCCAAACTGATCCAAAAAGTGTATAGGTCAAATTTTAGAACTCAAATTCGATCCAATTAATTTCAGGGTAAACTGGCTGGCTGGCTGATTGGATATTAAATAGAGAAAAAAATTTTAAAATAAAAAAGTGAAAGATATTTATTTTTAAATTAATAAATTATATTATATATGAATCCCATTAAATCCAAAGATAAACACCTTCTCATTTTTTTTTTTTATAATTTTAGAACAATTTTCATTTTAGAGGAGCATGATCCAACTTCGAATAATTAACTAATGTTTAAATCGTGGAATGGTCGATCTCAGCGTCAACATCTGTGCCTTTAAGCTTATTTTTTGTTCTTCTCGATATCTGCACATACTACACCGGAGAAAGACTTTTCATAACACATGGAAGAAAAATCCTCTACTAACCTTGTTTCTGGTAAAGGGGAAGAAACAGAAAATGAGTGAAAAATAAATAAAATATGAAGATTCTTCTATGCAGTACATTGAAGCAGAGGGCTTTCGAGAAATTTTTATATATTCTACGGAGGAAGAGTGATTCTTCCTCTATAATGCATTATAATCACACAAAATTAAATATAGATCCACTATTTATATTTTGTTCCAAAATTTTGTGATAAAAATACGTGATGGAGGAAGAAATTCTTCCTCCATGATATACAGTAGAATGACTCCAGGGCCTCGTGTTGTTAAAAGTCCTTCTGTCCCCCACATCCCACTCGGCACTTGCACCTTCGAGTTCGAAAGAAAATCGGATTCAGGCTAGCTAGCTTCGAGATTTGCAGAGGCCATGTGTCGTAGTTTTAAACTTCGCGAGCATTGCGCTTTTAAAGAATAAATTAATTTTAATGTATTATTAGAGTAAATTATTTTATATTGATAATTGATGATATTTTATTTTTATCTAATTTTTAAGTAATTACAAGAAAAAATCAAATATTTCTAATAATATAATTATTTATAATTAAATAACTGTATAAGAAAAATTTATACTAAGAATATATTAAAATTAAATCTTAGATATATTTTGGGTATTTTAATTAAAGATATTAATATTCCATTTTCTTATTATCAAGTTTCATTGCTCAGTTTTTCAAGCAACTAAACGTTTTGAGTTCTTCTTCTTCTTCTTTTTTCTCTCGTTTTATGTGATAACGTTTTGAGTTGATTAAAGGACACCAATACTTCCTGACCTTCTTCCTTCATTGCGTCCAGATTTTATGGGTGCTGTCTTTGAAGTTTGAACTCACCTAGTGTTTTTTTCCTCTTTTTTTTGTTTTGTTTCAGTAGCATCATGAAAAAAAAAAAAGGACACCAATACTTGTAACTTAATTGAGTAGATTTGAGTTTAACGATTGAAATTTTTATAATGTTAGAGATTCCAGCTTGGCAAAAACATATTAAAGGGGAAACAAAACCACAATACTTAAATAAAAATTGACCTCATACTTAAAAAATATGATAAAATAAAGTATATATAAAACAAAAATTCATCAATTTGTAATGAAGGTTTTGGTGTTAAGTTCAAAAACGTACCAAATGAAATGGGTACTTCCTCCATCTATTTTTAATTGTCCTTTGAGGTAATTATATAAAAATTAGATATCATTTTTTTGGTAGTTAAAGATTAGATATCATTAAATTAGCATAAATATTAAAAAATACAACTTATTTAAACTAAATTATTTTTTTTTATTTACTTACTATTTTTTTCTTTATTGAATCTCACATCTTTTTTTCTTTTTCACTGAATTAAAAAAGAATAATGATAAAGTTAGAAAAAATAATTAATACCTTTTAAAATTCTCAAATAATAAATAATTATGAATAAAAAACTTTTTAAAATGTGCATCTAAAAATGAACGAAGAGATTAACTTATTTAAAATCACACTTATCCACAGCAAGTAAAATTTGAAAGATATCCAAAATCAAATTTGACAAGCCAATCAGCGCTCTTTTCTTTCCCTCAAGCCATGATTGATTTCATACGTTCAAATCCTAGAATGCATTTCCTTCCTTAATGGCATTCATCATTGGAGCACACGCGCGGGAGGGTTCCCGATTCTTCACGACTTCGCCATCAGGTTTAACGCTGTATAAGAATCTGACTCAATTCAAATCAAGCAATACGTGTGTGTGTGTGGTTTTTCTCCTTCTTCTTCTTCTTCTTCTTCTTCTTCTTCTTTATACAAAAGATGCTCGACACTCCAAAGAGAAGAGGAGCTGAAGTTCAAAACAGAAAATCCTAACTACCCATCAATGCGTAAATCCAACGCCTGATTAGAGCAGCATCTACCCATCATAGCATAAAATCAAAGCCAGGATATACGTCTTCAACTAACAACCTAAGGACTTGACCAAATCATACAATCATAAACGTATACCTAAAATGTCGTCCAACACAAACGACAGATACGATCACCTCAAGCATCTCCACCCATTCCTGAATGTATGAGCTCATCAAACCTGTCGCAGTGACTCGGATTGTAACAGCACAAATCAAGCAATACGTCTCTCCCATGAGCATGTTTGGTCACCATTTTTTACGAAAATAATTTTTTTAGATTAATTTTCATATATTAATAGTATAAAACTAGCTAATAGAATTGCAAAAAAATAACTAAATATAGTGGTAGTTATTATAGTTGGTAGTTATTTACCTTAATTTGACACTTTCTTATAATTTTATTGATTGACAATATAAAATTCTTTTACATGCATAAATTTTTTTAAAAAATTTATCTTTAAAAACTTTTAATTATAAACTATTTAAATTTAAAACAAAAATAATTTAAACATGTGCAAAATAAAAGGGAGCCTTTTTTTTTTGGGTCAATATCAGCAAGTTTCATTGATTGATAGTTAAAAGTCAAACCTTCTTACAATAGGAAAAAAAAAAAAACAATATAACTTGATAATACACATCTAAGCCAAAGACTACAATTAATAAATTCTATAAAACTCTAAACAATACGCATCAAACCAAAGATGATTCTATGTCACACATTAGATGAGCATAAAGTGTAATTGAACTCGCCACATATCTCTAATCTATTCTTGATACAACTCTTTAGTACCAATTGCATAGAAGAAGAAATAACTATGTTTTCTACTAGTCAGAAGTACTAGAATAGGGCAGTATACCAATTCTAAGCCATAGATAAGATAACCTAATATAACATATTAGTGCACCAACAACCATATAGCATAATCGAACTTCCTAAACTAGAGGGTTAATGCCTTAGAAAATGTGCTGGAATACATAGATACAAAACAAAATATCACAACCCAACCATTTACCACAAGCAGCTATTGTAAATCTATCATCAGTCTCAAGTGCAGCCCTCTAATATAATCTGAAGTATCTGCTATTGTGAGATCTGCATATCACACAATACAAATACCACTATTATAAAAAGAAACTCACCGAATGGTATATATCACAACAAAATAACCTGCAAGGGGAGGTCAGAAACAGAATAAAAGAAAATGATAGAGGTTAAAAAAGAAAAAAAACACACAAAAGGGGAAGGGGGAATCAAAAACTTCCATGGAGAAGAGGAGCTACCTCCATGGGTTCGGCTTTCTCTTCAAGCAGGGTGAAAATGTCACTTGTGGGTTCTCCAAAACTCAGTCACTAAGAGGACATTTGTAGAGCCCTAATTAACCATCCTTGCTTACAAGAACCATATATAAAGCTTGCTCTAAGGACCAAAAAGAAAAAAGGCAGGCTCTAACAACCAAAAAAAAAAAAAAAAGCAAAGCTGACTCTAATCACATTGCATTTTGATTTTTCAAACGAAGTAGATATTATAGAAAAAAAAATATAAATTATTTGTGTAATGAATAAAGTCAAACTTTTGTATATTAAGTTCTCTTTATGATATCAATATTTAGTATTCATTTTTCACGTACAAATAATATTATTCTTATACTTATCTTCCTTTTTTGAGTTTATATTATTATTGTTAGTGTGTGGCATTTAGAAAGCATTTGGTATGAAATTATCTATTTGGATTATTGGTAATGTCATTTTAAATTACATGAGTCCAGTACATTGCTTTGTTTGATTGAGTCATATTACATGTAATCTAGATTTTTAAGGTAATCCACATTACCTTTCAAAGTGATAATATGGATTACCCCATCAGGGTGGCCTACGTGGATTACCACATAGGTAGTAATCCTCCCATTATTATTATTATTATTATTATTATTAAAAGATATATATTACTTGATAATATTTTTATATATCAAATAAGATAATGTGAATTACCAATTAAATTACTTATATATATCAAATATTACATTATAACATTATCAATAATTTAAAAAGTGATAATCTTTTTGAATAATAATTTTGATTGTTAGTAATCTTGCCTGACAATGTGTCAAACATCACCTTAGTACCTCAAGTTGGGGATTTGTAATAAAAAATAAAGATAGCCCAAAAGTTGTTGGTTTCACATTTTTTTTATTCTCAAATAAAAATTTGGCTCTACAATTGATTCTCACTAAATTTTATGATTACTTTACTAAATTTTATCAAAATCTCTATCCATATATTTGTTCTAAATATAAATCATTTTACTTCAAAATTACTTTTAATAAAAATTAATTGCAACAAAATCAAAATTATTAAGAAACAAATTTGAAATACAAAACCAAAGATACACTAATTTTTTGTCATGAGAAAGAAAATTTTATTCATAAACAAGTTTGGCGCTGGCAAATTGGAAAAAAAAAATACCAAAGCCAAATTCAATAAGAAACAAATACATTCTATATTCTGAACTGATCAATGATCTATGACTCTGCTCTTTGCTTGAAAATTATCGATGTTTGAGCATATTTTATATCAGAGACCAATACAAGAAATGTTGTAGTTTCAAGAATGTATTACGATTTTTTTTAATCAATATAAATACTTTTGTTATTTGTAAAACCATCAACATAAAGTACTCACAAGGAAAAAATCAAAACACTCATAAATGGGACACAAAAATACTAAACAATTAAAAAAAATGGTGGGGCTACCACCAAAAAAAAAAAGGATGGCAAACCTCTCAACAAAACTCACACAAGGAAAGACCAGGGAGAAGAGAGAAAAAACGATCACGGCCAAACCAAATACACACTATTAATTTGACGATAACCAGATCAACAATAATTCTACACTCTTGTATTTCTAGCTACCTATCCAGCTTTTTTATTTTTTAATTGAAAAACTGTTTTTGGTGACACCTATTTTTAATCTTCCATAACAAATTAACGCATATTAAGGAATTAAAACAACAAGTATTAAATTAAAAAATATATTTTAGGATTAAATTTTAACATAATATTAGTCATATTATTAAAATTTTTTATTCTTATAATAATTAATTAAAAATCAAATATATAATGTCATATATTGGGTTAATAGCATAAAACACTTACAATGTATCAAACACTAAGTTAATCTCTTAGCGTCACAGAAAAATGTTAATCTCTATACTTATCTCAAAATAATTAATATTTTAATACCTAATATATATGTTTTGAATTATTTTTTAAATATTAATAATAATTATATACTAAATACTTAAATTTGTGAGGATGATTATTACTAATGAATGAGGAGGAGGTGCTTGTCCTTGTCAAAAGTAGGGATTGCAATGGGGATATGTAGGTGGAGATATCCACAAATGAGTATCTGAACATGGGGATTTTTTTCCTATGGGGCTGGGTATTATGCCTCTACCCTATGGAGATATTTGCCTCGAGGGTATATTGATAATTTCACATATAAAATTGATATTTATTATATTTTTAATACGAAATAAAGAAAATACAACCCTATTTTACTTATTCTCTCAAAGTCTCATGGATTCGTTGTTGTTTATTATGGTATACTTGTGATAAACTAATAGTTGTGACTTGGTTTAAAATTTAAAAATTTGATGGTAATGATATAACATTATGAGTCTAAAACTTGGATCAACTTTGTTTTATTAAGTTGAAGTTTTCTTTTTCTTTTTCTCAAAATTTTCAGGCTAATTAAATTACTTAGACATATTTTCTTAATTTTGTAAATATATTTTGGGATATCCGTGGATCCTCGTGAAGGATGGGGATCCATGAGGAATAGAGATAGGGAGGAATTTGCTTCCGTCACGGAGAATGGGGATGGGGAGAACTCTGGAAGCGTGGGATAAGAAGTGGGGGACTACTCCCCCTCCCCCTCCCCCCCCCCCCCGACTTGCCCTGTTGTCATCTCTAGTCAAAAGACATAATAGCACACGATCAGGGTGGCATTTGTGGATGATGACGTGCTAATGTATCGGTGGTCCAATACCATGTCTCCCCACGTATGACAGATATATTCCTATATATTGTTAGAAAATATATTAATTTTGAAATATCATCAATGTAAAATTTTTTTATAATATCATATAATTACATATTTTTATTTATAACATTTATAAGTTAATAAGTTGTTGAGTTAAACATATTTATTGATATGATAATATATAATTGAATATCTGCATAAAATTTTTTTATACGGACATTATTTCAAAATTAAATTCAAAGAGAAACTCAAACACTATCTTAAAAATCTTACGAATAGCAACGTCTAATTGAATTCAAATGTAAAACTCTTTTACATCAATAGTAAATCAAAATTAATCTCTTATTCTTTGCGTATTTATAATGGATATTGCTAACGTTCACAGAAACCCACTCTGCTATTTCTTGAATCTATTTATAATTGAGAAGTGTTCTATGGCCATAGTGAAACAATATACCTTTTGACATATCATCCCATCCAAGCATTTAATACAAATGGCTTTTCATTTTAAAATTTTTATTTCAACTTTTCCTAAAATGCTATTCGGGTGTCCAGGGGATGTTGCGTAGGATTAGGTTCAAAAATCATTTATGTTTATAATCCCAGGTAATTTTGTAGTTTTGTTTTATTGCCACTAATTACTACTCTAACTTTTTTTTTTCACCTAATTAATATTTGCTCTCCACTATTTCTCTCTTTACATGAATGTTATTTTATTTTAGATTTAATTTGTATGCATTGTTAGAATAAAAAAAATTATACTATCATCTAATCATATATTGCTACATTAACAAATATAGTGAAGTCTTATACCCACTACTTGAATGATTATATAAATGAAATATTATGATTGATTGATTGACTGTGTAAAATTTTTTTACACTGTCACTGTATTAAAATTAAACTGTTGTGATATGTAATATATCTCATAAAGATATACAGCTATTAATGAGTAATCTATTATTGGTTTAGTTTACTTTGATTTGATTTTAAAAGCTAAAACCGAAAATTGAATTGAACTGACCAACCAATTTTCATAAAATACGAATTATTCCTTCTGTTTCAATATATCTGTCAGTTTGATCAAAGTAGTATATTTGAAAACCAATGTGTCTAAATAATTGTAGCCACATATATTGATTTTCAAATTTATCACTTTGGTCAAATTGACAAATATATTAAAATAGAGAAAATAATTCAAATTAATCAATTTTAATTTTTGATCAATTTTCAATTTTTTTATATTAATTTTTTATTTTAATTTAGTTTGGATCGATGTTAAACGCTATAAGATAACATGCATTAACATATAATTGATTCCAAGAC
The DNA here is from genome assembly GCA_031439585.1 of Pterocarpus macrocarpus. NCBI lineage: Eukaryota > Viridiplantae > Streptophyta > Magnoliopsida > Fabales > Fabaceae > Pterocarpus > Pterocarpus macrocarpus. Next base: position 1,995,049 of record CM062515.1, on the reverse strand, counting down.
TTTTTCTCTTTCGCCTTCCCTAATCGGCACGCATCATGTTTGGATTCTTGCATAATAATAACACGCCTCTTATTGATATATAGTTGATTATTGATTTTTCTTCATGACTTGCGTTTATAGTCTTGCTTCCTTCAATGACAGAGAAATATAAAATTATTAATATTATTATTGGTTTTGATGCTTCCACCCACTCAATGTCTTTTTTAATTTTTATTTTTGGAAAAAAAGTTTTATTAATTAAAATAAGAGGAAATACAATTAATTCCAAAAAAACAAGTATGTGTAATTTGTAAATATTAAAAGCATCTCCAATACACCCAAATTTGGTCCCAATTTTTCAGAGGAATCCACAAAATGGGATTGTCCATTTTCACATATCTATTAGAGTGAATCACAAATTTGGGACTGATCTCAAGTTATGGGGATCAAATCAAATTTTTTCTTACCTAATGATTGTGTGCCAGATAGAGTTTGTAGGACCACTGATTTCTATTTTTATTATTTAATATGAAAATTATGTGGGATCAAAATTTGTTCCTATCATTGGCAAGAAGAGTTCCAATGATTAGGTGGTGCTGGTCTTTATAAAAAATACAATAAAAAATGAAATTGAAATTGGACACCCATTAGAAATGTTCTAAGAACACCCAATAATGGTTCCAACAAACTAAAAAGGAGAAAGGACTAATGTCATGGCTCCAAGATCACCTAAAACCACATTTAGGTGTGTTTATTTCAATAATTAATTATAAATATAATTAATTTTAATTTTGATGTTTTAATTGAAAAATAAGTTTAAAATAAATATTTTATTTATATTGTATAGAAAAAACTTTTTTTTTTTGGATAGGGGTATTAAAAATTACTTCTATATAATATATTATTAAAAAATGTATGGGATAATTTACTTATAGTATATAATATTTGATACTTAAAGTTAATTTTATAATAGTGCCATTATTCCAAAATAATTAATACTTATAATCAAATGTCAAAACATAATAATTTCAAAAAAAAGATTTTATGTAGTATGAATATTATAATAAGTCTATCTATAATTACCGAACATGTCAAATTATATTAACAACTACTTTTGTGAAGAAAAAAAAAGTTATTTTACCTCAAAAATTAAGTTTTAATAAACATGTACTTAAGCTATTAAACTGAGAGATGTAATTACACTAAAAAATTAAGTGGCGCCAGATTTATCCAATGAGTTAAAAAGTGTGTAGTTCCTATTTGGGGGCATACTAAGAGTGAGATGATAAATACTAGGGTTGAACCGGTTTCTAAGGTCTTAGAGCAAAGGTGTGAGATATGTAAGATGTAACATATCTCCTATAATTTGTGGAAATATAAATAATTTTGTACTTCCTTCGATTTATAATAATTGTTAATTTAAGTAAAATATTTTGGTTTATAATAGTTATTATTTTTACATATTAATACAATATTTATTGTTGATTTTTAATTTTATTTTTGACTTTTATTGGTTGAAAAAAGTGATTACTTTCCATCATATAATAATATCATACTTTCCATCTTACAACAAAATTTAATAAAGATATTTTAATAAACCTATATGACAATTATGTATTAACTTTAAATTTCTTAATCTGTATAAAAATGGCCAAATTGACAATTATTATAAATCAGATGGAGTAATGATTATTAATCAAATAAGTGATGTTTACTATTATTAATTTAATTTATAATTTTATAAATCATCTATGAAGCCTGAATTATTTGATTGAGAATCTAATTGCTTAGAAAATTTACAAATAAAAATTCATTTAATCAGTATTAGATATATTTATCCAAAATATGGTAATATTATTTTTTTTATGTCACTTAAATATTATTTATGAAAAGAGAAAAATAATAGAGAGAATATTAATTAGATAAAAATTGAAATAATAATAATGGATATGAATAAATTAAGTGATAAAATTACTTATAATTATAAATTAATTAAAAAATTCCTGTGTAAAATAAAATATGTAACTTCCTAACCATCACACCTTCGTCTGAGATTAGCAATCCGCTTTAAGACAAATCTCCAAGCAATGGGAAGCAAAACGTGGTAAGTTGCAGTGTCGCAGATGCAAAGATTCGATATTTCACAGGGCGTAAAAAAACAAAAACAAAAGAAGAATAACAGATGCAAAATTAGGCAGACGCACTGATACTGTTAACTGTTTAGAAGAAAGTGAGAGAAAAAGTTAAAGGTAGGTGTCACATGGAAATAGTAAAGCAGGTTTAGGTGGCAATAGCAATAGTAATAAATGAAAAGGATTGTTGCACTTGTCCTCTTCTAATTATACGATTGGGTTTGAAGTTATAATTATTAATCAATAATTAATTATGTTCACCCAAAAAAGAAAAATTAATTACTTCATATTAGTATATTTTCTTAATAACACCTTCAAACTAGTATCCTAATATTACAACATTACTCATTAGCAAAGAAATACAATCAAGTTAGTATAATTCCAACGCAGGCAAAATATTAATGGGCCGTGGATTCGGCCTGTGATTACAACGGGCCTAAACAATTTGAATGAAACCTACCCGTATTCGGGTTGGGTCAACAATTAAAAAGTTAACAAGTTAAGGCTAATTAACCTCTCTAGAATCGGAGCCAAAAAAAAAAAAAGAAACCTCTCTAGAAAAACTCTAGCCATTATGTTGAGATATTTTTCTGGATTTGATATATAAATATTTATGTATTTTTTATTTTATACTTTCTATTTTTTTACGTTATTTTTATTAGATTTTAGCTTTACAATTTTTGAAATTAATTTTTTTATTTATTGGTGAGGCAACCCATTTAACCCACCAACTTGGATGGGTTGAGGCAGGTCGAGGAATTTTCTGACTCACAACTAAAGTGAGCTAGCTCGTATTTCTCCTTTTGACTCACAACTCCTGGGTTGGCCACATTTTGACAGCTTTAGCTACACTACAAATAGGGACTAGGACTTGTCTCGAGATAATAAGACCTTCTATATAGATTCATGTGTCAATTTATTGACATTCTATCACAAAGAAAAATGTTATTTTTCTTATTTCTTTGTGTATTTGTAGTATTTCTTTAAAAATATCTTTAAGAAAATACAAATAATATTACTTTATTAATCAGGTAACTATATTTAGGATGTGCTTTTTTTAAAAGCACATATATTTTAGAGGCTACTACCAAATAATTTATGGTTTCTGTGTCACGAGAATTCTTTCTTTGTATCTTTCCTTCCGGGAAATCATGTGCAGCTGTTGTCTCTTTCATTGTCCTTTTAGGCTTTTTTTTTTTTTTTTGGGTTTAAAGATTCATTTATTGAAGAAAACACGACCCAAAGACTGAAGGTTACAAAACAAAGACCATAGATACAAGCCAACAAATGGGCCAAAGCAGAAAGACTACACGGTGAGATAAAGCTCAGGGGTGGCAAATGTAACCTGATCTGTGGATACCTGCCCGCCCCAACTCGATCAGGTTGAGTTTTGAACCTACCCCACAACAGGGCGGCCAGGTTTTAAGTGTGAGTAGGGTCGAGTTTGGGTTTAAGTCAAACCTGCCCGCAACCCATAGCATATATATATATATATATATATGTATGTATGATTTTTATTTATAATTTAATAATATACTTTATATGTGTAATTATAATTTTAATATATTATATGTACTTTTAATGCCTTTTTCTACCCTAGACTCAATAACCCAAACATTTTTCCTTTCCCCTACTTTAGCCTTCACATCTAAAGCTGCCGCCTTCTTCTTTCAATCCTTCTCCTTGGCTTCTTTGATTTGCTGCTCCTATCTCACTTTTCCTCACCCATCTCACTCTTCCTTACCCATCGCGCACTACCTTGCTCACAGCAACAAGAACCAAAGCACTTCTAGTTGATCTCAATGGCGTCGAAGGGGATATCTCTGAAGGCAAAAGGGAAGAGCTTGAAGGGTTCGAAGCGATCCAAGGAACGATCGGCGAGCGGGTGCCTAAAGGAGTGGATGACATGATCCATGAGGAAGGCCAAGGTCATCACCCACTACGGCTTCGTCCCTCTTGTCATTATCATCGACATGAACTCTGAACCCAAGCCCCAACTCTCCCAGCTTCTTAGCCCTGTTTAAAATCCATCCCACATCGCATCAACTAGACCTCTCTCTTTTTTGCTATTTTCTTTTCTCTTTTTTTCTCTTTCAATATTTGTAAGTTTGTGCATCAAGTGGGTCATCTAATGTAGCCTGTTTGATTTGGAATCATTTTCGAAGACGCATTAAAAGAGCTATTACTATTGTTATATTAATATTTACATATTGTCTCTGTGCTTTACTTTATTCTTTTTTAATGTATCTGCTGTGATTTTTCGCTGATTTAAGAGAAGTAGCGAATAGGGATGAGTAGAATATCAGTTGAGATAGGTTCTTTACGGCTAGGATTTAGATTTTGATTGTTAAAATCTATAAGTAGGGTGCAGGGTGGGATGGGATGGGGTCAAGATGGGTTAAAACCCGCCCGACTCCCACCCTTAATAGAGCTCTAATTACTAGAAAAAACTAAAAAACAAGAGATAGAGCTGTAGCTAAATGTAAGGGTAATTAATCTAAATGACCAATCAGGAGCTAGTGATCCAGATAAAGCTAACTTTGCCACACTGGCAACAAGTTTGCTGCGACATTTTAGGCTTTTGGCTGAGGAACCTTGTGAGATGCACAAATGATTAAAAAAATTATTGATATTTGTATAGACCCCAAAAAAAAAATACTGATATTTAATAATAACCAAAAAAATTACTGATATTTAATGGATTTAATTAGTTTATAATTTTTTAATTCATTTTTAAAATTTTATTCTTAACCTAGAATTATTCTCAAAACACCAAAATATGTCATTTCATAGAGTCTTCCAAGTTATCCAACCATTTCTCCAACCCAAAAGCCATCTTCAACGGGCTCCTAAAAGCATTCCAATGCTTCCAAGACACAACAACACGACACTCTGACTCGGTCGCAAGTTGAGCCAATTTAAAACACTCCTCATGTTGACCACAAAAAAAAAACCACTTCTCATCTTTTTCACAAGATACTGAAATCATGGGTCCAATCCAAAAGTGGCGTGGTTCTCAACTTAATCTAATCCTAAAAGTTAGTGGCGCCATCCTTTATGCACAATGTTAAAGATGGTGTTTGAAACACCTTTGAGTTGTCGCGATTATAAGATTAAATATGTATCGATACTCCCTTCCTATAATTACACCATAACATTTTTTTTCAAACATTTTTGCTAATCTGTCTTCCCCACTGCCTCATCGACAACCGCAACTCCAACGCCACCATCGACGACTGCAACCTCAATATCGTGATAGGACAATACAATGGACGAGAACCCAAATCCACACTGACCCCATAAAAAATTCAAGTGCTCCATTGAACTCAATTGAATCAATTCACAGATCAAACACCTAATCTACACAAACACCAATCCTATAAAAAAAAGTGCTATACTTCAAATCTAAGCACAAAAAAGAGAACCAAATCTCATGAAAAGAAAAATGTTACTTTGACCAGTGGGTTTCTGACAGATGAATTTATCATTGGCGAGGTTGATGGAGGAAGGAAGACGAATAGTGGGAGGCCACTTCAAAAACGGTTTCGACAAGGTCGATGTAGACCTGCATCTAGGTCAAGTCGTTGGCAGTCTCCACCGCTGCCTTGAGGTCAGTCATGGGGTAATCGGCAAAGATGGTGCAGTTTTCGATCGAATCTACGGCAATGGCGGTGTCTTTCTTGCGGTGGGTTTCAAAACCCTCGTGATGACTTGGAGGAGGCCGATTTGGTTGCAAGCTCGGATCACAAATGTGGTGTAGTGGTCGGAATCAAAGTTATCAACAGCGATGGTTGACGCAGCAGAGGGAGCCGATTCACCAATGGCAGCTTGCACGCAATTAGTCCTTCAACGAGAAATGGTGGAGGGGATGGAAAGTGAGGAGAAGTGAGTGGGATATGGTGAGATACAGTGGATAGAGAGAGATAGAGTGATTTTTATGGGATACTATAAGAAATTGGTGTATAGATATACCCGAACATTCGACCCATTGGATGATATGGTGCATAGCGCACCATTTTTTAATGCGGTGCATAACTAAACGGGCCAAAGTTAGTTTATGAAAAATAAGTTATTCAAACTTTTATAAAAATTATTTTGACCATAATCTCAAATAATATAAGACTTAACAAAAGTTACTATAAATTAATTAAATGTTTACCATGTCATTATTTAAATTTTCCACATGAACCAAGTGTGTCAAGCATTTCTCATCGTCGTTGGGTTAAAAAACCCATTAAAAACTCTAGAGGGGGTTTGGAACAACGGCAACAAAAGAAATGGTGGCGTGGAAAAGTAAAATAACTTTAATGAGATGTGGGACCGGTCATTATTACATGCAAACTCATCAGATTTGTCTTTTTAATTTGGAGGATGTAGAAGGGACCGTGGAAAACTTTTTTTAATCAAATCTGATTAAATTATTATTATACTCTTAAAAAAAATAATTTTGCAATTACTTATAGATTATAGTGTAAAATTAGAAAACCAAGTTTATATATTCTTTTTTCTCTAGTGAATTATATTATAATTGCCAAATAACAATAGGAAGATCTTCTCTCTCTATCAAACTTTCAAATAATAGAGTTGCATTATTCATTCCTTTCTCTATTTTCCTATATGCTGATCAAGGACATCATGGAGAGAAGCTGCAAGGTATGCCTCACAGAAGCCACTGATTACATTAGTTCCTACCTTGTCAAGAAGCTCTTGGACAAGGGCTACGCCGTCCATGCAACTCTCAAGAGATATCAGTACTCTCTTTTTCTCCTTCTCCCTCTCTCTCTCTCTCCGCACAGACGTGTTGTCTTGTGAATCTTATTGAGAATTTGCCTAAACCTGCAAACTAATGGTTTGGTATTACAGAGAATGAGTCCAAGGTGGGCCTTCTAAAGAGTTTTCCACATTCTGAAGGGAAACTGCTGTTGTTTGAAGCAGATATTTACAACCCAACTGAGTTTGAGCCTGCAATTCGAGGCTGTGAGTTTGTCTTCCACGTTGCTACTCCTTTGAGCCATGAAGCTGGCTCTCAGGTTTACCCATTATTCCATTAATTATGTATCATTGTGTTTGAAAGATGGGTTCCTCATAATATAATTTTAACATGTGTAATGAGTCCTATGTATAGCAGTAAGGATACAACAGAAGCAGCACTTGCCGGGTCAAAAAGCATTGTCATGTCTTGTGTAAGATCAGGAACGGTGAGGCGTCTAATCTACACGGCCTCTGTTGTTTCTGCTTCTCCACCGAAAGACGATAGAAGTGGTTTCAAGGATTTCTTGGATGAAACTTGCTGGACCCCTCTACATGATTCATTGGCATATTTGTACCATGATGATTTTCATAAGGTTAGTTCCCAAGTTGTGATATATTCTAAGTTTGTCCTCTGTGGATTTTGGATAACAATTACAGTTCACTCACCTCCTTGGATGAGTCAAATCGTCACAACCTCTTCTACAATCATTTAGGGTATCAAACAAAACAGTCAGTCTTCATCACTTAGAAAGAGAATCTGCAATCATCTTCCATATTAAACAAAACAACCATCCTCTTGTACAATCAAGAAATCATGACTGTTTCTACAAGGAAATCTAATTAATGGTAACAATCTAAGTATTACCAGGTCATGTGTAAATTTTTATTATTGTTTAAGAAGATGAGTTCTAACCTAAATTTCATAAAAGAATATAATTAATGATAAATGATTTAGTCAATAATATATTTTTACCATTAATTAGAGAGATGAGTTTTAGTTTGGATCTTATAAGAGAATCTAATCAATAGTAAATATTTACACATGATTCTAGTTTTTTGTATACTTAAGAGGAGTCAAGACATTACAAATGCAATGAGCTGATAGGCAAAAGGTGAGCATGAGGGAGAAGCTTAACATGTGCAGCATGAGAAATTATTGGCTAAATATAAGTTTAACAACTCATATTTATGTATATTTACAATAAAGTTAATAGGACCTAGAAATAAATAATTAAGTGTGCCAAAAAAGAAAGTTAGTGGGGGCTACTTTTATTATTAGTATGTCTAAATATGAGTTGTTAAACTTGTGTTTATACAAGAATATCTGTGGGAGGCACATGGTAAACATATTGTTAGGGTTAAGGTTTACTTGGTAGTTGATAGAGATGAAAAAAATAAAATGACAATTAGGTGAGATAGATGAGAAAAATATTATTTGAAAAATAGCTAGTTTTAATTGATAAATCAGTAGATTTTTGGTTTAGTGTAAATTTATTTTTGATGTAAGATAGAAACCACCACCATTTTTACAGCATAATCAATTTCAATCTGAATTTAGAGATGAATATGCTCATATGTTTGATTTTATTGTGATGGTCTCATTTCTGAAGGACTACACTTATTCAAAGACATTGACTGAGAAACAAATATTGAGCTATGGGAACAATGAAAATGGTAGGGAATTGGAGGTGGTAACCCTCCCTTGTGGGCTCGTGGGAGGGGATGCCCTTCAATCTTATACACCAGGTAGTGTGGCAGTTTTTGTTTCACAGATCACAGGAACCGTATCAACGTACAAATCATTGAAGTTCTTACAGGCTTTGCTGGGAAAAATCCCTTCAGTACATATTGATGACGTCGGTGAAGCTCACATCTTCTCTATGGAAAATACCTCGATGAATGGAAGATACTTTTGTTCAAATTCCTATATTTCACTAGAAGAGATTGCTAATCATTACATTCTACATCATGCAGAATTCAATGTGAAGCAAGAGTATGTAGCTATTCTTTGGTTATTTGATTCATTTATTTAGCTTAGATTTTAGGCTTATTCTATATGTAGTCTTCAGACTTCCTATTCTTGTTCTTCTTTGTTTGCTCCTTTTTTTTTTTTTTGAAAGTAGAACTAACAGAAAGGACTAAATAGTAGAAATGTTTATTTTTGGTAAATGAAATTAAGTTTCATTTCAAATTTACCCATGCCTTTTTATCAAATAAGCACATTTGCCGCGAAATATATTAAGCATAATTGAAATCATATTGGAATATGATTATATAGTAGGAAAAAAAGACATGGAATTTTTCTTACTTTAAGCTATTTATACTATATAATTCTCATCTGAAAATTACATTTTAGATACGGAGATGGGCAGAAGAAGGAAATCAAGTGGGCCACAACAAAGCTGTGTGACAAAGGATTTGTTTACAAATATGACACCAAGATGATATTGGTCGATTGTGTCAAATGTGCAAGAAGGATGGGTGATGTCTAGCCTCCATCTATACCCTCATTATATCTGAATATATACTAGCCAACCATCTCGTTTCTTTGTGACTCATGTCTTATTCCAAATAAATGGAATTGTTGTAATATGAACCTCTAAGAAGTAAAGAAAACACTTGAGCTCGGCGAGCTAGGTTGAATACTCGGATCATAAAGGCCCAAGGCTCATGCCATGTCTGCTTGTTGGACTCCAGCACCATATGAAGGTCTATGGATCACTTGTTGAACAACTTGCTATGTCTCGGAGTAAGAGGCATAGGAAGATATTTTGCTATTAAAGATGACAAAATATGCCAATTAGTTGACTTCCCAAACTCACAATAAATAGTATATATTAGACCCATTAAATTCTTTCAGCCATCATAACCTATCCCACCGAACCTGCAGGCAAATATCTCGTGAATGAGTTAAAATTTAGTGGGACATTTTAGCCCTTTACACAATAAGTGTATATATAATGTTTCGACATTTTAGCCCTTTACACAATAAGTGTATATATAATGAGTTCAAATTTAGTAGGACATTCTGACCAGAAAAAAATAAAATAAAATTAGTGGAACATTTTAGCGATTTTCGTAATCCTCAAGTCTAAAATAAGTGTGTGTATATAATTGTACATGAAAATAAAGTTTTTTTTGTTGCAATTATTTTTTTTATTAGCACTTGTAATTAGCTTTTACGAATAAATTTATACGAAACTGTGTTTCTAGTTTGATTAAAAAGTATAAATTTCTGTCATATCTATTAAATCAAAATTGTGATACAAATTTATAATTTTTTATATATTTGTATAAAAATTATGTATTCCATAGACAACAAATTAATATATATAACTAAAATTTGAAATTTGAAGATATTTACTCATCCGTTTACGTAACGAAAACAATGTCTGAAACATATATAATCATTATAAGCATATGATGGGAGCAAAAATGGCTAAAATTTAACATTATAGCCATTTTAGCTATTTATGCTGTGGTTGTGGACATATGTTTGTGTTTGAATTCGAATGTAAATTGTGTAGTTTAAGAATTTTTTTTTAAGTTTATACAAATATCATTTTATTGTATTTAGGTGAAATTTTTGCTAAATGTTTTTTCAATTTTAAAATTTTTTTCAGATGATTTAACTTATTAAAAATATTTGAGTGGCTTGCTATGACCAACTCATTTTACTAAGACATGCTAGACTGTCCTATTTTACGTTTGCTTTTCGTGGAATAGGACGGGCCCACTTTGATATTTATATTTGCTATTTGATCAAATTCAAAAAGGAAGGGGTATCTTGTTGTTTTATGTTACACATGAGTGGAAGTAAATCAGTCAGCTTGTCAGTAGCCTTCAGCCTAATTTTTTTAGTAAATAAATTAAATGTAATCTTTTTAAAATTTTTTTTTAATTAATTAAATAAGTCAAATTATAAGTTATGAAAAAAATTTATTTGACCTAACAAACTGAATTATTTATATTATATTATTATTATTATTATTATCATTATTATTATTATTTCATAAATTGTAAGAATAATTGAAACTTTATATTATATTTTGAATAAATTTTTTAACGTATTTAAGAATATATTTGTTAATCTATTTAGGAGTCTTTTGAACTATTTAAGAATAGATATCTTTTTGATCCATTTAAAAATTTTATAATTAAGCAAACCTCTAAATAAGCTTTCGAATCATATTTGACCAACTTTTTAAGAAGGCCATATTAAAGTCCAATTATTGGTTTTATTGTAATCTCCCACATATTTGTGGAGGTCATTTTTGTTGTGTGGATAATAACAAAGGATCATGGAGCCCGAGAGTGTTGGGCTATATTGCTCAGAATTCGATAGCAGAGCTTGCGCGATAGCAGAGCTTGCGCTTGCGAGTGCGAATTCAATAAATCAGTTCTAGTGTAAGTAATTGAGCAAAAACAAAAGTACGGGCAATATGTGTTGTTAAGGTTAAAAAAAGTGAGGGATTATTCACTTTTGGATCAATAATTTTTATTATGATAAGTTTCACTAAATAATCTAAAGATAAACAATTTCTTACTTATGGACTATGGTGTGCAGAGATTGGCTGTGGGAAAAAAATTGATCAATGGTGTGTTGTGTCTTTCTTGCATAACATCGATTAAGTCCGGTTATTTGAACTCATTTTTAGATATCAAATAAGATATTTATTCTTAAAGGTGTGGGGTTTAATAAGGTGAAATTTGATTAAAACACTCTATACTTAAAAAACTTTTAATTCTTTTAAGGTGTCCTATTTACTGTTTACATTTTATGTGAAAATAACTCTCATTGTTAAAAACTACAGATGTTTGACGTACTTGTATATGAAAGATTAAACTATTTAAGAAATATGATCGCTGACGATAATTCTATGAAAAATGATAGATACATATTTGTACACATCATCTTATATCTGCATAATTTAAATAATTTGATCACAGCTTAATTAATTTTTTTTAATACAAGTACATTCTAATTCTACCTCATCGGCAGATATGGGAGAAGTGAAATTACAGATGTTGTATAATTAGCATTTGTCCAATTCTTTTTCCTCTGCTTGGTGAAATGATGCATTGATCATTGATCACAACTCTAGACAATAAATACGAGGTAAAAATCCATCCATTTCAGAAATTCTAGCCGTGATTGAGCCAAAAGAAGACATATGAATCAATTACAAGGGAAGTGAGAAAATGCACAAGTAGACTACAAAAGTTACAAATTATTTCCGCATTACATCCTAGGTAACATACAGGAAAACTCTCTAAACTAGCATCACGATAGGGTGGTTTCATTGCCATGATTTATCAACATGACATATGACGCCTATGATCTTCCTTCCCTCTGTGCTGCTAGTCAGGATCTACAACTCAACAGTTAATTCGGACCCAGACTAGCTGCCTGTTTAGACATGCTCATTCTAGGTTCAAAACAGCTTATAATCAAAAACTTTCTAAGACAGCTCATAATCATGCGAGCTGTTGTCTCTTTCATTGTCCTTCCAGGCTTTTGGTTTTTTTTGTTTTTTTGTTGGTCCCTTTCATATGGATTTTTTTTAGGCATTTGGTTAAGACTAAAGATGCTTGCTTCGGTGACCAACATTTTTGTTGGGTTTGGAAACCCATGTGAGATGGATTCCCAAAGAAAGAAACCCATATGAGATGGACAGATGATTAAATAAATTACTGATATTTAATTAGTTTATAATTTTAATTCATTCTTAAAATTTTATTCTTAACCTAGAATTACTCTCAAAACACCAAAATATGTTATTTTACAAAATCTTCCCAGCTACCCAACCATTTCTCCAACCCAATAGCCATCTCCTTCAACTGGGTTCTTCAAAACATTCCAAGGCTTCCAGCGACCAAAAAATAAAAAATAAAAATAAAAATCTAATGCTTCCAAAACTCAACAAAACGAACTATGACTCGGCTGCAAGTTGAGGCAACTCAAACACCCCTTCTTATCTTCTTCACACAGTACTGAAATCATGGGTCCAATGCAGAAAAATGGCGGCGTGATTCCTTCGCTCAATGCTCCGATAGCTCTTCCTTAAATGGCGTCAAAGGTGATCTTTACTGATGCAAGAGATGGAGTTTGGGTAATTTGATAGCTAGGAAATTTTGTGAAATGACATAATATTTGGTGTTCCAGGGTGATTTTGAGATAACACTAAAATTTTAGCAATAAATTCAGGAGTGGGTGGAGGAGAAATACTCAGTTGTGAGCAAAACTATATAATATTCCACAATCACCCAAATATTTTTTGTGGATAGAGAGTCAAATATTTTCACTACCATAAAAATATATTATTAAATGTTTATAAAATATTCTCTTTTCTTTAATTTTTTTTTCTTTAATAAGTTTTAAGGATGGCTCAACATCACCAAAGCAAGTGAGGAGCAAGTACTACAAAGTCCAAAACCAAACAGCAAGAGCAAAATACAAGGGTAATACATCAAAATCAAGTAAAACGAGTAAAACACCTTCTATAGTGTGACTGACTGCATCATAATCAAACAAACCCAAGGTATCACTGCAATCTAGCCCCAAGAACCAATGTCCAACCATAGTCTTTCAAAACCAAACAAAAGTAATACTCTGCCACCAATTCAGATGAAGGCCACCTGTAGCATGCTCTACCAATAAGTTGTTCTTGCATTAACTTCATATCAGCAACTGTCACCCAGAATATATAAAAGCCAACGACCTGATCTCCTTATATTCTAGATCACCCATTCATCAATGATAAAATTGTGTCACCAGATCAGCAACCAAGCAACCATCAGTTCCTCAATCAGCCTGCAGAAATTTGTCCGCCTGTAGAAAGAAACCGCCAATAATAAACAATACTGGAATCATTCATGTTGTCCAGTTAAAGTCTCCAAGAGATCCCACAGTGATACCAGAAGTTGCAGCTAAGCAGAAATCAATACACCAACACATAACTACTAGACCAATTATGCAGCTAAGCAGAAATCAATACACCAGAATTTGTACCTATTCTATAGCTCAACCATGAAAGATTGCCGGTAGACATCCTTATTATGAAAAATTACCATATTCCTTAGGTTCCAAACCACACAACCACATAATAGCAGGAGATCCAAAGCTTCTTTTTCTGAGATGACACATTAACAGCAATCCAAGACTCAAAATTGACTGCAGAATCCTCAGAAAAGACCCAATCAATACCCCACCAGCTACTACAAGCACCCCAAACCCTCCAAGAGAAGTCACAAGTATAGAGTAAGTGTGACAAAGATTCTTCTGCCTGTTGACATAGAACACACCTGTAATCATTACTACTTAGAACATTTAATCCCCTTAATCCGACCTTTGTGTTTAATCTACCCTAAACAACAAACCATAATAGAAGTTTGGCCTTTGGAGGTACTAGGCCACGCCAAACTCTATTAATATTACATACAGACTAAGATTGTAAACCCTTCACCACACACACTTTATTCACAAAAGACTGAACAGAGAATCTGCCTGAACTGTCATGAGACCACCACACCTTATCAGCTTGATCAACAAACAAACTTGTTTTCTCCAACGTCTCATTTAATTGCTGCAGAAGTTGAAATTCCTATGCAAAGAACTCCCTGCACCACAGTAGATTCCAATGCCATATAGGTCCATCCCACAAGCCGCATTTAGAGATGGGTTTGTGCAGAAGAGTCTCGAAAATTTCTCTTTCAGTTTCACCTCTCCAATCCATAAGTCTTCCCAGAAAACCACCTTAGTTCCATCACCAACCATGTATCTAATTCCATTTGTAGTTACTTTATCGATGTCCATTTCCATACTATTAATTGCACAAATAGAGCCCCACAGCCCCCCTCCATTGCTGATCTGCTGGTCAGTAATCAGTCTTCTTGGGTTCGTATCATAACAAGGACACACCACTTTTTTCCACATTGTAGAACATTCATTTGAGAACCTCCGCCACCACTTGAACAATAAAGCCGCATTCTTCACTATTGGGTTGCCAATTCCTAATCCTCCATATTTCTTTGGTCTTTGAATCACTTCCCATTTAATTAATGGCATTGCACACCCTTTTTCCTTCAAACCCCCGAAAAATCTGCACTGTAATGAAATAATCTTTCTGGCTACTAGTTTAGGCATTTTAAAGATTCCTAAATAGTAAATTGGAAGATTATTCAAAACAGCATTGATCAGCGTCAATCGCCCAGCTCTGGATAAGCACTTCACCTTCCAACCACTTAGCTTTCTTTTGATTCTACCAATAACGGGTTCCCATGTTTCAATCCTTTTTGGATTTGCCCCCAGTGGAACCCCCAAATAAGTAGTAGGTAGGGAGGAAATCTTGCATTTCATCTTCCTATTAATCTCAGCAATCAACCGCTCATCACAATTCAATGGAAAAAGTGCAGATTTGTCATAATTAATCTTCAAACTGAACATTAGACCAAAGCATTGAAGTACTCTCTTCAAGTTCAACATAACCTCCTTCTTTGGTGGCACAAACAAGAGTGTCATCAGCGAACTGTAGGTGTGTCAAAGTAATATTCTACCTCCCAAGTTCAATTCCTTCAATAATTCCTTCGTCAACTGCTCTATACGACATTTTGTTGAGCACCTCTGCCACTAACACAACTAGAAAAGGTGACAAAGGGTCCCCTTGACATAATCCTCTCTCCATCTTAAACGATTTAGTGGGGGAACCGTTGATAATAACAGACATTTCAGTAGTTGAAAGGTAGCATTGTATCCATTTGCGCCACAGGCACCCGAAGCCCATCTTCTCAAGGACTTGGTCAACAAACGCCCACCTAACTGTGTCATACGCCTTGTGAAAATCAAGTTTCATTAGAACAACTCCTTTCTTTTTCTTCTTGATCCAATGAACAGCTTCATTGGCAATGAGGGCACCGTCCAAAATCTGCCGGCCTTGTACAAAAGTTGTTTGAGTATCTCCGATCAGGCCGCTCATCACACTCCTCATTTGATTAGCAAGCACCTTCGCTATGACCTTGTATATATAGCCAATCATGCTGATTGGCCGGAAATCCTTAATCTCCTTAGCCTCTTCAAACTTCGGGATCAAGGTGACCCAAGTCATCTTGGCTTGCTTAGAAAATTCACCAGACCTGAAAAAATCTCCAATGCATTTAAAAAAATCAACACCAATCATATTCCAACACTTTTTTAAAGTTGAAATTAAAACCATCCGAGCCGGGGGCTTTTGATGATTTGCACTGGCAAGCAATTACCTTGATTTCCTCATCAGACGGGATAAGTTCAAGCAATTGTGCTTATTCATTTGAAATTGTGGAAACCAAACCATCCTGAAAAGAGATAAGAGGAACATCCTTCTCCTGACTACTGCCAACGTGTGGAAATATTTGTAGTTCTATTTGCCTCATTTATCGCCTTGTCCTTTGAAATTTGTCTCTAGTAAGAACATCTACGATTGTACCAGCAATATAAATGACTATTCAAAGCTCTAAATCTGGAAATATCCACGTCATCCACACTACCATTTTTAAATCTACCATTAACTATTGCGATATCCTCCTCAAGCCTTTGAATATTATGATCACTGTTTCCAAACACATCTCTATTCCACTTTTTCAGAGGTTCTTTTAAGTTTCTTAACTTCTCGATCACATTCAAACCTCTACACCTTTTCCATTCCCCTTCTACTAACTTCAAAAAACCTAGATGAGAAAACCACGCATCAATACTTCGGAAAGGCTTAGCACCTCGTCTTTCCTCATTTGATTCAATTAGCAAAGGTACATGGTTTGACAGAGAGCATTTTATTGTAGATAATCTCAAATTAAGAGCACTAATGAGCCAATGATGATCAACAAAAACTCGATCCAATCTACTGTCGGATGCGCCTCTCCTCCAAGTGAACTTCCTCCCAGTTAGTGATAATTCAATCATCCCCATATCATTGATCCACGAGTCAAACTCCTCCATATTACGGGTAGCACTGGTGCAACCCTTTCGCTCCTCAGGCTACCTTACTTCGTTGAACTCACCTATCAGAAATAAAGGTACATCCAGGATTAACTTCATGTCTAATAACTGTTGAAAAATTTTGTGGACTTACATAAATCAAATCACATTTAATTTGAACCCGGATTAATTGAATGTCAAAATTGATTAAAGCTAATTATTGAAGCCCAAATTATTGTAATTATTATTGTTATTAGGCCTACGCACTGTTCATTGGTGGGTATTGTCATATATCTCTGTGTATGAGCCTTGCTATAATGGGTGGCTAGGCACATCACTTTTCTAACACAGGGAGATACCCCTCCTCCTAACCCTATATATAGGCGCTGTGGCCCCATTGAAACAGAACGCCCTTTCGGCTCTCTGGGGAATAGGAAGAGCTCTTCTCTCCTTCGGGCCTCCCTTGGCTAGTTCCTTTCTTGTTTATCCAGGATCAAAGAATGGAAAACAGCCTTGGATCGATCGTTCTTCATCGATTAAACCAGGTTCTCTCGCACATATTCTGTTCTTGATTTTATTCTTGATTTTCATGTTGTAATCAGAATCAAAACTTGACACAAGGGTGTTATAATTCCTTCAAATGGTATCAGAGCCCTGTTTGATCTCTGATTATGATTGCTGTTTGTGTTTTTGGTGTGAATTTGGGGTGTTTGAGTTTGAAAGTTCATGAACCCCAAAAGGGGTCAATTTCAAATTTATGATTCTGACTGTTTAATTCCAAAATTTGTTGAGGGTTATTATTGTTCATGTTGTTGTGAATTTATTGAGCCAATTATTGTGTGATTTGGGGCTAGATTGAGAGAGAAATAGAAGGAAGAACCGTAAGAACAGTACCCCTTTGATTGAAATTCCAGTTTAGTAATCTAGAGCGATTTGCATTCGAACTCCATATGGGTTTTGTAGAGCTCTTCAAGTTGAATCTATAGAGACCAAGAACATGAATTTTTGTTGAGAATTGAGGGAGAAAATCGCAAAAAACCGCGAATACCCACGTGCATCTTCGTCGAGCAAGCGTAGGAGTTATAAGCCACGGTTCTTCAAGATATGATATGGGTTTTGTAGCTCTCTCTCTTAAGAATCCATACACACCAAAATCACTCGAAACAGTTGAGAAATGAAGGAGAAATCGAGCTCGACCCGTTTTAAGCTTTGCGAGTCGCGAACCAGGTCAAGTACGACCCATCTGGAGGTTGAAGATGGTGAATAGTGGCTTGTTTGCGACGACCACTCGCGGGCAACGGCGTGCAGCGCGTGGGACCACTTCTAGAGCCCATTTCTGCACCAAAATTTGCAGGCTTGATATTTTCAATAAAATAAAATTATTGGTGAATTTTATTTATTTATTTTTAACATTAAAAATATTTATTTCAATTTATTTCAAATTTAAAATGCTCAAAATTATATGGTACTCTCTGAATTTTGGTCTAAAAATTTTTGTGTACATTTGTGTTATTATTGGCCATATTGTGTTAAGTATACTCTCAGAGTTAATGTGCTTTGCGTATTAAAATAATTTTGAGCTCCTTATGTTTATTATATTGCACATTAAAATTATGTGATGCCACTATTGTTGAATATTGTGCAATATTACTCTGAGAATTATAATTTAAGAAATATTAAGACTATTATTTTGAGTATTAATGAAATTTTGGGTATCAAATAAATTATTTTGAATTTTTCAGAAATTAAATTGTCTAAAATCGTATGATATTCCCCAAATTTTGTTCTAGAAAATTTTGTGGATAACTATGATATATATGGGCACGTCATAATTTGTGCACCCTTAGAGTTAGAATATTTTGAATATTGAAATAAATTTTGGGCACCTCTATTGTTTATATTGATTATGGAATATTGCAAATTTTGTAATCATATGATTTTTATGTAATGTTACTCTGAGAGTTAATTTCTGGAATATTTTGATAATAATGTTAGACATTTTTCATGATTATGAGCTTGCCTTCGTGGGACCAATTGTGATAAATATTAATTTTGTGAATAATATTGGATAAAATTATTCTAAGAATTATTTTCTAAAATTCTATAACATAATTTTGCTATACACTCCCATTTTATATAAAATAATGGCTTCTTTTATGTAAAATTTTGAAAATCTGATTTATGCAGTCCAAGTGGCAGAGTGTTTGATATTTGTGGACTTGCATAAATCAGAATATATTTGCATAAATCAAAGTTCAAATTTGGATTCAATCCAAATTAAATACATGATTAAATAATGGATCATGTTATGAATTTTAAAAATATTGATTTTTGGGAAGTGTTTGCTGTTGTGTTTGTTGTTTAAGTACAAAATTTTGTGATAGTCAAAATATTATTATGCTAGCTAAAAATCTCACTTTCCATTAAGTTTGGTGATGTGATTCACCATTATAAAATGAAAGAAATAATTTAAATTTGAAAATCTCTCTATGTTTGGTTCCACAGTTGACAGCCATGTGTATTTTGATTTTGAATAGAGAATTTAGCTCACAATTTATTATTTATTATATATTCGTTTGTACTCAGTTTGTGAAATTTCAAAAGAGTTGTTTTCAATATTATGGGCATTTATTTGATAAACTCAAAATTTTGGTCATTCTCCTATGTTTGGCTGTGCTATCTTTTGCCCTTGTGGAAATGTAAATATTCTTACTTATGTTGCATTGAGAATTATGTTAATAATGAACTTACCATTGGGTTTGTCTTTATTGACATAATTTTTAATGATTTGAAAATTGTGTCCTAAAATTTTCAGTATCCTCTCGGTACTAGTTTTAGAGACATGATTTTATTGTTTATTAGAGTTTACTTATGTGTTAAATATTGAAACCCTAAAATAGTATTGCAATTAGCTCCGTTTATTAATTGGGCATTTTAGAGCAATCCAATTTTGTGAATTTTGCATCAATATATGATGAAGTTTAATTTATATTGAATTAAATTATTTTATGGATTGCGAATATTGTCGGGTTATATAGATAATGGACATACCTTCGGTGTGACATTATATAACATAATCGTTGTGTGATAAAGAAGACTCTATCAAGTGGAAGAGACTTGTGTATTGTGATCTGAAACCCTTCGGTAGGATTGCAATGATATAATGTCTTTAATTCAACTAATTGTCCAGTTGATTGAATGTGGGAAAACTAATTTTATTATATGAATAAATTATGATATTCTGATGTAAGGATTTCTCTTTTCTTATTGGGCTGTCATCACTCTATTGTTTTGAGATATATTTTAAGGACATTTTGAATCTCTTAGAATATAATGTTACTCTCGTTTATGTAAAAACTATTGTTGTAGTGGGAGTTAGAGACTCTATAATTTTGCTATGTCCTTATTAATGACCATATATAGGTCTAAAATGCTTTGGCTAGCATATTAATTTTGCTATACTTTTATAATTTGTTGTTTAAGTTTGCGATGACAGAGAGAGAGGATATTTGTTTTAAAGTGTTAAAGATACTTATGATCTCCTCAATTATATAAACAGAGTATCTGAAGCCAATTTATGAAACTTTGTGGCTAAAAGTTTTGTTAACTCTGCACTTTTGTGATTCTCTCAATTTGTACTTTTGTTATTAGAGAGAATAGTGGTAAGTTTCAAATTTACATTGAATACTCTACCACAATCTATTGCTTATCTCACCATTCATTATTATACCATTAAATTATATTGAAATCTTATGGTTTCTAATGGGATCATTTATATTATTTGATATATTAGATTAGTGGGAGATATTGTGCCATATATTAATTTGCATCTTTTGTGATTATGTGGCAATTCATGGTAGACTCAATATTTTTCTCGAGTATATTCTTACAGAACATATTGTTGTTGATCTCCTAATTAATGGTTAGCTGCCAAAGGTTTTATTGTTGATATTGTAACCCTTATGGATATATTGAGGTCTCTTTAGCATTTTGGGTTAGTGGGAGTTTATTTTGTAAATTTATCATGACCTTAAACTATTGTTAATGTCATTTAAGTCTGAGTAGCTTAATGGTTTATGCAATTTGCATAATGGCATTATTGCTGAGACATATTAGACCCAATTTCAATTTTGTTGTGTTGAAATATTTTGTTGAATCTCAGAGAGCATCATGGGTGGATGCTTGTGTTGCCATATATTATTGTGCACACTTTTGTTGGTATGACACTTATTAGAGACATTTCGAACCCATCTCATATTATGATGAAATTTATTAGATTTCATATAGCATATGGGGTGAATGCTAAGGCCATTTGTTGGGAATTGCACTTGATAATCTATCGGCATGCCATTATGTTGTTATGCATTCCTATTGGCTTGTCTACCACCATTTATTAGGTCACTTGGAGATGAGTATCTCACATGTATGATGTCAGTACTCCTTCGAGTATGATTCTCTGCATTGTTGAGTGCTTGTTATCCTATATCGGACCATTTGGTTGAGAGTGCGGGCTCAATTTTGACATCATATTGTGGCCATATTTTGTGAATTAATCTGGGGAATTGTTTCTTAAGGATTTGATTTATGTCGTTCAAGTAGGAGATTGTTGGAAAATTTTGTGGACTTATATAAATTAAATCACATTTAATTTGAACCTGGATTAATTGAATGTCAAAATTAATTGAAGCTAATTGTTGAAGTCCAAATTATTATAATTATTATTGTTATTAGGCCTACGTACTGTTCATTGGTGGGTATTGTCATATATCTCTGTGTGTTTGAGCCTTGCTATAATTGGCTTGGCATATCACTTTTCTAACACAGGAAGATCTTTCCTCCTAACTTATATATAAGTATTTGTGGCTATCAAAGCAGAACGCCCTTTTGGCTCTCTGAGGAATAAGAGGAGTTCTTCTCTCCCTCTGGCCTCCCTTGGCTAGTTCCTTTCTTGTTTATCCAGGATCAAAGAACGGAAACAGCTTTGGATCGATCGTTCTTCATCGATGAAACCAGATTCTCTCGCACCTATTCTGCTCTTAATTTTATTCTTGATTTTCATGCTGCAATCAGAGTCAAAACTTGATCCAAGGACGTTATAACTCCTTCATTAACTCCCGCCACAACCTTTCTTTTTCTAAACCACCATGATAGCCATAAACGATACCAATAACCCCCATCATCTGAATTTCTTGTATAAATCCTTTGGCCCACATCCATCTCTCCCCTTTATTGACTACTTCATCTTTTATGAAACTACTTTCCCAAATACATAAAATTCCCCCACTCCGCCCTTGAGGTTCAACAGCGGCCCACCTAAACTCATCCGAGTCCCACATTCTTCTAATCAAATGCTCAGAAATATTACTCCTCATGGTTTCTACCATGCCAACCATACCGATTCTTCTCCGCCTCATCCAACTAGCTATCTCCATAATCTTACCATCACCCCCCACACCCCTTAAATTCCAGCAAATTACCTTCATTTAAACAAAGAAGACTCACCTGCGATTGCTGCCTTTGTCTTCCTCTTCTTCTTCCCTCTCCTCGTTGATCATCATCCAACGAAACTGTAGAAAAGGAGTTGGAGGTTTGCACGGGTTCTGCCACAACGTCAGTCTCGTTCACATAACTTTCCCCTATGATTGGTTCATTTTTTCCTTCCACTATTGATTGGTCCTCTAAGTCCCATTCGCCTTCCACTTCTCGAGCTCTCTGCTTATGCACATTAATGATTGAGTTCCCCAAGGAGCTTCCTCCATCGTCATTTCCTCCTGCAACCGGACATCCTTTTCCTACCAAAATGTCAACGGAAAACCCGGCTTCACTCTCAGAATTATTATTTTGATTGGGTTGAGCTGTTATACCACACCCCGGATGATTCTCCTTCCCAATTTCTTTGACATATACGTCGTACCCTTTACCTTCCAAAATAAGGACATATGGCCCATGCCGGTCTCGAACTTGCGATCTTCGCATTATTAATTTTAATATATCCGTCAATTTAACTTAATTGGTATATTTTTAAATTAATATATCTAAATATAATTATATTAAAATATATTAATTTAAAAATATATTAATTTAATTAAATTGATAGATATATTAAAATAAATAAAAATATAATTAAATATTTATATAAAAAAATAAGTTTAATTAATATGTACTGACAGTATAAAATAGTTTTATACTGTCAATTAATAGAAATAGATAAAAATAAAAAATTATGGTGGATCTCTTATTATAATGAATGATTATTTGTGTGAGTTGATACTTTCTATTATTTCTATTAGCTGACATAATATATTTAAATTAAATCCAAAAAAATTTTACACTAATAATTTATCAAAATTAATTCATAAATTAACAAAAGTTACAACAAATTAATTAAATTTTTTCTCATGTCGTCAGTTAAATTTCCGACATGAACCAAGTGCCGTCAAGCATAAACTCTAGAGCGGGTTTGGAACAATGGCAACTAAAGAAGTGGCGTGGAAAAATAAAATTAACTTTAATGACATGTGGGACTGGTTATTATATGCAATCTCGTCAAATTTGTTGTCAAATTTGGAGGATGTAGGCAGGGCGGTAGGAAATCATTTATCAAATTTGATTAAATTATTCTTTTGCCCTTAAATAAAAATATTTTTGCTATTACTTGTAGACTACAGTAGGTAATAGGATAAAATTAGAAAACGACGTTTATAAATAATTTTTTTTGTAGTCACTTATATTTTAATTGCCAAATAACTATAGGAAGGTCTTCCCTTTTTCAAATAAATGTTCATTTTAATTCTTGGAATTATAGGCACATTTTATTTTAATTTTTAAAATTCAAAAATTAATTATTTAATCTTTAAAATTATAAATAATGTATCACTTTAATCTTTAAATTATTTTTAAAAAAAATTAAAATGACACATAATTTTTAATTTAAAAAATTATTAATTTTTAATTTTAAAAATTAAAATAAAATACATCTATAATTTTAGGAACTAAAATAAATCTTTACTCTCCCTTTCTCCGTCAAACTTTCAAATACCAGAGTTACATATTACTATATTCCATTTTCTACTTTCCTATTGCATGCTACCGCGAGTTACATATTACTACTTTCCATTTTCACCATGCTTTTCTTCTTCTCATTATTTATAGAGAAAAAGAAATTCCTACATACAAACTTTTAAATACCTTATACACTTCCTTTTATTTTTTTTTTCCTTATTTTGTCATTTTTTTTTATTTTTTTTCTTTTTTTCCTCTCTGAATGCCTGTCTATGTCCAAAAGGGTGTGGACTAAATAACATCACTCGTATGGGTCCCAATTTCTTTTGTTAATCAATATTTAATATTTAAGTGACATCTTAAACAAATAGCTAGATAGAGATAGGATGATTTAAAAAAATCAATTCCTAGCACAATAACAACCACTCCTTTCCGTACACATTAAAGGTCGCAAATGTTTAGCTGTCCTTTAGTCCCCTTCCCTCTCCACCATTCCAAGATGGAAAGCTGATCTTCGCTGAATTTTATTAGTCCGCGTCTCTTTGCACCTGTAAGCTCAACCTAACTCAACTAAGAGCAGCTAGCGAGTTTAAAATCTATTTCTATACTTGCAGTTCAAGCTGCTGTTATATGCTTTGTATCTTTGTCAGGTGAAGGAAACCATGGAGAGAAGCTGCAAGGTATGCGTCACAGGAGCCACTGGTTACATTGGTTCCTGCCTTGTCAAGAAGCTCTTGGACAAGGGCTACACCGTTCATGCAACTCTTAGAGATATTAGTACTCTCTTTTTCTCCCTCCCTCTCTCTCTCTCTCTCTCTCGGAGCACACATGTTGTCTTGTGAATGTTATTGAGAATTTGCATAAACTTCAAACTACAAACTAATGGTTTGGTATTACAGAGAATGAGTCCAAGGTGGGCCTTCTAAAGAGTCTTCCACATTCTGAAGGGAAACTGCTGTTGTTTGAAGCAGATATTTACAACCCAACTGAGTTTGAGCCAGCAATTCAAGGCTGTGAGTTTGTCTTCCATGTTGCTACTCCCTTGAGCCATGAAGCTGGCTCTCAGGTTTTACCCACTAATTAATTTTATCATTCTGTTTGAAAGATGGGTTCCTCGTAATATAATTTTAACATGTGTAATGAATCATATGTATAGCAGTACAAGGATACAATTGAAGCATCACTTGCCGGGTCAAAAAGCATTGCCATGTCTTGTTTAAGATCAGGAACGGTGAGGCGTCTAATCTACACGGCCTCTGTTGTCTCTGCTTCTCCACTGAAAGACGATGGAAGTGGTTTCAAGGATTTCATGGATGAAACTTGCTGGACCCCTCTAAATGATTCATTGGCATATTTATACCATGATGATTTTCATAAGGTTAGTTCCCAAGTTTTGATATATTCTTACTAAATTTGTCCCCTGTGGATATTGGATAACAATTAAAGTTGAGTCACCTCCTTGGATGCGTGTCAGATCTTCACAACCTCCTGTACAATCATTTCCCACATCAAACAAAACTATCATTTTCCATCACTTTGAGAGAGAATCTACAATCATTTCCGATATCAAATCCTGAACAACCAAGAAATCACTACTGTTTTTAAAGATAATCTAATTAATGGTAAAAATTTCATATGATCTAGTTATAAGTATATTTTCACCATTGGCTTAATTGGATTTCATAAGAGAATCTAATCAATAATAAAAAATTATGCTTAATTAAGTCATGTGAAATTATTATATGAGAGGATCAATTCTCTCAAATTAGGGCAATTTCTAATTTTTTGTATAGTTAAGAGCAGTCAGGGCAGTTCATAGGCAATATGCTGATAGGCAAATGGCGACCACGAGGGACAAGCTTAGAATATGGGGCACATGGTGAGCATATTGTTAGGTTTAGCGTTTACTCGATGGTTGGTACACATGAAAAGAGGTTTAAAAAAAAAGAAACAGAAAAGGAGAGAGAGGTAAGATAAATATTATTCAAAGAATAATAAGCTTTAAATGATAAAACAGTAGCTTTTTGCTTGAATGTAAATTTATCTGGGGACTAGGATAGAAACCACCACCATTTTTACAACATAATCGATTTTCAATCTGAATTTAGAGATGAATATGCCAATATGTTTGATTTTACGGTGGTGATCTCATTTTTGAAGGACTACACTTTTTCGAAGACATTGACTGAGAAACAAATGTTGAGCTACGGGAACAATGAAGATGGTGGGAGATTGGAGGTGGTAACCCTCCCTTGTGGGCTCGTGGGAGGGGAAAACCTTCAATCTTATATACCTGGTAGTGTGGCAGTTTTTGTTTCACAGATCACAGGAAATGTATCAACGTACAAATCACTGCAGTTCTTACAGGCTTTGCTGGGAAAAATCCCTTCAGTACATATTGATGACGTCTGTGAAGCTCACATCTTCTGCATGAAACATACCTCGATGAATGGAAGATACTTGTGTGCAAGTTCCTATATTTCATTAGAAGAGATTGCTAATCATTACATTCTACATCATCCAGAATTCAATGTGAAGCAAGGGTATGTAGCTTTTCTTTGGTTATTTGATACATTTGTTTAGCTAAGATTTCAGACTTGTTCTAGATGTAGTCTTCAGACTTCCAATTCTTCTTCTTCGTTTGCTCTTTTTTTCTTTGTTTTTTAAAGTAGAACTAACACAATGGAGTGCTGAAAGGACTAAATAGCATAAATGTTCATTTTTGGTAAATAAAATTAAGTTTTATTTCAAATTTACCCATGCCTTTTTATCAGATTTGCACATTTGCCGTGAAATATATTAAGCACAATCGAAATCATATTGGAATATGATTATTTAGTAGGAAAAAACGACATTGAATTTTTTTAACTTTAAGCTATTTATACTATATAATTCTCATATGAAAATTACATTTCAGATCCAGAGACGGGCAGAAGAAGGATATCAAGTGGGCTTCAACAAAGCTGTGTGACAAAGGATTTGTATACAAATATGACACAAAGATGATATTGGACGATTGTATCAAATGTGCAATAAGGACGGGTGAGCTCGAACCTCCATCTATACCCTCATTATAATTGAATGTACACTAGCCAGCCGTCTCGTTTCTTTTTGACTCATGTTTTATTCCAAATAAATGGAATTGTTGTAATATGAACTTCCAAGAAATAAAGAAAACACTTGAGCTGGGTTGAATACCTGGATCATAAAGGCCAAGGCTCATGCCATGTCTGCTTGTTGGACTCCTATACCATGTGAAGGTCTGTGGATCGCTTGTCGAGCAACTTGTTTTGTCTCGGAGTAAGAGGCATAAAAAGATATTTTGCTATTGAAGATGGCAAAAGAGGCACAACCTATGAGGTTGCCAAAGCCACAAAAAATAGTGATTAAGCTGATATATTAGACCGCTAAATTTTTTTAGCCATCATAACCTACTCCACCGAACCCGTGGGTTGAGGTGAGTTAAGACGGGTTGGACTAGTGGGCTAGATTTTTTTTTTTTCCATTTTCATAAATTTACACTGTTACACATGGGTTTCTTTTTTTTGGGAGTCGGACCCAGTAACCCACTACAAATACTAAAGGTGTATTTGATTTGTGAAAATATTTTTTATTTTTATTTTTTGTTTTTATTTTTTTTAAAAAAAATTCATTTTTAGATTTTCTAAATTCAGGAAATGCATTTGGTTTATAAAAATATATTCTGTTTTCAAAAAATGAAAATAATGAAAAAATATTTAGTTAGTTTGTTTTATAAAATATAATTTTTAAAATCAAATTTGAAATAACAAAATTATATTTATTATTAAATAATAAAAATGATATATATTTAATTTGTATGTTTTATTCATTTACTAAAAGTATTTATTAAAATAATTAATAACTCTATAAAATATTAAGATTAAGAATAAAACAAATTACATACTTTTAAGTTATTTTATTATTATTATCAATTATTATATTTTGATTTGTATACAGACAAATATTTAAATACTATAGTTAGTATTATTTTATTATATATACTATTAATATAAAAATATTTTATACAAATATTTAATTATATATTACCACATCAATAAAAGTGTTTAATTTAACCACATATTATTTTAAGAATCTTACAAATATAAGTATCTAACGCCTTTTTTTCCCTTTTGTTTTGTCCTTTTTTTTTCTTTTGAAAAAAATAAATAAATAATTGACAAAAATAATGGAACTAGGGTGAGAGAGGTTCGAACCCGCATTGCAAGTCTTCCAGGCTCAACACGCGACCAACTAAGCTGCCAACTCGCAGGTATCATGGTTTGTCATTAATAATATATAACAGATCTGTGCAAGAGTGTGTTCGAATTATAAAAAAACCATCCGCATAGAGAGTCGAATGCGACTCATGGAGGATGAAAAGAAAGGAGTTTCACTTATTTACCACAATGCCACCACGTTTTTATAGGAAATATTTTCAGCAATCAAATATAAAAAGATAAAAATGTGAATATGATATTTTCAAATTTTCAATTATTTTATGAAACATTTTCCGAAAATATTTTCAAAACAATTTCAACAAATATGTTTTCACCCTCATTTTCTGTTTTCACTGAAAATAAAAATAAAAATAGAAAATAGCAAACTAAACACCACCTAAGGTTTTTTCAGCCCGTGAACAGATGAGTAAATATTTCGTGAATGAGTTAAAATTTTAGTGGGACATTTTAGCCATTTACACAATAAGTGTATATATAATGGTCTGACATTTTAGCCCAGTAACCCACTATAAGTGTATAGATAATGGGTTAAAATTTAGTGGGACATTCTGACCGAAAAAAAATAGTGGGACATTGAAGCGATTTTCATGACAAATAGTAGTCTTCAAATCTAAAATACTATACAGTACCCGTGGGCTGCACAGGAAATTTTTTTAAAATTATTATTTAATATAAAATTATTTAAATTATTTTACAAGATATTAAATTATTTTTCATAGTTTTATTTTTGAACATATTTATCTTTAAACATATTTGTTATTAGTTATTGTAAAATTAAAAAAATGAATAAATTAGACACCCCTTTTAAGAGATACTTTTGTTACACAACTCCTCCCATTTTTTCAAAACATACATCATATGGCTAAACGATGAATTTTGTTAATGAATTTAATTTTTTTTAAAAAAAATTGTAGATAATCTATTTGACAATTTGAATAACTACATAATTTTTCAAAAACAATTGAATACCAATAAAATAATGAATTAGTTGAAATAATGTAACATATAAAGATATAAAGATTTTGAAATTAATTAAATTAAAATTTAGATATTGCCTTTATCTGGCTAAATTTAACATAAATACATTGGTCATGATTTGGATGATAATTATTGCAACTATTTTACATTATAACAATAATATTTATGTATATTATGATTATCCAACAATTGTGCATAATTATTTGCCTTATGAATTTTGAAATTAATCAAGACAAATTATTGATATTGTGTTTATCAAGTTTAATTTAACATATATTGAACCACTATATAATATAACTATATTAAAATATTACAAAATATTATATAGTATATATCTAAAAAAAATAATTGAAATCACTTTAATTGTCCTCAAGATTTTTATTTTGTCAAGTTTATATTAACGCATATAGCTACATTTTTTTTATAAATTAAATTAAATAATATTAAGATATTGATTTTCCTAAATAAAACACTCCCAAATATGGTGGTTATAAAATTAATTTTATTAATGAGGTTAAGTTTAAACAATGAAGGTAATTTATTTGACAATTTGATTAACCACATAATTCTTTAAAAAACAATAAAGATTTTGAATACCCAATAAAATAATAAATTAGTTGAAGTAATATAATATACAAAGATATAAAGATTTGAATCTAATTAAATCAAAATTTAGATATTGTCTTCATCAGGATAAATTTAGATATTTGCACTTTTATAAAATAAGCGAGTAATATAAATATTTTAAAGAAAATATATACATATTCTGTAACATGATTAAATCATATTAAGTTAAGATTTTAAAGTTATAACTACAAAATAAAGATATAAAACACTTAAAAGTAAAGAAATATTGCATGAATATATAGCAAAATTATATTTATTAAATGTATTTATACGTTACTAAAAGTAAAAATATTTGATAATTTTATTAAATATACATATAAATACTATTAGAATTAATGTATATGACTAAAAGTGTATTTGTTTTAGCTTTTAAAAAGAGTTATTATAAAACATGAACTTTTGATTTCCTATACACTATGCACTATGATTATTTTAAAAAAATCATATTTATTTCCTATTCACTATATATATAATGTTGGTGCGTGTTTAAATGAAGCATGTATTGAACTAAAATATTTTCCTTTGCACATAGTTGTTTCACTTATGCTACTCCTCTTCTGTTTATTTTTCTTCAAATTCAATAAATACTTAAAATATGAATTCATAAATTTTTTTCAAATGTGAATATATTAATTTTTAAAAAAAATCTATTCATTATTTTTTAATCACTGCATTAATGATAAGATATAAGAAATCTCTGCAAATATATAAAAATTAATTGATTGAAAATGTATTTGATTTTGTACCAAAAAGCATATTTTGGACAGGCATAAATTAAGAGAAAATTGAAAATTTTGAATTTTAGAAAAGAAAAAAAAAGTTGTTAATGAATGGGTGGAGAAGCCTAAATTTGGTATTGTAGATATTTAATGCAAGTCTTGGAAAATGACAAAAATAAAAAGATATTAAATTGAGAGTATTAATTGAGAGACTTTTGGTATCCGGAATATAAAAAGTCATAGTATTACTTTAAGATATAGATATATAATATGATATGAAGTTTGTAGGTGGCAAGTCAAATACTTTCATTAACATGGTAATATATGTCACAACATATTTGGAGGGTGTTGCGACGAGAGGCAATAAAAATATTGAAAAAAATATTTAATGGAGTCGCCACCAATTTTTATTATGGGAAAAAATCAAAAAAAAATTTTAATTTCACAAAACTGATCTTTTAATGTGATTGAGTTCAAGAGACCAATTATACATAGGGAATGGTGAAAATTTAATCTCACTATATTCTTAATATATCTATTTTATAACGATTACCTTAGAGCTTATTATGCAAATTAATAAATAACTATAATAATGCTTTTTTCCCCTTAAGAATATAATAATTATTTACAAAGAACATAAATGTAAAATTAATATAACAATTATTTACAAAAAAAATTAAAATTAATATGATATTTACAAAAGGAAAGCAAAATTTTAAAAAATAATTTTGGCTTGACTTGTACTCCTACATCTCCTTTTGTGCAATAAGAAACTCAAAATTACATAGTTCTTGTAGAAAATAATTGTGTATTAGATTGATTTTATTTATGAAAAGATTCTCTTTATAAAAAAAGAGACAAATCCACTTTTGTACAGGATTTAGGATAGCCTAAACTATACAATAAATCCTTACAATTCTTACAATCCTTTATGATGACCAAACCAAACATCAATGTTGTATGTTTGTTTTGTGGAAAAA
Source organism: Pterocarpus macrocarpus (assembly GCA_031439585.1). NCBI lineage: Eukaryota > Viridiplantae > Streptophyta > Magnoliopsida > Fabales > Fabaceae > Pterocarpus > Pterocarpus macrocarpus. Next base: position 1,963,672 of record CM062515.1, on the reverse strand, counting down.
AATTATAAAAAAGATTTTTTTATATTTTTATTTTATCAAAAAAAATTTATTGCTAAGAATCATAAAATAATTTAAAACTCAATTTTTTTTTTAATTTTTCATTTTATCTTTTTTAGTCTTCTTATTACTTTTTGGCATACACATAAAAATTTTTCATTGTTTCAAGAAAAAAAAAGTCTAACCAAACAAACCCACACAAATGAAGAATTAACCAAAGAATAAAAAATAAAAAAAAAGTTCAGCACACATGAAGAGAAAAAGAAATAATTAACCCCAAAAACCTCTCATACTTATAGCAAAAGATACAATACAATAAGAATAAAAGTAAGAATGCTATGCAATAACATATACTATGAACTTTTTGGATTGTATTTTTTGATTTTCCCTTTTATGCATTACATATAAATACTATGAGAAGATGAGATATGCTTGACGATAACAAATAGATAAAAGTGATCGAAAAAAAATGAATTAACAAGATAAAGAGCTACTAATCTTTACGGTAAAAACTGAGTTATGGACCCAGAGATTTAGCTTTACAAGAACAAAGAAGATGACTAAGAACATTATAATAGCATTTGATACTTGAATAAGGATTGATAGAGAGGATAGGAGCTGATAGTTTTTTCTGATTTCTGATTATTGTTGATGATTCTCCTTATTGTTGATACTTGATGTCTATTTATAGATGCTTGGGGAATGAATAGAATTAATGACAAAATAATCTAAATGATGCTGATTGTGAGATTTGATTTGATTAACACGAATTAAAACCAATTAAAAGATGCTAATTAACACAAATTGACAAATTAAGATATGCTAATTGACACAAATTGACAAACCAAGATATACTAATCGACACTAATTGACAAATTAGGGTTTTCTAATTGACACTAATTGATAAATTAAAATATGTTGATTGATACTAATTGATAAATTAAAATATGCTGATTTACACTAATTGAAAGTAAATGAATGCAATCTTTATTTTTATTTTTATTTTGGACTAAGATGCTACCTGGATTTAGACTAAAAGATTGAATTTTTTTTTTATTTTTCTTGTTTATCTTTTTTTTTTGGTTTCTTTTTGTCTTTTAATTTTTTTAATTTTTACATTTTTTAATTTTATTTTATTTTTATTCTTTACTAAAAGATTAGGACAAAATATAGCATTCACAGTTGTCCTTCTTTACTTGTTTCTTACTAGAAAATATAAAATCGTAGGTTTTGATATTTTAGTGGTAAGGAACTAGTAAAGATATGAACACATATTTTTGTCCGAACAAGGAAAATGATGGTTGTAGATGCCTTGCAAAAATGAAATGCAACACTATGGAAGAAATGCAGCTTTGCAAATGAAATGCAGCCTTGTGGCCTTTTGGATGAAATGTAGTCTTGCAGATGAAATGAAATGCAACTTTGCAACCTTACGAAAGAAGAAATGAGCCTTGCGATCATGTGAATAAAATGCAGCCTTATAGCCTTGCGAATGAAGCCTTATGGCCTTGCAAATGCAATACAACCTTGCGGCCTTGTGGATGAAATGCAACCTTATGACCTTGCGAATGAAATGCAACATTGTGGCTTTGCGAATAAAATACAGCCTTGTAGATGAAATGAAATGCAATCTTACACCCTTGCAAATGAAATGCAGTATTGTAGTCTTGTGAAGCGATGTAGCCTTGTGAATGAAATGAAATGAAATGTAGCCTTGCAACTTTGTGGATAAAATGCAGCCTTACGCCCTTGCGAATGAAATGCAACCTTATGGCTTTGCGAATAAAATGCAACCTTGCAGACGAAATGAAAGCAACCTTGCGGCCTTGCCAATGAAATTGAGCCATGCAGATGAAATGAAATGCAGCCTTATGACCTTGTGGATGAAATACAGTCTTGCGGCCTTGCAAATGAAATAAAATGCAGCCTTACGGCCTTGCAGATTAAATGCAACCATGCGGCTTTGCGGATGAAATGTAGCCTTGTGAATGAAATGCAACCTTGCGGTCTTGCAGATAAAATGCTACTTTGCAAATGAAATGATATGCAACCTTATGGCCTGGTGGAAGAAATCAGTGAGAAATGAAATATAGCCTTACGGCTTTGCAGATAAAATATGGCTTTGTGAAAGAGAAAATGTAGCCTTGCAAAAGAGAAAATGTAGTCATGTGGATGAAAGAATACAGCCTTGCGAAAAGTATGCAAAAGGTAATGCTTTGCATGCAGAAATTATGCGAAAGAGTAAACACCTTATAGTACAAAAAGTATGCGAAAGTAAAATAATGATGATAATTATTAAAAGTAAAATGGTGGTGATAATTGTTAAAAAGTAAAATGATGGTGATAGCTGCAGAAAAATAAAGTGATGGTGATAATGTAGAAAAATAAACTTATGATGATAATTGCTAAAAGTAAAATGATGATGATAGTTGCAAAAAAAATAAAATGATGGTGATAATTGTTTAAAAGTAAATGATTCATGATATAGGATATTTACAAAAAAGTGATGATTTCTAGTGATTGTTGAAAGTGAATGATGCGGTATTTACAGAAAAGGAAATGACTTGTAGTAACTATTGAAAATGAATGGTCCATGGCATGTAATATTTACAAAAAAGGTAGATGACTTGTGATGAAAAAGGTAAATGCCTAAGGATGATGATGTGACAATGATATAATGAATGATGACATAATTTTGATAATGTATAAAAATTGAATGATTAATGATGATAAAAAAACTTTACAAACAAAATTGTCCCAATTTGTGAAATGATATGAAAAGTGAATGATATGGTGGTGATGATATGAAGAATGAGATAGTGAAAATGACATGTGTATTGACTACAAGACCTAGATGATTTGATTGTGTAGAAGACGAATGACTTTACATAAGGAGAAAGAAAGAAAAAAGAAAAAAAATTGCCCTAGTTTCCAAATATTGCTTTTTTGGGAAAATCCTTGTCAGATCCGAGTAAGTTTTTCCATTTGAAAAGCCATTGCATTTGACTACTCTTGTGAACTATTTATCTCATCCTCCTTTGTTTGACTCCATTTTGACTTCTAATGTGTGGCCTTGCATGTTAAAGAGCCACTACATTTGACCTCTCTTATAATTGCTTGTCCCATGAGTTTATGTTTTGACCTCCATTTTCAATTGATTCATGGTCTTGTCATGCTTTTGATTTTTCCTTCTTTTTTTTTTTATTTTGTTCTAACTTTTACCTAGACCACTATTTCTTATTTTCGATCTATCAATCCCTTTTTTTTTTTAATGCTCTAATTTTTTCCTAAATCGCTCTTTCGGATTTTCAATCTAACAAGCTCTTTTTCTTTTCTTTTCTCTCTTTCTTTCTTTCTTTCTTTTTTGCTCTAACTTTTGCCTAAACCGCCATTTCGGGCTTTTAGTCTAGCAAGCTTTTCTCTTTTTTGTTTAATAAATTTTTTACCATTGTATTGTAAATTCTAAATCTAATGTTTTGATTATGCATGATTAAAAGAGAACATATGAACCAAGCAAAATGCACTTTTTGATGATGTATGTATCTGAAAAAGAGAGAGAGAGAGAGAGAGAGAGAAAGAGAAAGGGGAACAGAGAATGAAAGTAAAAGGAAAAATAAAAGAATAAGACAAATTTATTAAGCTGAAAACTGGAAGTATTTATAAGATATAGACAAGTATGAAGAGATAAATGGAATACAAAAAGGTTGAAAAGACTTCCAATGCAAAATTCACATAATTAACCCAGTTCATTGATTCAGTTACATCAGACTTGAACTTATGACTAGGACTATGATCCCCTGCTATGCGGCAAACAAATATGTCTTTGATGGTTGACTCCTCATGACTCTTTTTTTATCCTCCGTCATTAAATTGCCCCAATTTAGTATTCGTCTGATACTTCTTGTTCATGTACCATTTTGTTTAGCTTCTCAAGTGATACACCTTTGCCTAAGTTACCTTAGTAATATTTTGTTGCTTTAACTTTTGCCTAGGTCGCCCTTTCAAGTTCTCAACCTAGCAAGCACCTTTTTTTTTCGTTTTCTTTTTTTTTGGTTTGGCTCTAATTTTTGCCTAGATCATTTTTACATTTTTGATCTAGTGAGCCTTTTTTTTATTTTTAATTTTTTGGGCTTTAACTTTATCCTAGACCAACCTTTTGAGTTTTTTGATCTAGCGAGCCATTTCTTTTTTCTTTTTCTTTTTGAAACATTTTTCATTGCACTTGACTAGCTTGTGCAATGTCTTGGTTTCCTTCTTGAGTTAGGAAGTCATCTAGCTAAAATATCTAAGCTAGAGTGCTTTCCCATCGTCTTTGATATATTTACCTATGGCAGATCAATGTTTCTTCTTAATCAAATTCAACTCTTTGGGTGTTCTTGCCTTCATAAAACGAACATGAAATTACCCTAGTTGATGATTAGATTGGACTGACTGGGACAACATTTTGCTCTCTAGTTACAATAACCTTGCTATTTTGTCACAAAGTTCAATATCCCAACAAATTATTTGCATAGCTAAGGATCTTGATCACGTTCATGCCCATTGTAATAGAAGAATCAATTAATGGATTTTTCATGATTATTCTCATGAGACAAAGATTCCAAAAGAAAGAAGTGATCTTGTAAAGGGTGCAAAAGAAAGAGAAGTGTATAGATAAGACATGAAAGATAATGTGTTGGTTTGAAAAAAGAAACTATGCATAATCATTTCATTATTTTAGTGGATCTCAAATACAAAACAAAGTTAATAAAAGCCTATTATTCAACATTCAAGATACATCAAGTCAAATCAAGATTTACATCCCGAATGATCTAATGTCTTTTCATTGTAATGAACACACCTCTTTATATCTTTCCAAGCTTTAATGGACTCATCAAGATTGAGTACTGCAGCTTCTGCCAAAGGCTGGGAACAGCTTCCAAATATGCACTCTCAACTTTCAAATATGCAGGATCTTTTCTTCAGTGATTCCTTGGGTCGTCTCCTTTTCTTCTAATTTTCTTTCTTCATCCTTAACTCTTTTGCTCTTTTTTCTTCCTTTTTTTGTTTGCTCATGACTCTCAAACACTGCTACTTGGATTGAACAAAGTTTTCCTTGGGTCAGCAATGTTTAGAAACAAAATGGTGCACCCTCTTTTCAATGTTATTTTCCATAAAAAAAAATGAAATGAGAGAAGGTGTATGATATGTATGAGTAATATGGAAGAGATAAAGGAAAATGCAGATTAGATGAATTCTTCCTAAATGATTATTGATGTGTACTATTATGTATGAGAAAGACGAGGAAAAAAGAGTGCATGCTATGAATGTTTAAGGTTATAAGAAAAATGCATGTTAAATCAAATTTTTCTTTTGCTTTTTAATGCACGTCATGAGTGTTTGAGGGCATAAGAAAAATGCATGTTATATGGACTTTTTTTGTTTTTTAATGCATGTCATGAAAGGAAAATGTATGTTGTGAATGATTTTTTTTTTTTTTGGCTTTTTCTTATCTATGCATGTCATGAATGGATGGAAGCGGAGGAAAGGAAAAATACAAGTTCGAAGAGTTTTTTTAATTTGTTTTTTTTTTTGTATTTCTATGCATGTGATGAATATATGAAAAAGGATAGAGGAGAAGGAAATGCATGTCCAATGATTTTTTTTTTCTATATATGCTATGTTGCAAGCTAATAAATGCATGGAAAGGATCGAAAGGGAAGGGAAGAAAAATGCATGTTCAATGAGTTCCTTTTTTATTTATTTGTGCATACAACAAAAGAGAAAGATACAAGGTGGTGAGTTTATCACTTTTTACTTTTTTAACACTCATCACCTTGCATTTTTGTCTCTTATAATGTATCTAGAACAAGTCACCAAAATTAGTATAAATAACATTTTTGTTATTAAAAAAATATTAAGTTTTATTTCAAATTTACCCATGCCTTTTTATCAAATAAACACATTTGCCATGAAGTATATTAAGCACAATTGAAATCAAATTTGAATATGATCATATAGTCTCAACTCTTACAGGGGAAAAATTGATTTTTTTTCTTACTGTAAGTTGTTTATACTATATAATTCTCATTTGAAAATAACATTTCAGATATGGAGATAGGTAGAAGAAGGATATCAAGTAGGCCTTAACAAAGCTGTGTGATACAAATATGACACCAAGACAATACTGGATGATTGTATCAAATATGTAGGAAGGATGGGTGATCTTTAGCCTTCATTTATACCCTCATTATATCTGAATGTACACTAGCCAACCGTCTCATTTATCCATGCTTTATTTTGTTAAAATAAACAAACTCATTCCAATTTCCAAATAAAAGGAATTGTTGTAATATTTTTTTTTTGGGTCAGGGAGGGGGGATTGTTTGTTTTTGTTGGGGGGGGTGGGGCCATGGGGCTCTGCCCCTTTAGTGAGTCGAACTTGTGCCCTCTATGCACCTACTTTTTAAGGGCAGGGAATTAAACCACCTGAGCTGGCCCTCGGGTGTGGAATTGTTGTAATATGAACTTCCAAGATATAAAACAAATGAGCTAAGTTGAAAACCTGGATCTTAAAGGCCCAAGGCTCATGCCATGTCTGCTTGTTGGACTCATGTACCATATGAAGGTCCAAAACACCTGCAACGTGTTGAGGTTGTCCCAATTTGATGGAATTTTGCTATGATGAACAGATGGATCACTTATTTTAAAACTCGGGGTAAGAGACATAGGCAGATACTATATATTTTGCTATCTGATCAAATTCAAGGCTTGTTCTTACATGGGACTTGTTGCTTAAGGACCAACGTGATCCAGGTAATCAATTGGTAAATTGAAGGGGTGTATTCATACACCCTCTTTCATATAATGTATTGTAATATTTTTTTGGTTTAGTCAAATTGAAAAAAAAATTATGGTTAAATGCATTTTAGAAATGATAAAATTTTTCATGTGTGATTTTGAAATTAACTGAAATTTTTTAGATATTACATAAATAAAATTTGGTATCTTTTAGTATTACATGGATAAAATCTGGTTACTTATAAAATATAAATAATATCATATAGATAAAATATTATCACTTCTGATATGATTAATTTTTATTTATATGATCCTATAAATAAATAAATTTTTTGGGGTATAGTACAAAAAAAAAATCTAATCAATTTTAAAATGTATTTAATCATAATTTTTAATTTAGCTAAACTTAAAAAAAAATTACAATGCTCCATATCAAATAGGGTGTATATACACCCTTTTAATCCACCACTAGATATCTGGACCACCAAAGTCACTAACTAAACCAGGACCATGTTTGAAGCCTCCCAAACTCAAAAAGGGAAGGGCACCACGTTGTTTTATGTTGCACACGACAATGCCGAGGAAGACGGAGGCCATTTTGTCGTGCGGATAATAACAAAGGATTTGTGGAGCCCGAGAGTCTTGGGCTACATTGCCCAGATTTCAGTATCGAGACCTTGGGCTTACTGGTTGAATGCGAGTTCAATATATTAGTTCTAGTGTGAGTAATTGACCAAAAACACAAGTACGGACAATATGTGTTGATGTTAGCATTACCGTTATTTAAAGTGAAGATCTTGGTGCAGAGGCGTTAGCTCATATGGCAAGCCTTAGGCCTTATTAAGACACACCAGCACATGGAGCCATGTTCGACTCCTCCAAGGGTCAGAGACCCCATAACCCCCCCTATAGACCAAACAAAAAAAAAAGTTAACATCTTGGCAAAATAAGAAAATAAGAAATTATTTACTCTTAAGGTGTGTTTGGTTGGAGATTAAAATGGGGTGTAAAATTTGATGGATGAGTTTCAAGAGTAATTTTATATTTAAAGTTAATCTATAAAATTTTATCTTTTATTTTTACTCCTATACCAAATATGTTCTTAAATTAATAACTTTTATTATGTATGAATCTCATTAAATAATCTAATCTAAAAGTAAATAACATCTCACTTGTGCAAAGATTGGCTGTGACAAGAAATTGATCAATGATGTGTTCTTGCATGACATTTTTAGATGTCAAATAAGATACTTAAAAAGTATGGGGCAAACATTCTTAAAGATAGGGTTTAATAAGGTGGAATTTGATTAAAACACTTTATATTTAAAAACACGTTTAATTCTTTTAAGGTGTCCTATTTAATGTTTACTTTTTTTTATATATAAACAATTCTCTTATATTGTTAAAAATTAAAGATGTTTGACGTAGTGTATGTAGAAGATTAAACCATTTAAGAAATATGACCGCTGACGCTAATTCTATGAAACATGATGGATACATATTTGTACAATCATCTTATATCTGCATATTTCAAATAATTTGCTAAATTAACTTTATTTTTTACACAAGTACATTCTAATTCTAGTGCATCGGCAGATATGGGAGATGTAAAATTACAGATGTTGTATAGTTAGCATTTGTCTAATTCTTTTTCCTTTGCTTGGTGAAATGATGCATTGATCAGTGATCACAACTCTAGACAACAAATACAAGGCAAAAATCCATCCATTTCACAAATTCTAGCCCTAACTGAGCCAAAAGAAGACATATGAATCAATTACAAGAGAAGCAAGAAAAAACAGAAGTAGACTACAAAAGTTACAAATTATTTCCGCATTACATCCTAGGTAACATACAGGAAAACTCTCTAAACTAGCATCATGATAGGGTGGTTTCATTGCCATGATTTATCAACATGACATATGATGCCCATGATCGTCCTTCCCTTTGTGCTGCTAGTCAGGATCTACAACTCAACAGTTAATCGGACAGAGACTAGCTGCGTGTTTACATATGCTTATTCTAGGTTCACAACAGCTTATAATCAAAAGTTTCCTAAGACAGCTTTTGAAAAAAAACAAAGAAAGCTATTATTTCCCAGGAAAAAAAAAAAAAGAAGTTACCAAACATGCCCTATGTTGTTTCTTACACTATCTTGGTGGAAGCGGGAAAATTTATGAAGAAAAATATTCAGGGATGTTGAAAGGGAAATCAGTATCGAAATCCCCTTTATCAAGCAAGATATCCAAATCCAGTATTGGGGAATTGGTGACCGAAGTTGGTGCCGAAACTATCTCAGTGATATCAGATTCTGAGGTTTGCACGTTTTGGACTAGTCCCGTGCTGTCCATTGACATACAGAAAAGGTTTGATTCTGAAGTTTCTGGTGATATAAATGCAGAAGAAAAGCTTTCCATGAAATGGTTTTCCATTATGGTATCAGATAAGAAGTTGTTTTCATCGTTTTCTGATCCCATTGATGGAGAAAGGAAGCAAAACCATGGGAAGATATCCTCCTTGGTGTTGGTTTCCAAGTCCTCTGATTTAACCTCAAGCGTTGATTCAAAAGTGAAAATTCCTTCTGGGAGTTGTTCCATTTTTTCCTGTTTTGGTTGATTGTTTTGATCTTTGTGGAGTTGATTCTCTCCCACACCCATCTTTATTTTTGATGGGAATGCTCTGTTTAGATGCTTAGCTTGCATGCATGTGTGTCTTCCTCTGTAGGTCACCTCAATTATTGTTGGGTCTTCATCTGACCTTTGAACCTGCTTCGTTGCAAGGCACCCTTGAACATTTCTATGTGTGCATCTGTAATATCCTCTGCAATGCAAAAACACTAGTTTCAATATTTCGGAACCTCAGAAAACAATTTTTTTTTTTTTAAATATAAAATCAGATCAGCTAACATAGTATGGTCTAAATAGCAGATAAAGATGTTAATAGAAGCTCCTTGGATTTTAGTTGTTGTGAAGGCTGTATAGTATAGTGTATGTCCAAAAATAAAGAATGAGAAAAGGGGTATTAGTGTCCTATTCTTAATTTCTTATGGCTCATTCTGTAATTGTGAATTCGACAGCTTTATTGCATTTAATGCTGAAAGGGGTATATGAGCTGCCATTGCCAAACCTAAAGGACCAACATGACAATCCAATGTACGAACGCATTGTGCATCCCTTCTTGCCTAACTCAAGTAACCTCAAGAGTAATGTAACTCAGTGCATTTATCAGAAAGCAGTAATTCTGCTGAATTGAATCTAGTTGAAACTGAAATGGTCCTTTCTTTGGATAAGTTTACAAAGTCATTTTAAAAGCTCTGGCACTAACTAAAACATGCTCCTTTGTCAAATAAGCTAGAGGGTTGAAACTTTTGATAATGCTAATTATACTTGTTTAATTCATAAGAAGAATTTAAATCAGAGAAAAAAAAATAGCTTCTAACCTTGGAAACTTAGCTCCAAGAATATCCTTTTGCCCATATTTTCTCCAGCTATATCCATCATCCAGAGACCCCTCCACTCCTGTTTTAGAGCAGGTCTTCACTTGCTCTGTCCTTCTGGGCATGGTCTTTCTGCACCCCACAAATTCAAAGAAATTGAAATCAGATCACGAGTCTCCAGCACTTGACAATTCACAAAAAACAAGAACTTGGTAACCTCTGGCATTACCTTTTCTTGAAGGCATGTTTGTGCTTGAATTCTTCGTCCATCACCTCACTTCTGGGGCTCCCATTTGTTGAAGAACAATGGGAATTAGTGGCCTTAATCTCTCCCACATTAGACTCCCAGTTCAGCATGGTGAGCGCTTTCTTATAGGTGGAAAGTATCTTCTCAATTAATAGTTCATTGGTTTCATGGGATGATGGAGAAGAAGAAGAAGAGACCAGATGGTTACATAGCTGCTTTGCTAGCTCCTTCCCTTGGATTAGTTCATTGATGAGACTAAGTTGCTCCTCATTGATGGTGTCTTCCATTTTGTGCTACAGGAATGGAATTACTCTACCACTTTTGGTTGCAGCTAAGGGCTTGAGTTTACTATGAGCACTGCACAGCTGAGAGACTGAAAAGTATTGAGCATTCAAGGATTGGTTGCTGAATTGCTGTTAACAAGGAACTTGAACACTGATAGAAAATTATCCAATTGAGATGCTGAATTGCCAAATGGGTGAGTGAAATGCTAGTAAAGGTGGATGAGAGTGGAGTGAAAGGTGCATGTAGGGGAGGGTGTGAGCTGTATGGTGCTTAGTGGAGGAGATATAATATAAGGCACAACACAAGTGAGAGAGTGAAGCTGAGCGTTAAATAGATAAAATTAAGGCCTTTGCTCAGCGAAGGTGAGACGAAAAGGGGTATAAATAAGGGTGTGAATATATAGAATAATGGATAGAACTACATATATTTGACTGGCCAAAGTGAGTGAGTTTTTCCACAAAAGTGGGTCCTGATCGTGGGCCATGACCATATACTATTACTACTGGAGTATGGAGAGTAAGAGTGATATCCATGCATTTGATGACCATTTCAAACCCCTTGGATGGGTCAACACTGAAGACAAGTGAAGGAGAGGGTACACGCGTAGCGGAATGGACCTAGCAACAACGCGGAAGGAGGACTGAAGGTTCTTGTTTGCATGCTCATATTTTCTATTCTTGACATCTCTGACTTTCCAATAAGGTTTCTCTTTCGTCCTCTCTCTCAATTGAACATAAGTGTTACTTGTACACGCCTAAGCGACAAAATTCTCACATGCATTGATTCATTAGTTATCAAATCAATTTATTAATTATTTGCCCATACTTACAAATATAATAGGAGATAATTGATTTGCTATTTATCTAACAAATTTATATAATTAACAATATCAATACGGTTGTGTTGTTTTTATTAAAAAAATCATTTTTTAATTAAAAAATACTTCTAATATATTTGGATAAAATTTTTTAAATAATTAAAATAAAAATTAATTTTTAATTTTTTTAATTATATAAAAAATTAAAATTTTATAATTATTTTTTCTAAAAGTTAAAACCAATGTATTAACTTTTTAAAAAATAATTAAAATCTCAAAATTAAAACTCAGAATTAATTATAAATAGTTAAGTAATGAAATTGATTTAGTAATTGATTAATATGAGAATTATGTGATTTTAGTCCACATGGAAGTAAGATTTATTGATTTTCAATAGCATTTACTAGGGATGTCAACGGGGCACTACCCGTGGATAAGTATTCCACCCCATCTCCTATCTCATATTTATATGGGTATTTATTTTTGACTTTTTTATGAATTTATGAGTATTTATAAATATTTATGGATACCCATTAAAATATTAAAAATTCAAAAAATTTAAATTAAATATAAAAATTTTAATATCATAAAATACTTAAAATAAATATAAATAATAATTTAATTCCATAAGTTGAATTCCAATAACTTAAGATATTTAAAATAAAATAAAATATAATAATCTAATTCTATAATTTAAATTTTAATAACTTAAAATACTTAAAATAAAAATAAATACATAATAATAATCTAATTATTAATTCAATATATAATAAATATAAATAAATCTAACTTTTAAATTTAAATCTTAATACAATCAATTTAAATAATAATAATATTAACTTAATTAAATTAATAATTTAAAAATAAAATAATAATTTTATATTAAATACCCATAAATATGAAAATAATAATTCCTATCCTATCTCATTTAATATACAAATATTTAAAATCTCTATTTTTATTATTCATAAAAATAAAATATTCCCCCAATGTCTGCCTCATTATGAGTATTATCCACGGGCGAGTTTTTTTTTTTTTCACACCCGTAATTACACTTATCATTGACAGAAGGTGACGATGTTGATATGGTACTGTGGCATCACAGTGCTTACGTTGAAGTGGATGGTTATCCGTTCCAATTTGAGTTTCACCTTCTCCTTGACCCTTGCTTCGGTTGGCGTCTGTCATATAATATAGGAAAAATTACATTTTATTTTTTTGAATAATAGGTTATTTTAATTTTTAAATTTTAAAAATATATAAATTAATATTTTAAATTTTTATAAATATATATTTTAATCAAAATAAATATATTATATATCCTAAAATTTAGATTATATATAAATTAATTTTTTGAATTTTTTTAAATATATAATTCGATATCTTAAATTTTTTTAAATATGTGATATTTTTATTAATAATTAATAAAAATTTAATAAAAAAGCCAATTTATATATTTAGAAAAATTTAGAAAATTAATTTATATATTTTTAAAATTTCAAAATTAAAGTATATATAATTTATCATTTGGAAGAATAATGTACAATTTTACCGGAGATATAATTTGTAGGGTTAAGCTAGTGAAGCAAAGAGGTGCTGTTATGAATTCTTGAATTCAGTAACATAACTTATCTGTGCACTGAATAATAAGTTAATGCATTAGATCTAGTAAACAATAGAATGTTACATATATATGCGCGTGTTTTCCTTAGAACGCGTTTGTGCTTCAAAAATTAGTGAATTATAGGATGTTTACTTTTAAATATGGATATTAAATTCTCACTTTCTTTTTATTTGTTATAGTCAGTTACTTTATTTTAATTATTTAATTAATATTAAGTTTCCAGTTTTATGGATACCGAGTTTTGAGTTCAAAATCAGGCTTTACACTAATAAATATTAATATATAAATATCGGGTTCTAAGTTTCAAGTTGGATCTCACATTGATAAAAATATATAGATACTGAGTTTTGAGTTAAATATTGACAATAGGTTATCTGATACCAATTTGATGGATTATAATATTCTAATATTATGTATTAATATATTAAATTTATTCTATTATTCTGTAAATGGCTTTAGATTAACGATTTAATTTTAAATGAGTATTTAATATTCATATTTTATGGTGAACATTCTAAACATTACCTGCAAAATTATATGACTAACACTTCTGCGATGCTCACAAAATTCTTTCAAGTATTAATGCTTATAAAATTTTTGTCCGTATATCTATTTATTAGAAAATCTCATATTAAAAGATGAAAATTTTAGTTAAATTAATGAAAAGTTTAAATATCATATCAACAAATTTTTTAATGTGAATAAATATCATATCATAATTATAAGTTATTATATATAATTGGAAAATTTTCAGCCAAACACTATTCCCATATAATATCTCCCACTTAATTTCGTAGAGGAATGTTCAAATTCTCAATTAGATTTTTTACTAATTTAATAGAATCTTTAGATTTTAACGCATGATTTTTTTTATAAATTTGTATACAGATGATTTTTTTTTTTCAGCATGGATACTTTTTTATTTTTGGAGCACGTGGCTCCAACGAACTTATGTTACTTTATAGAATAGCTTATATGATAATTTAATTAATATAAATCAAACCACTTGAAAAATAAACATTGAAGAATGGCAGTGGCAGTGTCAGGCCTAAATCTTATTTTATGACGTTAAAATGCAAGTTGACAGCAATTTGATTATTATAAGAATTTTATTATTCTTAATTCTATTACTATTATTATATAAATATTATCTAGAAATATGAAATATTTTATTCTATAGAGATATAGAATATTAAGTGTTCTATAATAGAAGATTATCAAATAATGAATTGTGCTCCTTCCTATTTCTTTCTTTATTCGCTTTCTGCTACAGTAAGCCGCCATTGCAACAGATCGCGCTCGCACAAGCTAATTGGGTCAGAAGAAAAATGATTTTTGTATATATTATTTTTTGATATTTTTAGATATTTTTATTTTATTTTTCTCCTTTTCTCATTTGTTTTTTAATTCTTTCTTTTTTTTTCATAATTTATTTTTTAAAATTGTGAATAAGTGTCTAAATATTCCTATTAAAATATAGTGCAAATAACACTCTTCTTGTTTCAATGGAATTATTTCTCGTTGCAGTTCTCCAGCGCGCTCTCCAAAACGCGTTCGTGCATCAAGTTAATGATCGCTGAGCCTCAAAGGCCAAGACTACAAGTTTTATTTCTAAATTTAAAAATGTGAATAATAATACCATTGAAAAAATGTTGAATAATTATCTTCCATTCGAAGTTGAATGATTGACTGTATTGGTAAAGAAGAGTTAAAAAACAAAAAAGTTATCATACAGGCCTATATTTTGAATCGTACATTTGCATTAATTGAAAGATTTGCATTTGGATTAGCTGAAAAAAAGTGTAAAAAAATTATGTTAAAAAATTAATTATATTTTAAGTTTAGTCAGTATATATTAATAATATAAAATTTTTTTATATTATTATTAAATTATATATTTATATTTATAAAATTTTTAAAATAATAAATAATTGAATCAAATATTTTATACTGATAATACATATAAATTAAAGACTTAAATTTATTATATTTAGAGATGTTAATTCATAATTCGTTCTAAGATAAAAGTTTTATTTAAATTATACAAAAGGAATTATTTTTATATATTAAAATATTATATATATATATATATATATATATATATATATATATATATATATATATATATTTATTTATTTATTTATTTATTTAGTGTAAAATAGTATTTGTCTTTTCCAGCTGTGAAATAATCACAATATATCATAAGCAATATATACTCAAATCACCATTGAAAGAAAAGGCATTTTTTTTTTCATATATGAATCACTAATTACAAATCAATTTAAATCAATAATTACCAATCAAGTTCAGACGCTGATACCAACACATATTTAGTGACATACCAAAAACAGATTTTAACAAGGAAACAAGCTATTATTCAAGATAAACACGACTCTCAATCACGCTAAATTTCTCGAGGCAATTTTCTACCCCCGGGCCAGTGCGTTTGAAAAAGAGAAACAGCATTTATTTAGTGGAATTGAGTTGAGTGATCATTTTTACGTCTAATCATTTGGGACTTAAGATTTAGTTATAGGAAAGGATTTAAAAAATCTTTATACTATCATCCAATTATATGTTATTACATTAGTAAATATTGTTAAATTTGACACCTATTATTTGAATAATTACACAAATGAAAAAATGTAATTAATTGATTATATAAAAAAAATTTATATTATTAGTACATTATAATTAAACCCTATACGAAATAAATGTATTTATTTTTTTATTAACATATAAAGCTTAAAAAGAATATAAAAAAAGAGTCGCATCTGATTACAAAATATACATAAGTTAAAAGTTTTATTAACAAATTCTTTAGTCTTAGCATTTTCTCATAAAAAATAATTCTATTTAACTTTTTTAAGAGAAAGAAGAAGGTGCCAGCTACCCCACTAATAAAATGTTTGATAAGTAGATGCTAGAATTTATGATCAAATTCAGCCTTCACTTCTCTTCCTCCCTCCAGTATGAGTAAATAAATTATTGGTTAAAATTTAAAAGTTTTTTTTTGGTCGTGAAAATTTAAAATTTTTGTCAAATCTATTATCTCTAGTAAAATAGACTGGAAAGATTTTGTGGATATGAGCCAAATACAATACGGATTTAATTTTCATGCAATAGAAAGAATAGTTTTATTTGTACTTAATTTTAAAATTCATTTTAAGGGACACACTAAGATATCCCATAATTATTGATTTTCTTAAAATGAGTCCTAAATTTGAGTACAAATAACATTTTTGGTGTAAAAATTTTGTATGCTATTATCTAATCATATATGCCCATATTAATAAATATGATTGACTCTTATACTTACTATTTGAATAATTATGCAAATGGAAGTATTTGATTGAATAATATTAGTCAATTTAGAAAATTAATTTTGGCAAGTATACCAGGTCATAAGTAATAACAAATGAGTAAGTATCGTTCCCACGAGAATTGTTAATCAAGTATCAATTTATTTAGAATAGTTACTATTTGGGTGATCAAAAATATTAAAATTGAGAATAAAAATAAAATAAAATAAGCAAATGGTAGAAAATAATTAATAAAAAAACAAGTGTTAGGGTATGATTTCACTTGGTTTCCCAAACTATGCATTATATAATTAAAATCTAATTCCTAATTCAATTAAATTGTTAATCAAGTTTCTCAAAACTTATAATCACAATTCAATAGCTTGATATTGCAATCTTTTTAAGATAAATTGAATAAATTGATATCTTAATATTATTCTAAACTTATCCTAAGAATGAAGAACAAGAATTTTCATGATCACATAAATAAGTACTTCTATTTCTAGCTACTCTAATTCATGGCAATTTTTAGATTGTAGATTGACTTTATTTTATATAGTGAATTGCCATTTAGCAATATAACACCATAAAACATTCAAATGAGTGACCAATTTTAAGAAAACATTAAGAACACTAAAAATTACTAAATTAATTGAAAAAGAAAATTAAATTAAAAATTAGAAACACATAATTTATTCTATCAAGCTACATTAGTCTCCTAACACCTAAAGAAACATAAAAAAGAAAAGAACCTAAATCCTTAAGAAATCATCCTTTCTTGTTTCTCTCTCTCTCCAGCTCCCCTCCCTTTTCTCAATAATTATAATTATTTATAAAAAAGAAAAAGATTCAAATATTTAGAATCTCTTAATTTTCTCTACAAATAAAATCTTTATCTGCTCTTCTTCTAAATCTTTTTTAAATCTCTATCAGAATCTTTTCCTTTTATCTTCTCATCAATTCAATGTTATTTTTATCTTGTACCCAAATAAATCGGGTGAGAATTTTTATCTATTAAATACAAATAATTATATTCTCACTGATAACACTCATAAAATAAATTTATTGAAAATAATTAGGGAAATCATTATATCAAGAACAAATTTGAAATAATTAATACACAAATATAGGATTAAATAATATATTTTTACAAGTTATTAAATGACAGTTTTCACATCCTCAAATGTATTAAAATTAAACTCATATAATTACAGATAGCAAAACGGGCTCAATCCGCCGGGTTGACCCGCCAAACCCGTCAAAAATAACGGATTGGGTGATATATTTAATCCGCCAAAAATTTTTGACCACTTAACTTTGCTCGCCTAACTCTTGACTTTGTGAGATTTTGACAGACGAGTTGGCCCATTAATGCTTATCTCTTTTTTTTTTAGGTGTAAGAGTACTTTTTAAAAAAAAATTAAATTTTTATTATAAATTATATTATTATTATACTTTTATTAATTTGTGAACTTTATACTATAGATTTTATGTTATAAGTTTATAGTTAATTATTATTTATAAACTTATTTATATATTTTAATTAGTTTATTATATTTATATTTGAGTTAAATTTGAGTATAAATTATGTAGTTTAATTATTTTATTCTATTTTATTTAAGTAGATTTTTCATTCAATATATTTTTCTAATTTTAAAAATAATTTAACTCATAAAATAATTAAAATAAATTTATTTTTATTTTTTATTTTTTTGACGGGTCAACCCATCCTTAAATGGGACGGGCTAGAATATTGAACCCACTTTCTTAATTCGACCCGCCCCGCCCTACCCCGCTTTTGGCGAGTTGGGACGGACCGGCTCACTTTGCCATCACTACATGTAATACTACGCCCAGAAGATATGGACGACCCCCGAATCGTGTATTAACAACAATAAAAATACAAGAAAAGGAAAGGGATGCAAATTTTCCATGAAACTGCGAGGTTATCCTTGTGGAAAGTGATGGTAAGGAACACCAAAAGTGGTTGCTGAGTCTATCTGACCATTGTTTATTCTTGTCCTCATAAATTCATAAAACTTAAAAAGTTTGAAACCTAAAGACGCGTTGGCCTATGCCTATCCAAATTTATGTCCCAGCACCTCAGGAATTTTCATCAATATAATTTTCTTTCTTCTTTGTCAATTTGTAGGGCTAATGGTTCAGAAAGCAAAGTGAAAGGAATCTAGAATCTTTAAAAACTGTTAAATAGTAACCAAACAAGTAACCACGTGTGAACGCGAGACATGGTCCCAAGTGTTGCAAATTCTAATATTGAAAAAGAAGACAGGAGTAAACAAGGGGTTCAAATTTTAGGCCCTTGTCCACAAGTTTGAATTTTCAATTGTTCATACCCACCTGTTTCATTAAGAATGAAAGGGAAACTCGCAACATTTTATAGTACACTCATCTCTCATAATAAAAATGGAAGGGCAATTCACAATGTACTATGGAAATGCTAAATGACAACAGTCTGTTTCTCATCAATTTTAAAGTACCGTAATATTCTTCCATGCTGATTGGTTCATTCCAAGTCAGAAGTCACATGGTAACCACTTACGAAGAAATCATCCTTGACACAATAATACATGCTTAATGTTGTATGCAGATTTCAGGGGTGACTGAACTGAAAATTAATAATGCTAAGCTACGAGGCGGACACTAAAATAGTACATGCATGGAGAAGGTTATTATCTTCTAATTGACGAAGGATAATTATTTTCTTACTGAAGGAAGAAAAAGAAATTATGTTCATTTTAATACCTTGCAACTTAAGGTTATCAATTACACCATCAACTTCCCCCTCCCAAAAGGTGCAAAAATATCTGTTTGTGGAAGTGATGGGTTTCCTTCTTTAGTGGAGGAGAGAAGTTTCCTTCTTTAGTGGAGGAGAGAAAAAAAAAAATAACAAAATAAATAGTAAATAAAAGAAAGAAGGTACGGGAGAGTTTAGAGGAAATGAATGGCAAAGGAATAGAAACTCTCATTTAAATAATTGATTAAATTTATGACATTGGTATATAAAGTCGATTATCACGTTCATTTCTATCATCCGTGAAACCAAAACCTGGAGTTTTGAGAGAAAATATAATCTCACTTTTATGTGAGAGAGAAAGCCTTGTCTGAGAGAAAAATAAAGAGAGTGTTTAAGCCTTGTATTTGGTGAAATTCTATTCTTGTATTCTCATTATTTTTTCATAGTGAAAGATAATTGTTATTGTCTCATTGTGATTACACAAAGTGTGGGAAAAAGTTAGATTAAGGGATTATAAATTGTTCATTTGGCCTTGTATTAGGCAATTTTATTTCTCTTATTTTCCAATAAGTGGTACCAGAGCTTGATTCATTACACAATTTAACTTGTAATCATTCATAATGGAAGAGTCGACTCGGCGTCATCTACGGCGATGATTAAGTTAAGCCTCTTCAAACTACTCCATTTGGAAGCCCGAATGGAGGACATCCCCTTACTAAGATTTGTACCAGCCTTTTGCAAAATGAAGTGGAAGAAACCAAGCCAATGCGATCTTGTTGGACTTTGATGAATAGGAAAACTGGTCGGACAAATTGACAATGGATGACAAAGTGTCTTTCATCACGTAGCCCTTAAGGCTAATTGCATTACACGTTATGGACGAAACTAGAGTCCATGTATGAGAAAGACATTCTGACCCGAATAAAGCCTCGACGATTCGGCGATTAGTGAACCTCAAGTATAGAGACTCTGGAGTGTTTACGAACACTTGAGTGATTTCAAGGATTGGTGAATCAACTCACCAATATGAAGATGGTACTGATGACGAATTGCAAAGCATTACTACTTCTTAGTTCATTGCCAGACAAGTAGGATACACTTGTGGTTTCATTGAGTAATTCAAGACCACAAGGTGTTAAACCATTGAACATAGTAAAGATAGCATGTTTAATGAAGAATCAAGAAGGAAGGAACAAGGGATGCCAGCAGAGTCCGAGGCACTTGTCACGAGGAATATCGTGGAAGAAGCAACAACAAGAAATTCCACACTAGAGATAAGTCGAGGGTAGGTCAAGAGATAAATTTAGAGGAAGGTCGAGGACAAGAAGGAGCGTGAGAGATGCTACTACTCTGTCATGAGAAAGGTCATATAAAGAGAGAATGCAGGAAGCTTAAAGAGCAACCAAGAGAAGCGGTGATGCAAGTAAGCGTGAATCGCTACCACTTTTCATGGAGATGAGGTAATCTTTATTTGTGATCTTGGGTCATGTTAATTTGACATCACAAGATACATGTTGGGTCGTGGATTACGGAGCATCGCTTTCATGTAACCTCACGAAGAGATTTCTTTACTACCTACACAGCGATGATTTTGGTCATGTGAGGATGGGGAATGATAATGAGATCCAAGATTGTGGGGAAGAGGAGATGTCTCCCTAGAAACAAACACTTAGTTGTCACCTAACATTGAAAGATGTGAGACATGTTCACGACATGCGTCTCAATCTAATATCCACGCAGATCAAGGCGAAGAAGGCTATACTAGTGTGTTTGGGGGTAGGAAATGGAAGCTAAGCATGAGTTCCCTGGTGATAGCTCGAGGCAAGAAAGTCAACACTCTTTACGTTATAGAAGCTAAAATCAATAATGGGTGTGTTAATGCCCTTGGAGAAGACTCCTCAGTCAAGCTATGGCATAAAGCGACTTGGACATATGAGTGAGAAAGACTGGAATTCTAGCCAAAGAGATATATTGGTGTTTGAAAGGAAAAAATATGTCTCTTAAACCATGTACACCTTTGCTTATGGGAAAGCAACATAGAGCTTCTTTTTAAGCTCACAAGGCCCCACATAGAAGACCCGATGTTTTAGATCTTGTGCACTCTGATGTTTGTGGTCCAATGACCTCTAGTACACATGGAGCTGCAAGGTACTTTGTTACCTTTATTGATGACCACTCCAGGAAGGTCTGGGCATATGCCTCAAAACAAAAGACCAGGTGTTTATAGTATTCAAGCAGTTTCATGCTAGTGTTGGCTTGAGAAACTAGTAGAAAGTTAAAGTGTATTCGCCGATAATGGAGGAGAATATATGGGAGATTTCGAGACATTATTGCATGAGTAAAGGAATCCGGCATGAGCAGTGCATTCGAAGACTCCTCGGCTGCGGAATTGGTGAAAGGATGAAACAGAACAATTGTTGAAAAAGTGAGAACAATGTTATCTCATGCCAAATTACCCAAAAGCTTTTGGGGTGAAGCTTTAATGACTGCAATTGATTTGATCAACTTATCCCCTTCAGCCCCATTGAATGGTGATGTTCCAAACAAGTTTTGGACAGTAAAGATGTATCCTACAACCATTTAAAGGTGTTGATTGTAGAGCATTTGTTCATATTCCTAAAGATGAGAGATCAAAACGACTACAAGTCGAAGGAATGCATCTTCATAGGATATGGAAATGAAGAATTGCTACAGGCTATAGGATCCTATCGAGAAAAGATTATAAGAAGTGAGATGTTATTTTCTTTGAACACGAATATTGAAGATACCTTTAAGGGAGTAAAGCCTGTAGCTCTAGTGAACATCCAATCAATCTTGGATCCAGTTCCTTCTTCCGAGTTTTGTGGGAGATGTAGCATGGAAGATATTGGAGATACTGAAAATGAATCTCAAATTGGTAATGATCCAATTGTAGCGGATAGTAATAGAAGTGATGGTACTGTTGAGGATGGAGAACAAGATATTCAAGAGCCTCGATTAAGAAGTGGTTAGGATACCTAAACCATAAACTAAATATCCTACAATGAGAATATGTGTTACTCAGTGGAGGAGAACAGGAGTCTTATGAAGAAGCTATAATGGATGACAACAAGGGAGAGTGGTTGAAAGCCATGCAAGAAGAAATGCAATCCTTGCATGAGAGCAGACTTATGAGTTGGTAGAATTGCAAAGGTAAAGAGCACTTTCGAAATAAATGGGTGTACAAGCTAAAGGCCCAGCGAGAATAACTCACAACCTAGATACAAGGCAAGATTAGTTGTAGAAAGGCTTCAAAAAGAAAGGTATTGACTTTGAAGAGATATTCTCACCGTGGTAAAGATGTCGCCCATCCAGGAGTGGTGCTTGGTTTGGCTGCAAGTTTAAATCTAGATGTAGAACAACTAGATGTGAAAACTGCATTTCTTCATGGTGATCTAGAAGAAGAAATTTACATGGAGCAGCCAGAGGGATTTGAAGTCAAAGGCAAAGAAGATCTAGTATGTCAGCTAAAGAAAAGTCTATATGGACTTAGCAGGCACCAGCATCAATGGTACAAGAAGTTTGACTCCTTTATGATTGAGCATGGATATCAAAGGACTATTTCAAGTCATTGTGTCTTTGTCAAGAGATTTCTCGATGGTGAGTTTATTATACTACTTTTGTATGTTGATGATATGTTGATCGTAGGACAAAATAGTGACAAGATTAGCAAGTTAAAGGAAGAAATGAAGAAGTCTTTTGCTATGAAAGACTTGGGACTCAAGTGAAGCAAATTCTTGGTGTGACCATCTCTCGTGATGAAAGGAAAGAAAGTTGTGGGTTATCACAAGAAAAATATATTGAGAAAGGTATTAGAGCGGTTTCACATGGAAAAAGCAAAGCCGATTGTTACTCCACTTGCTAATCACTTTATGCTCGACTCAAAACAAAGTCCTACATGTAGAAGTGAAGAGGAGAAATGCAGGTGCCATATGCCTCACTGTTGGAAGCTTAATGTATGCAATGGTGTGTACCACGACCGGACATAACACATCTGCAGTTGGTGTTGTTAGTAGATTTTTGGGTAAACCAGAAAAGAACATTGGAATCTGTCAAGTGGATTTTAAGATATCTCAGAGGAACTTCCAAAATGAGTTTATGCTTTGGGAGCAAAAAGACCTGAACTAATAGGCTACAGATGATGCAGATATGGTGGAATATTGATTCTAGAAAGTCTATACGGATACTTAATTACATTTCAGGGGAGCAGATCGTGGCAATCAAAGCTACAAAAAGTGTGTTGCTTTGTCAACCACAGGCAGAGTTCATTGCAATAGAAGCTTGCAAAGAAATGTTATGGATGAAGCGATTCTTGCATGAGTTAGGGCATGAACAACAAAAATACATTATGCATTGTGATAGTCAAAGTGCGATCCACTTGAGCAAGAATTCAAGTTTCACTCAAAATCAAAACACATTGATGTACGATATCACTTTGGATCGTGATATATTGGAATCCAAGCAATTGCAACTTGAGAAAATCCATACTGATGATAATAGTTCAGATATGATGACCAAGTCCTTACCTAAGGATAAGTCCCGAATGACTTTGCAAAAGAGCGGTGGACAAGCTGGAGCCCTCCACCCAAATCGGGAGGGAGATTGATGGGTTTCCTTCTTTAGTGGAGGAGAGAAGTTTCCTTCTTTAGTGGAGGAGAGAAAAAAAATAACAAAATAAATAGTAAATAAAAAGAAAGAAGTGCGGAGAGTTTAGAGAAATGAATGGCAAAGGAATGAGGGAAACTCTCCTTCATTTAAGGCCATCAATTAGCTAGCAACATTGGCTATAAAAGCCAATTGCCTACGTTCATTTCTATCATCCATTAAACCAAAACCTAGAGTTTTGAGGAGAAAATAAAATCTCACTTATGTGAGAGAAAGCCTTATGCTGAGAAAAATAAAGAGAGTGTTTAGCCACCATATTTGGTGAAATTACTATTCTTGTATTCTCATTATTTTTTCATAGTGGAAGATAATTGTTATTGTCTCATTGTGATTACACAAAGTGTGGGAAAAGTTAGATTAAGGGATTATAAATTGTTCATTTGGCCTTGTATTAGGCAATTTTATTTCTCTTATTTCCCAATAGGAAGACCATTTTTTGTATATTATAGAAAAATGTTGATCTTAACCACCCATGCGCATCTGCAACACTTAGCAGGATCAGGGAGGTCTGAGACGGTCCACGCACTTTTCTCACTCAGTTTTCTGAATTTAACATAGATGTAGCATATGCCTTACGTGTAGTTGCATTGTTTAGCCAAGAGTGACACTCTTTAAGAACAGTCATAGTACTGAATCAAAAGGAAAAGCGTGGGTAATTTAGTAATCAGAATTCCATGACAAAAGGCTTGGCTCAAATTAATAATACATGATGTTTCTAAAAATGAAGACATGTGCCCACCCATCACAATGCCACAATTTCCTTCAAGTCCTAAACAAGCACTCACTACATCCCTATGGCCAACTCCATCATATAGACAACAGAATATTGCTTAAATTGTAGCTAATATACTCTGAGAAATAATAGAATGTGCCCACCTACTATACTGCAAAGGCGATAGGAAATTTTCTAAATGGTGTTCAAATTATTTACAAAGTCTAGGAAAACCTCACCTCAAAACAATACAAAAGGGTAAATTATATGGTCCTTTCTTGAAATTATGTAATATTATATATGACATCCTTCGATTTGCAAAAATATATACTAGGATTTACATAATACTAAACATCCCCTAAACATGACATTAAGTATCCCAGGAAGAAGTGTTAGTAGGTATAACAAATCGAAAGATATCATATATACTATTACCTAATATCATGGGAAATCAGTAAAATTTATCATAAAAAGGCTACAAAAAGAAATCAAACCCTCCTTTTTTAAAAAAGAAAAATATTATTTGTACATACTTTTATATATATCAATTGACTTATGATAATTTATATACAAATAAGTAGGAAATTGACTTACACAATTAGAGAATTGAATGAAACTATTATTATTTATCACTATCTTTAACCTATTTTTCGATTATATAGGTGAATTCCTCTATTGAGACATATAAAAGTGTGTCCATAAAACAAGGCTCTAAAAGAAAAACAAAGTATAGACACTCCAAGGATGGAAAAGAAAGAAGCCTACCTTTTACATGTAGGTGCTGAAGGATTGTTTGCTATGAAATTGCAAAGCAAAAGAATTAGGGTTTGGAAGTGAAAAGAGAGAAACGGAAGACTTCAAATTCGGATTTCTCATTTCTCTAATGAGATAGCTGGGGTATACTGTAAGCCTTGCTGTTTGGATACAGCAATGAGGCAATGAAGCTGGGACATATGTCACACATTAGCACGTCACCTAAGCATTTGAGTGCCAATACCATTTATACCAATATAATAATATATACAATTTCATGGCGAAATCTAAGTGCAGTAAGTGTTTACTAAAAAATTCACTCCTTAATTACTCACATAAGAAGTTTCCGTGGATTTTGATTGACCAATTTGACAAGGAGATTAATCAGATATCAATTTTAATTTTTAAATGATGAAGGACTAAATCAAATTAAGAAGGGATGGTGAATCTGTTTGAGTTCTACTTTCTAGGACTAAATTATTGGTGGGACAGGGAATTAATTTACACTTAAAAATACAAAAGAACAACTAATAACAGAAAAAAAAATTATTAGTTTACTGAATTAGGGTACTGCCATTTAAACCAGCAATGGTTAAATTAAAAATGATGACGTAAGAAAGCTGTGGGTAGGGCAGCAAGTAGTCAAGTATTATTGATAGCCTAGTAACTTGTAGGTTAAGGGTCCAAAAAGGACAGGCTGGTAAATACAAAGCGGTCCCTACAAGCACTTCCTCGTTGCTATAAAACGGAAGTTAACTGAAAGGCTGATCGTGTACTACTACTAGGTGATCGGAAAAATCTAAGAATATCGCTAAACCCTTTCTGATACATTGTCATGGAAGAATCTGGTAACTAACTAAATGATGTTATGTTGCTTTTCTTTCTTTTGAATAATTTGAGAGCCCTTCTTTTGTACAAATTTGATAGGCTTTTACTCCTAGAAATTGAGACTTGGCAATTAATTCTGATTTCTGAAATGGTTTTGATTGAACATTGATATATTTGATATGAATCTTGTTTCTTTTTTGTAACAACTTTAATTGGCTTGTGCAGGGAATGAGCATTGTAATGAGCGACAACCCAGATATGTCCCATCTGAACTGGTCAAGTTTTCATCAAATGCTAGCACTTTAACGTACCATTGCTATTTGATAGAATTGAAGCAGGATTATGACTATCACGTATCGGTTCATGACATTGTGCTTGCAATGAGGAGCGAACTTGAATCTGAAATAGCAAACACACAATTTGAGCTATCTGCTGAACGAGGGAACTTGTCAGTAAACCTCAGACAAATAGAAAGCATTGACCTCAGCCCAGATGAGGTAGGCCTACATGTGCCCTTTTACATGGTAGCTGGTGTCATGAAGATTAATCCAATGTATATATATGTAGATTTGAATATTTCAATTCTACAGGTTAAAAGATGTAGAAGATTTCAGACCACTCTCTTTAGGATCCTTCTGGATGGTAAAGTGAATATGTCAGCAAGTGTCTCAGATGAGTTTTGTTTGGGAGATAATCCCGAGATTGATTATCTTCTGCTCCCAGCCACTATTGAACACCAGAGACCTTCAAATTCAATTGTTGATTGGAAGTCTATCTCTTCTTTTCCTTTTTCATCTGAAAATACACGTGAGTGTGAGGATCATTCTCATAGTGTGGAGACTAAACATGGTTTAGTTTGCTCTTGCAAACTTAGAAATTGTGTGGTCACCACTCCCCATAATAATTCTATTTATATCATTGATGGTGTAAAGGAGTTGACTGGAAACTCACGTATGCGGAACGGAGGTAAGAGAGCTTCTACTTACAAGGAGTACTTCAAAAGCCGGTAACTAGATTTTGTAGCTGATTTATTCTGCTTGATGTGCTAGTCTTTTCTGTCGCCTAAACAGGGCTATAAATAACTTGATTCTTGTTTTAAATTTTCAGCTACGGGGAACAATTGCAATTTGAACATCAATCCCTGCTTAGAGGAAGGAATGTCTATAAAGTGAGCAATTACCTGCTGAAGTACAGACAAAAGAAGCAGAAAGGTTTAAACCTTAGTTGCTCATATATTCTATTTCTAGCATTGCCTTGGTGACTGAGATTTCCTATGGAGTCTGCAAAACCTTTTTAGTCCATTTTCTCCATAAATGTATGTGGGATATCATTTCCTCTTGTTAGTCTAATATTAGATTGGAGTAAAAAAGGATTCCTAGATGGCTGATCAATGCTCATCCACAACAAAAGTAGAAGGTACAAGGCTTGATCCCACGTACATTGGGTCAACCACATGAATCCTAAATGAATAGGATTTGAAGTGCTCTGTATGTGCCCTTGCATGCTCATCTGATTAGGATTGAGAGGAAATCAACTTGTGTGCATGCTTATTTCTTATGAACGGTTTTCATTTCAGAATTGAAATTAAAATGGTCTCTGCATTGTTACCCATGATGTTAATTAACGAAGTATCAGCTTGATCACATTTTATTAAGCAGCTAAAGCTGTCGTAACACTTGCTCATGTACAATATTGAAGATATTCTAGTGCCATTTGACTGAGTTCATTACCAGTATGGTGTTACCTGATTGAAATATTTTAAAATACGTTTTACCTTTTTAGGACCGAGCATGATGTCTTGCGAGCTGCCCCCAGAACTTTGCACTATAATCATGTCACCAATATCAATCAGGACCATATATTCGTTTACATTTATTCCATCAATCATGCATCGGCTTGAGTCCTTGCTCATTGCCTTCAACTTAAAAAAAATGCTTCTGGATCATTGCATGCAAAATGATATCCCAATCTTCAAGGTATGCTTCTTCTTCCTGTGAAGGATGCTTGCCACTGCATAATTTTTGTTGTTTCAACTATGTGAATTGTTCACTGTAGATATTGCAAGCAATCACTGCAAAGGAATGTCAAGAGGACTATGACTATGAGTCCTTAGAGACACTTGGAGATTCTTTTTTGAAGTATGCAACTAGTCAACAGCTTTTTAAGACCAATCAAAATCTTCGCGAGGGTCCTCTTACTGAAGAGAGGAAGAAGATCATTTCCAATGTTGCGTTGTTTAAGTTTGGGTGTAGCCACAGACTTTCGGTATTACTTTCTTCCTTAATATTTGTTCGTTAACATTTTATGAGTTTGATATTAATTACTCAATACTTGGTGTATTTATTTTTCACAGCACTTATAATTTTGTGCCAGAAGCTAGATTTCGTCGGATTGTTTATCAGCATTCTGAGTATACAAATAGTTTATGTAACATGTATGATTCACTTCCGAATCTAATATAATGTAAAATGAAAAATATCAAAGAAGTAAACTAATTACCCTTCAAAAAAATGTGTCTTAACATATTTCCACTATGCCAAGAGAAGCGGATCCTATGGCTTTCTTAGCTTCATAAAAGGGAAAAAAAAATGCTTACTAATTAGCTACCGTTGAGTGGTGTGTGTTCAAACTGTTAAAATCACCTGAATTGCTAGCTTATTGGAATCTTAAATTATCACACTGAAATTATTCCTGGTTCTACTTTCTGGTAGTGGTTTAAAACTTTTTTCTAACGGTAACTTTTTTGAGTTGCAGGGTTTCATACGAAAAGGAACTTTTCATCCAAAACAGTGGATTATACCGGGAGATAAGTCAAAAAGTCTCTCACTAAAAGAAGAGTTGGTTTCTAGCAGAACACGAGTATATGCTTGTGGAAAAAATGGAAAAATAGACTGCAAGGTTGTTGCTGATGTTGTTGAGGCACTAATTGGTGCCTTCCTTAGCACAGGATCAGGAGGTGAAGAAGCTGCTTTATCATTTATGAATTGGATTGGCATTAAGGTTGATACTAACATTATACCATATGAGAGCCACCTTAGCATTAGCCCGGAAAAGCTTTCAGATGTCACCCTTTTAGAATCCCTATTGAACTACTCATTCCAAGACCCTTCCCTTTTAGTAGAAGCTCTGACCCATGGTTCTTACAAGCGGCCAGAAGTTCCAACATGTTATCAGGTACTTTTAAGTTTTATTTGGACACCAGTAACAGGTAAGAACATTTCAATAGAACTAGTAGTACTCATTTTTCTTGTTTCTTGTGTTATTGTAATTGAAAATTTGTGTCTTAACTTGCACGGCAGCGACTAGAATTTGTTGGCGATGCGGTGTTGGACTACCTCATCACGCAGCATTTCTACAATGAATATCCTGACAAGTCACCTGGGTTTTTGACTGTCATGAGGACTATTTCTGTGAATAATGAGTGTTATGCACTTTCAGCCATTAAAGCTAGGTTGCACGACCACATACTCCATAACTCAAACGAACTAGACAAGCAAATTGCAGACACAGTGAATGCAGTTGAGAAGTTGCCTCTAAAATCAACTTTTGGATGGGAGTTGGAAACACCTTTCCCTAATGTGAGCTTTTATTAATCAGTGCATGATTTTTATGGGTTATCATCAAAGTTTTCAAACAATGCTTATTCACAGGACATTACTGTCATATTTGTGAATCTCTTCATTATTAGGCTTTCCTGAATGCAAACACAGCCTTTAGACAAAGGGAAGAAACCCAAACTGGCTTTTTCTTTTAATACTTGTCCATGAGATAGTGTTTCTATTTCTGACAGGTGCTTGCAGATGTTATAGAATCTCTAGCAGGAGCCATTTTTGTTGATTCAGGGTACAAGAAAGAGGCTGTATTCCAAAGCATAAGGCCTCTTTTGGAACCACTGGTGACACCTGAAACAGCAAAGCTTCATCCTGTTGGGGAGTTGCATGAACTATGCCAAAGAGAACCCTATAAAAGGAAAGAGCCCCGGGTGTCCCGTGACAATGGTGTAACTTGGGTTACAATAGAGGTGGAAGCTAATGGGAACACTTACAAGCATACTGCTAGAGCTGCTAATAAGCAGTCAGCGGAAAAAGTAGCCTCAAAGGAAGTCTTAAAACTCTTGAAGGTATCCAATTACAAGTCATCAGTGGCCAGCAGGCGATTTTTATTCCCTTTACTATGTGCAGCCTTTTTGTTCTGTTTGTTTGTGAATGAAGTCATTTATCAGTTAGTATACAATTTACTTTAAACTCTATCCAAGTAGTTTGGTTTCCAATTTGAAAATTTCAGAACTAAATCTATGCTATTAATATTTCAAATATGCTTGCCATAGCGCTGCTTGTTTCTTCCCTTCGCGATGGCAATATTAGTTCAGTGTGCAAGGTCATTGAAGGATACTATTAATATTTTAAAGGTTGAAACAAGGAAATTTTAACACATGTCAGTTTTTGGTGTATTTGCTCCTTCACTGCTTGGAGAATCCTTTCAATTATAAAAATTATTATGAGATTTTAATGAGCCCACTACATTATTTGTGTTTGGTGGATGGTGGATTGATTTTCACCGCACAAAAAAAATTAACTTTTATTTTTTAAAATATTAAATTAATGGTAAGCAATATTGACATTAAATATTAAATATTAATTTTTTAAAATATTAAAATCGTGTTTGGTAAGCAATATTTATATTTCTTTAAAATATTAAACTAATATAATACAATTGTTTTTTATCTGGATATGTGAAACCTACTATATCACTAGCGAATCCACTACACTATTTATCTTTGGTGGTCAATAGATTGATTTTTATCATAAAAAATTAACTTTTATAATATAAATTTAAAATCAATTACTACTTTCTTCTATTCCCACTTTATCATATTGTCTACTTTCTAATGCTTTTATAAATTTAATTGAAATCCATTAATAAATAATGAATCAATACGAAAAAAGGGCGGTAAATCGCCACCTACTTCACATTATTCATTTATGATTATTCAATCCATTTCAAAATTTCTCTCTTTTTTCTTCGTCAACCCCTCTCTTTCCCTTTCTTTTGTCAACTTCTCTCCTCTATGACATTGTCTGCTTTCTAATGCTTTTATAATTGAATCTATTGATGGATAGTGGATCAATACAAAAAAAAAAAAAAAGATAGTAAATTGCCACCCATTACACATTACTTATTTGTGACCATCCAATTCATTTCAAGATTTCTCTCTTTTTCTTCTTCAACCCCCCCTCTCTCTCTCTCTCTCTCTCTCAACTTCTTTCGAAGATAATATCATTCATCTGAGTTTTTTTTTTTTTTTTTGCTTTAATAAAATAGTAGGGCTGATCAAGTAGTTTAATAATCTCTTCACACCACTTTTAGGTTTTACTTTCACATTAAAATCTGAGTTGGTTCTAATTGAATTCTCATGTATTTTAAATGTGTTTGCTGTAGTGATTGACCTGTTGAATTTGTGCTTCTTTCATTCTCTTTATATTATTGTTTCTAATTTCTTTTTTCTTTTTGGTCTTTTTTCCAACTGATATATGATAGAAATGTTTAGT
This sequence comes from Pterocarpus macrocarpus, assembly GCA_031439585.1. NCBI lineage: Eukaryota > Viridiplantae > Streptophyta > Magnoliopsida > Fabales > Fabaceae > Pterocarpus > Pterocarpus macrocarpus. The sequence goes on along the minus strand of CM062515.1, from coordinate 1,931,904 downwards.
TTATATTTGTTGATGGGTATGTTATATTCTCTTAATTCCTCTATGAATTTAAAACTATGGCATTTGAGATAATGTCATTGATCTATGTGATTTTTTTTTTTTTTTTGGGTTTAATGCAATAGTGCTGCTATTGAAATAACTTTAGTTTATTAAAATGATGACACTTTTTAATAGGTTTCGAAATTTGAAGCAGCAGTTTATTGATGGAGATACTTTCCAATGTTTCCAAGCTGAGAATGATATCTCACATTTCAAATGAACAGAGATTTGGATGGATTTAAAGCAATAGCTACTGTGATTTGTTAATCATCGAGCTGAAATCTGTGAACATTTGTAAAGGACTAATTTTTTTCTTCTTTTTTTTCCCATGCCTTCTTGCTTCTGCATAATGAATTATGATGTAAAGGTCTTGTTGTTCAACTAGAACTTTTTTATATTTTCTATTTTGGTGGCTTAGTTTGAGTATTTTCTTTCGGACATATTTGTTGTTATGATCTATTCAACTTAATGTATTATGTTATTTTTTAAAATATGTCGTTTGGCTTTTTATATTTTGACTTTAATGATTAATGTGATTTCATGCTTTATATTTACACTTTTTATTTTGTTTTATAGTTAGCTGTTGGTCTTTGGCAACTTAGATTTTATAGTTAGTTGGTTGCTGTAGTAAACAAGTGTTGGACTCCGCCAAGCATATTATAACCTTCTCGCTGGTTTGTAATGAAATCAAATCATTGTACTTCTATTATTATGAACATGAAGCATTAGAATATAACCAAGTTGAAGTATAATGAAAAAGGTGAAATTTTACATATTCTAATTATCATATACTAAAATTCGACTTTTATACTTATGATTTCCAAATTCTATAGTATTAGAAAAGTTCAAAGTCTCAATGTAACATCGAAAATGAATAATGGATTTTATTATTTCCCTTTTCTCTTATTATTCTGTACATTTTATATTAAATTTTATTATTAATTTGAGTAAATTGTATATATAAATTCTTTTGTGTTTTTGTATAAAATTTTAGGATTTGTTATAATAAAATAATTTGATTGAATTAATTTTTTTCCCAAGCATTTTCAAAAGGTTCTTTAGTTCGTGCGTTCATAAGTAGTAGTTTTGATAAAAAGCAATTCTCTTGTAACTTTTACCTGAACCATGATTTCAAAATTCTAAATGAAAAGTCAAACATGCTATTAGTTCGCTTTCATAACACAACTTTTGTTTTTTGGCTGATAAATATTATACGTATGATGTGCTGACACGATTATATACAAATATTGCAGGCTTCTAGCTCCATAGAATGTGGTTTATGTATTCTCAAATATCTATGCTTTTATGTTACATCGCAAAAGAAAAGTAAAATGACGATAATGTCAGCTACTTGTTAAAAAAAAACGTAGGCATATTTGCAAATATAAGATCTTATTTGCTTACCCCAAAAATAAAAGATGTCAATTTTGGCGACATCCATAATGCTCCCGGTTAAAGACGTTGTTTGAAGCACCTTTGAGTTATTCAAATCATAAGGTTGCGATGTATTAATACTTTCTTCTTATGATTACACCATAATATTTCTCACAATCTCTCCTCCCCTCTCACCTCGCCACCTCCTCCCCTTCTTGCTTCTTTAATGCCAACACCATGTTGCGCCACAACGCCAACACTTCCATTGACAACCGCAACCCCAATGCCGCTGACGATGACCGCAACCTCGACACCGCTGCCAAGTGGGTAGGTTGTCAAAGTTAGAACTCGCTGAGATTTTCGTAGAGAAAAGAGGATGGAAATAAACATGGCAGATTTGAGTAAGAAAGAGATGGACAAACACCAGCACCACCAACAATACTCCCCACTATTGACGAACACTGAGGAAGATGGGAGTTGTCAGTAGCAATGACCACAACCTTGTGGAGTCTGGCAGGGGCGAAGGAATTAGCCGCCAGAAGCCACGTGGCAAGCAACAGGGGTCCAAGAATAAAGCTAGAACCCTCCATTGTAATCATGAAGGAGAGTGCAAGCGGCTGGAGAAATGGTATGCTTGTGACATTGTACAAGATGCCAGCTTACGTGGCATCAGAAGGAGGAGGCATCATCAGCCCGTGGTCATGCCGCCGGAGGTGCAGTCAGTGAGGCAAAGGGGAGAATGACTAAGGGCGGGTGGAAGGGAGGAATAGAGGGGATGAACGGGGAGAGAGGGAAAGGGGAGAGAGATTGTGAGAATGAGAAACTTTATCATATATCATAAATATTGATTGTACCAATACACCATTTAATCTATGCGATTAGATGACAAGGTGCAAAATGCATCTTTTTCACCAAGGAGCGTAGCAAAACGCGTCTGTAATTTTATGCCAAATCATCAAAACATAACTAATATGCAAATAAACACCACAAACTATCCATCGAACGCGCCTACAATTACAAAAAGTGTAGAAAGTAGCATAAATTGAAGAGTACTCATAACAGATTGTAAATTATACAACTTGCGACATGGAGCTTATCTTCAACCTAAAATGCTCGGTAAGTTGAAGATTTTCATGCGAAAAGACCATTACATTGTACAGATCTTGATATGGTGCTGGAAATGTCACAGAAAATATTTCCCTGCTATAGAATTCTCTTCAAGGTCTAAAACAAGCAAAACTCTAGGACTGTGAAGGGGTGGGAGATGTTGGAGGCTTGAAATCAGGATACTGCAATGCAAAGAAGGAAAAGGGTGATAAGCATACGTTAAGAAGCATACAATATAAAGCAGAAAATAATCTTGATTAATCCATTTACCAATGAAAAATCTCCTAATTTCTTAATTATTTCATCCTTTTCTAGTGGGCAGAGAGGCCTCAGGAAAGATGGTTATGGGAAAATTACCAAACCACGAAGATATTTGACAATCACAATATTGTCGTTTGTCCCATAGCCTATTAAAAAGATTCAATTCTATGTAGTTATAATTAGAATCAAACAAAAATATATATGGAAAGAACAGTGCCAAGAAAATTGGCCACCATAAGCATGTCTAACCAACAGAAAAAGTGAAAATTTTACTGAGCAAGGAAGTTGAGACATACGTTTTGGTATGGTGAAAGGGTTTCGGTCTCCCCGGAAGTGAATCGGCCTTAACTTCTGCCGAATTAATTTCAGGAGCAGGTGCTGTTACTGAATCAAATTTGGACTCGGATATAGTGTCAGGAGTAGCTTCTGCTTTTTGTACAGTCGTATCCGCTGTAGCAGGCTCTTGGCCTTGTTCTGTTGGTGCAGGAAGAGCTTTATTGTTGGTGGAAGTTGGTAGAGGAGCCTTTCCAATTTGCTAATGTTCCCAGCCATGCAAGAAGAACAGAATATGAAGGGGAAGAAATGAGTTCCACATTAAGCAATTATTAAGAAATAGCTACACTACATTTATAAGTAATGCTCATTTATCAGGAGTCAGGATATAAAAGAGGAAAAGTTTTAGGTACCTTTATTTCATCAACAAGCTCCTTAGGGGCAACTTTGGTGTTCAAGAACTCATCAACTTGTTGTAGTGTTCGCTTTCGGTCCTGCCATGAACAGAAAAAACATAATTCTGAGAGATTGAGCCCCGGACCTTGATAAATAATAATAAACCAAAACTGAAACCAATAACTAATGGAACTGTCTTAATTATCACACAACGGCCACCCTCAATTGTCAATAAAAGCCATAACTTACCAATGCATGAGTTTTGTTTTGCCGCTTAACTATCATTGATATATAATATTTGCACTTAGAGTGTGTTTGTGAGTTGAGGTTTTAGAGGGGAAGGTTTACTCTTCAAACCCTTCCCTTCCATCCCTTCCCCTCTAAAACCTTAACTCACAAACACACCCTAAGAAAAATATTGAACATGACAGAACAGAAAAAACACATCACCTATGGAAATGTATATTCTTAACAATTAATATAGAGGATCGCCTACTCTCGGCAATCCATTGGACCACAAGAATATCCAAGCAATTCTGCTTTATCATGACCAAAAATCTATATTATGCCGGTCATACAATTTTATCTAACAACGTCGTGCATAATCATATTGTGACAGGCAACAGGGTTAAAGGATGGACTACCATTGAACATTCTTCTATTCACCAATGGAAGGAGACTAAATGGTTTTACAAACTTAAATATACATTGTATGCATAGCGACAAATATCTGATGCAGAGCAGACTTAAAATCTCAATAGACCCAACGGAGGACTAAGAAGATTAATACACAGACATGCAATGGAAGAATGGCGGCCGACCTAAAGTCAAGGATTTATTGTTCAACAAGGTAGATGATAATTAAATAATGTGAATGAAAAACTCCTGATTCCACTGTACTTACCTCTGCAAATAGAAGCTTTTATTATTCAGTGCATGAATTCTATGGGTTATCATCAAAGTTTTCAAACAATGCTTATGCACATTACTGTCATATTGTGAATCTCTTCATTAGTAGACTTTCCAGAATACAAATACAGCCTTTAGACAAAGGGCAGAAACCCAAACCGGCTTATTCTTTTAATACTTGTCCTTGAGGTAGTACTTCTATTTCTGACAGGTGCTTGCAGATGTTATAGAATCTTTAGCAGGAGCCATTTTTGTTGATTCAGGGTACAATAAGGAGGCTGTATTCCAAAGCATAAGGCTTCTTTTGGAACCCCTGGTTACACCTGAAACAGCACGGCTTCATCCTGTTGTGGAGTTGCAAGAACTGTGCCAAAAAGAACCTGCGTGTCCCAAGACTATGGAGTAACTTCAGTTACAGTAGAAGTGAAAGCTAAGGGGATCACTCACAAGCGTACTGCTACAGCTGCTAATGAGAAGACAGCTGAGAAATTAGTCTCCAAAGAAGGCTTAAAACTTTTGAAGGTGCCCAATTTTAAGAGCAGGCAATTTTTATTCCCGTTACTATCTGCAGTTCTGTTGGTTTGTGAATGAAGTCATTTATCATTTAGCGGACAAGTTATTGTAAAAGCGTTCCAAGTGTTTACATCTTTTGTTGGGGATTGCAGATTTGCAAGCCCTACTCAGTCCGTAGTCATAACAAGATTTCTTTATTGGCTAATAAAAGTTATAGGTCTATATATCGCCAATATGAAGTGCACATATTCCCATTATGATATAATACTATATATTAGGGACGGTGCTCATGATATGTTATGCTGATGCGATTATATACAAATATTGCAGTCTTCTACCTCCATAAAATGTTGTTTGGCGGATTGAAGCAAGAAATATTGCAGAACTAGCCGCAGGAACCTCCCTATGCCTTTATGTTACATGGCAAAAGAAAAATAAAATAATTATAATGTCAGCCATTCGTAAAACAATACACAGGCATATTGGTAACTATGAGATCTTATTTGCTTACCTCAAAATGAAAGATGTAATCTCATCCAAAATCACGACAAAACTAGTATGCAAATCAGCTCTACAAATTGTCCAATTACAAAGTGTGTAGAAAGCAGCATAAATTGAAGGGTACTTATAACAGATTGTAAATTATACAACTTGCAACATGTATCTTATCTTCAACCTAAAATGCTGGGTAAGTTGAAGATTTTCATGCAAAGAAAAAAAACGGCAACACAAATAGACACGAAGGATAACAAGCATATGTTAAGCAGAAAATGATCTTGACAAATCCATTTGTCAATGAAAATTCTCCTAGTGTCTTAATTATTTCATCCTTTTCTGGAGGGGCAGAGGGGCCTCAGGAAAGAGGGTTATGGATAATTACCAAACAAAATTACATATCGTAAGATCAGTGCCAAGAAAATTGGCCACCATAAGCATATCTAACCAACACAGGAAGTGAAAATTTTACGAAGCAAGGAAGTTGAGACATACGTATGGGTATGGTGAAAGGAGTTTTGGTGTCCGCGGAGGTTATTCTTCCTTAACTTCTGTAGAATCGCAGCCATGCTAGAAGAAATGAGTTCCACATTAGGCAATTACTAAGAAATAGCTATAATACGTTGTTCATTAAAATATATATGCCAGAATCATCATATCATAAATGCATCTCATTTATCAGTACAATGAAGAGGAAAAATCTTAAGTACCTTTATTTCATCAACAAGCTCCTCCCTTTGTGTTCAACAACTCATCAACTTGTTGTAGCGTTCGCTTTCGGTGCTGTCATGAAAAAAACCAAAAATGAAACCCATAACTAATCGAGCTGTCTTTAATTATCATGCAATTGCAATAGCCACCCTCAGTTGTCAACTTATATTATGCTGATCACACAATTTTATTTAACAACCTCGTGCAGGTTCCTATCGTGACGGGAGTGTGTAGAAAAGTACTCACTGGAGGAGTGTAGTAAATCACCAAATTGTTGGCAATGTAATATAAGCATCATGTCCATTGTCCAGAAGCTCCCTTCTTTTGTTGGAAAATTTGGAGTATATTTAAACTAAACATTAAAATAATCTTCGGTTTGCTTTGCGAGTTTCCCCGACCTGCTCCATATTTGGATTCCAAATATTATGGGCTTGATCATGCTATCTGACGCAACAGCAAGAAAGTTCTGTATAGCAGAACGGGAAAGGGTTGACCCAAAAAAAAAAAAAAAAAAGAGGGCTAGTAAGCATTTCGTGTCACCAAAAATAAAAACAATGATGTCACCTTTATGCTTAGGAGGCCATACAAAGTAAGGTGGGGGAGTTGTTAGACCCACCTTAGTTTGGGATCAAAATAAATAATTTTTTTAATTTTAATATTTTAAAATTAGTATTAATTTATTTTTACAAAATTTTGAGATTAGTTTAATTTTAATATTAATTTAATTTAAAATAATTTTTAATAAAATTAAATTTTCTATTAAATTATTAATATAAGATTAAATTATATTAAAGTTCAAAATATTGGACTAAATTAATGTTAAGACTAAATTAATATAACTTCAAAATTCAATCACAAAATCCAACCCCAAACTTGGTTGTTTTTGAAACGGGAAGCGATGGAGGTGTAGCTCCATAAGCTCGCCATGTTAACGAAGCGATTCCACTAGAGCATCAACGGTGGTAGATGGAGTAGGAGAGTAGGAAGGAATGGTGGTGGCGATGGTGGTGAAGCTATATTCGCTGCCTCATCCCTCACCTTTTTGTTATTGCACAAATAGTATGGGTTCCACCACAACACTGCCACTGCGTCCTCTGCCATGGCCATGGCCATTGCTGCCCTCCCCTTGACGCACGTCACCACCAGCAGCATAATCAGTGTTCTTTAATCGGGTTTTGGTGTGTAGGAGTGGATTATTTTTTCGGCAACCTGGTTCCTGAGATGGAGTTTCGAAGGGAAGAAGCAGAGTTTTTTTTTTTTTTTCAATTTGTTGTCTTTGAAGGTGTAAAGGTTGAATCTTTTAAATCAATATATTGGTTGGCGTTTTCCTTTGCTTTTATGTTTTGGGAGCAACCAAATAGAATGATACCAATCTAGTTATATATTTATAGAAGGAAATCACCATTTAGATGTTCTTCTTTTTTCATTATTTTTTTCGATTTACCTTTTATTTTATTTTATATTTGGTTTAGCTTTAATAGAAGGAAATCACCGTTGTAATGGAACCTAGTGTATTTGGTGTTTGGCATTGATGTGACTTTTGCCTTGAATGAAATCGAATCTTGCAGGCGAAGAGAGGGATATTCAGTGGGTTGTAATCTATGGGCCCTCGTTTGTCTCTTGCGGGCGAGTGAATCACAAGCAGGAAGGGATTAAGGAGAAGATAGTGTCAAGAGATGGTTGATATTAGCAAAAGATAAGTTTGTAATTTTAAAAATATGATATTAAATGAAGAAGTTTACTTAGTGTTAAAAAAAAGAATAATTTATTTAATAATTTATATATTGAATCTCAACCATTTAAAATATATCCAAAGCTTATAAACAAGAGGAGTAAGGTTGATCATAAATTAGGGTGGGACTAACGAATCCTCTACTATGAGATAAATGTATTTAATTTGTTACTAATATGTAAAAATACTTTATATAAATATCAAGTATGTATTATTATGTTAATAAAAATATTTAATTTTAATAATTATTATCTCAAAAATTTCATACATAATGACATATATTTAGATAATAATATAAAAATATTTTATATGATAATATATTAAAATTAATTTCTTATAAAGTATACACAATTTGATAGCTAACAAACTCTTTAGTATTATTATTTTCGCTTAAAAAATAATTCTATTTGAGTTTCTTAAAGAAGGTGCTAGCTACCTTAGTAATAAAAGGCACCATCTACCATGCATCATATTATGTTTGGTTCTCACCGCTGCCACCGCTTACAACACTGCCACCCACGACCCCAACACCGCTCCATCTCCATTTCTTACTTGATTCTTCCTTCTCTATTTTCAAGCACTCTTTGTTCTCAAGTATCGATAAAAAAAAGCTTCCATAACCCAAATTAGACCCCGAAAACTAAGAGCCACGCACAGGCCAAACTCAAATTCAACACTCAAAAAACACAGCAGTTCAAAAACAAAGTAATCAACCAAAGATCCAGAACAACAAAAACAAAACCAAAAAAAAGTAAAAAACATAGCATAATCAGCCACCACCACATCATCCACTGCCACCAGCCACTGCGTCTTCCACTTCGAGTTGATGCTGCCGATGTCGCCATCGAGGTCATAGAGTTGCTATCAAATTCGTCCACTGTGGAAAAAGGAGCAGGAAGAAGGAAAAAGGATGTGGTGGTGGGAGTGTGTCTTCCACCGCCTAACCTGATCGCGCCGCTTCGTATTTATGCCCAAAGTCGATGCTAGCATCATTTTCAAGGTCGTGAAGCTATCGTCAAATTCGGGCACCGTGGATAAAGGAGAAGGAAGAAGCAGAAAATGAGAAAAAGGATGCGGTGTTGGGAGGAGGGGCGATGCAGTTTAGGGAAGTGGGAGTAAGAGGCGTCTAACATGGATGAAATATTTTTGGTGTATTGATACACTTTGTCATTATAACAAGGTGCATGGCAGATGGATGGCACCCTAATAAAATGTGGTGAATGCGGCCGTGCTACCTCTAAAGTAGGGACACCAAGCACTTGAATTGTCTTATATTTTCTCCCATCTAGACCACCCATGCACCACCACCGTCAACCTTGTTTTTTCTGTCCCTGAACGTCACCTAGCCCCCCACCCCCTGACAGCCGCCACTGGGAACTTTGACCACCGTCTCGAGCACACTGCTGATCACCACCTCGAACACTGCCCCTGCCACTGCCAGTACTCCCCGTCGCCCACTAGGAACTTCAATCCGATCTGAATAACAAATACACACACCACCATCATTTTACTAAACAATCTATGGACAACTCACATAAACACACATAACATAACATAACATAACATAACATAACCGCTGGTATCAGTTCTGAGGATAGGAAGCCTGCCCTCATGTGCGTAGGACTTGAGGGCGGTGTCGATGACCACACGACACATGCCACAAACTCCTCCTTATTCACCACGAACCGAATTGAATTGGCCCCACGCTCCCTGACATGTTGATGATGATCAAAAGTCATTAAGGAGTGGGCGGTTGCTGGCGATACGGCGGAGTTGCCATTGTTGGCGCCGGTCAATTTAGAATGGTAGTGGTGCACCAAAACAGGGAAGAATGAGAATGCTATGGGGCCATGAGTCTCCACATCATCATGGTTGGGTAGGGATTTCGAGGTCAACGTGCTTGGTCTTAACAGTGAAGGCTTCGCCAGTAAAGGCTACGGTGAAAGCTGATAGTGGCGAACGGCTGCAACGGCGACAGCGGGTGGAGAATGAGGTACGACGGTGGTGGAGTCACAATTGTTCCATGGAGCCCGGGGAGAGAAAGAGGGGGCTTGGTGCTTTTATTGTGCACTACCAGTTAAAGGGGCAGAGATGTTTTAAATTAAATCTCACCCATTAATATTAGAATAAATGGTTGAGATTCAAGTGTGTGTGATGTGTGTGTGATGCTCTTTACATTGCCAGGAACATTGTAGAACGGCCCATAAAATGTTTGATAAGTAAGTAGATGCAAAAATATATCATGAAATTCAGAGTTCACCTCTCTTCCTTTTTCAAGTATGAGTAAATTAATTATTGGTTAAAATTTAAAAATTTTCTTAAATCCATTATCCCTAAATCATTAGCAATCTTGGCTTTGGATATGGAACCTAAGAAATTTAAATTATTTCTTGTGGTTAATCCTGGTTAATCCTCAAACATGCTTTGCCAACAAATGAATTAAGGACTCAAAGATACATTACCTCGAATAATTTGTGTGCAATATGCAAACACCCGATCGAAGCCTCTCTTCACTATCTTCGAGACTGCTCCAATGCTTGTTTTATATGGAACTCACTTGGTTTCTTTTTGTGTAGGATTTTTAGGAACTAAATGTGGAGGACAGGATCAGAAACTTCGCCACGAGTGATCAAGCCACAACCTTCATTTTTGCAATCTGGTAGATATAGCACCTCTGAAATATATTTTGGGCATAATGAACTGGACGATTGGAGATGTCTTGTGGCACATACACACTAAAATCAAAGACATTATTCAGGTGTATGGTCCGTGGACTCCTTCGATAGTGTTAGCGCAATCAATTTGTTAGGAAAAACTACCACATGGAAGACTCAAGTTGAATGTGGATGAAAGCGCTTTGAGGAATCTTGGAAAGGTTGGCATGGGTGGAGTCATTAAAAATGCAGATGGAGATAGGATCAAAGGTTTCTTTGGCTTTTAGGCATCCCTACGAATCATGATGAACTTATGGTATTAAAAACAGGGTTGGAATTGGCTTAGGCAAGGGGGACTAAAAATCTTATATGTGAAATAGAATCCAAGAGTACTATTGATCTGTCTGGTCAATAGTCTTGTTAATCCCTTTCACTTGTATGCCTGCATCATTGTGAGAATTAAGGAACTTTCGGCAAGGAATTGGCTGGTTTCTCTAAAGCACACTTTTAGGGAACATATGTGCAGATAGGCTTGCTGAATTTGAGGCCAAAGAAGGGAATGACGATTTAATGTATTACAACAACCCTCCTAGAGATATTGGCTGTGTTTTATTCACTAATATCATGGCAATAGGTTCTTGTAAGAATTAGTTTCTCTTTGTGTTTGTATTTCAGACATACAAAAAAAAAAAAAAAATCCATTATCTCTAACCAAATAGGTTTAAAAGATTTTCCAAATATGAGCCGAATATAATATTGCACTCAGAAAATGTGGTCAACCCTGAATAGTGTAGTAACAACAATAAAAATCCTTGTTCTAAGAAGTGGATTTGATTGGATGGTCTGACCGAGGAACCAATCCCTAGGGTAGTCCAATCAAACCAAATTTTCAAAAACTGAGCAAAACCAACGTGAATGGTCAAAAATTGATGAACCAATAAAAAAAAATTGGCTGGTTCATTGTTCAGATCGGTCATTTTTTTTATCAAATTCAAATAATCAATAATGAAGTTAACAATCCTGCCATACCAAAAAAAAAAGGACAGAAAATATATTTTGATTAGTCAAATCAAGAACTGCTCAACCTCTTATACTTTTGAAAAGAGTCCAAAATTAAGCATAAAATAGTATGACACATAAATTTTTACAATTATCTTAAAAGTAAAAACTCCTAATTTAAGTAATATAGAATTTGAGTTTTTTATATTAATCTTAAAAATAAAAAAATATATAGTCTAAATAATGTAAAATTTGAATGCTTTATATTTCAACTTTTCATGCATATTATTGTATTATATATATATATATGAATTTAATTTAAATATATTGACAATGTAAAATTATTTTATACTGTCAGCTAATAAAAATAGTGAAAAATACCAACTCACACAAATAATTACCCATTATAATGAGGGATCTATCATAATTTTTTATTTTTTCCTATTTTTATTGGTTGACAATGTAAAATAATTTTAATATATATATATATATATATATATATATATATATATATATTTTTTTTTTTTTTTTATTACACAGTTTTCTGAATTTAACATAAAAGTGGCATGTGCTTTGCATTGTTTGACCAAGAGTGAAGCTCTCTAAGAACAGGCATCTTACTAACTGCTGAACCAAAAGGAAGAATATATTATAACACATAGTTTATATTTATATATAAATATATATTTTATTACACAGTTTTCTGAATTTAACATAAAAGTGGCATGTGCTTTGCATTGTTTGACCAAGAGTGAAGCTCTTTAAGAACAGGCATCTTACTAACTGCTGAACCAAAAGGAAGAGCGTGGATAATCAGAGTAAGTCAAAATTTGATGATAAATGCTTGGCTCAAATTAAAAACACGCGATGTTTTTAAAAATGAACCCCATCCCAATGCCAAAATTTCGTTCGAAGTCCTAAACAAGCACTCGCTGAATATTGCTTTAATTTCCCACCACAAAAGGAATATTGATTCTATTGCAACTAGTATAATCTGAGAAAAATGACAAACAACAGAATGTGCCCACACACTGCACTGCAAAGGAAATAGGAAAAAAAATGATGTTCAATTTGATTAAAGTCTGAGAACCCTAAACCTTTTTTTAAAAAAATAAATAAAATTCAGACACTCCAAGGAGGGGAGAGAATCGTTTGCATGTTGGTGCCGAAATTTTGTTCACTGTGAAATAGTAGAGCAAAAAAAATTAGGACCTGGAAATGAAAAGTAATAAAAGGAAGATTTCAAAGTAGAGATGGCAAAGCGGCCCGCCTGCCACGACTCGCCCCTATCCGCCAAAAATGAGGCGCGGCAAAACGGGCTAAATTAGAAAGGCAAACTTAATATTCTAACCTGTCCTTTTTAAGAATTGGTTGACGGATTGACCTGCTAAAAAAATAAAAAAATATGAATAAATTTATTTTAATATTTTTTATGAGTTAAATTATTTTAAAAATTAGAAAAATATATTAAATAAAAAATTTACTTAAATAAAATAGAACAAAATAATTAAACTGCATAATTTATATCTAAATTTAACTCAAATACAAATATAATAAATTAATTAGGATATATAAATAAGTTTATAAATAATAATTAATTATAAATTTATAATATAAAGTCTATAGTATAAAGTTTATAAATTAATAAAAATATAATAATAACATAATTTATAATAAAAATTTAATTTTTTTAAAAAATACTCTTGAATCTAAAAAAAAAAAGCTTTTCTGACTAATCCGCCTGCGCTAGCCAAAGCTTGCGGGTTAGGTGGGCCAAAAATTTTTGGCTGGCCAAATATGTCACCCAACCTATTATTTTTGGTGGGTTTGGTGAATCAATCCAACGGGTTAAGTCTGTTTTGCTATCTTTACTTTGAAGTCATATTTCTCTAATAAAAATTAATAAATAATTTGTTCATGTAAACATTTTACATGAAAGAACCATTCCCATATTAATATTGACACTATGCTTATCTAACTTGCTAGTATATGACATATGTCTCAGCTTCATTACTGATCCAAATGGCAAGGTAGTATATATCCAAACTATCTTATTAAAGAAGGTTTAAATATGTTTTTAATTCTTATAAGTATATATTATTTTGATTTTGATTTCTTTAAAATTTTTACTTTAATGTTGGTTCCTCTTTTTTTTTTTTTTTTTTTTAGTCCCTATTATTCTAAATTTTAATCCTAATAAATACTTTACAATATGTGTGAGTTTTTATAAATATTAGAAATCTATTTTTAATCATTGTAAATATTTTCTGAATTTTCTTTTGGTCCTTATAAATATTATCACTTACTAAAGCTCTTCTTGCTCCAACTAATTGAGGTGTTGCGATTCTAAATAATTAGTTAATGTCAATAATTTCTGACATTAATGAAAAAAATAGTTAAGAGGTATTTTCACTTTAAAGGATTGAAATTTGTACAGTAAATATTCAAATAATTTTAAAAATGCCGAACTATATTAATATATAAAATTTTTTAAAGGATTTCATGTTTGAGACTTCTTAATCATAAGTTTAAATTTAACGTTGTGTTCTATTGATTTGCTTCTATCTTCTTATCGATAATCCACACGCGGAATAATAATAATAACAATAAAAATAATATGACATAAAAATCTGAATTTAAAAAATCAATACATAAAATATTGTATATGTTATGTAAATTATTAATCAAGGTTAGTAAGCAATGGTCAGACCAAAGAAAGAAACATGGTGACATCTAAAATGCACCTAGGCTGCATTATGCATTTTATGATTTGATAATATAAATTTAATAGTATATCGGTATATTAATTATTTATAATATATTATAATAAAATTTTATTTTTAGCCCAACTTCAAAAAATATAGTTAAATGATTAAAATTTATCTATTTAGTCCTAAAATTAAAAAAATATTTTTTTTGAATATTCTTAACAATTACAAGGTATCACAAAATATTTTTCTAAAAAGAATATTTTTACAAAATCAATTCATTCATAATTTTAAATTATCATGTAGATATAAAATTTCATAATAAATAGTGGGCACTGCAAAAATTTTATTTAAAATTCACTAAAAGAATTTAATTTCAAGATTGAATAAATAAATGTTAATTATTTTAAAAATATATTTAACTATATTTTTAAAGTCAGGTTAAAATTGAGAAGTTACAATAATATGTTATAAGTAAATGATATATCAATATATCATTAAATCTGCATCATTGTATCATAATGTGCATGATGCACATTGACTTTTGAGATGCATAGTAGCGCTCACCATGAAATACAGCCACTAAAAGAATTTAATTTCAAGATTGAATAGATAAATTTTAATTATTTTAAAAACATATTTAACTATATTTTTAAAGTCAGGTTAAAATTGAGAAGTTACAATAATATGTTATAAGTAAATGATATATCAATATATCATTAAATCTTATCATTGTATCATAATGTGCATGATGTATATTGACTTTCGAGATGCATAGTATGCTCACCAAGAAATACAGCATCTGGAGTAATTCTTTCCTCCTTATAGAGAGAGAAAAAAATCAAAAGTTGAAATGTAATCTTAGAGGAAGAATCCATTTCCTCCACGGTGGAGGAAAGAATATTTCCAGCATCCGATGCAAGTACCATTGAAGTGCTTGATAAGTAAGCAACTCGTAGGTTAAGGCTCCGAAAAGGAGATGCAAATTCCGATCACTACTATCCTTTACTCTGCCTTTTCTCTCTGGAATTTATTGTTGCTAAACCTTTACTGATACACTGTCATGGAAGAATTTGGTAACTAACTTCTGATATGAATCACAGCTTGCTAAACCTTTACTGATACATTGTTATCACAGCTTGCTTTCTTTTTGAATAATTTGATAGCCTTTGAGTCTTAGAAATTGATACTTGGCAATTATTTCTGGTTTCTGAAATGGTTTTGATTGAATATTGATATCTGATATGAATCTTATTTCTTTCCTTCCTTTTTGTTTGGTTTTTGACAACTTTAATTGGCATATGCAGTTTATGAGCCGTATATCCCATCGGACCTGGTCCGTTGTTCATCAAATGCTAGCACTTTAACGTACCATTGCTATTTGATAGAGATGAAGCAGAATTATGAGTATGACGTATTGATTCATGACATTGTGCTTGCAACGAGAAGTGAACTTGACTCAGAAATAGCAAACACACTATTTGAGCTATCTGCTGAACGAGGGAACTAGTCAGTAAAACTCAGACAAGTTGAAAGCGTTGAGCTTAGCCCAGATGAGGTAAGCTTGCATGTGCTCCTTTCATGGTATCTAGTATCAAGGAGATTAATTCAATGTAGTGTCATATATATTTGAATATTTTAATTCTATAGGTTAAAAAATGTAGAAGATTTCAGACCACCCTCTTTAGGATCCTTCTGTATCGTAATAAGGATCGTAATATGTCAGCAATTGTCTCAGAAGAATTTTGTTTGGGAGATAATCCCGAGATTGATTATCTTCTGCTCCCAACCACTGTTAAACACTAGAGACCTTCAAATTCAATTGTTTAGTGGAATCTCATCTTTTTTCTTTTTATTTATTTCTTTATTTAAGGGAGAAGTCCATCTACTATTTTTTTATTTATTTCTTTGTTATGGGAGAAAGTCCAACTTCATTTTCGCTTTTTTCTATCTTTTATCTTTTCTTTTCACTTTCATCTTCTATCTTTTCGCTTTTTTCTTTTCTTTCTTTTTTTTTATGGGATGAAGTCCTTTTTTTTTAAACATCGGAGACCTTCAAATTCAATTGTTGATTGGAAGTCCATCTTTTCTGTTCCTTTTTCATCTGAAAATACATGTGAGTGTGAGAATCATGCTCATGGTATGCAGACCAAAAATGGATTAGTTAGCTTGCAAACTTAGAAACTGTGTGGTCACCACTCCCCATAATGGTTGTAATTATATCATTACTAGTGTAATGGACTTGAATGAAAACTCACGTGCATGGAACGGAGACAAGATAGCTCCTACCTACAAGGAGCACCTCTAGTTTTTTCTGTTGCCCGTTTAGGGCTATATATAACTTGATTCTTGTTTCAAATTTTCAGGCACGGGATTCAATTACAATTTGAACATCAATCCCTACTTAATGGAAGGGAAGTTTTTAAAGTGAGCAATTACCTGCTGAAGTGCAGACAACAAAGGAAGCAGAAAGGTTTAACCCTAGCTGCTCATATATTCTCCATACATATGATCAATGCTATGGAGTATGCAAAAGGTTTTTAGTCCATTTTCTCCATAAATAAATGGGGTATATCATTTCCTCTTCTTAATCTAATATTAAATTTGGGTTACAAGGATTCCTAGAAGGTTGATCAATACTCATCCACAATAATAGTAAAAGGTATAAGATTTGTGTTAAGATATAAAATAATTTATATGCTTTGACTTAGCAGCTTTAGCTTTTATAAAAAACAGTTCATGACATGATATCAGAGTTTCTATGATCAAGTGATCTAGAGTTGGATGGGCCTGTGCATGCTTATTTCTCTAGAATGGTTTTCAGAGCATTGTTTTTGACACGTGCAGAACCATAATGTTTATTAATGATGTATTAGCTTGATTACATTTTAAGTACCTAAAGCTGTCGTAACACCTCCTCAGCTATAGTATTGAAGATATTCTAGTGCCACTTGACAGAGTTCATTATCAGTATAATGATGCAACCCGATTGATATATTTTTATATATTTTGCCTTTTTAGGATCGAGCTTGATGTTTGCCGAACTGCCCCCAGAACTCTGCTGGATAATCATGTCACCAATATCAATCAGTACCATATACTCGTTTACATTTATTCCATCAATCATGCATCGGCTTGAGTCCTTGCTCATTGCTTTCGGCTTAAAAAAGATGCTTATGGATCATTGCACGCAAAAGGATATCCCAATCTTCACAGTATGCTTCTTCTTCCTGTGAAGGATGCTTGCCACTACATAACTTTTGTTGTTTCAACTATCTGAATTGTTCCTTGTTGTTACTGCAAGCAATCACTACAAAGGAATGTCAAGAGGACTATGACTATGAGTCCTTAGAGACACTTGGGGATTCTTTTCTAAAGTATGCAGCTAGTCAACAGCTTTTTAAGACCAATCAAGATTATCGTGAGGGTCCTCTTACTGAAAAGAGGAAGAAGATCATTTCCAATAATGCGTTGTGTAAGTTTGGGTGTAGCCATAGGCTTACGGTATTATTTTTTCCTTAATATTTGTTTGTTAACATTTTACGAGTTTGATATTAATTACTCAGCAGTCAGTACTTGCAGCGTTTTTTCATATTAATTACTCATTAGTCAGTACCTGTAGAGTTTTACTTCCATTTTTGTGCCAGAAAATCAAATTTAGCCGCATTGTTTATCAGCATTCTGAGTATAGAAATTGTGTAACATGGATGGTTCGCTTCCGAATCTAATATATTTTGAAATGGTAGTGTAAAATGAAAAAGTATCAAAGAAGTAAATCAATTTACCCTTAAAAATAGTGTGCCTTAACATATTTCCACTCATGCCAAATTCTGAAGTACATGCCAAGCGAGAGGATCATATTGCTTTCTTAGCTTCGTAAAAAAAGGTTTGGATTTTTTTTTTTTTTTAAATCTTACTTAGCTAACGTTGAGTGGTGCGTGTTCAAACTTCAAATTGTCAAAATCACCCGAATTACTAGCTTTTTGGAACCTTAAATTATTAAACTGAAGTTATTCCTGCTTCTACTTTCTGGAAGTGGTTTAAAACTTTTTTCTAATGGAAACTTTTTTATGTAGCAGAGTTTCATTCGAAAAGGAAGTTTTAATCCAAAACAGTGGATTGTACCGGGAGATAAGTCAAAATGTCTCTCGCTAAAAGAAGAGTTTGTTTCCGGCAGAACAAGAGTATATGTTTGGGGGAGAGAAAGAAAAATAAAACGCAAGGTTGTTGCTGATGTTGTTGAGGCACTAATTGGTGCCTTCCTTAGCACAGGACCACGAGGCGAAGAAGCTGCTTTATCATTTATCAACAGTAATGTTGATACTAACATAATACCATACGAGAGCCACCTTAACATTCCCCCGGAGAAGCTTGTAGATGTCACCCTTTTAGAATCCCTATTGAACTACTCATTCCAAGACCCTTCTCTTTTAGTAGAAGCTCTTACCCATGGTTCTTACAAGCGCCCAGAAGTTCCAACATGTTATCAGGTACTTTCAAGATTTATTTGGATACTAGTAACAAGTAAGAACATTTCAGTAGAACTAGTGGTACTCATTTTTTCTTGTTTCTTGTGTTACTGTAATTGAAAATTTGTGTCTCAACTTGCACGGCAGCAACTAGAATTTCTTGGCGATGCGGTGTTGGACTACCTCATCACGCAGCATTTCTACAATGAATATCCTGACAAGTCACCTGGGTTTTTGACTGTCATGAGGACTATTTCCGTGAATAATGAGTGTTATGCACTTTCAGCCATTAAAGCTAAGTTGCACCAACACATACTCCATAACTCTAAGGGACTAGACAAGCAAATTGCAGCCACGGTGAATGCAGTTAAGAAGTTGCCTTCAAAGTCAACTTTTGGATGGGAGTTGGAAACACCTTTCCCCGATGTGAGCTTTTATTATTCAGTGCATGAATTTTGTGAGTTATCATCAAAGTTTTCTAACAATGCTTATTCTGTATTACTGTCATGTTTGTGAATCTCTACATTATTAGACTTACCTGGATACAAACACAGCCTTTAGAAAAAGGGAAGAAACCCAAACTGGCATTTTTTTTTGTCAAATACATTTCCATAAAATAGTATGAGAAATGTTTTTTGTACCACTGGGGATAGGTAGACACCTTGACATCCAGAGATAGAAAAGAGAAAAAAAAAATTGTAAAAGAAAGTGAAAAGAGTGAAATGATTGATGGAGAGAGAAAAAGCTGAGAGAGGGTATTGGGGTGTTGGAGATTTTGGTATGTACAAATAACATACCTCAAATAGTATTGCTCTTACTGACAGGTGCTTGCAGATGTCATAGAATCTATAGCAGGAGCGATTTGTGTTGATTCAGGGTACCATAAGGAGGCTGTATTCCAAAGCATAAGGCCTCTTTTGGAACCCCTGGTTACACCTGAAACAGCAAAGCTTCATCCTGTTGGGGAGTTGCATGAACTATGCCAAAGAGAAAACTATGCAAGGAAAGAACCCAGCGTGTCCCGAGACAATGGCGTAACCTTGGTTACATTAGAAGTGAAAGCTAAGGGGATCACTCACAAGGTTACTGCTACAGCTGCTAATCAGAACACAGCTCAGAAATTAGCATCCAAGGAAGTCTTAAAACTCTTGAAGGGACCCAATTTTAAGAGCAGGCCATTTTTATTCCCTTTACTATGTGCAGTCTTTCTGCTTTGTTGGTTTGTGAAGTCATTTATCATTTAATATACAAGTTATTGTAAAAACATTCCAAGTATGTACATCTTTCGTTGGGGACTGCAAATTTGCAAGCACTATGTTGTAGTCGTAACGCGATTCTTTTTGGATAATAAATGTTATACCTCCGCATATCACTAACACGATGGGCGCTTATTGCCATTATGCAATGTTAGGGGCTCTGCTCATGATACGATAAGATGTGCTCATACGATTATAATATGCAAATATTGCAGTCTTCTAACTCCGTAAAATGTGGTTTTGAGGACTGAAACAAGAAAGATTGCAGAACTACCCGCAGGAATATGTACGCATTCTCAAATTATAAGTACCTCTCTCTATGCTATTATGTTACATGGCAAAAGAAAAATAAAATGACGATAGTGTCAGCTATTTGGAAAACAAAAAACAGGCATTTTTGCAAATATGAGATCTTATTTGCTTACCCGAAAAATGAAAGATGTAATGTTATGCCAAATCACAGCATAACTAATGCAAAACAACTCTACAAGCTATCTATCCATCAAGTACAAAAAGTGTAGAAAGTAGCTTAAATTGAAGGGTTACTCTTAAAAGATTGTGAATAATACAACTAGCGAAATAGAGCCTATCTTCAACCTAAAACACTTGGTAAGTTGAAGATTTTCACGCGAAAAGACCGTTACATTGCATAGATCTTGAAATGGTGCCAGAAATTTTACACAAAAGATTTCCCTGCTATAGAATTCTCTTCAAGGTCTAAAACAAGCGAAACTCTAGGGCTGTGAAGGGGTGGGAGATGTTGGAGGCTTGAAATCAGGATACTGCAATGCAAAGAAGGAAAAGGGTAACACAGATGAACATGAAAGATAATAATAAGCATATGTTAAGGAGCATACAATATAAAGCAGAAAAAGATCTTGATAAATCCATTTATCAATGAAAAGCCTCCTAATTTCTTAATTATTTCACCCTTTTGTAGGGGGCAGAGCGGCCTTAGGAAAGAGGGCTATGGATAACTACCAAACAAAATTATAAATGGAAAGATAAGTGCCAAGAAAATTGGCCACCATAAGCATATCAATCCAAACACAGGAAGTGAAAATTTTATGGGGCAAGGAACTTGAGACATACGGATGGGTACGGTGAGAGGGGTTTTGGTTTCCCTGGAAGCGATTCTGCCTTAACTTCTGCAGAATTTATTTCAGGAGCAGGTGCTGCCACTGCATCCACTTTGGACTCGGATATAGTGTCAGGAGTAGCTTCTGCTTTCTGTACAGTCGTATCCACTGTAGCAGGCTCTGAGCCTTGTTCTGTTGGTGCGGGAAGAGCCTTATTGTTGGAGGAAGTTGGTAGAAGAGCCTTTCCAATTTGCTAATGTTCCCAGCCATGCAAGAACAACAGAATATGAAGGGCAAGAAATGAGTTCCACATTAGGCAATATATTAAGAAATAGCTACACTACATTTATAAGTAATGCTCATTTATCAGGATATAAAAGTGGTAAAGTTTTAAGTACCTTTATTTCATCAACAAGCTCCTTAGGGGCAACCTTTGTGTTCAAGAACTCATCAACTTGTTGTAGCGTTCGCTTTCGATCCTGTCACAAAAAGAAAAGACATAAGTCTGAGAGCTTGAGCCCCCGACCTTGATAAATAATAATATTCCAAAACTGAAACCAATAACTAATGGAACAGTCTTAATTATCACGCAATGGCCACCTTCAATTGTCAATAAAAGCCATAACTTACCAATGCATGAGTTTTGTTTTGCTCCTTAACTATCATTGATATATAATATATGCACTTAAGAAAAACCATTGAACATGACAGGACAGAAAAACCACATCACCTATGGAAAGACTACCATGTGTTCTTAACAATTAATACAGAGGATCACCTACTCTTGGCAATCCATTGGACTGCCAGAATATCCAAGCAGTTCTCCATTTTCATGACCAAAAATCTATATTATGCCAATCATACAATTTTATTTAACAACGTCGTGCATGATCATATTGTGACAGGCAACAGGGTTAAATTGATGGACTACCACAATCCTTGAACATTCTACTTTTCACCAATAGAGGGAGACTGCATGGTTTTAATATACATTGTATGCATTGCTACAAATATCTGATGCAGACTTAAAGTCTCAACAAATCCAACGGAGGACTTAAAATAATAATGCACAGACATGAAACAGAAGAAAGGCGGCCATCTGAAGTCAAAGATTTATTGTTCAACGAGATAGATAATAATTAAATAATGTGAATGAAGAACTCATGACCCCACTGTTCTTACCTCAGCAAACAGAAGCTTCTTGCTTGCAAACTGAATAAGTGCAGCTGATCCTAAAAGTTGGAGAATTGATTCTATCTACAGAGAGAGTAACAGCATCAACAAGCAATTTTCATCAGTATAACCAAGTCATAATGTACTTTTTTTTGGAAAAATAGAGAGAAATAACATGTATGATAATTCATCAAATCAACCTCGGAAAATGCTAATACACCCAGTCCAGTAGCCGCAGCAATCCCAAGAGTAACAGCCAAGCCATCAGAGGTCTCCTACAATAAACTTCCATTAATTAGAAATTCACAGAAATGTTAAGAATTAAGATTATGAAACAACCACTACCAGTTTCAAATAAAAATATGTCCAAATGGACCATTAACCTAGAAGAAAATGCATTTTGCTTTTTACATACCCAAAGAAATATCTCATATACTATTTAAATTTTCTCCAAAACTTCAAATACATTAACAAATTGAGAACAGGAGTAAGGAAGATTTCCATATGATATCTTTGTCCTCCAATCTAACAAGCCAAATAATATTTTTATATGTTAATACTTAATAAAATCCAATAACCCAGCTAGGAGGCTACAACAGATATTCATAGTGATGACTGATGAAACTAAGAATTTAGATAACTTATGTTACTATAATGTAAAATAGTGCCCATCTAAGACAGCATCAATACATTGTTAAGTGCTGGATAGTCTCTGCTTATTCCGTTCCCTTGCTTCCTAGCTTATGTTCTCAATTTAACTAAGCTAACTTTGAGTTCCTCTACAAAACAATTTAAAGTGTGTGTACTATGTAAACAGAAGGAATATGCCTTATTAATCTGAAAACTAACAATATTATGTGTGTGCATCCGCATTTAAAATTAAAGCTATTATTAGATAAATCCCAGATACATACTCCAATTGTCTCAGATATAGCATCTGTCAAATTGCCAAAATCCAAACTCAAGCCTTTCTTTGGTGGCGTCCAGGGAAGCCCACTATTCTGCAGAATTCCAGCCTGGGTCAGAATACTGGTAACCAGATAAAATTAACATTTTGAAACAGAACAATGGCGAGGGACACTAAATACCATCCATCCTCGTGGTCCTTCTGCACCATCCTTGATTGCATAAGCAGCTTTAAATCCATTAACAGTGACCAACTCTGCAACCAGTTCGGAGTTCCCATCAAACCTGGCTTCCATCACGAGTACACTCAATCAGCTTCAAGTATATTGTTTTGTGAAGTAAAAAATTAAACGACAAAATAAGTTATTAAAGTTCCTAAAATGCCAATGTAGAATGCAGATGGAAGCTAGCGTTGGAATGTTAAAATTCTCAATGGGGTGTCTCTGTGACATGAACTGTCACATTTAACATAGATTCCATAACTATTTTTCCAATAGAGGTAAATTTTACTCTTTCGAAGAAAAGCTCACAGAGATATCGCCAAATATTTTATTTATTTATTAATTTTCCTAGTGGAAAGACTTGTGTCTAGCCCTTAATTGATCGGGCGAGATAGTAATTTGAGTGCTAGCTAAGTGACACATTAACGTTTCAATGTCAATGAGCAGTCTTGATAAACTCTTACTTCCACCATTAATAGCTAAAATGAAATGATAGAATTGATATGGTACTGATCTCAATCACAAAGCAAACAACGAACAGAATTGCATTGAGCTCTACTCACTTGTCCAGAATAAACAATGTGGTATTCTCCGGCTCCTTGAACTTCAGCGAAAGTTTCTGCAGGAACCTTGGCTTATCAACACCCTTGTAAGCAATTGACACTGGCTTCTTCCTCAAACCTCCAACATCCGGGGTACCCACTTGCCTGAATTCTGCAGGTGATCTTATATCAAGCAACTGAGCATTGTCATCAGCACCAAGTTTTGCATATGCATTTCTGGCAGACTCAACGCCCCATGGCTTAGGCTTCTTCAGAACCTGAGACAAAACCAGTGGCACAGCCAAAATAGCTACTCCTCCAGCTATAACAGCAGGATTCTCTGTTCCAAAACTGATAACACTATCTATAACCCCATTCACATCAAAGTCCCCAGAACTCGGGGCACTCACAGATTGCCCCAAAGCTTCCTCATATGTTAGAGCTCTAGCAAGTCCACTGTTGACAACTGAAGCTGCAAGAATCAGACCCCCGCTTAAACCTTTTGACAAATACTCTTGCAAAGTAGGTTGATTGTTGCCAAAACTGGAAAAGTTTGAGACTTTGCATGCAGAAATTGTGGGCAGTGATGGGAATTTTCTGGGTTGTTTTCTTCTATCAGAGAGCACAGATAAAGGGGTCAAGCCAACGGCATTGAGGGCCTCCATAGCATAATTCTGTATCAAAAGACTTCTCTGTGGCACTCAGATTACCAGTGAAAGAGGTTGAAGTGTGTGAAGAAACATGAGAACCCAAGGGCTTGATGCAGGTTTTGTTTCGTTGTTGTGTGTTGCCTGTGGTGGTGGCTTGGTGCAACTCACTGATTGGGTGTCCTTTTGGGTGAAGGGTGGTGCTGACGTGGAAGCGATATGAGCAATCAGCCATTGGCTTCTTGACACGTGGCTAATGAGGATGAGACGCTGCTGACCATGAAGGCTTCATCGTCAACAATTGTGTGGCCTAGAAACGTCGAAGAAATGTTTAGAAACTACTCCAATGTATGTTACAGTACTACTTGCAAGAGTGTAGTACAGTACCAAAGACGACTAGTATGCTTGATTTAGTTTTGGCATAGTCTTAAATTATGATATGATTTAGATTTAGATAAAAACTTATAACTTTTACTTAACTCATAATTTTAGAGACCAAACGTACTCATAATTGACAAATAAAACTTCGAATTAATAGGCAATTTCTTAAAAAACTACAACGTGTGTAAAAATAGTACGAGGATTGTAATAAAATACCAAATAGTTGGCAATGTAATAATGTAAGCATCGTTTCCAGAAGCTATCTTCTTTCGTTGGAAAATTCGGAGTACATTTAAATTAAACATTAAAATAATCTTTGGTTCGCCTTGCAAAAATCCCTGACTTGCTCTGATTTCTCAGAAACAGACACCAGCAATCACGATCCCTTTAGTTCATAAACCACCCACCAATCTAGCTTCAAACACCTTTTTCCCTTGTCGAAATGTAGTAAAAAAAAAAGTACCTCTATTTATTTTTGCATTCCAAATATAATGGTCTTATTTATGTAGTCTGAAGGAAGAGCAAGAAAACTCGGTATAAAGCGGAAAGGAAAATTCAGATTTAAAAAAACAAAGTGGAAAGGATAAAAGCTTCGTGAGCATTTCGTGTAACATCTTATACATATGCATCTTGGCATGGTGCTCTTAAAAATCAAATAACGTACCCTTCGAAGAAGTGACTTTCGAAATGAAGACTTCCTGACATTTGAATTTCATCTCGAGTTATTTATTTTTTTCAATTGCTTTTAACCCTGAACAAATGAATATAAATTAATTTACCTAACTAGAGAGCATGTTTCCACATATCCCCGCTGGGCAAGATCTACATTCAAGGGAAAAAAATGGATAGATCAATGAGGCCGAATACAAAGAAAAGCACAACAATAATCCTGGGACAACTAAACAAGTGTCAGGTCCAACAATCTAGCGATATCAAAACGAAAGTTGGCCATTGAGATTTGGGAAACTAACATTTGTAGCCTGTCCAAGGCCCAAAACGTGGGATGGGAGTTGAAATAGGCAACGGTCTTATAAAAAATTAAGGTCAAAACTCCACTGCCCCGTAGCTCAATATTCATTAGGAATGCTTATCGTTTGCGCGTTGGTGCTGAAGGTTTGTTCACTGCGAAATTGCAGAACGGCAAAAAAAAAAAAAAAAAAAAAAGGACTTGGAAATGAAAAGAGGTAAAGGAAGGCTTCAATGTCATCTTTCTCAAATGAGGTAGCTGCGGTATATTCTACCTTGCCATTTGGTTCAGTAACGAAGCTGAGAGCTTGAGACAGATGTAGATTAGCAGGTCACACGAGCATTTAAAATAGATTGTTTGATGTGAAATTTTCGGAAAAAAACTCTAAATTGGCACTTAAAAAAGTTGGCAAACATCAATTTAATTCTCAAAATATTTGTGACATTAATTTGGTTATTAAAAAATTAAAATTTATTTTAAATTAATTTAAAAGATCAAATTGATATGATAATTCTTTTAAGGACTAATAGCATGTTTAATTTTTCATTTGAAAACCTCAAAATCATGGTTTTGAAGTTCCAAAGGAGAAATCATATATACTATAAATTGATGCTTCATAACTCTTTTAAAGATTAATTTAAAATTTTATTCTAAAATTTTTACATAATCAAATCATTTATTAATTTTTATTATTAATTAAATTCTTTTATGAATCTCATGCTTAATTCCACCTTAATTTTTACCATTGATTGACAAATTTGACAAGAAGATTAATCTGTTATCGATTTTAATTTCTGAATGATGGACTAAATCAAATTAATAAAAAGGGTTGAATTTTTTTTTTTTTTTTACGCTTCAAAAAGATAAAGACAACAACTAAAGTCTTAACAGAAGAGACACTCCAAGAAAGTAATTTTTAAATGGCAGTACCTTATACATAATTGTTTGAGTTCTACTTTCTAAATTATTAGTGGGAAAAAGAATTAATTTTACAGTTAAAAATATAAAAGAAATACTAATAACAGGAAAAATTTATTTACTGTATAAGGTACTACTATTTAATCAAGGTTAGTAGGCAATGGTATAACTAAAGAAAGAAACTCGCTGACCTCTTAAATGTACCTTTGCAGTAAAAGGTTCATGATACACTTTATAATCTAAAGATATAGATTTGATATCGTATCAATATACCAATTGCTTGTAATACATTATAATAATTTTATTATATATATTAGTTTTGTAAAATATCCTTTTATTTGATAAATAAGATATTAAACTCTTATGATACGATTAGATGTCTAAATAAGAACCTAATCCAATTATATTTTTTTATATACATAAATTTTGATATTAAACTCAAAACCACATACTTAAAGGATCTAAGACCTTTTTATTTGGACGATCACTTTGTTGGTACTTAAAAAATATAATTAAATATATTTTAAAAGTGTTCAAAATTTACTTGCTCGTTCTTAAAATTTAACATAATTTTTTGAAATATTCTCAACAATTACAAAGTATAAAAAAATATTATTTTGAGAAAAATATTTTTACACAATCAACTCATGCATAATTTTAAATTGTCATGTAGATACAAAATTTCAGGATAAATAGCGGGTATAGCGAAAAAAAAATCATTTAAAACTCACCAAAATATTTAATTAATTTCAGTATCACATAGATAAATTTTAATTACTCTTAAAATATATTTAACAATATTTATAAAATTAGTTAAAATTAAAAAATTACTATAATATATTATAAATAATTGATATATCAATACATGATTAAATCTATAATATCATATCACAAGACGCATTTTGTGCCTTGATTCTTAAGATGCACGCTAGAAATACATCATATGATAAGGCAAGCAAGTTGTGCAATACAAAAAAAAAAATTGCAGGTTAGACAGTAACTGCTACCTCTATCTCAAAATATCCTTCTAATTTTAAATGCAGATGTAAATTAAAAATAACTAAGATTTTCAATAATAAAAAAATTTAAGTATATTTCTCAAAATCATTTTTAATTTTTTTTCCACTTATTCTTACTTTTTTTTAATAGGAGTATAATAAAAATAAATTAATATTATCTAAATTTTTTAAATAAATAATCATTTATCAAAAAATAAAATTTTAAAAGTGAGCAATTACTTTACTGTAGAGGTAATACTATTGAAGTGCTAGATAAACAAGCAACTTGTAGGTTAAGGCTTCAAAAAGGAGATGCAAATTCCGATCACTCCTCTCCTTTGCTCTGCCTTTTCTCTGTGGAAGTTAGTCAACACAAAGTGGTACCTACAGGCACTTCCTCGTTGCTATGAAATGGAAGTTAACTCACGTCCCAAAAACAAATGGAAGTTAACTGAAAGACTGATCGCGTACTAGCTACTAGGAGATCGGAAAAATCTAAGAATCATGGAAGATTTTGGTAACTAACTTCAACATGTTATGATACCTTGCTTTCTTTTTGAATAATTTGACAGCCTTTTACTCTTAGAAATTGATACTTGGCAATTAATTCTGGTTTCTGAAATGGTTTTGATTGAACATTGATATTTGATATGAATCTTATGTCTTTCTTTTTTTTTTTTTTTTTTTTTTGGCATCTTTAATTGGCTTATGCAGTTAATCAGCCATATGTCCCATCCGAACTGGTCAATTGTTCGTCAAATGCTACTAGCACTTTAACGTACCATTGCTATTTGATAGAGTTGAAGCAGGATCACGTATTGGTTGATGACATTGTGCTTGCAATGAGGAGTGAACTTGACTCTGAAATAGCAAGCACACAATTTGACATGTGTGTTGAAAGAGGCAACTTGTCAGTAAAACTCAGACAAGTAGAAAGCA
The DNA here is from genome assembly GCA_031439585.1 of Pterocarpus macrocarpus. Classification (NCBI taxonomy): domain Eukaryota; kingdom Viridiplantae; phylum Streptophyta; class Magnoliopsida; order Fabales; family Fabaceae; genus Pterocarpus; species Pterocarpus macrocarpus. The sequence continues at coordinate 1,903,237 of CM062515.1, read as the reverse complement.
TTGATCTTAGCCCAGATGAGGTAGGCTTACATTACATGTGCTCTTTTCATGATAGCTGGTGCCAAGAAGATTAATTCAATGTAGTGTTGTATATATATGAATATTTTAATTCTACAGGTTGAAAAATGTAGAAGATTTCAGACCACCCTCTATAGGATCCTTCTACATGGTAAAGTGAATATGTCAGCAAGTGTCCCGGATGAGTTTTGCTTGGGAGATAATCCCGAGATTGATTATCTTCTGCTACCGGCCACTATTGAACACCAGAGAACTTCAAATTCAATTATTGATTGGAAATCTATCTCTTCTGTTACTTTTTCGTCTGAAAATACATGTGACTGCAAGGATCATGCTCATGGTGTGTGGACCAAAAACGGTTTAGTTTGCTCTTGCAAACTTAGAAACTGTGTGGTCACCACTCCCCATAATAATTCTATTTATATCATTGGTGGTGTAATGGACTTGAATGGAAACTCACGTATGCGGAACAGAGGTAAGAGAGCTCCTACTTACAAGGAGCACTTCAAAAACAGGTAACTAGGCTCTGTAGCTGATTTATCTGCTTGACGTGCTACTGTGCTAGTCTTTTTTGTCGCCCATAGAGGGCTATAAATAACTTGATTCTTGTTTCAAATTTTCAGGCACGGGATTCAATTGCAATTTGAACATCAATCCCTACTTAATGGAAGGAATGCTTTTAAAGTGAGCAATTACCTGCTGAAGAGCAGACAAAAGAAGCAAAAAGGTTTAACCCTTAGTTGCTCATATCTTGTATTTCTAGCATTGCCTCATTGGCTGCGATTACCTATGGAGTATGCAAAAGCTTTTTAGTCCATTCATGTCCTCTTGTTAATCTAATACTAGATAATGGTAAACTAGTGAATCAATGCTCATCCACAACAACAGTAGAAGGTGCAAGACATGTGTTAAGGTATAAAACCATTCATGGCATAATATCATAATTTCTATAACTAGGGTTCGATTTTTATTTGCTCCCATTTTTCTATATAAAAAGTTAAATTTCAGTGTAAGATAGGATGAACATGTGCATAATCCATGTTTTAAGTCCAGAGAAACTCTTGCATGAAGAAACATATTAAAATATAAAATTATTTATAAGTCTTTACCCAACAGCTTGAGCTTTTTGGTTTTAGGAAAGATTGTTATTGATAACTTGATCCCGTGTACATGGGGTCAACCACATGAATCCTAAATGAATAGGATTTGGAGTGCTCTCTATGTGCCCTTGCATGCTCATCTGATTAGGATTGAAAGGAAATCAACTTATGTGCATGCTTATTTCTTTAGAACGGTTTTTAGAGTATTGTTTTTGGGACGTGCAGACCCATAATGTTTATTAACGATGTATTAGCTTGATTACATTTTAAGTACCTAAAGCTGTCGTAACACTTGCTCAGCTACAATATTGGAGATATTCTAGTGCCACTTGACCGAGTTCATTATCAGTATGATACAACCTGATTGAAATATTCTCTACATTCCTTTCTAGGATCGAGCATGATGTCTGCCGAACTGCCCCCGGAACTTTGCTGGATAATCATGTCACCAATATCAATCAGTACCATATACTCGTTTATATTTATTCCATCAATCATGCATCGGCTTGAGTCATTGCTCATTGCTTTCAGCTTAAAAAAGATGCTTTTGGATCATTGCACGCAAAAGGATATCCCAATCTTCAAGGTATGCTTCTTCCTCCTGTGAAAGGTGCTTGCCATTACATAATTTTTGTTGTTTCAACTATCTGAATTGTTCCTTGTAGGTACTGCAAGCAATCACTACAAAGGAATGTCAAGAGGAATTTGACAATGAGTCCTTAGAGACACTTGGGGATTCTTTTCTAAAGTATGCAGCTAGTCAACAGCTTTTTAAGACCAATCAAGATCATCGTGAGGGTCCTCTTACTGAAGAGAGGAAGAGTATCATTTCCAATGATGCGTTGTATAAGTTTGGGTGTAGCCACAGGCTTACGGTATTATTTTTTCCTTAATATTTGTTTGAATGTTTGTTAACATTTTACGGGTTTGACATTAATTACTCACTACTTATAGTGTTTTTTGACTTCTACAACACTTCCATTTTTGTGCCAGAAATTAATTTGGCTGTATTGTTTATCAGCATTCCGACTATAGTATAGTTTATGTAACATGGATAGTTCGCTTCGGAATCTAATATATTTTGAAAGGATAGCGTAAAGATGAAAAACCTTTTTATGTTGTAGGGTTTCATTCGAAAAGGAAGTTTTGATCCAAAACAGTGGATTATACCGGGAGATAAGTCAAAATGCCTTTCACTAGAAGAAGAGTTTGTTTCCAGCACGACGAGAGTATTTGTTTGTGGAAGAAATAGAAAAATAAAACGCAAGGTTGTTGCTGATGTTGTTGAGGCACTAATTGGTGCCTTCCTTAGCACAGGACCTGAAGGTGAAGAAGCTGCTTTATCATTTATGAATTGGATTGGCATTAAGGTTGATACTAACATTATACCATATGAGAGCCACCTTAGCATTCCCCCGGAGAAGCTTGTAAATGTCACCCTTTTAGAATCCCTATTGAACTACTCATTCCAAGACCCTTCCCTCTTAGTGGAAGCTCTGACGCATGGTTCTTACAAGCGCCCAGAAATTCCAACATGTTATCAGGTACTTTCAAGATTATTTATATACTAGTAACAATTAAGAACATGTACTTAGTAATAATGAAGTCCATGTAAGCACAGTTGTAAGGAAATACTGTTTTTCAGACCATTTTGTTTTTTGAATTTTTTTTTTTGAAAAAAAATCACCATATGGTATGAAAAAACAAAATTATAAACAATGAGAAACTTGAGGAACACTATAATTAGTTACCAGCATATCGTCCTAGAAGTTCTGATGCAACTCATAAGCAGGTTATTGTATCTGTGTATGGTTTTCAATAGAACTAGTAGTACTCATTTTCTTGTGTCATTGTAATTGAAAATTTAAGTCTTGACTTGCACTGCAGCGACTAGAGTTTCTTGGCGATGCGGTGTTGGACTATCTCATCACGCAGCATTTCTACAAGGAATATCGTGACGAGTCATCTGGATTTTTAACTGTCATGAGGACTATTTCCGTGAATAATGAGTGTTATGCACTTTCAGCCATTAAAGCTAAGTTGCATGAACACATACTCTGTAACTCAAAGGAACTAGACAAGCAAATTGTAGCCACAGTGAATGAAGTTGAGAAGTTGTCTTTGAAGTCAACTTTTGGATGGGAGTTGCAAACATCTTTCCCTAATGTGAGCTTTTATTATTCAGTGCATGAATACTTTGGGTTATCATCAAAGTTTTCAAACAATGCTTATTCACATTACTGTCATAATTGTGAATCTCTTTATTAGACTTCCCTGGATGCAAACACGGCCATTGGACAAATGGAGGAAACCCGAAATGGCTTTTTTGTTTTTTTTTCAAATACATTTCCATGAGATACTATAGCTCTTACTGACAGGTGCTTGCAGATGTCATAGAATCTATAGCAGGAGCGATTTTTGTTGATTCAGGGTACAATAAGGAGGCTGTATTCCAAAGCATAAGGCCTCTTTTAGAACCCCTGGTTACACCTGAAACAGCAAAGCTTCATCCTGTTGGGGAGTTGCATGAACTATGCCAAAGAGAGAACTATACAAAAAAATCCCTGGTGTCCCGCAACAAGGATGTAACTTCAGTTTCAATAGAAGTGAAAGCTAAGGGGATCACTTACAAGCATACTGCTAAAGCTACTAATGAGAAGACAGCTGAAAAAGTAGCCTCCAAGGAAGTCTTAAAACTCTTGAAGGTGCCCACTTTTAAGAGCAGGCGATTTTTATTCCTTTTACTATCTGCAGTCTTTCTGTTCTGTTGTTTTGTGAATGAAGTCATTTATCATTTAGTATAAAGTTAATGTAAAAGCATTCCAAGTGTTTTACATCTTTTGCTGGGGATTGCAAATTTGCAAGCTACTTAGTTCATAGTCGTAACGTGATTATTTTTGGATAATAAATGTTATACGTCGATATATCACTAACATGATGTGCTCATATTGCCATTTTGCAATATTAGGGGCTGTGCTCATGATATAATATAATGTGCTGATACGATTATATGCAAATATTGCAGTCTTCTACCTCCACAAAATGTGGTTTTGGGACTGAAACAAGAAAGATTGCAGAACAACCCGCAGGACTATGTAGGTATTCTCAAATTATAAGTACCTCTCTATGCTTTTATGTTATTTGGCAAAAGAAAAATAAAATGACGATAACGTCAGCTATTTGTAAAACAAAATACAGGCATGTTTGCAAATATGAGATCTAATTTGCTTACCCCAGAAAATGAAAGATGTAATTTTACGCCAAATCAGAACATAACTAGTATGCAAATCAACTCTACAAGCTATCCATCAAATACAAAAAGTGTAGAAAGTGCTTCGAATTCTACAAGAAGCATTTAAGTACTGTTCTACCGCCCTCCGAGAAGCACCTACCCCCTTATGTTACCGCATCAGATCGCATTGAGCTAGACCAGCAAAATGGATCCCATTTTAACCAAGACCATTTCGATGAAATTGGAGTATGCGTACGGGCTTTCACAGAAGATCAAAAAAATAATCCAAACCTTGACCAATTTCCCAGATCGAGATACCACATCCCCATGAACGTGCTTCCTCTAACCGCAAAGAAATTGACTTCAAAGAAGGGTAGAATACCGCATGCCTGATATCATTGTGATCAGCGTAAAAGAAAAAATGCTCCCCACTATTCTTATCCCACTGTAGAACAGGCCTGTGCTTCTCCAACAGTGCGAGGTAATCCCTTCCAACAATTGCTCCGCCACCTGAATCTGCACTTTCAAAATTTTTACTAATATGTATAACAAAATGTTTTGGTAATACCATAGAAAGTGTAAAAAGGAAAGAAAAGTCTTCCAAGGTTATATCAAAATATCAAAATTTCAAGAAAAGGTGCTATTGTTCCACTCATGCAATAAATTTATGAAATAATCTAAATGGCGCCATTGTGAAACTAAATGAAGAAAAAAGAGAGGAATTACCCCTTGAAAGGGAGAAATCATTTCCATAGAAGTTGATGCCAAGTAGTATCTTGGAGGCAAGGCTTTGGGCTCTATTGCCAGAGGTATCAAGCACCAGCTGTAGGACAATTTGAATCCACTTCAAAGGTGCATTAGGACCTGGTTTATGAGGATTCGAGAAGTCATATGTCATTAACGAGAACCCATCCACAGCTTCACTTAAAGTCTCAAGATCTTTAGGACCAAAGTCATGCTCTTGCAGCTTCTCAGAAGATGGTGGACCTATAACATAGACCAACTGCAACTGCTGCTCATTAGTTGAGCTTGTAGAATGCAGTGTCTCTCCAAGCTGTTTTACAAACTGCAGCGCCTGTGCTTGCAAATGAAGGAAGTACCATATGAACTACTATATAACAAGCAAATACAAAATGGGTCAATTTGTCTCACAGGCTCAGACATCACTCAGAGATCAGAAAATTTTAAAGCACCAGATATTGTAATATTAACATTTAATGACTGCCCAGACCTTGCAACTTGACAGTTTAGTCCCCAAATTGTGGGCAGAGTTTCATATCATAGCTTAGCCGTACCAAAAGTATCAGAAAGAGATTACAAGGAACAAATGCTCACCAAATTCCGCATGCTTGGATCATGCAGGATACCATAAGCTGCCCACCTTGACCAAGATTCTAAGACAACACCGTCATATCCCATTTCCCTACAGAGGAAAAGCATTCACATGAAAAGCAAATAGAGCAGCACAAGAGAGAGAATGTACCAAGAAAGAAAGTGCAATATGTATGGATCTGGAATGCAGAATATTTGTTGGCATAAATAACTTCTGATATCCATGCAGATTACATGGCTAATCGGTCTGCTGTAGTGGAAGAACTTCTCTACTTAGGTCTTTGGCTGGGTAAAGAGACCACTAATGCATAATAAACCATGTTTAAGTAAAATAAGTAATGGGAAATTTACCCCCCCCCCCAAAAAAAAAAGAAAAAGGGACTACTAGTAGAATATTTTTGGTCTAGAGACAATTAAATGCTCAAATGGTTAAGTCAATTGGTGGTTGCTCAATAAACTTGTTGAACATCATTGACCAACTGAATGAGTGGTTAGCTGACTTCTTCCAGAACTAAAAGTATTATCAAGAATTCCTTTTTGTAATTTTCTCATAAATAATTTTCCCCTTTTCAGAATTATATGATGAAGTGCTCATTATAGTATGTCATTTGCAGCAGGCACCAAGAGACAAATCCAATATTCATTCTTGTAAAAGATGATAATCCAATGCTGAACAGCTAAATTAGTGACCAAGAGAAAAGCCTTATATTTTTCTAGCATACAGGAAATAAATTTATTCCCACAATGCCATTGCCTAAAAGATGAATCTAGACGAATAATCATAGCCTTACTTGCACTCTGTTACTATAAGGTTAATAGCATTGTTCCTTTGTTTCTTCTTTCTCAGCAGCTCTGCTGGTGATGCTTCCAGAACAATTCTGGGCAAGATCTACATTCAAGGAAAAATTTGGATGGATCAATGAGGCCAAATACAAAGAAAAGCATAACAACAATCCTAGGACAACTAAACAAGTGTTAGGTCCAACAAGCCAGTGATATGATAACTAAGGTTAGCCATTGAGTCCAAGGCCCAAAACAGACTGGTCTGGAGGGTTCTACTTGGGATGGGAGTTAAAATAGCCATCACTCTTATGAAAATTTTTGGATGACAGAGGCATTTAATTTGTCATAGATGAGATAAAAAAAGAAAGAAAGAAAAAAGTTTTGAGAGTAGAGAACTTGTTCATCGTACCAAAGCTTCTCCAGCCTTTCTGAGCTCTGAGATCCATCGTCTGTCAGCATTATGTCTTCCCTCTAGAACTAAATTAGTATGTTCGCTGGCAATAAAGACTGATGAAGCAAAACCATAAAGCAATATAATAATAATAATAATAATAATAATAAAACAACTAACTAATAACAAACCCACCATTTACCATTGAGTATTCACTAGAATCTCAGTGTCGTGCAGAAATTACAAACATACATGAGGATACAAAATAGCGGCATGATCCTTAAGGTTGTAATGTCAGTTCAAATCAACCCCGCATATCCTATTTCTCAAAGGGAGGCATCCCACGTCATAATGCATGATAATAATACCAGGGTAAAATGAGAAGGAGAACTTCAGACACCACAGTTTAAAGCTAACGGAAATATTTGGATACTTGCAAAATACACTTGATAGTTATGACAAATGGCATTTGGAGGGCTATGAATGGTATAGGTCTTAACTCTGTCCTCATCCCTCTATTTCTTCAATAAGTAACTCAGGACTGAGGTACATACCTCTTTAAATCATACCAGACCGGTGATAGATGTGTAAACTTAGAGTTGAACCTTTTTGCCATTTCATAACCACGAGAATTCCTGCCATATTGAACATATTTGGAAATGCATATATATTGTAAACAAAAAGATGTATATAAAATGAAGAGTGACACCTAAAAGACCTCACTGCAATAGACAAGAAAATAATATTTTCATTACAAACATAAAGCAATATAACTATGAAGATGTTAGGAGTTAGGAAACATATCAGAGAGTAGATGACATGATGTAGCTTCTGCAATCAAAGCCAAAACTTTCAAACAGCGATGGGAAATATTTCATCAAGATTTTAGAAGTGTTATGGGCTGGGGGATGCAATTACTTACCAGACTTCACTGTTTCTACCAACTAGGATCTCAAAGAAAGAGTTGCAACTTTGAGAATCACATATACTAATGAACTACATCATAAGAATAATTCTCTCTATCATCTATACCAATGTATAAAGCTAATAGTCCTAACGATATCTCTCTTAAATAAATTAATAAATAAAAATCATAACTTAACACCACAACCAAGTCTATTCAATTCTCATCTCAACTCCGTTCATTTATCTCTCACTCACTCCCTACATTTAAAGAACATATCTAGAATTATGTTCCTTACAAATTAAGATTGTTTAGTGAGTCTATTTTCAAATTTAAACTTGAAATCAAAAGTTCGACCAATTCTTAAAATCAAAAATCAGAGAATACAATATCATATTATATTAAACAAAAGTAGTTCTTTATTTAGAAACAAGTATTGCATGTAAACTGTAAAGTACCGGACTCACCATAGAAAATGCTAAAATCAATATATAAAGAAGCATACCAGGGAGTAATGTAGGCAAGCACAGGATAAGTGTAATGGCGCTGAGAGCTATTTTCTGAAACCTTAGAGTTCTCCTAATTCATTGTAAAGTTGCAACAATTAGATGTTACCGCTTTCTCGGCAACCAAACAGTAGTTGAATCACAGTGTAGTTTCAGGAAGCTACTTACAGTGAGTACATCTCGGTATTTGACATCCGTTGTGACAAGGCCTCGTTGATAAACGTACGATTCCTTACGCTGAGAAGAAGGAGGAGGAGATTCTCTCAGCCGGTAAACGACCACGGCAATGACAGAAGACACGATGAAGAAGAAGACGAGGATTACGAGTTTGCTGCGATCGGGAGCTGAATCAACTCGTTCGAGTCGTCGGGAAGATGATTGGACTCGCTTTTCCCGGCGACCGAAACTCAGGGCGGATCTCTGAGACTGATCTCGCTTCTTCGCCATATCGGAGTCACGCGCCGGAGGAACGAGAATTGGAATTCTGAGTTGAGTCGCATTCGACACTACCAATCGAATAGCTAAAACGACAGCTTAGCGCTTCTCCTAAGTATTCAGTAATAAAACGGGTAAAACCCACACCAAAAAGAAAGGTAAAACAAAAATCATCAATTAACCCCGAATAATGCTAAGAAAATAAAGTCTAAACGTTTATTTTAGCCGCTGAAAAATAAGTGACGTTAAAAATTTTATAGGAACTAAACAAATGTCATATATATCTTTCATAAATTAAAATATATTTTTAATCAAAAATAATTCACACATTTATGATTAAAAAACTTATTAGTGTATATTAAATTTCAAAAACAAAAGCTCTCAATTTTGCCCTTTAAAAAAGAAAGAAAAGAAATTATCAAACTCTAACTAATTTAATTTATGCTATGTCATCTTTCAGCTTATTTTTTAAGAATCACAATATCAATTATGTTATTCTTTTAGTCATCAAACATTTTTAATTCTTGAAAATAAAAATATGCGCGACTAATATATATCCGTGTAAAACCAAACCTTCGATTTATTCCGAGTAAAAGACAAAAGATAAGTAGATAACTAAACACATGATACTCCCTTAAAAAAAAAGAAAAAAGAAAAAAAAAAAGGCATGTACCGAACCAGGGGAGCCCTTCCCAAAGCATTTTTGAGCCTAAACGACAATGTCGTCTTGATTCTCGATCTTGAGTACCAAAGCGAGGCGTGGAAAAAATATCTTTATCTAATTATCTTGTGCGACTGCGGGGTTTTGGGTTTAGCAAAGGCGCAAAGCATGCTGCAGAGTTCTCTGCTCACTGTAACTGGTGAGTCTCTCTTCGTTTCCAGTTATTCTATCTTCTCTCTTCTCTTGTATGTATGCGAATATCATCTCTGTTGTCTAGACTAGACTAGACTAGACTAGTATTTGCTTCGCTTTGTGTCTCTTTGTTTGGGTTATGCTTTCTTGCTTGATGGAGCCTAAACTCTTGCTCTCTTCACCCAAGCTCTCTTCATCATATGCCCCTTTACCGTTCTTCGTCTCCAATCAAATTCCTTTCCTTCAGAAACCTAACCTTTCTCCCAAACCCCATTGCTCCCTCCATAAGTCCCAATTTTGGGGCAGGGATTTGAGTTTGGTTCTGTCACCGGGAAATGTTGGCAGTAGAAAAGTGCATGCCCCGGCTCCATTTGGGCCCATAAGGGCAGCTGTGAAGAGGAGGAAAGAACTTCCCTTGGATAATGTGATTCAAAGGGACAAGAAGCTCAAGTTTGTTCTCAAGATAAGGAAGATCCTGGTGAGTCAACCTGACCGGATTATGTCCCTTCGGCAGCTCGGTAAGTTTCGAAGAGAATTGGGTCTGCAGAAGAAGAGGCGATTTATTGCTTTGTTGAAGAAATTCCCGGCAGTTTTTCAGATTATGGAAGAGGGGGTTTACTCTCTCAAATTCAAGCTGACACCGGAAGCTGAAAGGCTTTATTTTGAGGAGCTGAAGGTTAGGAATGAGATGGAGGATTTGGTAGTTACCAAGCTGAGGAAATTGTTGATGATGTCACTCGAAAAGCGGATATTGTTGGAGAAGATAGCTCATGTGAGGACTGATTTGGGACTCCCACAAGAGTTTCGTGACACCATTTGTCATAGGTATCCGCAGTACTTCAAAGTTGTTGTAACTGAACGAGGGCCTGCACTTGAATTGACACATTGGGATCCTGAGCTTGCAGTTTCTGCAGCTGAGCTATCTGCAGAGGAAAATCGGATTAGGGAATTGGAAGAGCAGAATTTGATCATAGACAGGCCTCCCAAGTTCAATAGAGTCAAGCTTCCTAAGGGTCTTAATCTTTCTAAGGGTGAGATGAGGAAGATCATGCAATTCAGAGACTTGCCTTATATATCACCGTACTCAGATTTCTCAGGGCTGAGGTCAGGAACAAGGGAGAAAGAGAAGCATGCTTGTGGAGTTGTTCATGAGATTTTGAGCCTCACTCTTGAGAAGCGAACTCTCATTGATCACCTTACTCATTTTCGAGAGGAGTTCAGATTTTCTCAGCAGCTGAGGGGGATGTTGATAAGGCATCCTGATATGTTTTATGTCTCTCTGAAAGGAGATAGGGATTCTGTGTTTCTGAGAGAAGGGTACCGTGATTCTCAGTTGATAGACAAGGACCGTTTGTTGCTAATAAAGGAAAAGATGCGCACTCTGGTTAATGTTCCTCGATTTCCCAAGCGAGGTGCTGGCAGAAGACTTGGAGATGGCATGGAGGATAATGGTAGCATTGGAGATGCCATGGAAGAGAATGATAGCACTAGCAGAGAAGATGAAAGTGGTGAAGAGGAAGAACAATGGTCAGATATTGATAGTTTTATGAGTGATGATGGATTTGAAGACGACGACAATGATGATGATGATGATGACTGGAGTGATGAAGATGATGATACACCACCAGATTTTGATAAGGATGATGGAACATTGGAGATTGGACAAGGAAAGCCAATTAAAAGAATTGAAGACTCAATAAAGAATAATGAAAAGGTCCTTGTTCCTATATTCCCTGATGGCCGCCCTAGAGAACGGTGGTAATCTTCACAAGAGCTTTCAAGCTTGGATTTTTCATGGTAGAAAGTATCTGGCTTCAACTTTGATTTTGGACTGGCTGATATGTGATGGGTGCTTTATGCCAAGAGTTTGACTTCACTACCTTGGCAGAATATGCATTCTCTTACTAAAATGAGTATCCTTCATTGTCCATCTACAGTTCTTAAATTTACTCTGTATACAACAACGCAGCTGCTATATTATGACCAGACCAAAGAAGAATGTCCAACTGAGAATTTTTGTGTAGATGACTGTATCTGGGAGCTGCTTTACTATATAATAGATTGATACTTTTTAAACAGCGTAGTCTTTTGAATTTATATTTAGAGGGGAAATGTAATGAATGACTGAATGAAATGTTCAACAGAGCGATATCCACTCCTCCATGAATTCTTTCTATTGATTTCTCATCATTAAAAGTTATACACTGGTGGACATCATGCTATGAAAATTTGCATGTACAATGAAATAACTATGACTGCATGTTTAGTGGTGAAAACTTTTACCATTAAACCATTTTTCAGAATTCAGATTAAGACTTGATTGCATTGCAAATGTTCCATATATTGAACAATATAAAGTAAATTGTTTGTGTGTACAAGATAATCTTATGTTGCACATCTTGTCTTCTGGATTTAAAGGGTCTTTCTGTTGAAGTGCTCCAAACTGACGTAGTATCTTTTTGTTGGTGGAGTGATGACAATTAATATAAGATGTGTATCATTGACTGCCCTGGACATATTTTTCCTGTGACATCTTGAAAAGATAATGATACTTTGTTTCTTTTCCTTAGCCTGAGGGCTGGAAATTCCTTAAATCATTTTGCACCATGCTTATTCAGATTCATGTGGGTGTACTTTAATGGCTTTTCTTTATTACACAGGTATTGTCTAATTGATAACATTCTCATGTCCATATTAAATGTTGTATTTATTTATTTATTTATTTATTTTGGTCAGAAATGTTGTATGATATTGGCTATTATCAGCATCTTCTTGGACTAACTGCCATCATATATTTTCTCAATAACTTAGAAACGTGCTTTCTTTTCACATCTTTGCTCGATCTTATTAACTAAAGTTATTGAAGTGGAGCCACCAGCGCAACTTGTTTACTTGGCTTTAGGCCTGGAATTTTGTTCGGCAACTTAGCCCTGATTTGTGAACATGTGTAGTGTAATTTAAAAAAAAAAAAAATGGAAAAAAGACTCGGTTTTAATTCACTCTGTTATCTATGCCTAAGAATAAATTTATAATGTCCCCTCTTCGGCTAGAACGAAGCACAGAGCATTAGAAATTTTAATGCACTGAAATATATCCGAGCAACAAGCACAGCATATGCTTAAATTCTTTCAACCAAGACGTTTCACTAATATAAAGGAATATATATGTCTAATGTAAAACGGCATAGTTATCTTAGTTGTATTATGAATGATCGTTCTTGCATGGTGCCGCCAAGACTAATAAGAATTGGTAATAATACAGCGGAGTCAAGGTTCACACTGCTATGAGGTCTCTTATTTACCCATGTTGTGTCACGATCCAGAAGAAGTGATATTTGTTAAGCACTGCTGATATTTCAACATCCACTCCCTTCCTACACTCCTCTTTGAGCTCAATAATAAATTTGTATGTTCAATACATCACTTGAAGGGCTTCTATGCACATATATACCGGGTAAGTATAGCTGCACCGTGTGCTGCAGAGAAAGGATTATATAGTTTGTCAAATTGAGGCAAACAAGAGCTCCAAAGACTTTTGAGAATGTATATGCTGTTCTTTTTGTTTTTTTCCTTTATACGATGGAGGTGTTCTCTCTTTCCTCCACCTCACCCTCCTTGCTCTGTTTTAATGCGTTAAATTACATTTCATGTTTGCATTTAGCCTTTTGGCTTTTGTAATTTGGAGAGGAGAGACTTCCAAAGATATTTTCGGCATTGTTTTATTGATTGACTTGATAATTACTGTCATGCTTTGTCGAGGCAGGATTGTGGCGGTCACTATTCGTGATGTGTATGCTTGTGAAGTCTCCTATGAGGGATTTACACTAAACAAATTCAAATTAAATAGTTTAGGAAAGGAATAAAAGGAACAATATATTGAGTGTATTTGACAGATGTGAAAGTGACAAATAGGTCCCTGCAAATGAGACAAAGTTTGTTGAAAATCCTAGACATAATTGTTTCTCATTTTTATTTTTGATGTAACCTCCTCAAGTAACCCTTCCTCTGTTCAACTTTCAGTTTTTTCAAGACAAAAAAAAAAAAAAAATGCGATGCGGCATTTCACGTACCCCTTCCATTGCATGGAGCAAGGTGCTGGCGACACTATGGTCATCCTTTATTAGACATGATTCCTTGGCAAGTGCTGCTATAGGACTCATTGCTAGCAGGTAGCTGCAATGCTATAACACAATAACCTTAACTGAATAATCACTTATAGTCTGTCAAAGATACAATGATTACATACACCTTTGATTAGTTTAAAATTGAGGTAGGATAGCTAAATTGAAAATTTTGAATGAAAAAGCTTATGGCGTTAATGACTGACGAGATGTCATAATGCATTGACCTGCTATGATTCTAAGTACAAATGCCTCTGACTATATTGTATTAGACACTAGAACATTATTATGTTTGGGAATCAAAATATCTAATTAGGCCGCTCATATCATGTGCCTGTAAGATTACGTGGGAAGACCGGACTACCATCTATGCTGTTTTATTTTTCACGCCACACATTCACTTGAAACATTCCCACAAAGCACAAAAGTGTGTGCATATATATATATATATATATATATATATATATAGGTCCCTTTGTCACCCTTCCATAAAGGCATGTCTCTATTCCTGATGTACTCAACCTAGTTAGAGTAGCCTGAGAAAATAATTTTGTTCCAGGATCGATCTTCAACGAGTTGGTTGTTCGCTCCACCGTGCACTACTCCCATCAAGAGGAGGCCTAACCTTCGATGGCTTTTGAGATTACTCTTCCCAAATCTCAGTAATGTGTTCTCCTTAGCCTTCAGGTGACCTTGCATGAAGTTAGAATTTTTGCTTGTGCTTGTATGCTTGTTCACATTTCTAAGTAAAACAGTTAACTCTCTGCATACAACCTGAAGGCCCTCAATCCTCGTTAAAGGCTACTGTAATTTTGTCTCAAATGTTAGTTGAAATTAAGCAAGTAATGGCTATTTCCTGAAGTAAAAGATTGTCTAGTGTTAATTAAATAGTTTAAACAGCATGAAACTAGGATCTTCTGCAGCTGGAAAAAAGATTGCCATGATGCAATTCCAAATCTGATCACTGGTGATTGTGGATTTATATTTCCTAAACATATTTAACCGTGCAACAAAATACATTTTGATGGTTAAATCTGTTGCAGTTTTTAACAAACTCTAGAGGATCCATTTTCGAACTGCGTGAGCTTAATGAATCCTTAATGGCCACCGATCAGTATATTAAACCAAACGCAACTCCTTCCACGCCACCATCCTGGCATCAATTATTTCGTAAGCCAAATATGCTAACAGACTCAACGTTGTATGTCTGAGTGTGTGGTTAAATTATTTATTTAAAGGAAAATTCATGAGTTTTGCTAAGTCACATTGTTTTAGCTTTTATCGATGTACATATGATATTTACTTCTCCCTTCAGTTACCTATATTAGCACTATAGAATCAATTCTTCTTCATGTTTCTTATGCTCAGGTAGGACTATATATGTCAACAGGAGGAACTGTGATCCATGAAGAGAAGAGAATGATAACTTTAAGAACGCTGTTAGGGAATAGAACTCTTTCCGATGTACAGAGTACGTTACATGAAAATACACTTGTGGGAAATTGCAATCTTATTTTCTGCTGTGTCATGGTTATAAAACAGAGATATTATTGAGGGGCAGGTTAACCATTATTGTTGCTCAGAGCTTCTATTGAGCGTTCCAAAACCATCTGAGAAGAAAAATGCCGTGCTTTGAGCACCCTCAATACTTGGAAGCAGGAAGTAGAAATAGCTCATCTTTGCGGAAACTACAAATAAGGTGCATCACTTATCCCAGCTCAGGGACCAGAAGATAGTCAATTAGATTAAGTGTTCTAAATACAAAACTCGAAGCAAGGAAACTGTGAAGTAGATATCTTACAGAAACTACACTACTTATACAAAAGCAACAAGGCTGTACACACCACTGGGGGCCTCTCCTCCTCCTAAAATCTAGCTACTAGCATGAAACGTGAAAGACTGCAGAAAGTGCCTTTCTTTACACCAGGAATATTTACAAAGTAACACATCACCACCGTGCACAAAAGCCCAAAGGCAGCTTCATCCTCCTCCCATAAAAATACTTAATGGTTGATGCGATCAGCTCGATCCTGCACAGCCATCCTCTCAGAGACATTAGCCAGGGAGCTTAGGTTGCACCTGATCAAAGCCTCCACAAAGTAACAAGTCTCGTCCACGGTGTTCCCATCCGGCACATCCACCACAAATGATTCAATCACCATTGTTCCAGGTCTCCCCTCAATGACCTCCGGATGCACGGTAATTACGGAGGAATAGTTCTGCAAATTCCACATAGAGATGATTCAGTTAGCATTCTTTCAGCTGGTGATGCGACAAGCAAATACACATAGCTTGAAGATCTAAGATAACAGCATAGGAAATTATTTAACAATCTTAATAGTTAAACTATGCTAAGAGCAAATTTAGACAAATACCTTCATGTCATATGTAATTTGTTCATGAATTGCAAGAGGTAACCTAGTTCATCTTAGAGGGAAAATTCAAAATACTCTTGGTTAATGACAACTCGCTCGATAATTACACTTTATCCATCAAACATGTAGCCATAGAAGCTAACAATATGAAAATATAAAACCGAACGGTAACTAAGTCATATCATTCATCAAGGCACTTGATATAAAATAATTGATTGTGGTTTCTTTCTAATTGTTTCTGCTTGGATCATATATAAGATTAGATTCCACTTGGACCTTTGTAATATTGTAATAAGAAAGTAATTAGGAGTTAAGAGGAGAGGGGAAGGAGAAGGAGAGTACATAACATAACTTACGTTAAGCCTATGGTCACCACCGACGATCCTGACGCCAAGAATGCGTTCGTAATCATCGAGTTGTTCGAGCCTCTCGGTACTGGTGGTAGCAGGAAGGCCAGACTTAACGTTGACTTCTCTGAGGGTGCCAACACCAAGGTGCCCTCCTCGCACGATACACCTGCTCACAAAGGGTTTATACTTCTGTGGCTCATCAAATCTTCTAACCAGCGACCACACCTTTGATGTGAGTGAGTATCACACACAAACACAACACAATCAATCAAATGAAACGAAACGAAACGAAACGAAACATATCTTCTTCAAATGAATGAACGAATGAATGATTGAAACATAATATACATGTTATTGAATTGAAGTAGGAATTAGGAGTTCGGAGTGCGTTACTTACGAGGGGGACAGGGGCCCTGATGTGCTGGACGAGAGAAGAAGTGCACTGGTTGTCCCTATGCTGATGCCTATGGTGCCTCCTGATGTGTTCCCTCTCCATCCCAATCCCACCGTACCAATCGCCACCGTTCATGTTCATCTGTGTGTGTGTGTGTGTGTGTATTGTTGATGCTCTCTATTTTTAGTGTATAGAGCCTCCTCTAGGAAGATCAGTGCCTACAACACATGTAGCAGAACAAGATGTAGGAGAGAGGAGAGGGGTCCACGCGTACATAAGGGATAAGCTTAGGTTTGGTAACACAGACACAAAGACGGACAGAGAGAGATTCGTTGGTGTCAGTTACTGCCAAACAAACACAAACAGTAACAACCTCTGCAGCGATCCCATCAGATCAGCTTAGCTTCGCACTCTATCAAACATCCATCAACCAACCGACACCCGCCCTTTTACTTTATTTTACTCGATAGCAGTGCTCATGTGCTTCCCATGTCACGGCCCCATTCCTTCCTTTCTCTTTGGCCCATTATTGCCTTTTTAATCTTTTTTATTATTTAATTCAAGAATTTAATTTCTGTCCATTGATATTTTCAGTTAATAAAATTCGAGACAAATACTAAATCATGTGCTTACTTTTCACCGCTCCACCTTCTTACCCCCCCTACTAACCCAAAATATATAAATATTTAATTAATTTAGATGATTTAATATTTATTTTCTTCAAGTCAAGTCTCAAATTTGCCTCTTATAAATGGAAATAATTAATTGTAATAGAAATTTATTTTTATAATAAACTAATCTAACTTAAATTAAATTATTTTGAGCCCAATAAATATTAAATATTGATAATTTAGACAATCAAAATAATATCTTTCTTGTAGCCAAATTTTAGGTGAGTAATAAACAATATCATGTACAGTAAAAATATAAAATACTAAAAAATTGATAAAATAAACAAAATATTAAAATGGACCAGTTTGTCTGGTTTGAATTGACATGTTTGTTAATTGAGATTTGAAATTCTATTCAAAATTGTTTATGTAAACTTGACCAATTAGACGAAATTTTATTTGAGTATTTGGATAATTCCGTTCAATTATTTGATATTTCGAGATATGATTCTCTTAATATAAGTTGTTTTATATTCAAGATCACTAATTAAAAGAAAAGAATATCTATTATTTTAATTGATCATATAAAGGTTAAATTATGTGAGACATTACTCTCACATGGAAAAAAAGTATTTAATGTTACTTTTCCTCTCAACACATATATTTCTCAAAAATTAAACTTATATCCTCATCTTTATAAAAAATTAAACTTCTTACCACTTATTCAATATTATGTTGGATTCACTTTAATCAACTAAACATCGGTAAAGTGATTACTAATATTTTTTTTTAGAGAAATATTATTTTGATATAGTCCATTTTATATTATTGACCGATATATCACTTATTTATCATTGGATAGGTGTAGAATTCAATCAAAATAAGAGCCATACACCTATTTAATGATAAATAAATAATATATTGACACAGAATATGAGATAAATTATATTAAAATAATATTACTCTTTCCCTGGTTCCCTTCGAAAAGGACAAAAGCTGTGTAAGTTTCATATATTTGTAGATATATTCTTCACTTAAACCGCACGTTTACACCGTCAGAAGAGAACAAGAGAACAGATGCCATCAGTAGCCAAACTAGTAAATATATGTCTATGACCATACAATGTCACATTATCAATTGCCATCCCCACAACTCCAACTTTCCATCATAGTGGTTAATGATTGGCCATTTAGGGCTTCAGTTGCATTGAGTTAATAATGTGGCCAAAACTTTACCAAAGGCGGTGGTGGCATGCGCCCAATAGGACTAGAAAGCTTAAAAGTTAACCAAATTGCTATACACATTGGATACTAAGTTGCCATTCGATCAAATTTAGCCACTGAGAAGACTCGTAAGGGAATTCACACTGCAACTGCAGCCCTTTATACCGGAATAATTCCACTCAAACACTTCAAGCAGTCCAATACGACACAAGATAACTCGATGCAGAAAAACGTAATATTTCATATGTAGCGTAGCTGGTGTAACGCAATTGGACAATTCAAGTTCTTTTTGTTTGCGACAAAATTATGGAACGTGACGGCCATTTTATTGGATCACTCACCAAGTGATTTTTCTTTTATAAAGAGAAGTGTATTTCTTTTTGTTTCAAAGCATAAACACCTGCGGTATTCATGCTGCACGCGTTTTAAAATCTGTCTTTAGAAAGTTTTAGCCAGATACTCAAATAAACTGTTTATAAGTATGGTTTAGAAAGAAAAAAGCTTGGTCTTATATATGTCAACTATTTAATTAAGTACCAAAAATAATAATAATAATCCTCTTCCTTCTGCTGTTCAAGAGGAGCCCATTCTTTTTTAATGTGCATGTGGATATGTTGGATGAAAATGTGATTGACTAAATCTCTTTGAAGAAATTTATCCAAAAATAAATTCTTAAAGATTACCAAAGTTAAGACGATTGAGGCTAAAGAGAATACTCTACCCCTTAGCAAATTGACTCCTCAAATGACTTACGGAAGCAAGTCTTTGAGCCGAATCGATCAATGAAAATTAGATTTGTATTAATTAACCAATGAGTTCATACATGATTTGAAGATCAACAATGAAATTAAAAAAGTAACATAAAGCTAAAAGGAAAAATAACAAAGAAATAAAACTAATAATTAAAATGGCATGATATGTTGATATTGATGTCTATGTGTCATCTGTATGCATAAGCTTTTTATAAACTTTTTTAATTCTCACCACTTCCTTATTTCATGTATGTAGTGGTCCTCAGCTTAGCCTCCATCCCCCCATGATCCTAATAGTGGTAACCGCTGCTTTATTATGACTTCAATATCCAACTACCTTCCTATTCTGACAAGTGGACTTATTTACATTTCTCGGCCCAATCCCTTTCCCCAGTTAATATTTCCTCTTTAGGCCTAATCTATTATTTGTTAGCTAATGAATATTGGCCCTACATTCGTTTATATCTTTTTAAGCCCAATTCTAACTTTTAACCCGACCCATTCATGGGTCAAGTGTCAACTCACAATTAGCCTAATTAATTTCCATGTGATACAAGACATTCCAAACAGCCGAATTCAAAAAGAAGGGGGGGATATGCCAAAAAAATGGGAAGCAGTGTGTTGTTGTTTTCATTCTTTTTGGTCGAAGGGTGCATTATTTCATAACTGCAGTTTGCAAATACTCTTATTTTAGAAGAATGACTCCAGAGGCCCTAAACTAAGTTGACCCAAAAATAAAGTTCAAAGTAAGAAGTGAAATTAATGTTGTTACATGACTACATGTAAAATAATAGTCAATTAAGGCTCTTGAGTCTTGACCAGTGAGTGCATCCTCAAAAATTTCACTTGGTATGCTTTAAGGGTTTGAGTGTACGTTTGAATCTCCTTTTGTGACTTCTAAACCATGATTCGAGACAGAATTGTATAATTTGGAGTTGTACAAATAGATAACAAAACAATGCATAATTAGATTTTGAGTAAACTCTCGAATCAATCCCTGACAATATCTTTAATGGATAAATTGGTATGTGACAAAAATAAATTGGTTCCAAAATTCTCGACAATTGTAAAAATTAGTCACTTTAATATTGACTCATTTGCAACTGCTAAAGATTATGATGTGTAGAATGCATGCTAACTAGGAGATCCTAACCCCATTCTATGTGGCACCAATACCTCCAAACATGCAAAAAAAAAGAAAAAAATTCAAACTCAACTCACCATTTTACTGTTGAACTATAAACCTAACATTTCAAGATTTCCAAAATCTATCTCCTTTCTAATATCGTGACTAAAATAGTGATGAGTTATTGCGATTTGAGAAGAGATTTGATTTAGATGGGTTCGATTTTTCGTTGTTGATAGACAATGGTGAGTTATCGCAGTTGGAAAGGAGATGAAGCTTAGTGTTGTGTCTTATTGTTAGGAGTTGATATATTGAGGTTTCTTTTTTCCCTTTTTGGGATGTTTGAGAAAGTTTAAGAGGGTGCCATTTGAGATACTGCATAAAATGTCCTAATCAGTATGTAACCTACATATTATACTCTTTATTAGTGTAAGTGAATTAGGGATTAAAATATTTAATTTTGTAATTGTCAGGACCTTATGATCGATTTATATTTATTAGGGATTAATATATCCATTAAAAATATTATCAAGAATTAATTTGGAGGTTTATTTATTAGATTTCTATCGTCCGCATGCTAGCAAGAGAAAAGAAAATGTTGAATCAAATGCTTAAATTTCATAAATCATGATGTTAAGTTTATTGAATCTTAAAAGTGATACTAACCAAATAAAATTAATAATCTCTTTACAGTGTTAATTAAAAAATTTGAACTTATGACCTTGCTATGATATCATTTATATCAAATACTTATAATTAATGCAAAAATTATAAATATTGATAAGATTATAATTTTATTTTCTTAAAACTTCTTAGATCCGTATCAAATATAAAAGAGTTGCATCTATTACAAATGTTGTGAATTAGGATATTAAACCCATAAAATTCTAAAAATATGCAGGGCAATTAAAACCGACAATAAATATCAGGACGGTGATGCATGCAGCCAAAGTCAATAGTGGGAGGTGTGGGAAATTTTAGATCCTTGACTTTGTCAAATTTCTAACCAATCCTTTCGGTGAACGTCAATGGTTTATCCTCCGATACAATTTAATAAAAGCCACTTTTTGCCACAAGCCAGTGAGAGGAAAAAGATGAGGACGAGAATGGGGCAAGCAGGCCAATAATTTTCCCAACAAAATTGAATAGGACCCGTTACAGAGAAAGCAAAAAAAGTGAATGGTATGAAATCAAATCCTTATCCTGTCTGCAAGGATTGTTGGACCACTTCCACTTGTGTGTTGTGTTTCAGCTGCAGGGAATCAACTAATATTTTCCAAGCACGTAAACAGCATGGTCACATCAATATCTTATTGAGGCCAAAGGTGTCTGTTTGTGATTGGTTCATTCTGCAAATCTGCCGTCAATTTTATGGTAAACCTCATGATAGCGTACAGGAAATTTGGCGCTTCTTTTGAACTCTCTTGGGCGCATATTTAGGTATCAAGGTCAATTCTCTTCTGGAGAATCGTAGCGTGCGGTGATTTGATGTTTCTCTCCTTGTCATTCGAATATTTTTTTCCAACCAAGATAACCTAACAACTTTGAAGGGTGTATTATTACTTTAGATATACCAAGTTTTTTTTCTTCTTGGATTTAGGCCAACTGAGATTGTGTTCCTGTCAAAGAAATATGAGTCAACAGGGAAGCTTATTAGCAACCGGATATGATACTGACTAAAAAGCTTACCATAGGATATTCACATCAACACAGAGTGGGACTTTGACTTAGGAAGATAAAAACGAAGTTTCAGCATAATATTCAAAAGTGGTTATTTATAGTTGGACTTCCTGTCGCCCAAAATTGTCATACAGGGGGGTCAAGATGTTATATACTGGGGTAAGCTATGAATATAACATGCAGGGAGCGTGGATTTCGTAAAGATTTTATAGTTTTTGAATTCTTTTAATAAAAAAAATTGATCATTATTGAAGAAGGAGCAGAATAATGGTTAAAAAGATAAAGCAAAATCATTCGGACTCCCTCTGCCCCGTTTCTATTTTGATACGTGTAAGAGACTTCTTCATTTTGGAAAGGTCAAAAAAGAAAAGGTAGCATCGTTTTCTAGATTCCTTCACCAATGGGCTTCTATTTTTTTTTTCGCTAGGTGGATATGCTTCAATAAGGAGAGAAACAATATGCTGCTTGGAGAAGGTATCAACTTTTGCTAACTGGCGAGAGCAAATTGTCTCCTGGTGCTTTTATAGAGGCTGCTTTTGCCAAGAGTAATGCTACTCTCAAAACCTTAGCTATTATCACGATGGACGTATCGGAGTCCGTTTAAGGTTGAACTCTACGTCAAAATTAGTTTGATGATAATAAAAATATAGAATTTGATGTGTGTTAAGATAATATGACACTATTTTTTAAAAGATTGGTAATATACTTATTAAGAGAAATTCTTATATGCTCATAAAATCCTATATGAATGTACTTATAGTCTAATATCATTCTATTATTAATTGTGAGTATATCCATATGATATTCCAAGAATACCCAAGAATTTCTCTACTTATTAATATGTCTATCCATTCCTCATTGCGTTAGACATAATACTTATGCACACTTTGGGTTAAACAAGGTTAATCTTGTTAGACACCCATATTAATATGAGTACAATGTTCTAGGCAGGGGGGCACCACTAGTTCTAGACCATATTATTCTTAATAATGGGATTACATGTGTACTTGTAGTTATGGAGATAGCCTGACGTTGTATATTTTGATTTGGTTTCTGCTTGCAAGGGTTTGATCTCTATGAGAAAGCTGCAAATATGCCTAGCTGTGCCAGATGTTTTGGAGTTACTTATATATCTAGAAGATAACAAGCTTAATTTTAGTCTGATGTGGTTAATCTCTAATCTCTCATTTAAATAAGAGGGTCGTTTTGATGCAAGTTGTGAAATTGATGCATTCACTTTGGAGAAATATATATATATATATATATAGACATCAGTGGAAATATGGCAACGTGCCCTTTTTTTTTTTGGGAAGGAATGTTTTTGGTAGTAAGGCCTGAGTTTCTTTCGTTTTTTTCTCTCATTCTCAAATCTTGGCCAGACATGTACCAATAATTCAGACAAAAAAAGAACATGTTGCAAAAAGAAAACCTTGGCCAGACCGAAATAATGTAAACGAGCCATCTCTATCGAGGCAGAGGCACCCTTTTTGGTTTTTTGGTCGGAAGGCACAGGAACTTTATGTTTTTTGACGTAGTCCAACGTGATCTTAATTATTACAAAAAGTCCAACCAGAGCCCATGAAAAGCCCAATCACCCAAAACTTGGAAAAATAAAATAGAAGTATATATATATATATATATATATATAGGATTTAATTTAAATATATTGTTAGTATAAAAAAATTTTACATAGATATCCAATCATATATTGTCACATCAATAAAAATTTTTAATATAATCATTCACTACTTAATAGTTATACAAATAGAAAGTTTTGATTGGATGACAGTATAAAAAAAATTTACATTATCAGCGCAATATAAAAAATTTTTACATAGATATCCAATCATATATTGTCATATCAATAAAAATTTTTAATATAATCATTCACTACTTAATAGTCATACAAATAGAAAGTTTTGATTGGATGACAGTATAAAAAAATTTATATTATCATATATATATATATATATATATATATATATATATATATATATATGGAAAATAAAACAGACGTGAGCAAAACAATTCATGAGTCGAGGTAGTTTAGTTGGCACTGTGTAGAAAACACAAGAACCGGCGTAGGTTCAGAATCAGATGGTCCGAGAAGTCTCCGTGAGGCGACACGTGTCGAACCTAAACACTACCGGTTCAAGGTATCGGTAAAACCGGGGGCGAAGGCCTCACCTGAGTGACACGTGAAGAAATCGGCGCGAAAAAGCAGGTGGCGGCTGCCGCCACCGGTGCTGCGCAATGTGGCGGCTACTGGCGTCCCCAGCTTCATGCAACCGCACATTTGGCCGTCGCCCAAACAAACAATGCCAGCATTGTTATTATTATGTTTCTCAATCCTCCTTTTGTGTTTTTTTTTTTTTTTTTCCTCCTTCTTTTGCTTATTTGTGTTTTCTCTTTATATTCTTTTAGTTTTAATTTTTTTATATGATAACTTTTAATTTTAATTTTTTGAAACGGTTCGTGCATGTTCGAGGAGGTCGCGATGAATAAAAATATCTGGAACTGGCGGCTTTCTATGATATGACGAAAATGCCACTAACCAATCTTCCAGCAAAGGAGGCATTTATGTTTTGCGTGTAAAATTGGATGCATATATTTATGTACGAGCTTGACATTGCTGGTTTCTTTTAATTATGTTTCAAAGCGAGAATGCGATTTTTGTAAACAATCCATGAAAAAAAAACTTAGATCAAGTTTCTTATGTAAATTTTATTCAAGTATCAAATAAAATATTGAGATATGGATATTTTTCTTATAAAAAGTGTATATTTTTAAATTATTTATTTTAAAAATTTTGGTTAAAATAAATATAAGAAACTTGACTCAGGTATTGTACTATCACATAAAACAGTTATATAAAGAAAATAGCTAAAAATCCTTCAATAAATCCTCACTGATTTTGGTATAAAAAAAATACAAACTTTATGACTATCTCTTTATATAATTCTATCGCATAAAAACTTTCCAGTCCGGTTCTAAAGTTACTTCTGCTGCTAAGTTTTATTACATTTAAAGAATGCAAGAATAATTTTACTTGGAATATCATGATTGTCTTAATGTTTTAAAAGGAATTGATTATACTCAAAAGCGCTATCACAAGAAAAAAATATTGAAGTAGAAATCTCTATAAAAAGGAAGATTCTATTACCTTCCTAAATTGAAATCAACTTTTGTTTTATGCATAATTCAATTTCGTTCCTTATATATATATATATATATATAATTCCATTTTTATTATGACTTGCTAATTGATTCGGAGATTTTGTTACACGACACTCAAGCATTTTTGTACACTATCCTACCTTATTTTGTGGGTTTTGATTGATGAATCCTCCAAAATTTGAAAATTCAACTTTACATTTATTTTATTTTTTATGAAGCAATGAAAAGTAATAACCTAGGGACATTTTTAGGTTGGGTTTTTCATTGCATGACCTTTTTTTTTTTGTTTAAATTACTAATATCAATAGTTTATTGACCCAACTAACCTAGTTAGCACTAATTTTTCTTATTTACAATAACTTAAACTCAAGACATTACTTAAATAGAGTAACTATCAAACTATTTGGACCACTCAAGCATTACATGGCCCTTAATCTGATACTCCCTAATTAAATTTCATACAAGAAATTTATTATTATTATTATTAGTTTCTTAAGAATTATTCATATAATTTTGAATTGGAGGTAACCAATAAAAGTTGATATAACAGTAAATGAGCTGTACTTTTAAAAAGAAAATCAATATTCAAACCCCCTTATAAAAATCAACTATTAGGAGGGCCTCTTAATTTCTCCAAGAGATTAGTCTTCCAATAATACCTGTAAAAGAAATCAGAGACAGTACTAATTAAATAAGATCCTCTTCGAAAACCCAATTCTGCTATCAATAATCTTGCCTTGGAATTACTAATTGACTTGATTTCACAGAAGCAACAACCGTCCGGGAAAACGAGGGGGTATTTTCGTCCATGCGAGATACCCTATAGTTTATAAAGTTTGGCAAGCCCACGTGAGCTGATTCTCCGTGCTCGTTTCTTTGTACTGCTTTGTAATTCACCCACCAGCTCTTTTCTCGTTCCTAGTGTTCTATATATGCATTTCTATAATTACACACACAAAATAATCAGAGAGACAGAGAAGGGTCTCTGGGTTCAGGTCACCAAAACAAGATTGTTTTATTCACTGTGTTGCATCTGAATCTCAGGGAACCAATTGTTTTACTATAAAAAGAGAGAAGCACAATTTTGAATATATAAAAAATAATAATAATAATAATAATAATAAGGCAAGATTCCCAGTTCCCACATACACACACCATTGGCGGAAGCAGCACCTGTCTGGCTTGCTGCTATGCCTACAGCACCATTGTCGGAAGCTTCATCATTCAATCACGGTTGTTTCCTCTGCATGCTCTTCTGAATAGTGCCTCTGACATTCATCGCTTGCTTGCATCTCAGGGTATATACATTTACATTTACATGCATTTCCTTATTCATTATTTTATTTTAATATATTATTTATTTATTTATTTTGCTTTGCTTCTTCTGTGTGCATATTTTTGGTTCAGTTGCTTGAATTGCTTAGCTATCCAACATCGAAATCAGGTTGCTATAGGTTTCAGGTCAGGTACATCCACACACTTTCGTTCTTTTGAAACCTTTCTCGTTTTCTTAACTTGCTTGCCATTACAAGGTTTCAATTCTCTCTTCTTTTTCAGAATTTTGCTGAGGTTTTTGGTTTGGGTGCGTTTCATTATTCAATAATGTCATGCGCACATTATGTGCATGAAAGCTGCTTTTGATCCTTCAATTACCTTGGCCTTTAGTCATTGTTGTTTTTCTTTTTAGTGATTTTATTTTGTAAGAAAATATTATTCATTTAACAGCCTTTTCATTATTCGGAACCCCCCCCCCCCCAAAAAAAAAAAACAGCCTTTTCATTACGCTGCATTCTTTACCGTTTTCGTCGGAATTGGTTTTTCAAATGAAAAATATTGCAAATAAGCTTGCGATAAGGCTAGAACTAAAACGTGCTTGAGTAATAACTCGATGACATCTAATTAGTTCACTATATTTTGGCGCTTTCTACGGTATAAATTTGCTTGATTCTTTACCTAAACTGACTCGCCCGCAAGGATTGTTAGTAATGCCCGCAGTACGAATGTGAAAATAATTTAAAAACTAATTAGCAGCAATTTCGGTGTTCTATTTATTTATTTATTTTTGTTGAGAATTCAGCCTACTTTTAACAGGAGGAATATGCTGTAATATTACATCGGAAATTCCGAGGTACTATGCTTTATTTATATATTTTTATTTCGTTTGGTGCTGTTTTATGGTGCTTTCTAGGCTGGAAGAAGTCTTTTTCGTAGTTTCCCTTCCTACCATGTCGGTTGAAAGCTCAATCTCTTAAATAGTATGCGATAATTCCAATGAACCCAGAATCTCAGATGTCACATTTACTCATTTAAATTAATGAAGGATGTCCTTTTTGTTTCGAAAAAAACAATCCAATATATTTCTCCTCTTGTCTTATTCCTTGTTTAGAATGATTTTCTTGAATTCTTCTGATAGACTGCCGGTACTCCAAATGAACATACGACACATAGGTAGTTAGTGAATGTCTTAATTCGTAATTTCGAATTCAACGAACAAGGCATGTCTTTCACTTATGGCTCATTTTGTCCATGTTAATGTCAAACACAATGGTTAAATCGTCATAGTATTGCAAGAAACACGATCTCGAACTTAACTATCTCTTGGCTTTGGCAGTAACACATAAAATTTGTCTATACCTGTATTTGAGTTGCGTTCCTTGATGGAATTTTTACTGTGAAATGTTTCAAAAAGGTTGTCGTTGATAACAAGAAACAAGGGCCTTGTAAGTTTTCTTTTATAAAATCCATATCCAAGCATTAGACTTGTTTAAAGAACCAAAACTCAACATATCAAGATTTTGAGGTCTGATGTTTTGTGATTTGCAGAAACCAAGTACGGTGAAGGATCCTGCTGAGTTGCATAGAAATTACAAGTCATGGCCTGCACTGCGGTTGGCATGCCTACCTCTCCAGCTTCATCTGCAACTATGGACATAGCAGCGGAAGAGCATAATGGTCTCCGCCGCTCACATTCCGGCAATGAACTTTGCCCGCGCTCCATTATGCGGAGATCTCATTCTGACAACCACCTATGCTGCTCCATAAATCCCATACAAGCCACATCTGTTCAACCAAAACTTAAGAGCAACCGGTCAATGGCGAATTCCCTGTTTCAATTTTCAGGCTCCAGTATTCCAAATTCACTGCGCTCGTTCTTATTTGACCAAGAAACAAGCAAGGACATGAATATTGGGGAGAAGGACACAGAGACTGAGGAAAGCATGGTGGAAAGCAGTGAAGAAGAGAGAATAAATAGAGCCAACTGGGTAGAGAGGCTTATGGAGATTAAGAAACATTGGAGGAATAAAATACCGAAAGAGAGCTTGGATCCAGATATGATATGCAACAACAATACGAATGATGAATGTGATTGTGATGAAGGTTGTGCAGTGGATTATGAAGAAGATGGGCAAGAAGTGACATATGATCGCGATTCATTCTCGAAATTTCTGGTTCAAGTGCCATGGTCTGATACCCAACTATACTCTAAGCTGGCTTTCTTGTGCAACATGGCTTATGTGATACCGCAAATCAAGGTAATCACAAATTGTTAGATAACTTATCAACTTATAACGTCTGCTGATTTAGTAATAAGACCTCAGATCTGTTTCTCGTTTTTGTTTTTGCATGTATGAATAAAAGTAAAAACGCAAGCAAATAACACTTGACAAACGATTTGCAGGCTAAGGACTTGAGAAAATACTACAGCCTTCAATTTATAACATCATCTTTAGCGAAGAAAGCTGAAGTGGCTAAGTTAAAAGAGAAACATGATAAGGACTCCATTCCCGTAACTATAGATGACTCAATAGCCTATCAAGATGGCTCAGAAAAAGACAAAGATAATGAACAGAAACATCAAATCCGGCTTGCTTATGAAATTGCTGCCTCAGCTGCCTCTTATGTCCAATTGCGGGCTAAGGACCTCTTGTCCCTTACTGCTAAGCCACAGCAGCAAGGTGACACTGAGGATTCTAATGGAAGAGAACATTCACCAAGAGTTGAGGCAGAAGCCACTTCACGTGTTAAATCAGAGGTTGCAGTTTATGTTGCAGCATCAACAATGACTGCTGTGGTTGCTGCAGGCGAGAGGGAAAAGCAGGAAGCAGCAAAGGACCTCCAGTCAGTTCATTCCTCACCTTGTGAATGGTTTGTCTGTGATGATCCCGGCAATTACACTCGATGCTTTGTAATTCAGGTAATTCCTTAATTACTCTTCACGATCATATCCTGTGTCATCAGGCTGCATAGTCTTGAAATTTGATGTGCAATTTTTTCTTCTTCTTCTTCTTTTTTCTCCCCCCCCCTCTTTCTCTCTCTCTCTCTCTCTCCCTCTCCTTGTTGATGTTGTAGGGTTCAGACTCCCTGGCATCCTGGCAAGCAAACCTCTTCTTTGAGCCCACCAAATTTGAGGTAAGAATAATTGTTATTTCATTTCATGGGGCAGTTATTAGTCTCAAATGTTATCTTGTATGAAAAATACCAAAGCACTCATAATCTATTCTCTTACAGGACACAGACGTACTCGTTCACAGAGGAATTTATGAAGCAGCAAAAGGAATATATGATCAATTCATGCCAGAAATAATGGCTCATTTGAGAAGACATGGGGATCGTGCTAAGCTTCAATTCACTGGCCATTCCCTTGGGGGTAGTCTCTCTCTTTTGGTTCATTTGATGCTACTGAAGAGGAAGGTTGTCAGTCCCTCAACTCTTCGACCGGTTGTGACTTTTGGGTCACCATTTGTATTCTGCGGAGGTCAAAAGTTGCTCGATGAGCTAGGCCTGGATGAGAGCCAAATTCACTGTGTAATGATGCATAGAGATATTGTTCCCAGGGCCTTCTCCTGCAATTATCCTAACCACGTAGCTGTTGTCCTGAAGCGCTTAAATGGCACGTTTCGGTCACATCCTTGTCTACTAAAAAACGTAAGCATTGTCATTCTATTAGTTCTTCCCTATTACTCATGAGAAATTCAGATTCATAATCGTTTGGCAGAGGTTTCATATTGCATACTTACATTGCTTTCTGCATGGCCTTGTCGGAAAGAAATCATACACTCATAATGAACTTATTGAATATAAATTATGAAGGGCTACTGTCAGATATCACTGATCATTTATTTTTCTCCGGATTTTTCAGAAGCTATTGTACTCACCATTAGGTAAAATATTCATTCTCCAACCCAATGAGAGGACATCTCCTCCACATCCTTTACTCCCTTCAGGAAGTGCCTTTTATGCCTTGGACAATGCTAGATGTGGATACTCTCCAAGTGTTCTTAGAACCTTTCTCAATCAACCACACCCCATAGAGACACTAAGTGATCCAACAGCATACGGTTCAGAAGGCACAATTCTAAGAGATCACGACTCCAGCAACTATCTTAAAGCTGTCAATGGAGTCTTAAGGCAACATTCGAAGAATCTTGTTCGCAGAGTAAGGAAGCAAAGGTTTAATGAATTGTGGCCACTGCTGACAACACCATCTCCACACTCGTGGAACCATGAACAGAACTTGGAGAGTTGCAACTTAATGACAAAGGAGATAGTGACGGGGGTCTAAAAAGCCTATCTTGTGATGTTACTACAGATTCTGATAAGATTAAATCATGGAAATAATTAGCATAGAACATCATTTCATGTACATTTCTAAACATCTAACTAGTGTCTGCATCCATCAAACCATATCTGACTAACATTGTAAAAAGTCTATAATTTCAATAGAAACTAAAATAAGAAATTTCTAGTTTTCTACTGATTTTCACTGTCGTTTGGCACATAAGAGCAAGAGAACACTAGATGGCATAAAAATCATTTATATCATCTGATAGCCTACTCAATGTGCTCTGTACAGTGAATGCAAACTCAAGACAATTGCCCTTACCTAAGGACAAAATAAATTTCTATGCAAATATATCATCGGTTTAAGTTATCAGCAAAAATTAAAAAAAAAAAAAAAAAAAAAAAACACTACATATATGATTATATATATTACAGACACACTACTAAATAAGTTGCCAACAACGCAGTGATTTCTTATTGTGTAACGATCCAATCAAAATTGCTATGCAGCAACACAAATATCATAACCAAGGACAGAGTAACAAAACCAATAACTAAGAATGACTATATAAGCTTTTTGGCAACAATGAAGCAATCCGGTACTTTCTTCTTATTCCTCTACAGAGTTGTAAATAACCGACAACATGGCCTTCAATTATGATTTGCTAATGTTTCGATGATGAAACAGAGTACAGAAAACAAGCTTAGCAACAATTGTTCAATTAAGCATGTAGAAAGGAACCGCTGCAAAAAGAAAAACAGTAGAGCTAGAATCAAAAGTAACACAAAAGGAATAACGTGAGTCGGGGGATTAGAACCTGAGGGGGCGGCTGACGGAAAATAGAGACGGGCGCGGGCGGACGATGGCCACGGACGGGGGCGGTTGCTGCGCGTGAATGACATGCCAGTATCGGTAAATTTTGAGATTTTTTTTTTCCTGATTTAGGTTTTCCATTTTTTGGTCAACGTATCTCACTATTTCATTTTTCTTTTCCTAAATAATAGTTGGGCTGTAAAATGGGCCTAGGACTAGGTAACTAGGTAGGGGGGGTGCCGAGTGAGTGGGCGCAATCTGTCGTTCTTTATTGTTTTATTAAATTCAGTATACAAGTTTAAATATATAAATTTAATTTGATATATCATTAATATAAAAATATTTTATTTATACATCTAATTATATATTATTATATCAGTAAAAATATTTACTTTTTACATCTATTATCTCAAATATATGACGTATAGTAGAGTATAAAATATATTTTTTTAAAAATTATATAAAATATAATTAAATAATAGTTTAAAATTGAATTTTATATATTAATATTATACCAAAATTAATTTTTTTATATATTTATTTTAATTTCATACAAATGTAGTATAATTTAAATAAAATTAATTTTGATATACTATCAATATTAAATATTTTCCACTATCAACTAATTAGATATTATTATATATGTAATTTTTTAAGTTATTATTATAAAAGTCAAATATTTTTAATAATGTAACAATATGAGATTGGATGATTATGTAAAAATATTTGATACTGATAATGTATCAAAATTAAATCTAACTTATATTATACTAGCTACATTTTTTATTTTTGCGTATTAATATAATTGAATATTTCTTTAAATATATATTTTATATTTATTTTGAGTATTAATGTAATTAATAGTAATTTAATACGAATAACAACTTTGCATTAATAGCTAAAAAATAAAAATTAATAATAGATTGATGCATCTTATATGGTAGAAAAATTGTAGAAAAAAATGTGTATACATGTGAAATATTTATATGTTTGCAAATGTAAACATAATTTTTAACAAATAAGATGAGTCTTTTTTTCAGATACCATTAAGTTATTTTTTTATCCATAACTTTAACTTAGGGTGGGGGGGAATTATTTTTTTTATCCATAACTTCAACTTTATCCATAACTTTAGATATCATTAAGTCATCTTATATGAAAAGTTTTTATAAAACTTTTCACCTATACAGAGATTTCACTTTTGAAAATGTTCGATTATTTAAATATGGAGAACCAAAAATGCTACATATATGCTATAGTGGAGTGTTTGAGAATTTCAACTTGAACTACAGTTACCAGGTAATACGCATCCGCCAAAGCGTTAGAGAGTCTAAGAAGTTGTTTCCATTGTATATCAAAGCAAAATACCTTTTGCTTGGCATCAGATGATCAATGAATTACTGCATCATAATCTATAAATTTTATATTTCGAAACATCCAAAACTGAAGAACTTATATACTATAACTAGTTTATGTCAAGGATTAACGGAAAGGTTATTCATAAAATATTAATAACCTATTAGCAGTTGAAATGAAGAAGTTATCCATCCAAGCCCGCATTTAATCTCTTGGAAGTAAAATGCAGACACGGTGAATAAAAGAGATAGAAGTTGACACATAGTGGTCCTGCCAAGTGCCAATAATTTCCCTGAATAAGTCTAGCTATATATAGCTAGGTTCCGGTAGTGGTCAAAATGCAAATGGGCACTCTTTGGTGGCACCATTGATGTGCATCCATTCAGCTTTTAGGATCTATCTGAGGATTGGATCCTGTGTGAAGTTATGGTGTTACGAAGTTGTCTCAACCATGTGCACCAAAAATTTCTTGTGGCATCTATCAAACTAGTTGTCCTTTTAAGGCTATAGCTTGCATGATATATATGTCCCCCCTATTGCTTGCTGGTGCCTGGTGACCATATAACCAGAACAAGTGAACAACCCTGTCTGCTATCATGTAAATCACAACTAATTTTGGTGAATAGGACTGCAACTGATTCATCTTTCAGACTTTGGCCTTTGCTGGGAAATATGCCTGCTTTTTATATTGCAGCCATTTGGTATACAAATTTCTAAACTGGGGAAAGGTAGGAAGATAAAATCCTATACGAAGATGACCTATGCTAATCCACTATTGATAAAAAACTAAGAGAATTTAACCACATAATATCTGATTTCATTTTTTAGTTTTTTGTTTTTTTTTCGTTCATTTCACTTCAGTTCCCTATTTGACAATGTTACCGAAAGTTATGATCGCACGATCACACGTCCACGTTCTCCAAAATTAACGAAACATTTTAATCAGGAACTCTTAGCTCCATTTCTATTTTAAGTGG
Organism: Pterocarpus macrocarpus; assembly: GCA_031439585.1. Lineage (NCBI taxonomy): Eukaryota > Viridiplantae > Streptophyta > Magnoliopsida > Fabales > Fabaceae > Pterocarpus > Pterocarpus macrocarpus. Next base: position 1,869,165 of record CM062515.1, on the reverse strand, counting down.
CTCGGAACCAGTTCTTTGATTTAATTGGTCAAACTTCGTGTAATTTATGCTTTGTTCTATTCTATGAGAAGATAGAGATACTGTGGGAAACTTGGAAAGCAGTGAACAGAATTTAGTCAAGCCAAGCATGTTGCAAGTATATATTCGTAGTTGAAACCATATGATACTGACAAGACATATGAAGATGCACAACAGGCAACTCAAGCACAATAAGTAAACTTATGTTATACGTATTTCACGTATCTCTAGTCACCACCATTCTTTTATCTCCCTCTCTCCATTTTCATCCTTAATACCATTAATCTTGATGACTGATGAGTATTTCGTATAACATTTTTCAAATTTATGCGTGGTTAAAGTGATACTTTCCTGTGTGTCAAGAAGAATCTTACACCGTTAAAACGATAGCAGGAGTTGTAAAAATAGTGACACTCCTAAGAAAAGAATGGTGATAATATTTTGCAAGAAAATTCTTCCTCAAAAAGGGAGAAAAATCTCATTTAAAACTATTTGACCAAATCGACTTGTGTAATGAATGAAGCACCCAAACTCATAACTGTAAGGATTTATTTTCCTCTTACTTTATGCTTGTTTTGATTCTTTCGGTGACTCATCATGTATTGTTCTTGCATCTAGATATTAATAAGCTTTGTGTAAGTCAAAGACAAAATTCTAGCAATTGAACTTTCAAGTACTCCTTGTTCTTAGTTGCCTATGACTGTGTTGATTGAAAAAGTGTGTGTGTGTGTGTGTTTTTTTTTTAAGCAAAACTACACTTTGGTTCATGAAAATTTATATTTTAACATTTAATTCTTAAGTATTAAGTATTTTCAAGAACAAAAAACTACATTTATTTTTACGTTAAATTGAATATGACTTTAAAAAGTATTTAATTTCTATATACAGTTGCTAAAATAAAAAATTTATACAAATATTTAATTATATATTATTATATTAAAAAAATATTTAATTTAATTACTTATTATTTTAAAAATTTTACACATAAAAATATCTTATTAAATGAAAATTAGGTGCATGTCCTGGTGAAACAGGTTCTTTGAGCTTCATTGCGAAGTGCTGACATGATTGAATGAGATAGCTACATGTAAAGAGTGGGGGCTAACAGGGGGTAAGATTAATGAAGTTATTAATTATTGTGTTAGGGTCTTTTGTTTTAATTTAAATTTGGAATAAAAAAAATAACCACGCGCTCTTCGTCGCACGTGAAGCTGTAGTCTCTCCCCACCAGCTTTCACGTTCAAGCCCACCTTGTATTCTCCGAAGCCAACGATGACGATGACGCTGCAATCTTCGACTTATTCGAGATCGAGAGGTTCTTCGTCAGCGGCACCGCGCAGTCCACATGCCTCGTGGAGTGTGGACGTTGGGTTGACGACGGCGACGGTGGAGGCGATGATGGAGTGCTACTCGCCAAGCGAGGCAAAAGGGGTGCTATGAAGAGAGCGTCATTGGCGGCGGTGGAGATGTGGTGGCGGTGGCTGGGGAGAAGTTGAGGAGGAAAGTAAGGTGGTCGGAAAATGGGCTGTTGTTGCAGGGGTGTCGGCATGAGCAACAACAGTTGGTGAGGAAGTGTGGTGTTAGAGATCAAGGACAATGTCTATACAAACTGATTAATTTTGTATTAACTCCTAATGCCAGACTAAGCCTTATTTTATATGTACCCCACTAACTACACACGTCTTCTACCCATCTGCAACACTTAAGAGCTTCATAGTGAAGTATTTTAATCAACTTCACCAGGCACACCATAACTTAGAAAATTTCGCTGAATGGACATTACGGTGAATACAATAAGGCGCCAAAGAAAAGAAAACAACGTTAACGGGAATTTTGAAAGGCGTTCCTTTCCTTATGTTATTATATTATTATATTTGACGGCAGTTCCGATGCCATTAACGGTCACGCCATGGCCACGGTCCAGTGACAAGTTCATGCCACGTGTCACCATTCAAACGAATGTCAGTTGTGGTGGGTCAGAGCAACCTTCACTCTCATTGGTCGGTGTGCACAATCAAACAAAACAATATTACACGTGTTGTTCTACCATTGGCGATATATAGTCAAGGGAAAATTAAAAGAAAATCAGTATATTTGGCAGTGAGCAATGAGGAATGATGCGAACGACGAAGGTCTTCCCTTGAATTCCATCACGTGTCAGCGCACGCGCCGCTCGTGAATGGCTCGGGAGTCACGAGCCACGAGCCATGACCCATTCCTTAATCCTTACCGAAAAAGCACAAGGCATCCGCACGGGCCAACCACCCGCAAAGTGTACAAATGGCCAAAGTGTCGTAATTCATAACTAACCTTTGAGTTTTTATTGTCTTATAAAAAAAAAAGGTATTGATATCTTGAAAATTTGAAAAATATGTAATATTCTTAAAATTTTATGATAGTTAAAAAAAATACTACTATTTGGAACACATTAACATTTTTTGTTTATTTTTACTCTAAAAATTAGATAAACATTGAATATTCTCTTTTATAGGTAAGCATTTTAAATATGATCTTTATATATAAGCTTTTAGGCATTTGAGTTGACTAAGAAGTTTATTAGGAATCCAAGTTGTTTGTTTCTTTTTTGTAACAAAAAATTATAGGATATTTTATTAGTTCAATACATTTGAATTGTTCATAAAATTAATCTTTATTTGATTGTGGGATCATAAGAGTTACGCAATTTTTTTATAAAAATTATCTCCTTAAAACTTGAATCCGAGGATATTTTTGGTATGGATAAAATTTTATAGATAAGTTTTATATATAAAATTACATATAGAGTTCATCCATAAAATTTAATCCTTCCATTTTTACCTTCATATCAAACACATCCCAAGTTTTCTTCCATATAGTTAAGATTGTTTATCATTTTAACCAATTTTTTGTTGATGACATTGTTTATTTCTAATCATGATTTTGGTTCCAAAGTGCTTGGTAACAAGCTAGTTTTTAAAATTCTTTGGGTTAATGTTTTACAAATTAGAACAAATCCAACTGTTGAAATTAGTCAAGTCTTTGATTTAAATAATTTTATTTAATTATTATTTAATTATGATTTAGTTATAAATTTAATTAATTAAACTAATTAAAATCATAATACTAAAAGTTCACTACTTTAGTTTCTATTAAACTCTTAAAACATTACTTTGATGGTTGAAAAAGGAATTGTGTATTTAGTTGGTCATATATGATTAAGAGGTAGGGATGACAACAAGTCGAGACAAGGGTAAAAGGGACTCCCCTGATCCCTGTTCCGAAGCTTCAAAATTTTTTCTATTCTTTTCTCCAATTCTTGCAATGGAGAAATTTTTCCTCCATTCTAATCCTTGCGAATCCCGATCCCTCCACAAAGATCCACATAATCTCCAAAAAATATTTTAAAATTAAAAAAATGTACAAATAGTTTAATTAGACCAAAATTTTTTTACAAAGAAACTTAAAATAATAAAACAAGGTCGATGACTCGTAGTCTTAATAACATCGTTATAGTTCTAAATCCTCAAATTTTAAATCAAGTATATAACATAAACTTTTAAACATAATATAATATCATCACAAAAATATCAAAATAAACAATATTAAAATATTAAAAAATTCAACAATATTCAACATTACTAAAATACCCTCATGGTGAGAATCCCTGCAAGGCAGGAGATATACTCTCGTCTAAGTCCCTGAACTAATCACGGAGGCACTGTTACCGCCATTTTCCTATTGCCATCCCTAAATAAGAGGGGGAAATGTTGTGTTCATTGGCTATCTAATAACACTTTCGAACGAGATTTAGCATTTACAGAAATTTAAGCCCTTTTGGTGACTTACCTAATATTGTTTTGGTTTATTTTTGTGGGGGTCCTCATAGCCTAAGTACCCCTCTATTTGTTCTATTTGGGCTTTTGGCCTTCTTATTCACGAAAGTAATTTATTTAATTTAGTTAGTATAAATAAATATGAACATTTTTAAAAAATCGGATTATTGTTCAAGCAGATAATAATTTTATTTATTAAATTAATATTTGGCAATATTATTATATTAAGCTCAGGTAGCAAACATATTTTATGATTCGAAATAAAAACACGAGCTTAAACTTTAAGGAACCAATTTTTGCGTAAATATTGTATAAACCTTATACCTTCGCAATTACATGAAAGCCATTTTTCTTGAGCACTTCAAATAAACCAAATCAGTGAAAATACTTTGTGATATAAAAAACTATATTTTTGTATTTTAAAACGTATTCATTTAACATTATTTTCTTTTTGATGGGTAACATTTCTTTCTTTAAATTAAATTATGATTTCTCATATATAATATTTCTCTTACATAACATCAGTGGATACTAGTCGATCGTCTCTCTCTAACTACAAGATATCTAGAATGAATGCAACGCGGTCGAAGAATCTCAAGTTGATTGAGGGGCGAAATCTGCAGGGTTGGACCGCGCGATGGTATGGAGGACACTGTTTGCAAAGAAGTCCAATGAATTAATGAATGATGTAACGGTGCATGATGTGGTGGCATACTGTGTAGGGCAGGCATGAGTATGGGATGGCTATGGCTATGGTCTCGTTAAAAGAAAAAAGAAAAAAGAAAAAAAAAAAAAGAGATGGCTATAGATTAAATGATCAATAACTTGGGTTTGCATGAACCCTATATATACTCTATTTTGCCAATCAAATGTGAGTAATAATTTGTTCATGTACTAAACAAATTATCATAGTTATATTAATTTTAAAATTTAGGGTTTAGAATTTATTTTATCATTAGAGAGAATCACATCATTAATATATATCACATCCTTAATTTTTTTGAACTTAACATGCGTTTTTCTGAATCCTCGGTATATATTCATTTATATTTTTTTAATTTTATTATGAGTAAAAATCATAAATAAATTTGTAATTTTAATATGAGAATAATTTTGTAAAATTAACTTTTTTTATTTTTTTATATGAGGATAATCATAAATAACTTATTTTTATTATTAAAGTAATTCATTAATTTCTTAATATATATAAATTATGATATGGAAAAAAGTATATTAAAGAGTTTATTGTAATTAATGATTGATTAATTTGAATAATTCAATATTTTTTTAGAGTTTTTTTTTTTTTGGACCAAAACCACATATATCCTTCTATAGAAGGTAATTTTGCTCTAGGTAGATGAGACTTTTGTGAGTGATTAATATTATTCTTTTTGAATTTTAATGGAGTTGTATATCCAGAATTTGAACCCAAAACTTTTGCTTAAAGTAGAATAGCCTCTTGCCAAATAACATATAGTTGTTTATTTTTCTAGAGGTTGACATTGAATTCAAATTTTACGAATAAAATTAAAAAATGTCAAGAATTTTATTACATGACTAACAAACTTAATTTGAGTGAAATTAATTAAGAGATTAATTTTGATACACTGATAATGTAAAAAAATTTTACATGATCATCTAATCAAATATTTACATTTGTAAGGTTTTTAAGATATTAAATAGTTGAATCAAGTATTTTTATTGATGTGATAATATATAATTAAATATTTATAAAATATTTTTTACATTAGCAGTAGATATAAATTGAATCCATTAATTAATAAATAGTAAACTTTGAATATTTGACAAAGAAAAAATTGAATTATAAAGTTGATTTATTGCATGTTTAATTAATTTGCAGGTCTTTATAATTTGACTTAATTTTCAATTAGATCCCTCAAATTTATAAGTTTTTAATCAAATCCTTGTATTAAATAAATTTTTATATTTGACATTATAAAATTGGATGGTGACTTATTAAACTATATAAAATTTCAAATTTTTTTTGTAATATTAGGTTTCTTCAAGGATTTGATTATAAAAATTTATTTAATATAAAAATTTGATAAAAAAAAGATCTTATTTGAATAAAAAAAATACTTTTGGTATTTTTTTATATATTTGAATAAATTTTTTAGTAAAAATAGAATCACTAGAAAAAGTATAAAAAGATATTTTTTAAGATGTTATAATTTTTTATCTTCTAAAAAAATATCTTTTTTCTAATATAAAAAAGATGTTTAAGAATAAAAGAAAATTTTTGAATATTATATCTAAATATAAATTAATTTTATATCTAAATATAAAATAATTTTTATTTTTTACAAAAATCTTTTAAAAAAATATTTTTTTAAAATTTTTTTAGATAAGCTCATTTGAAACAAACCCTTTTACCTATAGTAATTTAATTAAAATTTCGGTCAAATTATATGGAGGTTAATTAAATTTTTATTAAAATAAGTGAAAATGGAAACTAAGGATGAATATTGATAGAGGAGGGTTGGGCAGTATAGGTAGCATCGTTAAGGCACTGACGTGGACCTCGTGACACTGGTGACCGCTCCGACCGAAGCCGAGGAGCGAGTCCGTTGAGTCTACTAAGTGCTAATAATGCCCATGTAGCCGTGTCCGAACATTTTAATTTCAAGACCCCAAAAATAAATAAATAGATAATAGGACATTTTAATTCGCATTTCGGTTTACTACCTTTATTTATTTATTTATTTTTTTGTTTGAGCAATTCATTTTAACGTCTCTCGGACTCTCTCAGTCCCAGTCAACGTAACCTTCATTTTCACAGTAAAATATCTCGAGTCTTGGGTTTGAATTTCATAAAGTAAGCATATTTATAAATTAAAAAATTAAAGATTAATTAAACCAATAAATAAAATTTATATATAATAAAAATTATTAATTTAAAAATAATAAACTTTCATTTTCTCACTCTATAAATATATTTATTTTAAATGATTCATATTCAAATATCTCGTATTCTCTCTCTCTCTCTCTCTCTCTCTCTCTTGTCTAATTAGCCTTTGCTTTGAAGTTCAACATTCACTGTCTCTGTCTGTAACTGTAATTTCAGCAACCGCAACCCCCCATTGAATTCAGTTCAATTGTCACTTCCGAAGAAAATCTTAAAATAAAAAAAAAATAAAAAAACGCTGAGCTGAAATTAATTCACACTCCATTCCTTCACTTCCCAATTTTCCCATATATTTTTCCGTCCTCTTAGTTGCACCCTTGCGTATATATGACTTATATATAATATTTAGCTGTTACTAATAGGTCTTGAAGTTCTCTGAATTCGTCGAGATAAACAGAGTTTTACTTTTTCCCTGTCTTTGTGTTGGAGATTCAGCAACTGTGACTGTGACTGTGAGTGAGGTAATACATATCTGCTAGATCTTCATCAGCTCTATCAGTTTTGCCTCAAGGCATTTGGACTTGTTTAACAATTGAGATCCCTCTGTATTATCTCCAATTTGAATGTCTTCTTCCCATTTCTCCTTCAGATTCAAAGGGATAGTTTGTTTCTTGCTTCTATGATTTGAATCGTTGGATATTTTCATTAGTATTCATTGCTGTGTTTCACCGATTCCCGCTTTTCGGTTGCTTGTGCAGTTCTGATGGTATTACATGCTTACTTATTCCCCCCCCCCCCCCCAAAAAAAAAAAAATCCATGTGTGGTTGCTAAAATGGATATGGTGTATAGTAATGCCTAGCCTTGTATAGAGCCAGAACCAGAACCAGAACCAGCTTTTATTTTTATTTTTCGTTGCTGAAAACACTAGTAAGTTGTTTCAAGACCTTGTAGACTATCTGATTATTCTCGCAGAAGGTGTATCGAACTTAAGTGGAGATGATATCAGAAGATATCATATATGGTGTTCAGGTGTTGGTGTTTTGCTCGTTCTTCTCTCTTCCCAGTTGCAATCACTGTTTCTTCCTTTTTCTATGAAAAACAAAGGGAAAATGAGGCGCTGCATCCCTTTCATCACTTGAAAAGAAAACTATTGCTCAACGTCTTAAATGTTACTATTATATTTATTTAGCATGTTTCTTAACGTGCTGCAGTAAAATTCTAAATTAAATTTTTATTTTGTCAAAGTTAATGATCCACATTCCAAACAATGAATTTTGTAAATGATAGGAATTGCATTACAGCAACTGAATTTCCTTGTGATTTGAATTCCCTAAATTTTTAAAAATTGTACATCCATATACAACAGAGTACTTTTAATATGGATTTGGATTTCTTTGTAGATGGGTTTGTTGACTTCAAGAATTATTTAGTTCTCAAGGTGGTTTGCTTTACAACACCATTACTATTCTTGTCTCAGATGAAAACTGCTTCAACTAGACGGTGTTACTATTATAGACATATGTACAAAATATCTTGAATTCGAAGAGTGTCAGTTGGTCATTTCCTAAATTTCCCGAAGATATGTGGTCAGGTTGCTTTCAACTGAAATGTAGAACTTGGAGGTTCTCCCCGTTTTATTCGCCATTACGTTGTTAATTAGTTTGCAATAACCACAATGATTTCCATATCTCATCAATCATGTGACCAAACTGGCAGAGCAGACAGTAAGTACACGAATGCCTGTTATTCTTCCTTTTATAATGTGGTTATAGCCAACAATTTCTTGTATACATGTTGTGGTATTTGCTGGTGAAAGGATAAATTTGCTTTAATGAAACTGCTTAGTTCAATCAATCAAAATCCATATTATCACTGGCTTAGCTGAACTTTTTCAAATATGAAACATTATTGGGGTTTGTTATTATATCTAAGTTAATTAAGCCTTTTATGGATTGACAGAGCATGCAAGAATTACAGTCCTCGACTCAAGCTTCTCATGAGTTCCAGAGTGAACAACCAAACAATCACACAAATGATGCTCCCGTTGCAGATTCAGGATCAGCATCTGCTTCAAGCAATGATAGCAAAAAGGTTTCACGGCAAGACATTGAACTTGTAAGGCAATCTATTGTTTGTGAAACATTTGACTCAACTCTCCACCTTTCCACTTGTTTTTTATCTCTCATACTTTAACAGGGAAGCTAATCTGGACTAACCTGTTTTGCACCTTCTTTTGATAAAATTCAAACAAAATTTGTAGGTCCAGAATTTAATAGAAAGGTGCCTACAATTATATATGAATAAAGATGAAGTGGTGAAAACACTCTTGACTCGAGCAAAGATAGATCCTGGATTTACAACTTTGGGTAGCCATCTTGAAAATCTCTGCCATGCCATTTATACTTTTCATTCTAATAATATAAATAATCTATTGCATAAGTTGTTCAAATTTTATTTGAACAGAATGATTATCTGTTCATGAGTTAATGAAGTGGAGTTGAAATTTTCTTTTTTTTGCTTTTTTCCGATTCAGTATGGCAGAAGCTGGAAGAAGAGAATGCTGATTTCTTCAGGGCCTACTATATCAGGCTAAAATTGAAAAAGCAAATAATTTTATTCAATCATTTGCTTGAGCATCAACATCATCTGATGAAGCATCCTTTGCCTGCAAAGGTTCCATTGGCTCCTATACAGAATGGAATCCATCCAATGCCTGGTAAATCTTGCCCTATATCAATGTATTTATGTACTTAAAATCCAAATTATCTCCACCTCTTGTATAACTATAAGTAAAATGTAAGTTTTGAGGGATGCCGCTTAAATTCTTTTATTATGTTAAGCAATAATTATTCTGACTATTATTCTTGCCGCACTTCTAAAATCTTAGTCAGTAAAAAGGATCAGACCATATTTGTCATGGAAATCTTGATACACACTTCCAAGTCCCTCGTATTACAAAGAACAAATAGTGAGAAGATGCACAGGGTTCTTGGAAGTTCTTTAAACCCATACAGGCTTGACGATTTATAGTATCATTAATATATGTGGGTCTTAGAATAAGAAGCCTTATGAATATGCATTAATTTAAACGTATGATGTATTGTGCTAATCACTAATGGCTCATCCCTCCCCTTTATGAATAGAGAAAGAACAATGGTTCATAACCTAATGGATACTAGTGTTTTTTAATTTGTCAATTTGCTTTTGCACGAGATCAAGCTTGACGGTGTATCTTTTTTATTGCTGCATATGTTCATTTCTTTCAATTCTTTTCTTATCTTTTTTCTCTTTTGTCCCGTTATTCTTCAACACTATTTGTATGCAGTGCAGTCAACAGCCTACCTATGGGATACCCAGTGCTACAGCAGCCTTCCATTCCAGCAGCTGGTCAACCACATCTTGACTCCATGGGTGGTGGCATATCAGGTCATGTGGTTAATCGGGTCCCTGCAACTAGCCACTTTCATCCCATTCCGACAAATTCTGGGAATGGGTGAGAACTTATTCAACTTCACTTGCTTCTTTTGTTTTATTCAATCATTGGGCAAGGGTACAACAAAGGTCTGCTCTTTCAGTCTTGCAGGGTTTTCTAAATGGCCTTGCATAGCTGATATTCGTATTCTTTGTCAGAAATGTGTAAATGACTGTTGTGTTCAGAAGCTAGAACTGGTTTCATCAATGAACTGTTTGGTGGCTTGACTGAATAATTTGTTTCTAAGTGTTTGTTTCAGACAGTTAGTTGTCTTGTTGGCAGGCATTATAACTTTTATATTGTGGTTTACCACACAATATCCAGCAAAAAATATCCTCCATCTGAAGTTGCTACTTGTTAAAGAAATAAAACCAATCATGTGTCTTTAGCTAATAGCTTAAGCTTTAAGGAGAGTTGGCCAAATAAAAGTACAATGGCTTAAAGCCTTAAACACTTGTGTCCCTTTTGGGTGTTTCTGCACTATGAGCATTATGCTTGGGGTATCATGGCCTTCACGCACTTAGATGTTAGTTAAATTGGTGGAATGTGGAGCAACATATTCCTCTTCCTCCATTTTAGTAATTAGCTTGATAGAAATTTTGCTAATGGGAGCTGCTTTTGTCCTTGTTAAGTATGATGATGGACTCCAGCGCCCCCGATACGGATATGGCTCCTGCTATTCCACCAAATGGTGCAATGTCATCCATGTTGGAAATGCCTGTGAGTCCGGCATCAGTAGCATCCAGTGGCCATTTTCCCCTCGCTGCATCAGAAATATTGGGAATGTGCACAGATGCATCTGCTCTTGATTCGGCATTTACAGCTGATGTGGCAAGTTCTGTAGGATTGCAACTTGCACCAGATAATGGCACTGGAGTTTCCAGGTCTCTGGATCAAATTCAGTGGAATTTTAGCCTGTCTGATCTAACGGCAGATTTGTCAAACTTGGGAGGTAATTTCTTATTTTACTCTGTGGTCCATTTTTAGATATATTAGTCAAAGTCAAGTTAGTTGGAGGTCATCATCTTTACTGAAGTTGTTTTGAGTTTATAATTTATGACAAGTTTGGGACCTTTTTGAGTTTGTTGTAATGTTTTTGTAGGTTTTCCTTTTTCTGGACATCTTCATGCTTTGTTTGTGAATTGTCTTTCTTTGCAGATCTAGGAGCTCTAGGAAGCTATCCTGGTTCACCATTCATGCACTCCGATTCAGATATTTTGCTTGAATCTTCAGATCAAAAGGACATAGGTAATGGTAAATGCATACCCTTTTTTTTTTTTTTGAGCTTTTGTAAGTTTGGTGAATAATAGTGGCCAAAATAGATTTAGGATGCATTTGTTTCAACTTTTGAAAAAAGTGATTATGAAATTAAAATTTTTTATACAATTGAAAAAATTGAAAACAGATATTTTTTTAGAAATTACTCTTTTCAACTTCTACTAAAAAACTAAAAACAGATTTTTTTTATATTCGGATTATTTTTAAAAATTTATTCAAATATGTCAAAAGTGATTTTTTTGGCAAAAAAATCTCATCCAAATGCACTGGGATCTATTGAAGGAGCATAAAAGAGGCAAACATGTAAATAAAACCAAACTATAAAACTAGAATGTGAAATAATTTATAAAGAAATCGGTCTCAAGAATTAGGTAAATTAGGAGAGCTCAAAAAAAACCATGAAGAATTGAAATGCTGGTGATATAGAAATTTAAACAATTATGATAAGTAAGATAGAATTTAAAATACCAGAGCCACAAAAAAATTAACTAATGCAGTAAAAAAGTGAAGCCATGTATTCTTCTTTTAATTATGTTTTGCACCAATAAGTAGGCTAACAAAAGGTTCGATGTTCAAGGCAAAGCACCCTTGGGTGGCGCAAAAGTCATAGTCGTTCTCATCAGTCTTGACCTGTGGCATAACTTAGAACTAGATCTTGCAGCACACAAATGGTTAAAACTAGCAGGGGAATCATATTTTGTGGATGAAAATTAACACATCAGAGTCAGACTGCGTCTCAACTCACATTTTGTTGGATGCTGATTTACTTAATTTCTCAAGTCATGTTAGATATGAATGAAAAAAAATGGTTCTTGTTCTTTAAGTTGGCATTACTTTTTAGTTTCTAAAGTGGAGGTTCAAGTTTGATTGTAACAAAGGTAGCTTTGTTTTATTTCAGTGGATGATTTCTTTGTTAATTCTGAGCCCCAAGGCTCTCAGTCAGATGAGGAGAGAGCCTAAGTGATGTTGAGGCAAGTTGTGTTTCAAATTAAAATGGTTAGGTTAGATAGAATTAGGAGTAAGTAATAAATGTGTCATCTAGATTGCTTGGTATACAAGCTTACTGTTACCGGAGCGTAGGCAGCCTGATGCATATCATCAGCGTGAAGATAGAAAAATATCAATTGTTAACGGTAGTTGTTATCTTTTGCATTCTTTGGGAAATTGCTATTTAGAATAGTTGGGGCCTGTGTTTTGGATGTAGTTGATGCATTTGGATATATATTGGTTGGATCCTTGTCAATGTGAAGGTTGATGTGATTCTACTACTGATTTTCACATTATGTTACTGAGAGAATGGATTGTACTATATTATTCCTCAGTGCAGATAATTTTACTTTGTCGGAGATGTAGTTGCAATTTAGTATAGAGGTTTTTAATAAATTCCTGTTTCTATTTATAGAAGGTGGAAATTTCGAAGGAACTTTGTATGTTTGTGTGTATAGGTGTGGCGTTTTTGCCCCCCAACTCATGGAAGTATTTACTATGGAGAAATACTTATATGGTACGAAAATACCACATGGTTGTACTTCTAGACCAATTATATAAATGTATTTTATATGAATCCCACTATTAATATATAATCTTATGCAAAATACACTTATATAATTAGCCAGGAGCACAACCACGTGGTGCTCTTGGACTATATAAATATTTCTCCTTTAATGTGGGCATATAACAGACACCATTAATGAGCCACACTCTGAAAAGTGTGCGTTTTCTTTCACAACTTCTCTTTTACTGCATAGTAATAGTTTGATAAATGATTGTTATTGCTTAAAAATATGATTAAGATTAGTTTTTATAAGAGTTTGGATAACTTTTTCTTGTAAGTTAATTTTTGGGGTTAGGTTAGGTTTATTCAATTCTCAAAAAAAAAAAAAAATCTTTTAATTGATCAAATCAAAAGAAGAAAAATTTGATAAAAAATTAACGGTGGTTTTGTTTTTTGGGTGTCTAATGCTGGTATTGTTAATTCATGAATAATAAGTTTGAAAATAAGAACTTGTTAATATTTCTTGGTGAAAAAATAGACATTCTAAGCAAGAATTCTGAAAAATTGAAGCGACAAATATTTCCTCAGGTTATCTTCCATATTTGTAAAGTAATATTTTTATGAAATTATTTTAAAAGTAATAAATAGTCAGATTTATCAGAGAATATGCCTGCATTTAATTAAATTACGATATTATCAAAATATTTAATATATTGTTAATTCATTAGTACTCTCTCTCTCTCTCTCTCTCTTTTTAATTAACTATACTTTTTCTTATTTAAATATCTTCATACAAATATAAAGTGGAATAACATTTTTTTTAGGATTTAATTTGAATCTGTTTTGTCGATGTAAAGATTTTTATATAGGCATTCTAATCATATATCGCTACGTGAAAAGTCTTTAATATAACTAGCCACTACTTGAATGGTCATACAAATAGAAGGTTTTGATTGGATGGCAGTGTAAAAAAATTTTACACTGTCAGTGCACTCCAATTAAACTCTTTTCTTTAAGTGACAAATTTTTCTATTGAAGCCGAAAAGTAGTTTTGACCTTCGGTCATGACAAGAATGTTTCCCTTGCCGTTTCAAGAGGGGAAATAACGTGTGTACATGCAAAAACAGACAAAAGTGTGATGCAGTATTAGAGACTGCGGAGTGGTGAAAGTTTAATTTGACAAAAAAAAAAAAAAATAGAATAGTAATAATAGGGGAATTCATTTTTCATGTGATACCGTATCGATTTACATCCTATTTACCATTGGATAGAATATGGGCCCTATTCAAGTGGGATTCACACCCATCCAATGATAGATAGAATGTGAGTCGGTACGGTATTCCATAAAAAATGAGTACACCAAATATTTCTTAAAACAGAAACCATGTCCTCCTCTTCTCCAATATTTGTGTCGCACTTCCGTCCATTTTTGCCCGTACACATATTATTTCTCTTTCAAGAGTGTTCGAAGAAGCCATCTTATTTATTTTAAATTGTAATTAGTGGTTTGAAAAGGTTTTTTCCCTTATTTTAGCACTCCCATATTTTGAGAGATTATGAGAGCACTTTATCTCTCTTCCATTGGTTGCATGGATGGCTAAGGAGGTTACATTGACTTTCTACCATTGGTTACATGGATGGTTACGTGATGTTGCCTATTGCCTATAAATTCAAGTTTTCTTTCATTTGTAATATCATCTCAAACATATAACAAATTCTCTTATTGAGAAGTTTGTCTTTTTTCTTCTCTTTGTTTTTCATTGGGTTGAGAGTTTTGAGTGTATACACTTGTGAGGTGTATTTGGGTTTGGGATAGTGAGAAGTATATAAACTTCTTTTGTAATCTTCATTGCATTTTTATATCAATCATAGAAATTTGATGTGTGGACGTAAACTATAAGCTGAACCACATTTTGCTGAACCACATTTTGTTCTCTTATATCAACCTTCTTCCGCTATTATTATAACAAATTGATATTAGAGCAATTATAGCATTCTGGGCAGACCTGGTGAAAAGAAAATATGGCGACGACTAAGTTTGGTATTCAGCAATTTGACGGCCACATCAATTTTGGTATGTGGAAGGTCCGTATGATGGTAGTTCTTACAAACCAAAATCTGAAAATAGCACTTGACGGGAAAGATAAGAAGCCCGCTGCCATGAAGGACTTTGAGTGGGAAGAAGCTGATCAAAAAGCTCTTTCTGCTATTCAATTATCCATCACAGATGACATATTACAAAAGGTCCTATCAGAAAAAACTGCAACATCATTATGGAACAAGTTGGAGTCATTGTATTCGAAGAAGACGGTGGTCAATCGTCTTGGAGTGTTGCAACGCTTATACATGCTCCGCATGGCTGAAGGTACTTCTATTAGAATACATATTTCTAAGTTTACCTCACTCATTATGGATTTGAAGAATATAGATGAGACATTCTCTAGTGAGCAACAAGCAATGATGTTGCTTTGTTCTCTACCTCCTTCTTACAAGCACTTTCGGGAAACACTCATATGTGGACGTGAACATCTTGATATTGATTAGATGAAGTCCGCATTAATAAATCGTGAGAAGATGGAGCACGATAACGGTGGACATGATGACCCTACAGCTGGCTTGTTTGCTAGAGGAGGATCAAAGGAGGTGGGTTCGAGTAGTCATAGCAAATGGAAATCTAGATCAAAATCTAGACAGCAAAGAGGAAGGTGTCATTATTGCAAGAAAGAAGGGCATTGGAAAACAGATTGCCCAAAGCTTAAAGAAAGGAAAGCCGCTGATGCAAGTAATGCAGTAAGTGTTGCTGAAGATGTCGAAAATGTTCTCTCTGTATGTACAACTTCAGTTGGTGATGCATGGATTATCGATTCTGGTTGCTCATATCACATGTGTCCAAATCAAGATTGGTTTACAGCCTATCAGATAATTGAAGGTGGAGTTGTCCTTATGGGAAACAATATGTCCTGTAAGGTTGTTGGTATTGGTACAATGAAAATCAAGAAGCATGATGGAGTCGTCAGAATATTGACTGAGGTTTGGCATATACTCGAGCTAAAGAAAAATCTTATTTCTTTAGGCACTCTCGATTCCCAAGGGTGTAAGTATTCCGCTAAAGGTGGAGTTTTGAAGGTTTCTAAAGGTGCTTTTCTTGTGATCAAAGGAAAGTTGGTAAATGGTCTTTACTTGCTTCAAGGTAGCACAATTGTTGGCGCTGCAGCTGTATCATCCTCCCATAATTCTGAGTTAGATACTACTCATTTGTGGCATATGCGGTTGGGGCATATGAACGAAGCTGGAATGTCTATTTTGAGCAAGCGCGGCTTGCTTGGTGATGGTAAGATAGGAAAACTTGACTTTTGTGAACATTGTGTCTATGGGAAGAATACTAGAGTCAAGTTTAGCACTGCCATTCATAGGACAAAGGGCACAGTTGATTATATTCACTCTGATTTGTGGGGCCCTGCGCTTGTTTCATCAAAAGATGGTGCCAAATACTTGCTAACTTTCATTGATGATTTCTCAAGGAAAGTGTAGGTCTATTTTCTGAAGCACAAGAATGACATTTTCTTTATTTTCAAGAAGTGGAAAGCACTCATTGAGAACCAAACCAACAAGATCAAGCATCTTCAAACAGACAATGGTTTGGAGTTTTGTAAAGGTCGGTTCAATGAATTTTGCGAAAATGAAGACATTGTAAGGCATCGTATTGTGCGAAGGACACCACAGCAAAATGGTGTAGCAGAACGTATGAACAAAACTCTTCTAGAGAAAGCTCGCCGCATGTTATCTAATGCCAACTTGTCAAAAGAGTTCTAGGCTGAGGCAGTTAATATTGCTTGTTATTTGGTGATTTGTTCCCTATCAACTGCAATTGAATGTAAAACTCTTTTTGAGGTATGGTCTGGTGCTTCTGTTAATTATTCTGATCTAAGAATATTCAATTGTCATGCGTATGCTCATACTAATGATGGTAAACTTGAGCGAAGGGCACAAAAGTGTATATTTCTTGGATATGCATCAGGGGTGAAAGGTTACAGGTTGTGATGTACTGAACTTAGACCACCCAAGTTCATAATTAGTAGAGATGTCAAGTTCAATGAATCAACCATACTTCATTTGACTAAGGAGGTTAGAAATGCAGAAGAGGAACATGGTTTCAACAAGCAGGTGGAGCTTGAAGTGGAACATCCGCATAAAGTACATGAAGACACTTCTAAACAGCCCATTCATGAAGAAGAGCAAGGGACAGAGTAAGGAGGCAAATTAAACCTCCGAAGAGATATGCTCATGCTGATATAGTCTCTTTTGCCTTATCGGTTGCAGAGGGCATTGAAATTCAAGATCCTGTAACATACCGAGAAGCTATTACAAGTGGTGAGTTAGAACAATGGATCATTGCTATGAATGAGGAGCTGAAATCCCTTTCTAAGAACAACACTTGGGACCTAGTGAAACAACCAAAAGGACATAAGATAATCGGTTCTAAATGGGTCTTTAAAAGGAAGGAAGGTTCTCCAGGAGTTGAAACAGCCCATTACAAAGCACGCTTGGTTGCAAAAAGATTCAGTCAAAGGGAAGGAATAGACTTCAATGAAGTTTTTTCCCTAATTGTGAAACACAGCTCCATTTGGGTATTACTAGCCATGGTCGCATTGTTTCATTTGGAGCTCGAGCAACTTGATATCAATATAGCTTTTTTGCATGGAGAGCTTGAAGAGCAAATCTATATGAAACAACCTGAAGGTTTTGTTGTTCAAGGTAAAGAAGATCATGTTTGTCTTTTGAAGAAGTCACTATATGGTTTGAAGCAGTTTCCGCAACAATGGTATAAAAGATTTGATTCTTTTATGTTGGGTCGTGGTTACTCTAGAAATGATTATGACAGTTGTGTATACCATAAGAAGTTCTTAGGTGGTTTGTTTGTTTACTTGCTACTCTACGTTGATGATATGCTCATTGCTTCTAAGAATATATCTAAGATCAACAAGTTGAAGGCTCAGCTTAGTAGTGAATTTGAAATGAAAGATTTGGGAACTACTAAGAAAATTCTGGGCATAGAAATTCACAGAGATTGAAGTGCTAGAAAATTGTATTTGTCACAGAAAAGTTATATTGAAAAAGTTTTAGAGCGCTTTGGGATGCAAAATTCGAACCTGTGAATACTCCACTATCAACTCATTTCAGACTATCAACTAAAATGTCACCACAGAATGATGAAGAAAAGGAACCGATGATATACGTTCCTTATGCAAGTGTAGTTGGGAGCATGATGTATGCTATGATTTGCACTCGGCCAGATATTTCACAAGCAGTTAGCGTCGTTAGTAGATACATGGGAAATCTCGGCAGGATGCACTGGTAGGCTGTGAAATGGATTCTCCGCTATCTACGCGGTACTTCTAATGTTGGCCTTATATTTGATAGGAATCATAATACTAGTAATAATATTGTTGGTTATGTTGATTCTGACTATGCTGGAGATTTGGATAAAAGAAGGTCTCTGACAGGGTACATCTTTACCCTCTTAGGAAGTGCGATTAATTGGAAAGCAACACTACAATTCACTATTGCACTATCTACAACAGAAGCCAAGTACATGGCTACAGCGGAAGATGTGAAGGAAGCCATCTAGCTTCGGGGCTTGGTAGGCAATTTAGGGTTGAAACAAGAGATCATAGTTATATACTATGATAGCCAAAGTGCCATATATTTGACTAGAAATCAAATATATCATAAAAGGACAAAGTACATAGATGTTCGGTACCACTTTCTAAGGGAGATTATTTCATAAGGTGATATTGCTGTGAAAAAAATCGGTACCTCTGATAACCCGGCAGATATGCTCACAAAGCCAGTTCTAGGTTCTAAGTTTATGCATTGCTTAGATATAATTGATGTTCATATCATTTGAAGACAGCTCATACAGTTTCAGCTTTGAAGGCAGTTCAAGCCAAGATGGAGATTTGTAATTAGTGGCTTGAAAAGGTCTTTTCCCTTATTTTAGCACTCCTATATTTTGAGAGATTATGAGAGCACTTTATCTCTTCCATTGGTTGCATGGATGGCTAAGGAGGTTACATTGACTCTTTACCATTGGTTGCATGGATGGTTAAGTGATGTTGCCTATTGCCTATAAATTCAAGTTTTCTTTCATTTGTAATATCATCTCAAACATATAACACATTCTCTCGTTGAGAAGTTTGTCTTTTTTCTTCTCTTTGTTTTTCATTGGGTTGAGAGTTTTGAGTGTATACACTTGTGAGGTGTATTTGGGTTTGGGATAGTGAGAAGTACATAAACTTCTTTTGTAATCTTCATTGCATTTTTATATCAATCATAGAAGCTTGATGTGTGGACGTAAGCTATAAGCTAAACCACATTTTGTTCTTTTATATCGACCTTCTCCTGCTATTATTATAACATAAATATTATATAAATATAATGAAATAACTAAACAAAATATGTGCTTATTCTATCACAAAAGGATTTAGGGTGCATTTATTTGTGATTTTTCAGTGAAAAATTCACTCTTTTTTATTAAAAAAATTGCTTTTAGTATATTTGGATGATTTTTTAAAAATAATAAGAATTTTATTAAAAAATCTATTTTTAATTTTTTTGTAGAAAGTGAAAAAAATAGCTTATGAAAAAAATCATTTTTAGTTTTTTTAATTATATATAAAATTTAAGTTTCAAAATCACTTTTTTTAAAAGTTGAAATAAATACACCCTTAATTTGTATTCATTGTTAATGTAAAAATATTTTATACAGATATTCAATTATATATTATCACATTAATAAAAATATTTGATTCAATCATTTATTACTATTAACAAATACAAAGATTTAATTGGATAACAATGCATCAGTATATATCAATTAAACTCATCTTAAAATATGTATTTTTGAAGGAAAACTTTGAATAAAAAAATCATAAAATGAGAAAATTGTATTTTTATGTTATCATCGCTAAGTAGTCCTGCAAAAGGATAATTAAAAGAAAAAAAAAGATAGTATTAAATTAACATAAAATTATACCTCTAAAATTTTTATAATATCTGACTTTATATTCACAGGCATTTTGTCCAAATTGTAAAATTTGATATTTAATGTATTTGTTTAATCTGTTTCGTATTTAAAATCTTACTTTCTATCAGAAAACACTAAAAGAAGTTTTGAAAAAAATAGACTTGTTACAGAAAGCGTAGCCAACAAAATTTTAAACAAAAGCAATAATCAAATTATTATTATTTTTTTATCTGAGCAATAATCAAATTATTAAGCCAACGATGTTTGAAAATAATTAATAGGGCTTTCTCGCATCAACTATTCTTGCGATCATCGAAGTTTCGTTATATCAGTTTAGTGCCTACTTTGTACTATACTTGCGTCACGGCATTTCCCTCGGCTAGTGTTTGTTACAATATCTATTAAAATTATCAGTAATATGGATTATTAGTTATAAAGATTATTATCTTTTAAATTATTGATAATATTAAATATAATATTTCATATATATAAATAATTTAAGTGATAATTTATATTATTATATTTGATATATTAATAAAATTATTAGGTAATATATGTATTAAATTAATATAATAATAATAATAATAAATAAATAAATAATTATTAATTATGATTATAATAATTAATAATAATAATTACAATAATTAATAATAATTAATATTATTTTTAATAATAACAATAACAACAATAATAATAATAATATTTATTGTTAATAATAATAAATAATTATTATTTATGGTAATAATAATATTATTATTAATCAATAATAATTAATATTATTTTTAATAATAATAATAATAATAAAATTACCATATCAGTAATAATTTATATTATTACTTTTTAAGGGATCAATTTGTATTATTATATTAATAATAATTTATATTATCTTAAAAATTTAGATTATTAATAATATTTTTGAATTAAATAAAATAATATTATAAATTTAAATAATTTAGCAGTAATTAAGATAGATTACCGTACCAAACGCTACCTTATATTTGATAATTTGCACTGTGTACTTTCATTTGCTTACGGCATGCTATGTTCAAAGATAAGAAAAGGCTATGAGTTGAGATCGTCAGGAATTTAGTATTATATATCTATAATATATGATTAAAGAAAATTTTCGTCGTTGTGTTGTGCTGAGTTGACTCTCCTTACATCGTCGACTCAGTCATAGTTCTAAGTTGTTCTTCCCTCCCTCTGTTTCCTCGTTTTTTCTCTTCTCTGTCTTTTCTGCAGCCAAGAAAACAAAATGCCAACCATCAACCAATATCTCTCGTTCAACTGTTAACCCTGCAAGGCTCTCTACCTGCAAAGAACATTAACAAATTGGGCTGCAACGCTGCATGTAACGTTTATGCTCTGTTCTTTGCTTACCATTTGGTTCCCCCAAACAGATAACGGAGACTTCAAACTTTGGCTTCGGGAACCCTTTACACTCATCAAACGGTTTTGGTATGTTTGAGGTTGGTGTTGTTTCCTTTTCCTTTTACTCTTTGCAATTTGTTTTGCCTTCCTTTAAGAAAACAGAGCAAGTTTTTGGCTTAACGACCTTTCTCCGTTTTGAGAGTTGTTCTCTTTCTCGGTTTCTCAGAAACCAAACACAGGGTCGTGTTTGTGTTTAGCCTTCGTGTCTGAAATGAGTTTGGTCTTTCTTCATAGATGAGACAACGCCCAAGTCAAAACTTTTAGATTGGTTAATTTTTTGTTGTTTATTCTTCACATGTCTCTTTGCTACCTGCAAGTTAGTTCCGATTCATTTGGTTCGTATTAACCTGTTTGTTACTTGTTCATCCTATGCGATTCATCAAATTCTTCATCGATGGTCCTTTTGAATAGTTCCAATTCGTTGACTTGGTTCAAGTCCTCTCTTCTTTTTCTCTCTTGAAAAATTGGCGTGTCCTATGGTTATGTTTACGTGTTCATTTATGAATTATGAGTTACGACCCTGGTTGGGGTTGGTTGGCGTGGGGAGTACTTGACTTGACTTAAATTTAAATATTGTTGGCTAATATCTTTTTGTAACTTTAACTTATATTAATGGATTTAATTTGAACATACTATCAGTATAAAATTTTTTTATATAGATATCCAATCATAAATTATTATATCAGCAAAATTTTTTGACATAATCACCTACTACTTGAATGATCATGCAAATAGAAAGTTTTCACAGGATGACAGTGTAAAACTTAGTTCACCTAAATTAAACTTTATATTAATTAGATTTAAAAATTATTTACTTGTCTTTTCTAGCTACATTCTCACCACTTTAAAAGAGAATAAGTTTCTAATTTAATGTTGGATTTTGCAGGCTTGAGTTTTCTGTTTCTCTGAATAGAGTGTTTCCTATAAAGCTTACTAGTTTTCAGTGGAGGCAGAAGTAGTTAAAATCATGAACGCAAAGGGACCGAAATTTGTGAGGTATGTTTGCTGAAGCCTTGTGTTTGCTACATATTTCTGTCGTTTAAATTTTAGTACTCTTTTTGTCCCCACATATCTCTATGTGGTTGTGTTCTCCATTTTTCCAAGTTCACTCCCTTCATTTAATCTACTTACTAAGTTTATATTTCTGTTCAGGTTTGAGGACCGGAGATCAGGGTCAACTTCTAGTGTGGAGCAGGAAGGTTCTGTTAATGGTGGATATCATAAAAGAAAAGGTATAACAAGTGTAGCTGCTGTTTTGAAGAGAATTGGAAGAAGACTTGAGAGTGGATCAGAGAAGATCAAGAACTTGAGGAAACCTTCTACTGTCCATCCTGTTAGTGATGGACAAACCAAAATAATGGCTTCTAGGAGCAAAATTCTTGATCCACAAGGGCCACTACTTCAGAAGTGGAACAAGATTTTTGTGATCACATGTGTGATGGCAGTCTCTGTGGATCCGCTGTTCTTCTACATTCCAGTTATCAATGGCAACAAGAAATGTCTGAATTTGGATGGAACTTTGCGGATTACTGCTAGTGTTCTTCGTACATTCTTTGATCTTTTCTACATTCTTCACATAATCTTTCAGCTTCGGACAGGTTTTATTGCCCCCTCTTCACGTGTTTTTGGAAGGGGTGAGCTGATTGATGATCCTGTGGCTATAATGAAAAGATACATAACTTCGTTGTTCATCATTGATGTCCTCTCAATTATTCCACTTCCACAGGTATCTCCGTCTTCGACTCATTCTTAAGTATGAAGTGCTTTTTCTATACATGATTAGCTGCCAATTGCCTAATGTTAATCGATACACATTGAGCAACAGGGTAATCTGTAGCTGTAGTTTGTACAGAATCTCCAGAATTATCTTTCTTACCCATTGATGGGTGAAACCTATAATTAACAAGATGGATGGGTTTTAATGCCATAATAAAAAGAGGAAGTGTCTTCCTAAAGCATCAAGATTTAGTGCCTTAGTATTTTCCTATGATAGGTAGTACCATGGTACCCAAAATGAAGGCATTTGTACAAATATTTTTCAGTTCACTTTGACGTGAAAAATCATAATTTTGGTGTTCTTTTTAACACTTAGGTGCTCGTTTTAGCCGTGATTCCAAGCCTGAAAAGCTCACTTCCATTTGTAGCAAAGGATTTGTTGAAGTACATAGTATTAATCCAGTACGTGCCAAGACTTCTGCGAATCTGGCCACTATTCAAAGAAGTAACTAGAACTTCTGGTATATTGACCGAGACAGCATGGGCTGGAGCTGCTTTTAATCTTTTTCTTTATATGCTAGCAAGTCATGTAAGCTGATTTTATTACTTGTTCAGCCACCTTGCCTTATTTATATTCCTACTCGTCATGCTAAGTTCTATGATCACCAAAACCAAATCTATGTGGCTTACCAGGTGGTTGGAGCTTGCTGGTATCTGCTTTCAATAGAATCAGAGGTGCGATGCTGGCGCCGTGCGCACTTTCATGAATCAAAATTGGGCTGTGGACCCGACCGTCAAGATGTCATATCACATCTCAATCGTACCTGCCCTTTAATTGACCCTGATCAAATCCAAGATCCAGCAACCTTCAATTTTGGAATATTCTACGATGCTTTACAATCAGCTGTGGTAGACTCAACAACAGACTTTCCTCGGAAGTTCTTCTACTGCTTTTGGTGGGGTTTGCGCAATTTAAGGTTGGTGAATAATCTTCTGTGTTCTTGGCTCATCCAAATGCAAGATTCACATTTGATGAAATATGGAACTTTTATATCCTTAAGTTAATTTCCATCCCAATCTTTTATGGGTTTATTAGTGTTTGTAACATCTTATAATGGAAAAGTTAGTGCAATTTATTAGAAGATGGAGGCCAAAGCATGAGAAAAGTAATAAATTTTTGTCCATTTTTTTCAGTTCTGTTGGACAAAATCTCAAGACGAGTACTTATGTCGGGGAGATAATCTTTGCCATCTTCATTGCCATTTTTGGATTGGTTTTATTCTCGTTGCTTATTGGAAACATGCAGGTAATACTTGGTCAGGACTTTTAGATCATAGACAATCTTGCATATATTTGTGTCATTGTTACTGATGCATTGACATTGGAGCATTAAAAATAGGCGTATTTTTAACATGGCCTTCACAATCTTGGACATGTTAAATATTGGTGTGAGAGCTTATAGTGGGAAGTTCCTACCTATGAATTTATCCATATGTAGTTTGCTAAACTACACTTCATGCACTTGTGATTTAGAACGAGTTATGCCCCTACCTAACATTTGACAAGTTAATTTTTTTGGTACATGAGAAGTTGATTTTATCCATGTTTTCTAACCCCATCAACTTTGGTCAAAAATAAGAAGGATGTTTATAGAAATACACATACCCAGACACAGATACTCCTGAGTCCTTTTTATTTCCCCGAACTGAATAGTGTTTGAGATGGAACAAGTAGGTGAAGGGGCTCATTTAAACCTTAAATCAGCATAACTATACACTATTAAAAACCATGCCTTCTATTAAAAACCAAGTATGCATGATTTTAGAAGTTTTAAAGCTAGCAATGTTAAGCCTCTTAGTTAATGAACTCATGGTTTGTTCTGAATATTGTTACAGAAATATTTGCAATCTACAACTGTTAGAGTTGAAGAGATGAGAGTCAAGAGGCGGGACGCAGAGCAGTGGATGTCCCACCGTATGCTACCTGAGAAGTTGAAGGAAAGAATCAGACGGTATGAACAATACAAATGGCAAGAAAATAGGGGTGTTGAGGAGGAGACGTTAATTCGCACACTTCCTAAAGATCTCAGAAGGGACATAAAGCGTCATCTCTGCTTGGCTCTAGTTAAAAAAGTGGGTATCATCCAACTATGCATCTTTTTATCTCCCTATGCTGTACATGTGTAGCGACAATGAACAATTTATGTTCTTGTTGCTTTAGGTGCCAATGTTTGAGAAAATGGATGGGCAGTTATTGGATGCAATGTGTGATAGACTGAAGCCAGTCCTTTATACAGAGAAGAGCTACATTGTCCGTGAAGGAGATCCAGTTGATGAGATGCTTTTCATTATGCGTGGAAACCTTGCTACCATGACAACAAATGGAGGAAGAACTGGTTTCTTCAACTCCTTCCTTCTCAAGGCTGGTGATTTCTGTGGAGAGGAGCTTCTAACATGGGCCCTGGATCCTAACTCCTCCACAAATCTTCCCATCTCAACTAGAACAGTAGAAACTATATCAGAAGTTGAAGCCTTTGCTCTCATGGCTGATGACTTGAAGTTTGTTGCTTCCCAATTTCGACGTCTTCACAGCAAACAGCTCCAACACACTTTCAGGCAAGGCTTGATGCCATGTTTCTCATTTTTCCTCTTTGCCTATACATCAATACCTTTTTGTGGAGCAGTGCTGCCCCACAAGAAACAAGTTGCAGAAATAATTCAAAACCATAAACTTTGTTTAGATGCTGAAAGTAACATGCTGGTATACATATAGTCCCATCAAACTCATCTTTAATATCAAATTGAAAACTCGTTAGCAACACGAGGACCAACCTTACAGTAAGAATCACTCTTTATGATAGCACTAGTTGAGTTAAACATAGCACAGATGCTTCGGGACATGTGGGGTTGTGGTAAAGATAGTAGAATCAATTCTCTCTTAACACCTTAAAAACAGAAAGACGTAAGAGAATATCCTTCATAAACTCATTCAACAGTGTGTTTTTCCAGGTTCTATTCCATGCAATGGAAGACATGGGCTGCCTGTTTCATACAAGTAGCTTGGCGTCGATACTGGAAAAAGAAGGTTGAGAGGTCATTACATGAAGCAGAAGTAAGGCTGCAAGATGCTTTTGTAAATGAGGATGGATCCTCTCTAAGCCTTGGTGCAACCATCTATGCCTCGAGGTTTGCTGTCAATGCATTAAGAAACTTGAGAGAAAATAGCGAACGCAACAGAATGCCGCAGAGACTACTGCCTCTGATACCTCCAAAGCCAGCTGAGCCAGATTTCTCTACTCAGAAACACTAGAGGGGTGTGGGAGTTCTAAGCAAATATCTGTGTGTTTTGTGTGTCGGGAGAAAAGGATGAAGAGAAATATCTTTGTGTATAGTTGGCAACGGAGAGCCGGAAAGGTTTTGTGTGTGTGCGTGTGTGTGTGTGTGTGTGTGTGTATTGCTGCCTCGTACATCCCTGGCAGTATAATATCAGACTATATATAAAATAAAATATTGAAAATTATTTAAAATAAAAATATTATTTTAAATCAATCCAAGATCACATCTAATTCGCATACAATAACGACAGCCACGTTCATCGGATGGCGTAGATTCAATAAAACACTAACATATATCAGATTCAAGAAAAAAGATCAATATATTAACCAAGACAAAAAGAACAGATGACAAATCTGAAAGGTATAATCTCCAAAATGCAGCATTATAATCCAAACAGATAGTTAGTAGTAAATGTAATAATCAAGATTCTCTTCCCATTTTCAGCCAAATTTTAGTTCGGTTCTCTGAGTTCTCTGACCAGAGTTTGAAATGCTGCACGGTGGTAAAGGGGTTGCTTTGAAATGCTCTCTCTCTCTCTCTCTCTCTCTCTCTCTCTCTCTCTTTGGTGCTAGCTCTGCTTATTTTCGGTGCCAATTGGTGGTGGCATAAAGGGGTTGCTTTTATTGTGCTAAGTTTTTCAAGCTTCACAATGGTAAATGTCAGATTCTGAAGCTTGAGATTTTCCTTGCGCCTAGAGCTAATGCATACCATAGCTTTGTTTTTTACTGTTCCTAATAGAAAAACAGATTTCATAGCCAATAATTGCCTTCCAAAAAAGCTATAAAAGCTTCTTTAGTTTGGTTTAAATTCTAAATATATCAATCCCTTGAGCTTCAATTCATCTTAACTAGGTGTTGCCTCACACATTCCATCTACTCCTCCTCACAAGTTTATAAAAGAGACAAAACTTTCTTCCTCCAATAAAACAAGATCAAGAACAGAGATCACAAAACAACACCGATTGAAAGAATAGATAGAAAAAAAGTCTCACAGAAATCTGAAATTTCACCTTCTAGTCCAGCTACAGTGGTGCAACTGCAACCGGCGATGGACGCCGTGAATGGTGAAGGTGGGCGGTGGACAAAATGCGAACGCGGTGGGCGCTGATTTCTTCTCTGACGTGACTGTAGGGGTAGGGGGCTAGCGCTCGTTCAGACAAAAGGTGCAGAATAGAAGCAAAGGTAGGCTTGAAAATAATGGGTTTGATTGAATTTTCCTTTCCCTTTCCGCTCGACTGTGAGAGGAATAAAAAATAGTGGGTCCCATGTATCATTATTTACTGTTTTTTTTTTTTCATGCAATTTTTTTTTTGAACTAAATAAGAAAAATTTATCTCTTTCTTTTCAAATTTTTTTTCTTCCCTCTTCTTCGTTCAACTTTCCTTTGAATCATACAAAGCCTTAAAGATGGTTAGTGGTCCTTCGACACATCAAAAAAAAAAAAAACCAAAAAGCTAGTAGTCCTTCGAAAGAAAATTAGATCTGTATCTGATTGTTCCAAAGTGTATTATATTCAAAGATAAGGGGAGTCATGAATAATTTAAGGTATGTTTGTTTAGAATTTTTTTTACAAAAAATTACTTTTTGATTGAAAAAATTAATTTTTATATATTTAGATAATTTTTTAAAAATAATCAGAATCTCAAAAAATTTATTTTTAATTTTTTTATAAAAGTTGAAAAGTATAATTTTTGAAAAAAATCAATTTTTAATTTTTTTAATTATATATAAAATTTAAATTTTAAAATTATTTTTTGAAAAAATTGAAACAAATGCGTCTTTAATATCATAATATACTATAATTAAGAAAGTATGCTGTTTTATATGCACTTTGAAAATTATGGTGCATGATGCATTTTATGATCCGACGGTGAAGTATCATAAGGTGCATCGACATATCAAATTATCTATAATGCATTATAATAGTTTTTTAGTTTAGTCAGATTTCAAAAATATGGTTAAATGCATTTTAAAAGTGGTCAAATTTTATTTATGTAATACTCTAAATAATTTTATTTAATCTCAATATTATACAAATAAAATTTTGTCACTTTTAAAATGTATTTAACCAAATTTTTTAATTTTATAAGTGACCAAATTTTATTTATCTAATACCCTAGAAAATTTCATTTAATCCTAGGATCGCATGAGTAAAATTTGGTTACTTTGAAAGTATATTTAACCAAACATCTAAAGTCTATTTAAATTGAAGAACTATCATAATATATGGTAGATAGTACAAATCTCCCTTGAGATTTTTTAAAATAGCACTTAACCTAATTTTTGGTTAAAAATTGCACTTTACCTCATTATGAAAATATTCTAATGAAATACTCACTTATTTAACCATAGTTAACCCAAAATATTTTTATTTGCAAAAAAAAAAAAAATTAATCAACCTTAATTTGCATAGTCTTATTCTAGATTTGTTGATAATATTGGAAGCATGCTGGTAATACTTGGTCAGGACTATTAGATCATACACAGTCTAGCACATATTTGTGTCGTTGTTATGGATGCATTGACTTTGGAGCATTTAAAATCGGTCTATTTTTAACATGGCGCTCACTATTTTACACTTGTTAAATATTGGTTTGAGAGCTTATAGTAGTTTGATTTGAGAGCATATAGTAGGAAGTTCCTTCCTAAAAATTTATTCATTTGTAGGTTTATGCTGACTATAGGTAGGAAGTTTCTCTCTAAGAATTTATTCATCTTTTAACATATCTTACACTTGTCAAATATTGATAAGCTTGTGATCCAGGGCAAGTTTATGCTGACTACACATTTGAAAAGTTAATTTTATCCAAGTTTGCTAATTCAATGAACTTTGGTCAAAAATAAGAAGAAAGATGTACATAGAAATACACATACCCGTACAAGAGATATTCCTGATCCCTTATTATTTTACCAAATCGAGTAGTGTTTTGAGATGGAATTAACAAGTGCGTGAGGGGGCTCATTTAAACCTCAAATCAGCATAATTACACCGACCCCAAAGTCCCAGCCATGGGTTCCATGCTTTCCATTAAAAACCAAGCATGCACGATTTTGAGTTTTAAAGCAAGTAATGTTAAACCTCTTGAGTTAATGAACTCATGGGTTGTGTTGAATATTGTTACAGAAACCTTGGGAACGTAGAACTGTTAGAGCTGAAGAGATGAAAGTCAAGACGTGGGACACAGAACGGTGGATGTCCCGCCGCAAGCTACCTGAGAAGTTAAAGGAAAGAATTAGACGATATGAACAATACAAATGGCAAAAAAATGGGGGTGTTGAGGAGGAGGCGTTCATTCACACTCTCCCTAAAGATCTCAGAAAGGACATAAAGCGTCATCTCGGCTTGGATTTAGTCAAAAAAGTGGGTATCATCCATAATCATACCCCAATTAGCATATTTTATTTTTCTATCTATACTGTACATGTGTGACGATAGTGAACGTTTTGTGTTCTTATTTGCTTTAGTTGCCAATGTTTGAGAAAATGGATGAGCAGTTGTTGGATGCGATGTGTGATAGACTGAAGCCAGTCCTTTACACAGAGAAAAGCTACATTGTTCGTGAAGGAGAACTGGTTGATGAGATGCTCTGCATTATGCCTGGAAACCTTGCTACCATGACAATAAATGGTGGAACAACCGGTTTCTTCAACTCCTTCCTTCTCAAGTCTGGTGACTTCTGTGGAGAGGAGCTTATAACTAACATGGGCCTTGGATCCTAACTCCTCCACAAATCTTCCCATCTCAACTAGAACAGTAGAAACTATATCAGAAGTTGAAGCCTTTGCTCTCATGACTGATGACTTGAAGTTTGTTGCTTCCCAATTTCGACGTCTTCACAGCAAACTACTCCAACCCACTTTCAGGCAAGGCTTGATGTCATGTATCTCATTTTTCCTCTTTGCTCATGCATCATTGCCTTTTGTGGACCAGTGCTGCACCAAAGGAAACAAGTTGCAGAAATAATCCAAAACTGTAAACTTTGTTTCGTTTCTGAGAGTACTATGCTAGTATACGTATATTCCCATCAAACTCATTTTTAACATCATACCATATTATAAGCTCATTAGCAATAACATCTGCTATAATGACTACACGTTGACCAACCTTATAGAGGGAAACATTCTTCATGATAGCACTAGTTGAGTTGAGCGTAACACAGATGCTTAGGGACATGTGAATTTATGGTGAAGATCTTAGAATCATTTCTTTCTTAAAAGCTGAAAAATGGAAAGACAAAAAGTAAATATCCTTCATAAACTCATTCAACAATGTGTTTTTTTCCAGATTCTATTCCATGGAATGGAAGACATGGGCTGCCTGTTCCATACAACTAGCATGGCGTCGGTACTGGAAAAAGAAGGTTGAGAGGTCATTACGTGAAGCAGAAGACAGGCTGCAAGATGCTCTTGTAAATGAGGATGGGTCCTCCCTAAGCCTTAGTGCAACCATATATGCCTCGAGGTTTGCTGTCAATGCCTTAAGAAACTTGAGAAAGAATAGCGAACGGAACAGAATGCCACAGAGATTACTACCTCTGCTACCTCCGAAGCCAGCTGAGCCAGATTTCTCTACTCAGAAACACTAGAGGGGTGCGGTGGTTTTAAGGATTTTAATGCAAATATTATTTTAGACAGAAATTATACTTTCAAATATGAGCGTGCTTAACATGTCCGCACTCCATAGCAATCGTGTGTGCATATGTAACTTGAAACGCTGTTTAAGAATTCCTTCAACAACTACATGTGGATAAGTACTGGCAAGTTCCCCAAGAAAATGTTTTAAATTATGCTGGTTTTGTAAGACACGTATAGTTCATTTTGTCTTCATGATGAAATTAACCGGATCATGTAAAATTCTGTCGGATAATGTCCATGATCTAAAGAATAAATTGTAACAAAGCCATATATTCATACAATAGATAAGGACAAATATACTTGGTGGTTATTTTGGTACTCTTGAAATTGAAAGTGTGCAGAAATCCTTATTAATTGGCACCACTTAGATATAGATATGTGTTTATTTAATATTATATTAATAATTAATGGTCAAATATTTTTTTAAGCCCAACATTTATATTTTTTTTATATTTTACCCCAAATATTAGCTAAATTTAATTTTCCAATTTTATACTAAAATATCTGAATCAATTTTTATTTATTGACCATGATAATGTATGTTGGAGTTCAAACTCGATAGAATATTAGAATTTATATTTTACATATTTATTTTGTTTTTTGACTTATATCTATTTGAATGAACTGTATAAAAAAATTCTGAAACAACTTTGATATTGAACCAATAATATACAATGGATAAAACAAGTATAATTGAAAGTTTTAGCAATATGCAATAATGGAGGTAACAGCTTGGAAAAAATTTTTAGGTCTCAACATTTACTTGTTTTTCATCCCAAAATTTTATGTAGAACACTGTTGCATTAAAAATGATGTTAAAATGAAAAAAATTATATTCAAGTTTATACAACCCGTTTATACAAAATGGATCATTTGACCCGAAAGATCGAGGAAGAAGATGACCCTCTGCCTTCTTTCTTTCTTTTTTTTTTTTTTCTCCACAGGATTCTTTGCCTAGTTTATATTATGAAATGACACATACTTTTACGTGCACGTGTTTGATGGTTGGCTATTGGCACGTTAACCAACCCCTCCTTTTTTAAAAATATTTTAAACACATCATATACTTTTAATTTGTTTTAAATCCAATAAGTATTTTAACTTCTTTTGGATAATTAGTATTTTATTTTATACTTATTAAATTTTAAACACAAGCAATTAGCAGATTCAATGCCCAACTCCTCCTAACTCAAAGCTTATTAGGTATGGGTCGGGTTAAGATTTTGAAATTTTCATTTTGTACATTTTTGAGTTGAGTTCGATCATACTTTGGGTTTACCCAACTTAATCCAAAGTCATATAAGTTTTTAAAAGTTATATTTTTTAATAAAATTAGTGATAAATTATGAAATATTTATATTTATATTTTAATTAATATATTTTATATTAAGTTGTCAAAATAGGCTAAATTTACCATACTATCCCATTTGTTGGCCAAAATTAGGTGAATTGGACTTAAAAAAATTTGACTCATTAGTTTGGTTTCTTTTTTTGATAATATAGCTCGTTTATTTACCAACAAAACTATCGAAATGGGTCGAGCCTAATAGATTGGCCTGAATAGCTTGAAGAAATGTTGGGCTATACTATAAAAATAAGAGTAAAAAAATTTAACTTGGCTCAATTTGGCTTGGCCCAAAATGGGCTTGCCCTCATACATATTTTTTAATGATTTTATTATTGTGCATTTAAAAAAAATTAATTTATCAGAATATTTTAACTTATTTCATAATAAACAATTTCAATACTACAACTTTTTATTTTAAACTACAACATTTATAATTTTTAAAAAATGTTATGGTGTATCTTTAAGTTAATATTACACAAGTAGTTGCCTTAAACACTGCGATGAGCCATACAACCATATATAACATATACTTATTTTCTTATGTGAAAGCATAACAAGCTCATTAATCAAGTTATGTGTGAATTTATGATAGAGTTTTATAAAAGCATTCTTTTAATTATTTCAAAATATACTTATTGCATGTGAAAAATTAATAGGTTGGCCTAATATCTAATCTGTGGTCCAAAAAGATTGGACTGGGCTAGTATTTTATTAGCTCAAAACTAATTTAACTTGATTAGACCCGATTTGAAAATGGCCAAGCTCAAATAAGCTAGACTAGCTCATTTTGACAACTTTATTTACCAATGCATTCAACCGTTATTAGTCATGAAACTTATTATTGAGTTGGATGTTGCTTAGAAGGGTGTTCAAGGGACAAGTTGGGTTGGGCTGAACTAGACCTAATTTGTTGAGTAGCTCATTTCTTATAACCCAGACCAACTTGATAATGACCCAAGAAATGACAAAGTCAACCCAACATTTTGACAACATATATAAATTTGAATATATATATAGTAAAGTCATGAAATTTTAGAAATTAAAAACAAAATTTAAGAAATATTTTACAATATATATTTCAAAACAAATAATTTCAATACAAAAATAGCATCATGTTATGTAAAAGTGAAACATATTAATTGCATTATAAATTTCTCATAATTTATCATTAATTTTATTAAAAAATATAATTTTTAAAAAATTATGTGATTTTGAGTTGAATTAGATCAACTCAAAGTATGAGTTGAACTCGGTAAAAAAATACACCAAATCAAAATTTCGAAACCGTACCAATAAGCTTAGAGCTAGGACAAATTTTTGGGTCGGGTAGAAACTTTTACACTCCTAGTTTCTTAAGATAAGTCCTTAGTACTTTAATAACATTAGAAAAGTTACCTTTCAAAGTTTTGTCATTTTAAAATTTTAAATATAGAAATTTTTTTGTCCAAGCTTTTACTATTAAAAATATCAATAACGTTTAAAAACACGTCAAGTTATATTTAAAATGTTTTTATTCAAAATATAAGTGTTTTTATCTGTTTTTAACTAAATTTTAAAGCTAAAAAAATTATTTTGAGAAGCTAAGAGGTGCTAGAACCTTAAGTGTTTTAAAATTTAATAAGTATAAAATATAAAATGTTTAATGACCTAATTCATCATGTGTTTAAATAAAAATGATGAATGTTTTTTCACATAAGATTTTGTTTTTTTATTTAGTTTATAAAATTATATATATATATATATATATATATATATATATATATATATATATATATATATATAAAAGAAATAAGTTTTATAACTTAAAATACTAATTTTAATATAAAAATTCAAAAATTTAACGTGCCAATTGCCAACCATCAAATACGTTCACGTAAAAGTATGTGTCATTTCATAATATCAAGTCGGCAAGGAGTCCTGTGGTATGAATCCGAATTTAATTTTTTCATTTTAACATCATTTTTTTTAAATTCAAAGCTTAGGTTCTTGTAAATATTGATTTAGAAATATTTTACACAAATTTTGGGATGAAAAACAAGTAAATGTTGAGATCTGGAAATCTTTTTCAAGTTGTTATCTCCATTATTGCATAATGTTAAAGCTTTCGATTATACTTGTTTTGTCCATTGCATATTATTCGTTCAGTATCAAGGGTCGGGATTTGTTGGTCCGTCCCAATTATTGGACTAATGTTAGTCCACTCCTGAAATTATCAAGATAACCTTTTTTTAATGTCTAATTTTTCATTTTAACCACTTTTTTCTTTCGCTCACTCACTCTGAAGCCATTACACTGCCATAGTCACCACCCAACTATTGTCGCTACTGTTGATGTTGTCACACGACCACCGTCGCCGCTCGCCCCCCGCTCCACCCCTATGCCCCCTCTCCCATTTCCTTTTTTGCCACATTCAACTTCTTCATATTTTGTTTTGTTTTTTCTTCTTTGTTCACATTGCAAGTTACAGGGCAATCACAGTATAGGTTTGGTATCTTCTTGTTTCTTCGCGAAGCCCTTTGGATAGATTCACTACCACCCCTTTTCATTCCATGCTCTAATTTTTCATTTATCTAATTTAGGACTCATTTTATTTGACCCAAGTTTCAAAGATTGTGTTTTTTGGGTATTCTCACATACTCTTTGCTCCGTTCATCTTTTTTATTTTGAATTTTTTGATTTTACTGTCGATTAAGGTTATTTTTGGCACGTTGTTTATGAGATTTAGTGATGTTTGCTCACTGGAACTTTGTCATTATATGGGTATAGAGGTTCAAAGTAGTGTTTAACTACTATCGTGTTAATTTGGGATTATAAGAACGGTGTCAAGATTTTATTCAAATCTACTAGAGCTGGCCTCTAGTGAGTCTCCATCATTTGGAAACTTGAACAGGCGAGTTCCATGGATTATGATGAGCGGCGGGTGGCGGGCCAGCAGGAGAAAGGAGGGGGTGGTGGTGGGAAATAGATAATTGATAAAAGGGTAGAGTTGTAACTTTAAAAACATTATATTATATTAAAAATTTATTGCATAATTTATCTATTAAATCTAAACAATTTTAAATAAATCTAACAGTGGCAAAAGGTGGACTAATGTTAGTCTAATAGTTGGGGTGGACCAACAAATACTAACCCCAATATTAAAGTTATTTCAAAATTTGTTCATGCAGTTTATTTAAATATATATGATTCAAAAGAGAGACAATGAATATGTAAAATACAAGTTCTAGTATTCTATGGTTTGAACTCCAACGTATATCACCATTGCAAGTAAGTTAAAATCGAGTCAGCGATTTTAGTATAAAATAGGAAAATTAAATTTTCCTAATATTTGGGGTTAAAATGTAAGAAAAATATAGGTATATATATATATATATATATATATATATATATATATATATATATATATATATATATATATATATATATATGTATTTCTTTTTTTCTTCTTCCTTGTAACATTTCCTGGTCAGATTTCCAGTTGCAGCAGCGACCAGTCCAAGAGGGATTAACTGTCCTAAATCATATGGATTATACTCTGCATGACCAGAAAAAAAAGAAATAATTATCATCGTCTTCGAAGTTCCTAGCTGCAGTTTGAAGGATATAAATTAAAAAGTGACCACAGAAAAAGCATTACCTGGAGCAATCGGTTTTCTGATCGATAGGAGGAAGTTTAACAGACACCCCACAATCTTTGGGAAGTAGAGTTATACGTTTAGGATCATACTTTCCTATCTCGGCCAGCCCTTGC
The DNA here is from genome assembly GCA_031439585.1 of Pterocarpus macrocarpus. Taxonomy (NCBI): domain Eukaryota; kingdom Viridiplantae; phylum Streptophyta; class Magnoliopsida; order Fabales; family Fabaceae; genus Pterocarpus; species Pterocarpus macrocarpus. Next base: position 1,832,981 of record CM062515.1, on the reverse strand, counting down.
TTGAGGCACTGGCATATAGCTGTTCGATCTTTCTGGGTGCCAGCATCACCACTCAGTTTCTTGATGCCATTGCAACACGCTTGAGAGGGCTTCTTCATGCTGTTTTGCTGCAGGAAGCTAGCACAAGGTGCGATCTGCAAAATCACTTCCGGGCATGAGATTGAAACCTTATCAGCTTCACATCTTGAAAGGAGAATGACAATAGATACAAGCACAGCCAGGCCATGAATGCTTGCTGCTCTTAGCATTTTCATTGTTAAGAAAGTGAACACTTTTAAGGAAAGCTCGAACTGGTGTTAATTGCTTTTCTGCAATTCACTATGGACCTAATATAAAGAGATTTGTGCAATTGTTTGGTTGGTTCGGACTATTTGCATGCATGCAAACTTCATGATTTTCAGCACAAGAGAGCCCCGAAAGTATAGGGAACTTTTTGTTGCTCCCTCCCACTATACATGTGCCAAACGAACACTAAGTTGCCTTCATAAGTTGGTTTTATAAATGTCATTCCAAAGGCATGACGAACCATGAGCTATAGCCATCAAATGGATGACCCGCAGGAGAGGGATATGATATATTTCACTCATAACTATCATGATAATTAGCAATAACTGTTTTGATGATTAACAAGCACTCGTTATATGATATAGCTCACTTGTAACTTCGAGGTCATAAGAAAAGTATTGAAGTAATAACAAGAGTTTTTTTTTTTTTTCTGCATAATTTTGGAACACCAAAATATAACATCTTCTTACATAAATATATAATATATTATCTTATCTCATTATATATTTTAATATTCATCTACACTCACATTGATATAGGATGTCTTATATTATATCTATACATGCTATATTTAAAAATTATTTCTCTATTTTTTAATAAAAAATAAGAATTTGTTAACAAGTATATTTAGAGAACTAGTTAAAGAAATAATAGTAGAAAATATTAAATAATAAACAAATTATTATTGCATTAGGAATGCAAAAGTTATTTAATAATTCTTTAAATAACTAGAAGCATTCCGTATTTTTATTAAACTTTTTATTACTTAAAGAATATAGTATAATTTTTTTGAGAGATAATATTTAGTGCAATTTTTTTTTACTTTTTCACACATAATATTTAAGAAAGTAATTTTTTTTCTCATTCTTGTTCTTCTTTTCTACCTTATTTTCATCAATTCATTTATTTTATTCCTATAAACTAATTTGATATAGAAATCGTAACATAGTTACCACGCTGAACAGCATTATTCTTTTATTTATATGTATAAAATAAATACTTTATATTTTATTTAAAATATCTTGTGTACATTTTTATTGACAGAAAAATTATTCTTCCTAAAGTAGTGGCATAGGAAAGAAAACTACTCTTCAATCAAGAGACTATCTATAAATATGCAAAATATTAAAAAATATATATGAATTAATTTTAATGTATTGTTAATATAAATTTTTTTTTACTATCATTTAATTGTATTTTTTTTTTAGTTTAATTTCTATGCATTGATAACGTAAAATAATTTTATACTTTTAACTAATAAAAATATAAGAAAGTGTCAGTCACTTATCATAATAGGTAGTTATCTAGTATGATTTGTTATTTTTTTATATTTCTATTGATTGATAATATAAAGTTATTTTACATAGTTAGTGCATAGAAATTAATCTCTTTTTTTTTATCCAGCATTTAATTATATATTGTTAAATTATTAAAATTATTGTCATTTATATGTGAATTTTTTTTTATTATTTCCTAGTCATTGCCTTCTAATTAACAAATTTATATGAGGAAATTACATTTTATCCCTCTGAAATATATGCTGTAACATCCCTTTTTTTTATAAAATATTTATGTAATTTAGTTAATCTATTTGATTGAAATATTTTAATTAATATATTTGAATTGATTTTGTGACAATAATTGATTGATCAAATAATTAAAATAGAGATGCTAACTTTTAAAGTAAGACTATCATTAATAACAATAATTTTGAAATATATTACTGTATTTATTAAGATAAGAAACAATACCAAATGTTAATATTAGGAGAGCTAAAATAATAATAATAGTAATAATAATAACTACAAATAATAATATACAAGAAAACCACAGGAAACGGAAAGATTTTAGATGTTTTATAATACTAATAATATTATTATTATAATAATAGAATAGAAGACTTCAAGTATTCGAGAGAAAAAAAAAGGTTGAAAATACATATATATATATATATATATATATATATATATATATATATATATATATATATATATATATGTTTTTTTTTATATGATATTTGGACAGAAAATGTACAAAAATATGGGAATTGAGAGGAATTTACGCTGATATGGAATCTAACAAAATTGAAATTTCCGATTTCAGAAAAGGTGCATTCGAAAATTTTGAATTCAATTAAGATAATATTTTATTTTTTATCTGTAATGAAATCAAAAATTCTAATTTTGTTAAATTTTATATCAACATAAATTCCTCCCAATTCTCATATTTTGGTATATATACAATTCAAATACCATATAAAAAATAAAATCCCTATATGCGAGAAGGGTGCTTATGCACCACCTGACTAAGTCAATCATCTTTATGGCCTTACGGTCTAAAATTCTGAAGGCTAAACATAGGGGTGCTGTGAATTGAAGTAAGTAAAGAATGCGAAGGTGAGAAAAATTGTCCTCAAAATTTAAGGGAGACTCAGGCAAGATGGAAAATTTGTGAAAAAACATGTGAAAAATGTTACAAGTGACGTATTTAACAAGTCTTTGGAATATTATAAATAGAGGAGATGTAGTTTTTACCAACTCAAAGGCAAAGCAAAAGTGAAAATAATGTTCAACTGTGAGATTTGAGAGAGTGAGCATAACAAAGAGAGAGAGAGAGAGAGAGAGAGAGAAAGTGAGTGAAACAATGAGTGAGGTCAACAAGAAAAGAAAAGAAAAGAAAAGAAAAGAAAAGAGAGAAAACAAAAAATATGGATTACCAAAGAATTTAGTGAAATATCATTTTTATAAAATGTAAAGGTAAATAATGAAATTATTTATGAAATAAAATTATGGTTACATTTTTTTATTGTAAGTTATTTTATATATTGTTCGTTTATATTATTGCTTGTTATTATTACAATCTATTTTATTTTTTCAAATTATTTTATTTATTATCCTTTTACATTAAAGTAGCTTATTATTATTTATTATTATAATTTATTTATTGTTCCAAGCTATTTTAATAATTATTCTTTTATATTAAAATTGCTCAGTATTAATTCTATTGCAATTTATCTCATTTATTATTTCCTTATATTTACGTTATCTATTATGTATTTTCAGTTACTTTATTTCTTGCTCCTTTACATTAAAGTCAGTCATTTATTTAGTGTTATAATTTATTTATCATTCTTTTATATTAATATTGCCCATTATTTAGCAAGTTATTTAATTATTCTTTTATCTTATGGTTGCTCATTATTATTGTTTATATAATGATATATTATTTTGAGTTATCAATTTTTATGGTAATTTTTTTAGGAGACCAATATTAAGAGTAAAATATTACATCTAACATTTAAAATAAGTAAAATTTATTACATATGGATCTAAATTATTAAATTATTTATACCTTTACTTGAAATTTTATACCTTGACTTATAGTTAATATGATGACTTTTAACTTATGGACAGTACTCTGATCTTGCAAGCAGATAATCTTTGTGCACTAAATACACTATGACAACAAGAATAGACCCATGGACCATTATAAAAAAATTTAAAAGAAATTAAAGAAAAATGATATTAGATTTGATTCATTTAAAAATTAACACTTCGATTTTACAACTCTATATTTTGAGAAATCTTATTGAGATATTATATTATTTATTTTACTCAAATTTATATTATCTCAATTCTTGTGCACTTTATTTTTTTTAAGTTTATGAATTAACTTATATCTTCTGCACTTTATTCAGTTTATTTTATTGCTTGAATTTATGTTTTATTATTTAATTTATTATGTGAAGAATTTATATTATTCAAATTATATTTTATTTTATGCTATTTGAGTCTTTTATTTAAGTTATATTTAAATTTATGTATCTTTGTATCTATTGAGAATTTATGCATAATGACAATCAAGTAATTTAAAAACAAAAAAAATATTTAAGACTTGTTGCTAACCACAAAAAAGTAGAGGGATAGATATAAGATAGCTTGACATATTATCTACTAAGATTACTAGTAATATAGATTATTACTTAGAAAGATTGTCACATTTTAAATTGTTGGTAATGTTATAATACAGTATTTGGTATGTACAGGTAGTTTAAGTGGTAATTCACATTACCCTATTAGGTATATCAATAATTATTATAATTATTATAAATTAATGATAATTAATATTATTTTTAATTATTTTTACTTAATAATAATAATTATTTATTGATAATGATATTATTATTAATAATTTATAATCATTAAATTATTAAACTAATAATTAATAATTAATTTTAATAATAATTAATATTATTTTTAATAATAATAGAAGGATTGCCATGTCGATGGTAATCCACATTACTTTGGAAATCTGGATTGCTAGCAATGTTGCCCAACAAAACAAAGTAATATTGTGGACTCAGGTAATTTAATCAAACATTACCACTAATCCAGATGGATTATCCTATACCAAACGTTACCTAATATCCTTTTATATTACCTGTCTTGATTAATGTAGCATAAAAATTTTACTTTGTCATTATAATATTAAAAGTATCACTAGAGAATGAGAATTCTCATAAATAATGCCTTCAAATATATGAGACAAATAGATAAAGGAAAGTGGAAATTAAAGCAAAGATATTATAATCGTATTAATGCTTGCCACATTATGCATTGTGTAACATTTTTTTTTTAACATTTAATGCTCATAATGTTATAAAGTATGATTTGCTTGTAAGTTATATGATGAGATTATAATACAGTAGCCATATGGATTTTCATACTAAGACACGATTGGAACCGTCATAATTCAAATGTTTAAGAACTCTTCATTATTTTCTAAGAATTTTCAATTCTTACTCTATTTTCTGATGATTTTAAATTAGTTAAGTAATGCCCTAAAGAAAAGTAGACTCCTCCAACTGTGAGGAACGTACGAGTTATAATTAAATAAGCCTTAGTATCTTTATTTGGCTTAGAAATGTTTAACCTTACTTTATCTCATGAACACTTTTGTGTATTTATGTATATTAATGTTTAACCTAGAATTTTTTGTATAATATTTTGCACCATTAGCTTTATAGTGAAGGGGTGTTACATAGAGCATATGCACTTTAGCCTCAAAACTTTAAAAATATACAAATTGACCACATGAATTTTTCTGAAAGTATAAGTTGACTCTTCTATTAATTTTTTTTAATCAATTGTTAATAAAAATATCACATATTTAAGAAAGTTTAAAGTATCAGATTACACATTTAGAAAAGTTCAGATGTCAATTTGCACTTGACTTAAAGTTTAGGGGATATAGTATATTTATTTTAACTAAAATGCGTATTTGTAAAAATTCAGGGTATCAATTTATATATTTTTAAAGTTTAGAGATTAAAATATATATGACCTATAATTTAAGAGATAAAGTGCAATTTTTTCAATTTATATTCGATCAAGTTAAGTTGGTGAATTGGGTGCGACTTGACTGAGTACTTGCTAGTTGAAGAAATTTTGAATTATTTATATTGGGAGTGTTCAAAACTGATCTAAACTGAATTAAAACCGAAAATCGATCTAAAAAAATTGAAAACAAATTAGAACCAAATAAATTAGTTTTAATTGGTTCTTATTTTATAAAAATTGTTCAATTCAGTTCGACTTTCAATTTTAGTTTCTAAAACTAAGCTAAACCAATAATATATTACACATTAATATATGGTTGAGGATCCATTTACTCTAACTGTAAGTCAAGACTTACTCTTAATCTTACCGTTTAATTTATTAAAATATGATGATTCAAAATGATATAATTTAATAAAGAAAGAGAATAATTGATTATATAAGTTTAATGAAGAAAGAGAAACAATAAATCTAATAATTAATTAAAAAATTTGAATTTTTTAGAAAGAAAGACAATAATCCAATTTGTCATATTGGCTAAAAATTATAAAATAATAAAAAATAGACTAATTAGTTAAATAAAAATTGAAAATTTCTATAAAAAGATTATGTTTTTGATAAACAACTAAAAAAAAAATCTTGACATTGGAACTTTTAATAAATAATTTAAAAAAATATAAATGACATAAAAATTAAAAATAATAATAAAATGATAGTTTTTTATAATGATTAAAAAATTATTGAAAAAATTATATTTTTAATTATTAATTTACAAAAGAAACATATTTTCTTAAATTTTTTATTTTTATTTCATATATATACATATATATACTTTTATAAATATATATGAATTTAATTTAAATCTTAATTTAATGATGTAAAATAGTTTCTGTTTTAAAAGAATGATAGAAATAATGAAAAATACCAACTCATACAAATAACTACCCATTATAATGAGGGATCCACCATAATTTCTCATTTTTCCCTATTTATATTGATTGACAGTGTATAACTATTTTATATCACAAGACATACAAATTAAACTATATATATATATATATATATATATATATATATATATATATAGTTTATAATATTTTAATAATAAAATAATTCAAATATTTTTATTATGTTTTAACTTAATATTTTATATTTATAATTATTTATTAATTTTTTTAATTTGCACAATATAAAATTTACTTTTCCATATATAAAACTTTTTAATAAAAAAATCGAAAATTAAGCGACTCCAATCCAATTTAAATTATTTTGATTTGATTCAATTTTTTAAACCCATACCCAAACAAACTTTGGGCTTGGGTTTGGGGTTGGATTTAATCTGGATCCATTCAGAATCGACAACTTCGATCCAATCACGACTCTCTCTCTCTCTCTCTCTAATTGAGCAGCCTTTTCCGAACCCTAACTTCCGGGTTACCCCCAACTCGTCTTTTCTGTAGTCTTTCCCCTCCCAAATCACCAATTCCTTCGACCCACAATTCAACGATGGAGATGGATCACAGCAAGATGTACAATCTGTTCGTGAAGCACTTGGACGGGAAAACCCTAACCCTAATATTCTCGTCCCCGATCATCTTCACCAACTCCATCAAGGAACGCCTCTTCGACCTCACCGGGATCCCGCCGCAGCACCAACGCCTCGTCACCGGTTGCCGCCACCTCAACGACGACGGATCCGCCATCTCGTGCTCGCCGGAGGGCGGCAACATCTTCCCGACTGTGCGGCTCCTTCTGCGGCTGAAGGGCGGCAAGGGAGGGTTCGGGTCGCTGCTCCGTGGTGCGGCGACGAAGGCGGGGCAGAAGAAGACGAACAATTTTGACGCGTGCAGGGACATGAGTGGGAGGAGGCTGAGGCACGTGAACGCGGAGAAGAGGTTGGAGGAGTGGAAGGCGGCGGAGGAGCAGCGGCGGATGGAGAAGGTGGCGGAGGAGTTCCTGAAGAAGCAGATGAAGAAGGGGAAGAAGGGTGCTGGCGATGGGGAGGCACATAAGTATGTCGCCAAGTATAGGGAGGAGTCTGAGCGATGCGTTGCTGAGGTTGCAGAGTCTGTGAAGGAGGCTTTGATGTCTCTCAATGGTAAGAGAAAGGGTTCTGAAGCTGCACCGGATAAGGCTGATGCCAAGAAATTGAAGATATGGTAAGTAAATGCTCTGTTTTGGATTGTTTTGTGAAGGTTTATTGTGTGGTAACTGTGATTGGATATCTGTTATTGAAGCTTATGCTTTGTGGTGTGTGGTTGTTGTTTGATTTGGTTTAGATTATGGTATCTGGTCTCTCACGTCATAGGCTACATAGTTTAGGATGAATGTTTAATTTTGAGATGTTATATAAAGATAGGACTGCATACTTGAAGCTGATGTTTTTCAGGTCTTTTCTTATTCGAGTAAATGAATTTAATGCTGAGATGTTAAGAACAGATCATATCATGTAGATACTTTTTCTATGGTCTTGTGCAGGGTAAATAAGGAGTTTGAGTAAAATTCTTCTCTGACTATTACACGTGATGTTTTGGACTGAATAATGTGGTTGCTTGATAACCTTATTCAACTTTAGCTAGTTGCGGATCTGTATTGATGATTGGTTATACTTCTCTTGCACACCCGCACTTCAAAATGGATTTTATGGATTGATATTGATATTTATGGTGGTTTGATTTTCTAGGATGGGGAAGAGGACATTGAATGAAAGTGATACTGATGATTCTGATGAGGATGAGAGTGATGATGAAGGGGGAAATCAGAAATCTATTGTGTTGAATAGCCAGACTGAGTCAGACTCGAACAAGGCTGAAGGCAGTTCGGGTTCAGTAACTGGTCGGAAACAGGAAGGAGACTCTGCTGGTTCAGGCTCCTGTGAAAGTGGATCTGAAGAGGAGAAAGAAACTGTAATAGAAGGCAAATTGGAGGCTGTTGGATCCCCGAGTTGTGAAACTACTCAGGCCAAACTTAATGTTGCTGTTGAACCTGTGGTATATGATGAGGTGATGGAGGCTACTGCTATGTCTTGTTCACAGTCGGTAGTTTTTGGAGTTAGTGCTATAGATAATGGATATCAGGAATGCAGTGGAGCTGTGACTGAAAAGTTTGATGGAGCTGTTGGTCAAGCCTCAAATTTTGTGAGCTCAGAAAATGGGGCTGGTGCAAGCAAATCTAATGATATGGAAATTGATGGATCTCTTGAGCATAAAGCATCAGTCCATGAAGGAAGCTCACCTAGCACTAGTGTTCCTGCAATGGAGGAGCCCCTGAATTTTGATGCTTATAATTCAGCTGCAGAGCTTGAGGTATATTTTCAGAACATATCTACTATTTTTGTCGTTTGCTTCCCTTTGCTATGTTCATACACTGCTTCATTTATATCTTGAATTTGATTTGATGGATCTATTCTTAATCAATTGATACAAACAGTAACTTTTAAGCAAACTATTTCTTTCAGAAACCCTTATGATATTTTTGGTGTTACGAAGTGATTTTTTCAGATTTCTTGAATATTATGTCTTGTTACAAACATGTACTTTCAGACATGCGCAAAATTCTCCTCATTCATAAACTAGAACCGGAATGTACTTGTCGAGAAGCATTCATTGCCTTCTGAAGTTTGATGTGTTTCCTGTACTGTTGTCTTAACAGGTTCTTGGCATGGAAAGGTTAAAATCTGAACTGCAATCACGTGGGTTAAAATGTGGAGGAACTTTGCAGGAGCGTGCTGCCAGGCTTTTTCTTTTGAAATCGACTCCGCTGGATAAACTTCCAAAGAAGTTGCTTGCGAAGAAATGAAAAGTACTTCGAGATGCATCTACCTGGGAAGCAGTTCCTCCTTTGTACAGTATTTTATAACTACGTTTTTGTTTAGCGGTCAAGTGTATCTTGGCTCGGGAAACAGAATAATTGTTGCCTTTATTGTTCCTTTATTGTTCACTTCCCTGTGTGTTCAATGTAAATACTATTACCAACAGTCAAAGGGAGCTGAACAATGTGAAACCCATGTCTAATGCATAACGAACAGTTCCAATTTTCCCTTACGATGGTAGACTGATATTATATTGTTGCATGAGCGTTCGTCATTATCAATTTGTTCACTTATTGTTACAATTCATGTTGTTAATTCATAATCATTTTGCATTTTTTTTTTTTTTGTGGGGAAACGGGTTTGTGGATCAAACGAAAGACGAGCTCAGGCGAGGCCGTGCGATTTACCGCTCTACCCGCATGATCATCTTACATGTATGTCATCCGAATAATTTTACATATCTCAAAGCCTTTGTTTGTTTGATTTACAAACGTGTTACATTAGAATGACAGCAGCTAGATTTCTTTCCCATATTTGGCGGGGGGAGAGATCTAAATGGTGAATTCATGATCAATCAAGGGTTATTGGACGTGACACTAAGAGAAGGGAAGGGAGAGTTGCAGCAAAGTGGGCATGTGCAGTTCATGCGAAGCCACTCATCTATGCAGTCAGCATGGAAACAATGGGTGCATTTAGGAATGCATCTGATTGTCTCGTTACTGTTGTACTCTGACAAGCATATGGAACATCATCCATCATTGGGTCTCGGTAGTCGTTTGCTCTCTCCTATTACTAGCTTTAGATAAGACTTGTTATAGACTCTTCCAAACCCGTTGTGGCAATGGCAGGTTGAGGTGATATTTCAGTCAGTACATAATTGTTAATTTTTCAAGTTATCTAAGCCTAAATCTGGCAGTTTCATATATAAAATAAAACCCAAAGCTTGACAGCAAATCACATTTTCCTTTGAGAAGGCCAAATCAAATATTGCAGCGATGGATGTGGAAAGAGTTTCGTGCAAAGCTTTGAAATGAACTGTGCTAAGGTGCCCTTCACTTCAAACTAAATTGCTTTGCAATGTCAACGAATTTAATATACATGAATCATACGGCGAGTTATAAAATTGACCCCAGTTCTTGGCCGGCAAATTTTTCCTTTTATTGTATATCAAAATGATATAAAATTACATTGAATTTGTAAAAAATTAAAAATTGTAAAGTAAAAGCTCAGTGGACAATTATTTCCTCTTAGGTAAGTGCAATTGCTCCACGAGCAGAACGAATGTGAAACCTAGTTCATAAATTTCCTGCAATTGGGGGCTTTACATCGGCAGGGAACTTTCAGTTCATCCCGCTCATCTGGATCGAACAAGTAATCATACCTGTTGCAACATTGAGATAGAAAAAACTGTTATTCATGTCAAACTAAACAAAATCTTCATGCCTAAACCCCCCCCCCCCCCAACACACAAAAAAACTATAAAAAAAAGCCCAGAATGCTGTATATGACACATTCTATGATGTAAAATCATAACAAACCGTACGTTAATTCTTCGCCAGCAGAAACATTGGTCTTGGCAATAAGAACAATCCGGCTTTCCTGATCACTCAAACACATTATCCTTGCATAGCAGTTTGGCTTGCACTGCAGCAGATCAAGTTGAATCATAAATTTTTTGAACATACAATATCCATAATCTAATTTCATTGTTCCTTCTTGTTTCTGTTGGCATCAGAAAGGAACTAATGTACAAGGAAACCAACTAGCTTCGGCATAAAACCAAGGACAAGGTCCATCAGTAATTACTCACAGAATGGTTTATCAAACGTGCAATGTTGCCCTTTTCTGTTGCATCGATTACCACTTCCTCACTAATCTTGAACAGCTGCATAATTTATTTAATTTGGTATTTAAGATCGGGAGTACAACGAAATTCCAATGTTAACACTAAATGTGTACTTGTCTAAATCAGGCATTTAAACCACAAGAAATAAGGGTACAAATTACAAATGAAACAAGATATAAAAATCAATCTTAAACAAGAGACTCACATAACAATCTTTGCCTTCTAAACGATAGTTTGCTTCCCTCAAATCAGCAACACTACGCCTTACCTGCTCGCCACGATACTCAACAACCTACAGAAAGACATAAAAGGCGTATATATATATACATGGTCTTTCGGAGGAAACTTCAGGTAAGCATGTATTATACGATACAGTGAACATCTTAATATAGTAATTTCTTCTCCTAATACAGTAAGTTACCATTTCTCCTTCTTGTAAATCTGTACGAGCAAAGAGACCCCATCCATGGATACCCGATTTTCCAAGGCAAACTCTACGGTTTTCAGTTTTCTGAAACCCCAAAACATTAAAACGTAAGGAAAAAAAATCACGAGATATGGTTTTACATTAATAATTAAGATAAGGAAATGAAGCTTCAACCGTAGCAAATGGAGAGATTAATTAACCTGTAAATGGTGAAGACGTTCTTTGAGAGAAGAAAATGCTTCAGCATCCTATCATAAAAAAGTTTAGAATTTAGATATTTTAAACTCCAAAAAAAAATGTAGCACAGTCACAACTCAAAAAGCCTAGTTGCATACATTAAAAGCAATCAATCTAATATACAAGTAGATTACCTCATTGCTGGTCAATTGAGTTATAGCACTTAAAGAATGAAGGTTTGGCCCCCCAAGCAAGTGCATTATTGGGACAGCATCCGTCTGGCAACGTAGAAGAAAATGTATCCAATGAGACCACACTAAATAAATTAGATAATGTAAGGAATTAAGATGGTCACAACAACACAAGTATTGAACTCTGGATAAGGCACAAATACCGAAAGCAACTATTCCTATAAAATTAATAATATTATTTATACGCTAAAAATATTGCACTACTTCTATATTTATTTTTTAAAGCTAAGATAAAAAGTAATGTATTAAAATATTTATTCTTTATTTTCTTATTCAAAAAAGGAAAGGAAGGTTATAGTCGCTACCAAAAGGGGGGGGGGAAATTGGAATAAAAATAATGTAAAAATAACATTTTTCTGAAACAATAGAGGAGAGAAGTTATTATCATCATGAACAAAATAGTGTATTCTGAATCATCACCTTCTTAGGAGACCTTGTGTACACACGGCACCTGGCAGCAGACAGTGGCTCAACCTGAGAACTTTGAGAGTTTGAAGATTCAAGGAGTTCTACATTCTTCGATGAAACAAGCCTTGATCCCCTGAAGCATCCCTCGTTATTTTGAAGCGATGTTCTGGCAGAGAATACTCCTAGGGGTGTATGTACAACGAGCACTGACTCTGGCTTTGGGACCCTAAAACGAAGTTAACTTAAATATTATTACAAAAAAAAAAAAAAAAGCACGGAAAATAAAAACAAATAGTATAATTTAGTGAACAGAGCTCAACCTGTGAAATGCGCAATATATTAGCTTCTTTGTTTTTTGTCTCCCATTCTTCTCAACAGAATGCAACTGTAAATTTAAATAACATCAAGTTATTAACATATTTCCCCTCCAGGCTGCAGGGGCAGTCCATGTATATAATTTTACGCTAACTTCCATAGACATTTATTTATTTAATATGGCAACCTAAATGACTCGCCTGCCCTCCAAATGAAAGCGCAAAGAATGAAGAGGAGAAAAAATAAATAAAATAACAGTGAAGTGTTCACAGTTAGAATAACATTCAAACTTACTTCCATGCTATATCCCATTCGTGACGCGCACATCACGTGAAAATATGTAGCACACTTGCAACAACTGGTACAAGATCCATGGCTTTGTTTACAGATCACGCAAGTCTGCACTCAAATGAGAAAGGAAAAACTTAGCTACTAAATGCAAGAGTACAGCAAACCCAAACTCCGCGAAATAAGAGAGAGCCAAGTGATTAAAAATAGCAACCTCGCCATTATCTTACTGACCTATGTCAATAAAATCGTAGGGAGGAAGGTTTTGTATTTCTATTTTGATTTAAAGGTGGAATAATCTCGTGCATGTTCGAACAATTAATGTTTTACTTTAGGAAAAAATAATTGTGAGAATGAGATGTTAGGATAGCTTAAAATAAGTACGCTGGAGTTTCAAACTACCAAAATTAAAGAGAAAAAAAATATATAAAAATTGCAATTTGTTTATATCGCCGTAAAGAATGCACTCTACGTGATTATCAAAACAAGCACATAATTTTGTTCTATATTGGAGGCTTGTAGCTGAAACCACCCGATAATAAATTCCAAGACAACCTTTTAGCTCAATGTTCTACCTTCAAAAAGGAATCAGGAGGAATTTTAAGGATTCCACAGGCAGGCTCCATCGCCTCGTGGTTTTTGAAAAGAACTTCAGGCCGAAACCAAGCACATGTTACGTGAACCCACAACATGTCCACATCAGTTGGCTTTAGAGCACCACCTGCAAAGCGCTTCCCCCATATCGTAAAACCAAATGAGCATTCGATGACAGAAGTGACCGTTGCAGATAAAACATAAAGACAAAAAAAAAAAAATCATTATGGTTACGAGTGCACAATGTCAAGACTTTAGACACAGTCATAATCACGTTTGCATCAAGCTTATAAGCGGATTCTCCTTAACAACGAGAAAATAGGCAAAAATTATTGCATGCATAACTTGGTGAATATTGATGATCCAACAAAGTCAAGCAAATCGTGAATTCCTGATACCATTTGAAAATAGTCCATTTCTCGGTGCAGAATTAAAGTGCTGGATCCACTGCTTACCACTTTCATAAAGAATTTAACAGCATATGATACAGACATAAACAGCAAAAAAAGGTCGGACAGCAGAAAATACAATAGCAAAAAATGTAGATGACATACCTTTCACTGGACAGAGGCAACATTCTCTCTCAATATAGGGAGTTTCACAGACTCTACAAACCCAAGAAGTAAAATCCTGAACATTCTTTGCCCCATAGCACTCTTGGTGGACTGCAATTTGGCACCTGCACAATGAACAAGAGCATACAGAGTAATTAACTTTCTTCCTTTGAAGCCTTGTAAGTTAGAACAAAATTATCATATATTCGTAACAATTCCAGGACTTCGGGTAAAGATCATGAACAATGATGAAAACACCTGTTACAGATAATAATTTTGTTATCATCCCAATCTTCAACCCATCTACAAATGGCACATCTTTCCGTTGTCCATTTTGCATAAACTGGCTCGTACTGCTCTGCGACAATAAGGCAAAAGTAAAATAAATTTCAGCCTTCTAAAGATATTTTCAAGACAAAGCACGTGACCGCATCTTGTCATCGGACCTGATCACCTAGAAGACATGAAGGCTTCATTATCTAAAAGTCTGTATGAAATAAACATTTACCTTGCAACAAGGAAATCAACTGCTGCTGATCTAAGTGCAGGTGAATTCCAGCTCGCCAATTGTGTTCAGTGATCTGAAAATAAATCTATAATTAGTTCACAGAAAAAAAAAAGTGCAAAATAAAATGGAATTATACACACAACATATAGCATTATATATTCGTACTTAACGTCGTTTGGAAATAAAAGTGCAGTAGACAGCAGTAAAGTAAACCAAATTAATCATTCTTCGTGACGGTTAATATAAAACCAACCAACACAGAGTCTACGATCCGTAATGCCTCTAATATAGCAAGAACTGGCACAAACCCATTTTATTAGCGGTAGCATTGTACTTTCCACTTTCACACTATATTTCCATTTTTTGGCTTTACAGCCTGTATGCCGTTCCCAGTCAGGCAGTGGATGCTTCCTTGTACCGCAGGAGCTGCACTTGCATATAACTCTGCAAGAAAAATCAATAACAAAAAGCTCATCGAAATTCTTCTAGAATGACATATTGCACAATCACCTACAGTTCTTCTATTAAGAACAAAGGAGGTCAAAAGGGAGACAGCAATGGAAAGATGGATAGAGCATTTCCAAAAATATTAATCTTTGGAAAATTCAACACCAAAACTATCAAGCCCATAAGACGTAGCAAGTGTTGAGGGCTTACAAATGAAGCCTTGGAATGTAAATTCCTTGCATGCCATTGCACACCACCGCTAGCTTTTCAGGTATGGCAGGTTTTTTAATATTCTCTGTTAATCTGTCTCAAAAAAATTTCACATCATAAGATTAATTGAGTGTAACTAAAATGCTGAACGACCCTAAACGAATGCGAAAAGAAAGCAATAAATAATAATAACTACATACTTAATTTTTGACTTGTCTATTTGTGATTCTGATAATTTACAATTGTGTTTTCCCTTGCAGTCTGGGCAATAGTAATCCAAATTTTCCAAATCCTGCATCCATAAACCAACCAGTCATCTTCCGTATGTTTATGAGCTATGAAGCAAGGAAGTCAACCAGCAAGACAGAAGTGAAAAAAAGATATGTGGCAATATATTAACCATGATGCTACACCTTGAAAAGTTTGCTGGAGATTTTATCACATTCAGCATGCACCCAAACATTACAACCATCACAGCATACCTAATTCAAAGAGTTAATCCCAAAAGGATCTCAGAATTTGGATTATTTATTGAAATAAAAATAACTTAAATCAAACAAAAACCTAATTGAGAAAGCGGACTATCTCACCCAATCCCCACCATCTGAATGGTGCCAAATCTTCTTGCAAATGCCACAATATTGTTTTGATTTCCGTAACTGTGAGAACAGAACCAAAAGCATTGAAAATTAAATGGCTGCCATAAATTTATTTTGTCAATAAATTGAAAACATCTAAAACGAGTCAACTGCAGCACCTTTTCGCAGTGTTTACAATAAAGTAGAGGTGCGCCGCTTGAATCCTTAATCTTCTTCTTTGTTTTACCCGGCAACAACAAACCACAGCCAACACAGGATGTTGCATCCTACACAATTTATTCAAAATAGCATTAATACGAAGATGAATATTGACTAATGCAGAGTACCCTCGATTATCTATATCACAACACAATCAAACCACTTTATTATGCTAAACGAAGATTATAAATGCTCCCATCAAAATGGAAGAAATTAATATCACCTGATCTTGGTGGTAATGGTCATGCTCAACATAAGAATCCGTACCCTCCATGTACCCACTGGGATTAGCTTCAACACCACTAATTTGCTCAGGTCCCAAGTGTATGTCAAGAATGCCATCTTCTGCCAACATAGCCTCCTCCATTGCCATTTGAAAATCACTTGGCTTGCTCTTGTACAACTGGGTCTGCCCCTGGAATCTAAATGAAGACAAGCTTCAATGAGCAAATGCCAAATATTCTTCCAAGTACCAATTACCAATGTTTACATACACGTACCTATCCATGAATTCCAAGAAGGGGAGTATCATTCCCTGCCTTGCCCAAGCATAATCCTGCCCATCAGAATTCCTTTAGATTTCAACACTGAAAACCATAATTAACGACCCAAATTCACGAACACAGAAAAGATATAAGATATAAGAGAGAACATTACCCTTTGCTTTCCGTTTTTTGAATAACCGAAAAACATAACGCATATTGCACCAGGCACACAGCAACTGAGGACAGATTTGGGAGCTTGCAAGATGGGATCAATCACCACAGCAGGCCAAGCCGGATACCGCTTCCCACATTTCGCCCAAACTATATCACCCAAAGCAAAGTCCTCTAATTTGTACACGTCTTTCCTCTTTCTAACATTCCCATTAGGCTTTCGTTCCGCACCTTCGGAACCAATTCCGGAAGTTACATTATCATTACTCTCTGTTTGGACCAGTGATGAACGGCTCCCATTAACACTCGTTTTAACGGTCTTCAACGAATTAATACGCTTCTCGTAGTCTAAATCATCGAAACCTAAGCCACCCAGTTCTGTTTCCACAAACTTGTACACCTTCTCCTGTTTTACAAATCCCATGTCACTATCTTCAAAAGCGTTGTCTATTTTGATTGCTGCACCATGTTTCCACGTGTCAAGAACAGAGTCGTTGAACCTGGATGGAAGAATCCTGGGTCGGCCTCGCGATGACCGCGCCAATGGAGGCTGAAGGCTTGCTGAATCTGAGACCTCGTCTAGTGGTTTTGTGGTTGCAGCATTCAGCTCCATAAATTCTGAATTCAAGTGGACGCAATGCGATGCTTGACTGGACCAAGATGCAGAACCGCAGCTGAAGTCATCGGCATCAGGTGGCGTGCCAAGACCAAGCGAGTAAAACTCATCCAGTCTCTGCTTCTTCTGAATCGTGGAAAACCCATAGTCCTTGGAACCGGGTTCTTCTAGCTTGCAGCGTTTGAGGTTCTGCATTCCAGTTTTCATGGTGCGCTTGATTATCATCTTCTCAGAACACCAAATGGAGGAATTCGCCTCTGCGACTGCGAATGCCCACCCGAGAACCCTAATTCAAGTCCTCCTGCGCTTGAATTTGCAAAGAGCAAAAAGAGCGGGCAAGGTTTGAATATATATATGTAAAATATAAAGAATGGGATGTCTCTGTGTGAGAATCCAACATGAAATGTAAGAAAGGAGAAAAAATTAATTCATTCGTAATTCATTCATATATAAAATGCCAAATTAATGGGGTTTTCTTTTAAAATAATTATTATATTAAAATCGAACAAGGAAAAGAAATAGGGAGACACGTTCACGTTCTGTAATGTTTATTGAGTTTGGAGAGTGAAGGGGGGAGGGAGGGACTGTCCTAAATTTTTGTGAAATTGAGGAGACCGCCAATTGTGAAAATTCTTGGCGGCACTACCAATTCTCAATGCTTCAGTGACACCTGCCACTGGCGCCACCAGCTCTGTTTTTTTCATTTTGTCTTTCCTTTTCTTTTTTATTTTATTATTATTATTTTATTTTATTTTATTTTATTTTCATGTTTGTGGATGTTTGTACTTAGCGCTGCTATTACGTAGTACGTACTCACGAAGAGAATATATAGAAATGGAATAGAGTTTTGTTCGATGGGAGAGAGAGAGAGAGAGAGAGAGAGAGAGAGAGGAGTGAGTGAAAACGTGCGACGCTGGCTGTTGGCTGGTTCGGGCCGAATCTCATCTGACTGCGCCTGTCTCTGCCTCCCTTTTGGGCTCACATCAGCCCGTCATTGGTGAACTTGAGTACAAACTGCTTCCATCTGCAATACCGCATCCTTTTTAAGACACAAAGTTTTGTACTTCAGACCAAAAAAAAAAAAAGAAACAAAATTTGCGAGGCATCCCTTTTTTTTTTTGGGGTTGGGGGGGAGTTAAGCGTGACTAGTGCATTGGCTTGGTCTTAACAATAATGTGTACTTCTTCATTTGAAATTCATGTATTGAAAGTAGAATCTGTCTATTTAAGAATCACTTTACCATTGACATCAAAAAATAAAATCATTTTACCAACCAAGTCATATTTTATTACTGCTCAATACTCATAATTAAAGGCTTAAAAAGCCGGCAATCGATTTTATAATTTGCATCCTTTTTTCTTTATCTCTCTCCTCCCAAAAATTTTCATGTGATTTCATTCAATAGCTCCTACTTTATGTATAGATTGGTGAATCTTATACAATGGTCATTGATTATTTGAAATGAATGATACAGGATTCATTAAAATTTTAAACATGCAATGAACGTTTTATGAATCTGTTAAACCCTATTATAAATTTTAATATAGCATACATTTCTTTTTCGAGTAAAGTTTGCACTTGCATAAAATTAATTGAGTCAATTAGTTAATGACCTAGTCGTTTTAGATTGTGATGTAACGAGCGTTTTCTTTAGAAGTAGCATATTATTTTTGAATTGGACATGTGCTAGTCAAACATATTTCTTTATTTTGAATTGGACATTTCACAGGCTCTACACCCCAGGAGATAAACTCTTGAACATTATTTGCCCCGTAGCACTCTTGGTGGACTGCAATTCGGCACCTGCACAATGAACAAAATAATTGACATTTTTTCCTTTGAGGCCTCCTAATTTAGAGCAAAATTATAACATATCCATAATAATTATACAACTTCTGTTGTCCATTTTGCATAAACTGGCTCATACTTTTCTGTGACAATAAGGTAAAAGCAAAATAAATATGCGCATTTTAAAGATATGTTCAAGAGAAAACACGTGACGGCAACATGCCATGACACCTGATCTCCTACAAGAAATGAAGGCCTCCGCTATGTAAAAGTCTGTATGAAATGCACATTTACCTTGCAACAACGAAAGCAACCAACTTTGAGAACTGTGTTTTGTGATCTGAAATGATTTTGTTGTTAACCACAGTCAGCACAGGATACCGCATCCTGCAGAATTTGTTCACCAGATAAAAATCTACAACTACAAAATACAAGACTCTATATATAAGATTGACATTCATATATTGTTAATTATCATTAACAACATGCTTTCTTGGGTGATTATCATTACAAGACAAACCAACGTAACAATAGACAAGATGACAGCACAAGGCTCATGATCAGCAATTCACTACATATTATTCTCATCTCTCACACATAAATACAGAAATAGAAATTTTAACACAATATTATTCCATAACCCACACTATATATAGCCAAAGGCCCCATTAACTTCAAATAACTATTATAATCATTTTATTTATTCAAACACTCCTCTTAATTTGAAATCTTCTTCCTCTTCCTGCAAGCCTTGCTGGCTTTGATTCTTGCTAACAATTGCTGAGCTTCCGCGGCACACCACTTCTTTTCAAACTCCACGACACGCCCCAATTCGGTGATCTCCAATATCCCACTGTAAGCCTCTGGTGCTTCAGACTTCAATGCCTCCCCAAAGGTATACACCAGCTCGCGGCACTTCTTTGTTTGAAGGTAAGCCATGAATTCCACATCAAACAGCCTTCCATAGCGCCACATTCTTCGCTTATGCTTCTCACCATGATCTGCATGAAGCTCCAAGAGGTGTGTGAGGGAGTTGATCTCGAGTTCCGTCCCCCTATTGTTGTTGATAGCCGCCACGACTTCGCTAGGGCTACAACTCAGCACCTTGCAGATATCAAAAAGCATATGGACTACGTGCAATCCAGCGTAGGATAAGTGCATGTCATAGAGGAACCTTTTCAATCCCACGTGCTCTCGGTTGGAGTTGCTCATATGCAGCAACCGATAGAGTGTGACTTTTTTTTTATTGGGGAAGGATCCGGTGAAACCATTAGCTAGACCTTGCATTGATTCCACGTTGGGTGTAGTAGGGAGAAGCACCCTCATTGTGAACATGTTCACCGACTTACCATAAAACTTTGGAAACACCTCGATTATGCGGTTCCAAGCCTTCACATAACATGCCGCAGGTTTGGCGAACAATCGTAACATAGACGCAGCTATGTACGAGTAAACCGCAGCCTCCTTGGCAGAGTCATTTATTGGGCTGGTCATGCTGATAGGCTTTGCAGGACCTTGAACTCGAACTAGAGCAGTCATTGCCTCATCCGAGAAATCATCGTATTTCTTATCCGAGGTTGTTGTATATCTGTCCCCATCTGTGAACACATAATGTTTATAATCAGTGTCAGACGAACGCAGGTGATATGCCAGCACCAAAATAGCAGCAGCTCCCTGCTGACTGAATCCTGAGGACACCATTGGTATCACCTTTCTCCCTAACTGAGCAATTTCATCGTCGGTGTACCGATCCAGCCTGATTCCAGGTTGGTTCATCAACTCGTCGTCTATGAAGTCATACTTTGTGGGGCAAATGCGAAAGTCTATGTCAAAATCCGCATACGCTGGGTTTATCCTGAAGTAATGTTAACACCCTTGAATCAACATTTGAATCCGATTATGGCATAAAAATCGAGAACAAAATTAAAAATAAAATAGATGTGAGAGAATCTAGTTCAATCGATGAAGATGTTAGGTATCAGGCCCAGAGAGAGATGAAAGAGAGAACTTCTGCTATGAGTAAAGAGAGAGATTGAGAAACTGAAAAATGTGTGATAGAAAATGATGATGATCATTATTTCTGATACATCGAGTCTAGTCTTATATACAAGAGGTGATAGCCAAAACACAATAACGATAGTAACTGCCTGATAACTAACTACTAACTGACTCTAACAGATTCTGTTTTGCCGTGGCTTCTAGAGCTCTCCCTAACAGAAGAACGATCGATCCATAGCCGCAATCCGTTCTATGATCCTAGAGAAAGAAGAAAGAAACTGGCCAAAAAAAACCAGAGGGAGAGAAGAACTCTTCCTACTTTTCATAGAGCCAAAAGAACGTTCTATTATATATAGGATTAGGAGGAGAGATCTCTCACTGTGCTATAAAAATGATGTACCAAGCCACCTATTATATACCATTCGAGTAGTTTTTGCAATTCGCCTTCCAGTGTACGAGGAACCACATCATCATCATCATGCTGTGTTGGTTGTTGTTTAGGGGCAGAGGCGGAGGCGGCAGCAATATGATCTGCACTATCCTCAAGCTCGGACATCCCACCTGACTCGCTGCTACCTATGAATTATGATCGCTACACCCTTGCTATTTCTAATAAGACTAGGTGATGCACTGAAACTGAAGTGGACAATTTTAATGTTCAAGTATCAAGGGAATGGGAATCTTCACAGCGAAGATTCGTTTTGGAGATTACTTCTTTGAGAAGAAGTTACGTTTGCACTGCACTAGGGTTGACGGATATAAAGGATAATTGACTTCAACCATTGTTTGTTTGGATAGAGAAGAAAATGAAAGATGGGAAAAATAAAAATAAAAAATAAAAAATAGGTTCATATTCATTTTTCTTGTTTAGATGACTTGAGCTGCTGCTTCCTAACATGAGAAAATCAATTTAATACGATACAATATAAAATTAGGTTAGGAGTAGTGTTAATTAATACATATCTTGTGGTCTCATTTTAAACACGTAAAATGGAAGATATAATTGATAGGTTCACTATTTTTTATTTTCAATACCTACAATTTTTGTGTCTTTCTCTTTCTTTTTTATGTTTAGAAATAGTATATAAAATGAATATATATAATATTTTTTAAAAAACTAGCCATGTTAATTTGCATAAAAATAATCTAATTTATAAAATAACTTAATTTTGATATATTAACAATATAAAAATTCATTTACACAATTATCGAATTATATATGATTGCATCATTAAAATTGTTTGTGTATCATCATCTTATAAAATATTTGCATGAACTAATTTTGCTTTCTTTAGGTTATTTAAATATTTTAGTTAATTTGTTTGTATTTATTTTGTGACAACAATGACGTAATTGTATTTTTTTTCATTTGTTGACGGGGAATTACGTAATTATATAGTTAAATGCTAGAAATTAACTCTTTAAAATAAGATTATAAATTAGTAATGATAATTTTAAAATATATTAATCATCATATTATAAATTTGAAAATAATATTAAATTTTAAATAGATAAAGTTAATTGCAATAATAATAAAATTTATTTATATTAAATGTTAACAGATTTAATTAAAAATAAAAGTTAGAGACAAACCTAAAAAGGCGGATAAGATAAAAAAAAAAAAACAAAACAAAACAAAAAACAAAAAAGGGAGAAGCAATCACGTCGCCAAAGTGACATAAAGAAGACTTTGCCTTAAGTTTTCAACCCTCTCTTTATGTTAAATTTGAATCCTTTAGTTACGCGTGAGATGCTTTAGAGTTTAAAGAGCTACTCGTACATATGATGAATACATTTTTCTTTTATTTATATGACATGTTACGCACTTTATTTATTAAACATCTTTTTGAATTTTTTAAAGTTGAATAGGCTTTTTGATTTCTTAAATTTTCTTTTTGTTTTTCATTTTAATTCTCAAACTATCTTTTTTTGTTCGTTTGGATCTCTTTATTAATTTTTTGTTCATTTTAATCTTCTAATTTTTTACTGTTAACTAATTTTTTATTTATTTTAATCCTAAATGATAAATAGTTATAAAATTAAAATGAACAAATGGCTAATTAAGAAACAAAAATTAATAATAAGGAGATCAAAATATTTTAGTTAAGAACTCAAAACAATATATAAAAGTAAATTAAGAATCCAAAAGGTACATTTTGCATATTTAATTATTTTTTTTTATCTTTTCTTTTCCTTTCACATCTCAGTTTTTCTCGATTACCAAAAGAACTCAGCTTTTTCAACTTTACTAGATTGGAAAGGGGAAGAAAGCCCACTTGCAGTTTTAATTTGATATTTTTTAAAAAAAAATTTATGGTATACAGCAAAAGCTTATTCAATTTTAAAAAAAAAGAACCTAAAGCTTAGAACAGCAATATAAGTAGATCGGTCATATTTCGAAGAGTACAACTTTTTTTTTATACATAAATAAATAACTCAACCCATCAACAATAGTGAGGAGTAGAGTTTACTACTTTTATCACGTTCGGAGTATTTTTTTTTTTTTTTTGTTAAAAAAAAGACACAAAATTCTTGAAGGAAATTCATTTTCATTTTTAACGTTTTGATGAAATTAAGCTTGACTATTTAATAATCACTTTAGCATGACATCAAAAAAATAAAATAATTTCACCAACTAAGTCATGTTTTATAACTTTTCATACTCATAATTAAATGTTAAAATGCCAGCAACCACGTTTATAATTGCATTTTTTTTTTCTCTTTATTTCTCTGCTCCCCAAAAATTTCCATGTGATCTCATTCTATGGCTTCTACTTTACCTAGGTTGGTGAACCTTATGCAATTGGTATCGAGATGGATGTGATAATTTGGATTGGATTACTGTTTTGAATCCATCTCAATAATTTAGCACGAGTTCATTAATAAAGATGATATCAAGCTTAGTGAAATGATGGATTCTTAAGATATATTTTCATTGAGCAATGTTATATAACCAGAAAAATATAACCAAAATCTTTGCCAAAAATTTTAGTTGTCTAACATTTTTTATTTTCATTATGCTTTTATTTAATTATCTAATTTCGTGATAAAGCATGATTTGATAGTATATTAAAACTTTTATATTTTTTTTGACATGATATATTGAAACTTGGTAGTTAGTGAATTGAAACTTAAATTATAAAATTAATTATATAGTTCTTTTTTACCCAAACTGAAATGAACCCTAACCAAATCTACAAATTTTATACATGTATTGAAGGTTTTATGAATCTGTTGAATCCTATTATAAATTTTACTATAGCATACATTTTTTTACTTTTAAAGTATAGCATTTGCTTATATAATGAATCAACGGAAGTGGTTTGTTAATGACTTGTCGTTTTAGATTTTTTTTTTTGGTACGTTTTTGGATTGTGAATTAATGAGTGTTTTTTTTAAAAATAGCATATTATTTTTGAATTGGACATGGGCTAGTCAAACATAATTCTTTGTTTTTGATTTGGATATTTCAGACTCTGCAAACACAAGTACAATCCTCGGCATTTCTTGCCCCATAGCACTCTCGGTGGACTGCAATTTGGCACCTGCATAAAGTAAATATAAAATGGTAAAATTATATTTTATTATTACTTATCGAATTTGATAACATACATCAATACACACGTTAAAAAACAAAATCAATGTGCACGGAAATAAATAATAACTCAGTCTCAAAGAATATTTACAATGTGCAAGTCATGGATAGATATGGATATTCATGGAAGCAGGAATATATCCCTCGCCATCTTAGTTCCCATTTAAAAATTTATCCCCAGTTTCATCGCAAATTTCCATTCTTTGTTTTCGTGGAGATTTGAATTTTCATAAATATCAGTGTGTGTATGCAAAAAATTTTAAAAAAATTTCAAAAAAGAAAAATTCATTAAAAAACTCTTAAATTTAAAGAAAATATACATAATATTCATAATCAATTATAATACTTTTTGCATAACACAATCAAAATTAACAATGAAAGTAGTTGATAAAAATTCAATAATTTTAACAATTATAAGGGGATATTTTGGTAAATTTTTAAGAATAACAATAATTTTCATATATATATATATATATATATATATAACGAATTTCTATGGATTAAGGACCTCATCCCTCACGCTCGCCCAATTTAATAAATAGGGATGAAGTCTCCTCTTCTATGGAGACCCAAATTGAAAAACTAAAAAATAATAATAATAATTCATTTTTCCTCTCTCTCTCCTTTTTCCTTATTCTTACAGTAAAGTGATTTTGAAGGAAAAATTCCACATAAATATTCTATATATCAATTTATTATTGAAGGTTTAGTTTATTTTAGGCCTTTTTACCCAAATAAAATAAAAAAAAATTTATTTTCATAAATATCCGATTTCATCTTTATTTTTCAAAATGTCCTATTTTAGTTATTTATAGAAAAATCATGTGAGGCTGACATAATTTATGAGTTATTCAAAGTGATAGGAAAAATTAGCAAAATATCTATCTATAATCGTATAAGCCTCACACGATTTCAGTGTAACACAAAATCGTTTTATCATCACACAATTTCACAAAAGTGGTAACCAAAAAAAGTAAATAAATAAGAGGGTGCTTAACATGGTTTGCACCATGTTTTGGACTATAACATGATTCATCTATTTTTACAATAGATCTTATTTGAATGATTATGATTTAAAGAGGCAATAATGATATAAAAAGATATTAATTGACATGTACTATCAGTATAAAACTCTTTTACATTAACATCCAATCATGTACTACCATATAAGTAAAGATGACTTTCTTTTGAGGTAGTGAGTGTGAGAGTTAATCATCTTTACTTATGTGGCAGTACATAACTGGATATTAGTATAAAATAGTTTGGTAATTTAGTATTATTATTTTTAATCTGAAAAATTATTAGTTTATTTTATAATTGAATTTAATTGGTATGCACTATCAATGTAAAATTCTTTTATACTGACATCCAATCATATGCTGCCACATAAGCAAATGTGGTTTTCTTTTGAGGTAGTAATGGTAAGAATTAACTATATTTACCTATATATTTATACTTAAAATGATTAAAAAGTTCAAAATAAAATGGAAACAAAAGGACATAATATACACACAACATATGATATAGCACTATGTATTCATACTTAAAGTTGTTTGGAAATAAAAGTGCAGTAAATAGCAGTAAAGTAATCTAACTGAGAGTAAAACAAATAAGTGGGATGAAGACATAACTCCGACTTCGCTTTCTCAAGCGATCAATAAAACAATATTCCATAACACGCACTAGCCAAAAGTGAAAAGTCATACAACCAACAGAACAGTCAAATTCTCGTTTAACTTCAAATGGTTATTTTTATCATTTTTTTAGTCGTGACTCTGCCCTAAACCTTCTTTTTTTTATCATTTTTTATTCATAAATTACTTTGTATTTTATTATGAGATTAATTTATAAACACAACCAATAGAAATGAAAAAAATATCAAATTATATTAAATAATTATTTATTTTAATAAAAGATCTATCATAATTTAGTACTTTCTTATATTTTTATTGATTGACAATGTAAATTTATTTTATATTTAAAACTTAATTTTTTTATCAACTACTATTTTTCAACATCTAAAAAAACAAAAATAAATTTTTTTAAAATTTTAATAATTTTTAAAAATTATTCAAATATTTTTTGGCAAAAATATTCCAAACAAATTCACCCTTAGCCATTAAGCAATAAAAGTTTATTTTAAAAAAATAATAAAAAAAATTAGAATCAAATCAAAAGAAAAATGCAATTTTGTTTCATCGACCATTAGGGGAGGGGGAGGGGAATTTAGACGGGAAAAAGAACACACCCATGTATGGGCCGCCACGGGCATAGAACCGCAAGTCGATCCCTAACCGGGTTACCGAGATCGTCATTCTTCCACTCCCTCCGTCTTTGTGGCTCTCTAGAGTCTGGATTGGGGTGGTGATGTGTAGATGGCGTTCTTGTAATCCTTCTTTTCTCTCAACACTCTACTTTCTCCTTTGCAATTAGTGTCGTATATGACAATCTCATTCTCAATCCGAAATTGTTCCTGCTATTCTCACTTTCATTTTATTATGTGCATGAGTTGGAAGGGGCTAGGGAAATGATGGTATTGTAAAAGTTGTGAGCACGAAGACACGGTAGTGAGCAGAGAAAGTAGTGACAATGGTTTGAAGTGAAAGCCATTCCTACTTCCTAGAAAGCCAAAAAGTGGAGACTGGAGAGGGCTGGCTCCTATCCTATGCTATGTTATTGCATTGTGACTCCGCAACTTCCTCTACAACAAACTTAACTTACTGAGAGTTAGGGGTTGTAGTGAGAAAAAAGGCGTGAATGTATGGGTTGCATTCTAGTATTGAATTGACGACCTGGACTACTCCCCACATCCCTTTCTGCTTCATACATTGCTCTCCTACCACTGCCCATCTTGCCTGATCTTGCCTTGATCAAACCCTTCATTTTGATCCTATGCTCTATCCTTGGTTTTAGTTTGTTCACTCATCACTTCACACTCTTTTTTTTAAAAAGTTTATTTTTTGGGGTTGGTTGGGTGTCCTGTTTGGATGGATGGATGGCAAGTAATAGAGTGACATGGTATGGGGTAACAATTTTTATAAAATTTGTATTTGGTAGATATTGATTAAGAAAAAATAGAAGGGTCAAAGATAGCTTAAGGGACCTCACTTGCCATTAAAATAGTGAGTAGTGTTGTCCCTCCAAATTGGAGAGTGTAGAAGGGACAACAGTAGTATTGTAATAAAATTACTCTTATTTTATTTTTTTATTTTATTATTAGTCATTGAACTTTTAAATAAAAGTACTAAATCTCTCCTCCTTTCCTCCATTAAACTCACAAACAAGGGTATGATATGTATGTATTCATTTCATTCTCTTATTTTTTATTTTATTCCATTATTGATCATTTTTTGCCATCACATACAAATCTCCCAAACAGACCCTTATGATAATAAATATTAGGACAAAACTTGTATCAAATTATTTTTATAATTATATCTATTTTATTCAATTCTCAAATTAAATAACAATATAGTGATATATTTCTTTTTTTAAATGAATTACCTAAAAATTAAAAGTATACGCTCATCCTCCTGATGAAAATCTGCATGTGTCCTTATTTGGGTTGAGAATTAGAAAGAATTACATATAGGAATAATTAATATAATATCGATTCATCTCATCATCTGTGATTGGCTTCTTTGATAGCACGTAATTCATCCTTTTGTTATTGTATAAATAGTTGTGTCTTGGGTTTGGTATTTTGCGTTAACTCATTGCTCACAGCCTCACCGTGGTGGCCTTTAGTGAAATACAACACCTCGTTATCTGTCTGCATCACATTTTTATTAAATTTAATCATGCACTGCTAATGTGTTGCTTATCTTTAAATCATGCTTTTATCTTTGAAATTTTTGTTGGACGGTAGATGATTCTAACTGTATTGGGCGTTGGCTTTGCTAATCAGCTGATAATCTTTCAAATGCTTCATTTTCCACTGGTCTCCTGGGCATCTCAATTTTTTGGTTCCTTTAATACTTGGCAGAGCTTCACCATTGACCATCTTAGTAAAATTATAAGCATATAAACCTTAGCTAGCTGCTACTACATTTTTTTTAGGACAATCAAGTGCATACGCACCGAATTATTTTACTCTGCTACGAGCTCTTTACCTACTCGTATCTAATGTTTATTACAGGCATTGCTGCAAGACTCTTTATTTAATATTAAAGTGGAGGATTGCGTTGTGTGGGTAGATTTAAGGGTTTGGACCTGGCATATATATGTTGCGTCAGTGTCAAAACTTATTGAGTCAAATGGGAGTCACTCATCTAAGACATGTAGAAACAAAAAGTTAAGATATTCTCAAGTGAAAAAATGTTTTGCTATATGCTATTCGTTATTTAACATATTAACTTTGTGGATTATCGTTACCTCTCCCTCTCTCAACATTTTTTAACACTATAGCCGTAGTGTCAAGTGATGAATGATACATAATAAAATATTTTTCTTACCCCAAATCCTACATCCAGAAACCGATCAGTCATCTTTCGTTTTTTTTGTGAACTAAGCAAGACAGCGTGCACCCAAACATTCCAACCATCACAGCATACCTAATTCAAAGAGTATCCCAACAAGATCTCAAAAATTGGATTATTTATTGAAATAAAAACAAGTTAAATCAAACAGATACCTAATTGAGAAGGCAGACAATCTCACCCACTTCGCACCTTCTGAATAGTGCAAAATCTTCTTGCAAATGCCACAATTGTTTTGATTTTCGTAACTGTGGGAACAGAACCAAAAGCATGGAAAATTAAATGGCTGCCATAAATTTATTTAGTCAAGAAATTGAAAACATCTAAAACGAGTCAATGGCAGAAACTTTTCACAGCGTTTACAATAAAGTAGAGGCGCGCAGCTTGAATCCTTAATCTTCTTCTTGGCTTTACCCGGCAACATGAAACCACAGCCAGCACGGGATATTGTATCCTACATAATTTATTCAAAATAGCATTACTACCAGGTTGAATATATTCACTAATGCAGAGAAGCCTCAGTTATCTATGTCACAGCACAATCAAACCACTTTATTATGCTAAACGAAGCTTATAGATGCTCTCATCAAAATGGAAGAAATTAATTACACCTGATCTTGGAGGTCCTGCTCAACCTAAAAAGTTAATGATTTAGCACGAGTTCAATAGTAAAGATAACATGAGTTTAGCAATAAGCTGAGCGAAATGTAGAATTTTAAAGTAAATTTTCATGGCGCTTTCATTTAATTATCCGGTTACTTGTTAAACTGTGATTTGATAGTGTATACAAAATTGGTACTTATACAGCTTGTTTGGAAACCCATAAAATTGAATTCATTCAAGAAATTGAATTCAATTCCTTGTTTGAAACCAACTAATGCCATTGAATTGAAATATGAATAGAATTTAATTCTTTAAAAAGATCCGAAAGTAAATCAGACCAAAACAGGTCTAATTTATAATTTCTATCATAATAAATATGATATTAAAAAAGGTTATGTTAAAAATACCCCTCAATTCTATTTAATATTTCTCTCCTCTAACCTTATCACTCTTCCCCTCTGTTATTAATAAAGGGTAAAATAGTTAAAATAAAAAATTTAATTTAATTTTATATACATTCCAAACAGTATAAATGAATTTAATTTTATAATTTATTAATTTATTCCAAATATAAGAATTCAAATCATAATAGAATTGAATTCAATTCTATTTACCTTTATGATATCAAACAAAGTGATAGTGAATTGAAGCTTAAATTATAAAATAAATTATATAATTTCTTTTTAACCCAAACTGAAATAAATCCTAATCAAATCTACAAATTTTGGATAGGTATTGCGGTTTTATGAATCTGTTGAACCCTATTGTAAGTTCTAATATACCATACTTTTTTTTTACTCTTAAAGTATTGCACTTGCTTAAAATTAAATGAATCAATGGATGTAGTTTGTTAATGACATACTCGTTTTAGACTGTGATTTAATGAGTGTTTTCTTCAGAAGCAGCATTTTATTTTTGAATTGGACATTTTACTGACTCTGCAATCCCAACTAGTACAATCCTGTCCATTTCTAGCTGCTTAGCACTTTCGGTGGACTGTAATGTGACACCTGCACAATGAACAAGTGCACAGAGAGTAATTGATATTTTCATTTGAAGCCTCCTGAGTTAGGACAAAATCATAACATAACCTTAATAATTCTACAATTTCTGGTAAAAATCATGAACCCGTCACAGATAATAATTTTGCATAAACTGGCTCATATTTGTCTGTGACAATAAGGTAAAAGTAAAATAACTTCTGCCTTCTAAAGATATATTGAAGAGAAAACACGTGACGGCAACTTGCCATGAAACCTGATCATCTAAAAGAAATGAAGGCTTCAGTGTGTAAAAGTATGTATGAAATGCACATTTACCTCGCAACAATGAAAGCAACTGGTACTGATCTAACTGCAGGGGAATTCCAGCTTATGACCGTGTTCTGTGATCTGAAGAGATTTTGTTAACCACAGCCAGCACGGGGTATTGCATCCTGCACAAATTTTTTTTTTTTTTAAATTCGCTGCATCCTGCACAACTTATTAACTGGATAAAGATCTACAACTACAAATATATAAGACTGACATTTATATATTCTTAACTACTATTAACAACTGCTTTCTTAGGTGACTTTCATTACAAGACAAAGCAACATAACAACAGACAAGATGACAGCACAATGCTCATGCTCAGCAATTCGCTGCATATTATTCTCATCTCTCACTCATACATACAGAAATAGAAATTTTAACGCACACTATGTATAGCCAAACGCCCTCCCATTAACTTCAAATTACTAGTATCATCATTTTATTTATTCAAACACTCCTCTTAATCTGAAATCTTCCTCCTCTTCCTTCAAGTCTTGCTGGCTTTGATTTTTCTTAACAATTGCTGAGCTTCCGCGGCACATCTCTTCTGAAAAGGCTCCGCAACACGCTTCAATTCGGTGATCTCCAACATCCCACTGTAATCCTCTGGTGCTTCAGACCTCAAGGCCTCCGCAAAGGTATATGCCAGTGAGCGGCACGTCTTTGTTTGAAGGTTAGCCATGAATTGCACATCAAACAGCCTTCCATAGCGCCACATTCTTCGCTTATGCTTGTCGCCATCATCTGCATGAAGCTCCAAGACGTGTTTGAGGGAGGTGATCTGGAGTTCCGTCTGCCGGGTGTTGTTTATAGCCGCCACGACTTCGCCAGGGCTACAACTCAGCACCTTGCAGATTTCAAAAAGCATATGGACAACGTGCAATCCAGTGTAGGATAAGTGCATGTCATAGAGGAACCTTTTCAACCCCGCGTGCTCTTGGTTGGAGTTGCTCATATGCAGCAACCGATAAAGTGTGACTTTTGCTTCCTTGAAGTTTCCGGATCCGCTGAAATAAATGGCTAGACGTTGCATTGATTCCACGTTGGGTGTAGTAGGGAGAAGCACCCTCATTGTGAACATGTTCACCGACTTACCATAAAACTTTGGAAACACCTCGATTATGCGGTTCCAAGCCTTCACATAACATGCCGCAGGTTTGGCGAACAATCGTAACATAGACGCAGCTATGTACGAGTAAACCGCAGCCTCCTTGGCAGAGTCATTTATTGGGCTGGTCATGCTGATAGGCTTTGCAGGACCTTGAACTCGAACTAGAGCAGTCATTGCCTCATCCGAGAAATCATCGTATTTCTTATCCGAGGTTGTTGTATATCTGTCCCCATCTATGAACACATAATGTTTATAATCAGTGTCAGGCGAACGCAGGTGATATGCCAGCACCAAAATAGCAGCGGCTCCCTGCTGACTGAATCCTGAGGACACCATTGGTATCACCTTTCTCCCTAACTGAGCAATTTCATCGTCGGTGTACCGATCCAGCCTGATTCCAGGTTGGTTCATCAACTCGTCGTCTCTGAAGTCATACTTTGTGGGGCAAATGCCAAAGTCTATGCGAATAGCTGGGTTTATCCTGAAGAAATGTTAACGCCCTTGAATCAAGATTTGATTTCGATTATGGCATGAAAATTAAGAACAAAATTAAGAACAGAATAGGTGCGAGAGAACATGGTTCAATCGATGAAAAACGATCGATCCATAGTTGCAATATGTTCTATGATCTTGAAGAAAGAAGAAAGAAACTGCCTAAGGAAGGCCAGAGTATTTTTCAGAGAACCAAAAGGACGTTTTATTTCAATGGGGCCACAGCGCCTATATATAGGATTACGAAGAGGGGGCTTCTTCCTTTGTTAGAAAAGTGATGTGCCAAACCATCCATTACAATAAGGCCCATACACAGGGAGATATATAATAATACCACCAATGAACAGTATATAAGTCCAATAACAATAATAATTAAAATAATTTAGACTCTAACAATTAACATTAATCAATTTTGAGATTCAGTTAATCTGAATTTAAAATTAAATATAATTTAATTTATGCAATTACACAAAATTTTTCAAGAATTACGTACCGTTCGAGTAGTCTTTGCAATTCTTTCGGTATATGAGGAACCACATCATCATCATCATGCTGTGTTGGTTGTTGTTTAGGGGCAGAGGTGGAGGCGGCGGCAATATGATCTGCACTATCCTCAAGCTCGGACATCCCACCTGACTCGCTGCTACCTGTGAATTATGATCGCTACACCCCTGCTATTTCTAATAAGACTAGGTGATGCACTGAAACTGAAGTGGACAATTCTAATGTTCAAGTATCAAGGGAATGGGAATCTTCACAGCGAAGAATCGCTTTGGAGATTACTTCTTTGAGAAGAAGTTGCGTTTGCACCGTACTACGGTTGACGGATATAAAGGATGATTGACTTCAACCTTTGTTTGGCTGGATAGAGAAGAAAATGAAAGATGGGAAAATAAATAAATAAAAAATAAAAAATAGGTTCATATTCCTTTTTCTTGTTTAGATGACTTGAGCTGCTGCTTCCTAACACGAGAAAATCAATTTAATACAATACAATATAAAATTAGGTTAGGAGTAGTGTTAATTAATACATATCTTGTGGACTCATTTTAAACACGTAAAATGAAAGATATAATTGATAGGTTTATTATTTTTTATTTTCAATATCTACAATTTTTGTGTCTTTCTCTTTCTTTTTATGTTTAGAAATAGTATATAAAATGAATATATATAATATTTTTTTAAAAATTAGTCATGTTAATTTGCATAAAAATAATTTAATTTATAAAATAACTTAATTTTGATATATTAACAATATGAATATTCATTTACATAAGTATCGAATTATATATGATTGCATCGTTAAAATTGTTTGTGTATCATCATCTTTTTCATAAAATATTTGCATGAACTAATTTTGCTTTCTTTAGGTTATTTAAATAGTTTAGTTAATTTGTTTGTATTTATTTTGTGACAACAATAACGTAATTGTATTTTTTTTCATTTGTTGACGGGGAATTACGTAATTATATAGTTAAATATTAGAAATTAACTCTTTAAAATAAGATTATAAATTAGTAATGATAATTTTAAAATATATTAATCATCATATTATAAATTTAAAAATAATATTAAATTTTAAATAGATAAAGTTAATTGCAATAATAATAAAATTTATTTATATTAAATGTTAACAGATTTAATTAAAAATAAAAGTTAGAGACAAACCTAAAAAAGCGGATAAGATAAAATAAACAAAACAAAAAAAAAAAAAAAAAGGGGGAAGCAATCACGTCGCCAAAGTGACATAAAGCAGACTTTGCAATTAAGTTTTCAACCCTCTCTTTATGTTAAAGTTGAATCCTTTAGTTACGAGTGAGATGCTTTAAAGTTTAAAGAGCTACTCGTACATATGATGAATACATTTTTCTTTTATTCATATGACATGTTGCACACTTTATTTATTGAACATCTTTTTGAATTTTTTAAAGTTGAATAGGCTTTTTGATTTCTTAAATTTTCTTTTTGTTTTTCATTTTAATTCTCAAACTATCTTTTTTTGTTCGTTTGGATCTCTTTATTAATTTTTTGTTCATTTTAATCTTCTAATTTTTTACTGTTAATTAATTTTTTTATTTATTTTAATCCTAAATGATAAATAGTTATAAATTTAAAATGAACAAATGGCTAATTAAGAAACAAAAATTAATAAAAAAAATTAATAATTAGGAGATCAAAATATTTTAGTTAGGAACTCAAAACAATATATAAAAGTAAATTAAGAATCCAAAAGGTACATTTTACATATTTAATTATTTTTTTATCTTTTCTTTTCCTTTCACATCTCAGTTTTTCTCGATTACCAAAAGAACTCAGCTTTTTCAACTTTACTAGATTGGAAAGGGGAAGAAAGCCCACTTGCAGTTTTAATTTGATATTTTTTAAAAAAAATTTTATGGTATACAGCAAAAGCTTATTCAATTTAAAAAAAAAAAAAAAAAAGAACCTAAAGCTTAGAAGAGCAACACAATATAAGTAGATCGGTCATATTTCGAAGAGTACAACTTTTTTTTTATACATAAATAAATAACTCAACCCATTAACGATAGTGCGGAGTGGAGTTTACAACTTTTATCACGTTCGGAGCATTTATTCTTTTTTTATTAAAAAAAGACACAAAATTCTTGAAGGAAATTCATTTTCATTTTTTACGTTTTGATGAAATTAAGCTTGACTATTTAATAATCACTTTAGCATGACATCAAAAAAATAAAATAATTTCACCAACTAAGTCATGTTTTATAACTTTTCATACTCATAATTAAATGTTAAAATGCCAGCAACCACTTTTATAATTGCATTTTTTTTTCTCTTTATTTCTCTGCTCCCCAAAAATTTCCATGTGATCTCATTCTATGGCTTCTACTTTACCTTGGTTGGTGAACCTTATACAATTGGCATCGAGATGGATGTGATAATTTGGATTGGATGACTGTATTGAATCCATCTCAATGATTTAGCACGAGTTCATTAATAAAGATGATATCAAGCTGAGTGAAATGATGGATTCTTAAGATACATTTTCATTGAGCAATGTTATATAACCAGAAAAATATAACCAGAATCTTTGCTAAAAATTTTAGTTGTCTAACATTTTTTATTTTCATTATGCTTTTATTTAATTATCTAATTTTGTGATAAAGCATGATTTGATAGTATATTGAAACTTTTTTATTATTTTTGACATGATATATTGAAACTTGGTAGTTAGTGAATTGAAACTTAAATTATAAAATTAATTATATAGTTCTTTTTTACCCAAACTGAAATGAACCCTAACCAAATCTACAAATTTTATACATGTATTGAAGGTTTTATGAATCTGTTGAATCCTATTATAAATTTTACTATAGCATACATTTTTTTACTTTTAAAGTATAGCATTTGCTTATATAATGAATCAACGGAAGTGGTTAGTCAATGACTTGTCGTTTTAGATTGTTTTTTTTTTTGGTACATTTTTGGACTGTGAATTAATGAGCGTTTTCTTTAAAAATAGCATATTATTTTTGAATTGGACATGGGCTAGTCAAACATATTTCTTTGCTTTCGATTTGGATATTTCAGACTCTGCAAAAACGAGTACAATCCTCGGCATTTCTTGCCCCATAGCACTCTCGGTGGACTGCAATTTGGCACCTGCATAAAGTAAATATAAAATGGTAAAATTATATTTTATTATTACTTATCGAATTTGATAACATACATCAATATACACGTTAAAAAAAAAAAAATCAATGTGCACGGAAATAAATAATAACTCAGTCTCAAAGAATATTTACAATATTCAAGTCATGGATAGATATGGATATTCATGGAAGCAAAGATACATCCCTCACCATCTTAGTTCCCATTTGAAAATTTATCCCTAGTTCTATCACAAGTTTCCATTCTTTGTTTAAGTGGAGATTTGAATTTCCATAAATATCAGCGTGTGTATGCAAAAAATTTAAAAAAAAAAATCAAAAAGAAAAAATTCATTAAAAAACTCTTAAATTTGAATAAAATATACATAATATTCATAATCCATTGCAATACTTTTTACATGACACAATCAAAATTAACAATGAAAGTAGTTGATAAAAATTCAATAATTTTAACAATTATAAGGAGACATTTTGGTATATTTTTAAGAATAACAATAATTTTCATATATATATATATGGAACCTAGCGGATTTCTATGGATTAAGGACCTCATCCTTCACGCTCACCTAATTTAATAAATAGGGATGGAGTCTCCACTCCTATGGAGACCCAAATTGAAAAACTAATAATAAATCATTTTTCCTCTCTCTCCTTTCTTCTTATTCTTATAATAAAGTGATTTTGAAGGGAAAATTCCACATAAACATTCTATATATCAATTTATTATTCAAAGTTTAGTTTATTTTAGGCTTTTTTACCCAAATAAAATTTAAAAAAATATTATTTTCATAAATGTCCGATTTCATCTTTATTTTTCAAAATGTCATATTTTAGTTATTTATAAAAAAATTGTGTGAGGCTGACATAATTTATGAGTTATTCAAAGTGACCAGAAAAATTGGCAAAATACCTACCTATAAATTGTACGATCCTCACACGATTTCAGTGCAACACAAAATCATTTTATCATCACACAATTTCACAAAAGTGGTAACCAAAAAAAGTAAATAAATAAAAGGGTGCTTAACATGACCTGCACCATGTTTCGGACTATAACATGATCCACCTATTTTTACCTATAGATCTTATTTGAACGATTATGATTTAAAGAGACAATAATGATATAAAAAGATATTAATTGACATATACTATCAGTATAAAACTCTTTTACATTGACATCTAATTATGTACTACCATATAAGCAAAGATGATTTTCTTTTGAGGTTGTGAGTGTGAGAGTTAATCATCTTTTCTTATGTGGTATATAATTAGATATTAGTGTAAAATAGTTTGGTAATTTAGTATTATTATTTTTAATTTGAAAAATTATTAGTTTATTTTATAATTGGATTTAATTAGTATGCATTATTAATATAAAATTCTTTTACACTGACATCCAATCATGTGCTGTCATATAAGCGAAGGTGGTTTTTTTTTGAGGTAGTAAGTGTAAAAATTAACCATATTTACCTATGTATTTGTACCTAAAATGATTAAAGAGTTCAAAATAAAACGGAAACAAAAGGACATAATATACACACAACATATGATATAGCACTATGTATTCATACTTAAAGTTGTTTGGAAATAAAAGTGCAGTAAATAGCAGTAAATAATCTAACTGATAGTAAAACAAATATGTGGGATGAAGACATAACTCCGACTTTGCTTTCTCAAGTGATCAATAAAACAATATTCCATAACACGCACTAGCCAAAAGTGAAATGCCATACGACCAACAGAACAGTCAAATCCTCGTTTAACTTCAAATGGTTATTTTTATCATTTTTTTAGTCATGACTCTGCCCTAAACCTTCTTTTTTTTTTATCATTTTTTATTCATAAATTACCTTCTATTTTATTATGAGATTAATTTATAAACACAACCAATAAAAATAAAAAATATATCAAATTATATTAGATAAATATTTATTTTAATAAGAAATTTATCATAATTTAATACTTTCTTATATTTTTATTGATTAATAGTATAAATTTATTTTATATTATTAATGTATATAAATTAAACACTTTCATTATATTTTGTTATACCAATGTCCTTACTGTGAATAGAATAAATTGTTGTCTTTAGGATGTATTTGTTTCAATTAAAAAAAATTGATTTAAAAATTTATATTTTATATATAATTAAAAAAATTAAAAATTAATTTTTTTATCAACTACTTTTTTCAGCATCTAAAAAAATAAAAATAAATTTTTTAAAATTCTAATTATTTTTAAAAATTTATTCAAATATTTTTTGACAAAAATATTCCAAACAAATTCACCATTATCCATTAAGCAATAAAAGTTGATTTTAAAAAAATAATAAAAAAATTAGAGTCAAATCAAAAGAAAAATGCGATTTTATTTTTTCGATCATTACGGGAGGGGGAGGGGAATTTAGATGGGAAAAAGAACACGCCCGTGTATGGGCCGCCACGGCATAAAACCGTAGGTCAATCCCTAAGCGGGTTACCGAGATCGTCATTCTTCCACTCCCTCCGTCTTTGCGGCTCTATGGGGTCTGGATTTGGGTGGCGGTGTGTGGATGGCGTTCTTGTAATCCTTCTTTTCTCTCAACACTCTGCTTTCTCCTTTGCAATTTGTGTCGTATATGACAATCTCATTCTCAATCCGAAATTGTTCCTGCTATATTCTCACTTTCATTTTATTATTCTTTTTATTATGTGCATGAGTTGGAAGGGAGCAAGGGAAATGATGGTATTGTAAAAGTTGTGAGCAGGAAGTCACGGTAGTGAGTAGAGAGACTAGTGACAATGGTTTGAAGTGAAGGCCATTCCTACTTCCTAGAAAGCCAAAAAGTGGAGACTGGAGAGGGCTGGCTCCTGTCCTTTGCTATGTCATTGCATTGTGACTCCGCAACTTCCTCTACAACAAACTTAACTAACCAAGAGTGAGGGGTTGTAGTGAGAACGAGGCGTGAATGTATGGGTTGCATTCTAGTATTGAATGTCGACCTAGACTACTCCCCACATCCCCTTCTACTTCATACGTTAATTGCTCTCCTACCGCTGCCCTTCTTGCTCTGATGAAAACCCTTCTTTCTGATCCGTGCTGTATCCTTGGTTTTAGTTTGTTCTCTCGTCACTCCACACCTTTTTTTTTTTTTGGGGGGTAGTTGATATCACCTTGTTGTTGAAAATACTGTAGCATTTTCATTGTTTTGTTTGCATAATAAATGTTTTGGTCATGTATTGCTTTTAGGTCCTATTTCCTCCTTCCAAAGTGGAATAGGAATAATTAGTATAATATCGCTTCATCTTGTCATCTCTGATTGGCTTCTTCGACAGCACTTAATTCATCCTTTTATTATTGTATAAATGGTTGTGACTTGGGTTTGATATTTGGCGTTAACTCGTTGCTCACAGCCTCACACTGGTGGCCATTAGTGAAATACGACACCACATTATCTGTCTGCTTCACATTTTATTAAATTTAATCATGCACTGCTAATGTGTTGCTTATCTTTAATTCATGCTTTTATCGTCGAAATTTTTGTTGGACGATAAATGGTTTTGACTGTATTGGGTGGGCGTTGGCTTTGCTAATCAGCTGGTAGTCTTTCAAATGCTTCATTTTCCATTGGTTTTCCTGGGCATCCCTTTTTTTATTTTTGGTTCCTTTAATAGTTGCCAAAGCTTCACCAATACCATAATAGCATATAGGCTCTGGATTAGCAGGAAACACATGGATATGATAAACTTTAGCTAGCTGCCAGTTCATTTTTTAAGATAATCAAGTGTACATGCATCGAATTATTTTACTTGGTTATGAGCTCTTTTCCTACTCATATCCAATGTTTAGTAGAGGCATTGCTGCAAGGCTCTTTTATTAATATTAAAATGGAGGATTATGTTGCATGGGTAGTTTTAAGGGTTTGGACCTCTGACATGTTTCATAAGCATATTTGTCTTGCGATAATATAATTGTTATTGGTCAAAACATATTGAGTCAAATGGGAGTCGCTCATCGAAGAATGTAGATACAAGATGTTCTTAGTTGCACTCAGAGCGCAAGAAAAAAGTTCTGCCCTATAACATCCTTTATTTAACATATCAGTTTTGTGGATCATTATTGTCTTTCACTCCCCAACATTTTTAATACTATAGCTAATGTGTCAAGTGATAAATTGTATATAACAAAACCTTTTTCTTTGCTCTAAGAGCATCTAAGAATTCCTTTGTAGATACTTAAGGATGTTGTTGGTGTACTCCACTTCGTGAGTTTATTGCATTCAGCAACTATAGTTGCTTGTCTCTAGCTAGGATACGTCACTTATGATGTTTTCAGGGTTCCGCCTTTGGCATTTTAGCTAACTGGTGAGTGGTGAAGATACGCCAATGCTTGTAGTGCCAGACATAAGTGGAGATCAACAATTCGTTTTAAAGAGAAGGTTCAGCTCCTAGCAGGAATGTTGTTCTGGAAGTAAAATAGTGGCATTTTTGGCTATTGTCTGGAATAGGCTAGAAGGTTGTTGTGATGAGAATTCTCATTTGGTGGTACATGGCTGCCTTTTGTAAGTTGTAACACTTTGAACTGATGATAACAATAATTGAATGATGCACTTTGCAGCAATAGCACAACATCATTAATTGCCAAAGGGCACGTGTTATATTACACGAAAAAGTGCCAATGAACTGCAAGATGGTGGAAAGTGGCCTTAAAAGAACCTTATTCCAATATTAAGTAGCACTTTTCTTTTTTGAATTTTTGTATTCAGAATGTTGTTACATAATCTAATGCCGCCCCACTCGATTTGCTGAGTGGAGTTTATCGGTCTAGAATTCCTACTTTGTAGTGGCCACCTTGTCCCTTCACTAAACGGGAATGTTGTTTTAACGGCTTGTTTAATTATCTTTCATAAAAGAAGACAAAAAATTAAGACATATTATTGTTTGCCAAAAGGGCCTGGAAACGATAAGCTTGCCCAAAATGCATTGGGTATACTATGTCAACATTTTTTCGTTTCTATAGAATATACAATTTAAAAAGAAATATCACTATTACACAAAAATAGATAAAAAAAAAGGAAGTTGTACTTAAACTCATTTTAAGTTAAGATCTGTTGTTAATATGTTTAGATACAAGTGTGAAAGAATAGAAGTAGTATTTATTATTTTTTATTGAATTTTTATAATATTTTTTTTACCTGATTCTGCTTTTGATTTCTTAATCTACGCCCTAAGAGCTTTTTAATTAATTTTCGTTGCAAAAGAATATTAATTGAATTAATTTTGTTTCTTCTACATTCGAATTTAGAACAATGTGATTCAACTGAGAAAAATCAATACTTTGACCGAATAAAAGATAAAATTTAATTTTGATGCATCGTCAGTAAATTTTTTTTTAATAATTATCTAATCATATATAATCATAGTAATAAAGCATTTAACTCTTATAATAGTCATCTCAAAGGTTACACATACAGTAATATGCAGTTGCATAACAATACAAAACCCATTATTATAATGGTATATCAAAATTAAGTTCCAAAAAGTGATTATCAAATTTACTAAAATTATAGGGTCTATTTATTCAGTCAAGAATTAATAAATATGTTACATTATTTACACAAAAATAATGACCCCAGTAGTTTTCTTTAAAGAGCTTTTTTGACCTGTGCTCTTATGACACTGATCAATGAATCAGAAAAGAAAAATTTTCATTAAAAAAATTAAAATTTTCAAGTTTTCAATATATTAAATATATTAAAAATTTTAAAATTTTTATTTTTTAAATTTCTTAACCAGTGTCCTAAGGATAGTTGCTAGTAAAATCTTTCATAGTAAGATTTCATTTGTAAAAAGTATTATAGTGAGTTGATAAATAATGGGTTTAAATGTAAATTAATTATTTCAATTTTGATATTGTGATAAGAATTTTTCTTTTTTTGAAGTGGTGAGAAGAATTTAATGTTGATAAATAGTGATTTTAATTTTCACAATTAACACAAAATTTTGTTATATAAAAACATGATTTTGTATGAAAAATAGAAACATATCACATATAGCTATGTTTAATTAGTTGAAATAGTTTGATATTTTTTAATTCTTAAGATAGGTCTTAGGTTTAAATTTTATAAATAAATAAAAAAAATATTAGTTGAATTTTATCTTTATAATTATAATGAATTGACTTCATTCGAAACAGATCAGTTAAAATCAACTAATCTTGGGATGACCCTTGTATAGAAAAAAATAGTAAAAAATATTGACCAAAGTTGATGATATGATGATTGGGGTGTAAAAGTCAGAAGCTGCCATACAATGTGATTTTATCAAATCTGATTTCTGACCGTTAAATCTCAGCCCTTCCTTCCTTATCACACTACCCTTCCCTCCCCTCTATATCTTCTGTTGCCTCTCCCATTTTGCCTCCTTCTACTCTAGTGGACGGTGCTCAATTAAAAGCCTCTTCAATGGCCATACCCTGTTCATTATCTACTCTTTGAACTATCTGTTCTACTACTTCCACAGCACAATAGCCTCACTACAGTAACACCTGCACTCCACTTCTGTTGGTGTGCTGCTTCTCATTGCTACATACCACTCTGCATTAAATATCTTCTTCAATCGCCAGACACTATAAAGCTTGCTCTTTGGTAATTCTTTTGCAGCCTTCATTTGACACCCTTTGCTTCTCTGGCCAACGCAAATTTTTCCGCATTTGTTTTCCTCATTTTCCTTTTTGTCTTTAGAACCTCTCTTGCACATCCCGAACTGTGTTAATGAAGAATAAGCCTTAATATTTCTCATGTTCTTTTAAATTGCAGTTTGGAATTAGTAATTATGGTGATAAGATATATATAACTGACGGATTATGCTCGGAACCATACTTATAATCTCTAAATCGTTCTTGTATGTGTATATAGTGCCAGCAATTAAAGCTTCAAGTTCAGTTTGTTCCATTTCAAACGAGTCCAAAATGGCACCAAGAAACAGCCGTGGAAAGGCCAAGGGAGAGAAGAAAAAGAAGGACGAGAAGGGTAAAAAAAATATATATATATATATATATTATCTGACCGAATGATTACTTCTTTTATTTCCTATTCAATTTCTCATAATTAGCACTTATTTTTGGGAGCTTGTTCAACGAGGATATGACTGCCGTAGCAGTTTCTTGTTGAATGGGTCTGGAATGTTAAAAAAAATAAAAATAATTTAATTTGAGAATTAAATTTTATATTTAAATATTTTAAAAATAAAAAATTAAATAATTTTTAAATTTT
Organism: Pterocarpus macrocarpus; assembly: GCA_031439585.1. NCBI lineage: Eukaryota > Viridiplantae > Streptophyta > Magnoliopsida > Fabales > Fabaceae > Pterocarpus > Pterocarpus macrocarpus. The sequence continues at coordinate 1,789,178 of CM062515.1, read as the reverse complement.
TATAGGATTTAATTCTTTCATATTTAAAATTCTATTAAAATTAAAAGAATTTGATAGGAATTGATTTAATTTTAAAATTTAAATTGAAATCAAATTAAATCAATTCTATTTTTAATTATTTTAAATAAACACAATTTACATTATAAAAATAGTATTATATGTAAATGCATTTTTTAAATTTGAACTCCGCATCCCATCCAACCGTGTATAAATATATTGGCATAGAAGTGAAAAAAAAATACACGTATAAAAAATATTTCCCATATTATAAATATAAAAATTAATTTTTAAATTAATTTAAATTCTATTTTTATATAATCAATTCAGATATAAGATTTAATTTATAATTTAAATAAATTCCAAAATTTAATCATTTCAAACACTATCAACTTATTGTTAACTCTGCAGTCCTTTCGGTTGCCATGGACATCACTGTGAACCTCCCCGATGAAACTCATGCCATTCTCAAGGTTTGTGTATTTTATTTGTGAACAGATTAAAATAGCAGGTTTAGTTTGCTAAATTTGTCATATCTGATTGTTTATTGGTGTATTGACTAGTTTTTGTTGGGAACCGCCTTGTGTCTTCTTTTGTTATGATAAGGATAGGCATCTTTTGCTAGATTGTTCCCATCAGTGCTGAACTTTAGGCCTCGTAGATTATACCATGACTTTTTCACTATACGGTATTCCAAACCAATGATTCAACATAAAAGTGACCTACTTTTTTTGGCTTGTTCTTTGTTCCTCATGGAGCCGTGCACATGTTAAGCGCATTCCTGGAGGCTGGAATAGAAGTATGTGGTTATGAAATTGTTATTTTGAGGATGATAACGTTTAACGTGCTGACAAAATATGAAATAATCCAATTCAGAGAAACCAAAACGCCTCCTTGAATTTTATACTTGCAAGTCTTTTCGTCTTTAGCTTAGAAGTAACTGCATTGAATCCAAGATCTCTAACGTAGCTTTCACCACTTTATCATCGTCTGTTGTAAAATAATGCGAAATACTAGATGTAAAAGTTGCAACATTTTTGTGAAGCAGGGAATATCAACGGACCGAATAGTAGATATTCGTCGGCTTTTATCCGTGAATACAGAGACTTGTTATATTACCAATTTTTCACTATCACACGAGGTAAATTTTGTACCATAATTTTAATTACTTTAATCCTAACCATTTGTTGTTGCAATATCGAGCTTTCTTTCGTTCTTTTTATTTATTTTTAAGCTTTAAACTGTTTTGAGTCCTCAGCCAACGGAATTACAGACATAATAACAAGACAGGCTGCTGTATGTATGAGTGTAATATTTGACAAAACATAGAAAGAGGAGGTAACCCCAAGAGAAACATAGATTATCTCCATAGGCCATATGGCCGACAAATATCCGATGAGTTCATGATGGATGATGGTAGCCTCATAATGATATGAATGAAAAATGGCATCCCTTGATTAGAAAAAGAAAGTTTTCTAATAATTGATATTTGAAAATTATTGAAACATTTAAAATGAGAACTTAGAAAGTGCTCAACTAATTAGTATTTGAAAAGGATTAAGACTATGTTAAATTTACTCCAATTATGTTTCCTTATTATATTTTGATAATGTAAAATGTTATTAGTACATAGGTTTTATATATTTCTTTGAACATTAAAAATTGATAGGTAAATAAATAGAAATTTTAGTTACCTTTTTCTAATAAATATATAGTGATTATGATAATTGCTAATGCATAAAAAAAATATTTCATCAATTTTATAATTTACATAATTAAAATATATAATTATTAATGCAAAATTCCTTATTTTTTAAGATAAATTTATTCCTTATATAAGTAAAATTTATACTTATTTATATATTAATCCACATGTATCAAAAAATATGTCTATCATTACTGTAAGTAGATAATATTAGAACTAGTTGATAATACAGGTGAGGGGTGCGCGCTTAAAGGATACGGTGGACGTGTTCGCATTAAAGCCATGCGTCCTCACTTTGGTCCAAGGTATTTTCGTATAAGGGGAAACCCCCAAGTCAGTCATGATCATATTTTCAATGAATAAATTTGTCTTTAAAAAAATAAATTGATTTTTAGATTTTTAATTATTGTAAAAATTAGATATTTTATTTCTTCATTTATTTATAGCTAGTAAAAAAATATAATATGTAAATTATATATTAATTAGGATTTCTTAATTCTATTTCAAGTGGCACCAATAATCCAAACATGTGTTAAAAAAAAAGAAATAGTTTTTAAATCTAATATTTTAAAATTTTCAAACTTTATTTTTTCAGATCGAGTCTAAATGAGATTCAGTTTTTTAGTATTGATAGCCAATGATAGCTTATCGCAATTAAAGAGGGGATATGATTTAGTGCTATATTTTACTGTTAGAAATTGATATATTAGACTTTTTTATTTTTTCTTAATATTTAGGGGAGTTTAAGGGGGTGTTATATGTTAGTATATAATTTATATATCATATTTTTTATTAATTGCAAGTAAATCAAAGATCAAAATGTTTAATTTTTATAATTATCGAAGACTTTAAGATGAATATATTTTTGTCGAAAATCAATCAAGGATATTTTCAAACGGACTAAGTTGGGATTTACTTTTATTATTGTTATGTTATTACTTATCAATTATTATTTTCCATGTCAAAAAAAATTGAAAAAACGAATTAATCGTACGACGTCGTATTAACAATGGACAGAGGATTACGACGAAGATGGAGCGGTGGCCCACGTGAGACGACTGCTCGACATCGTCGCCTGCACCACGAACTTCGGTCTGTCGTCTGTAGCGGCGGCGGCAAAGCCCGATGATCCGAAGAACGCCACCTCCCCAGCGGCGGCGGAGGTGGTTGACGGAGACTGCGAGATAAGCCACTCGTGCCCTAAGCTCAGCAGCTTCTACGAGTTCTTCTCTCTTTCTCATCTCACTCCCCCTCTCCAATGTACATACATTCCTCTTCCTCTTTTCTCCACGTAACGTTTCTGCGTCCATACGAATAATCAAATACTGATGCTGAATTATGAATTTGTGCAGATATAAAGAAGACAGTGAAACGGCAAGTTCAGCATATATCGGAGCCGGATCATTTATTCTCCTTTGATGTAAATTCGTTTTTTATTGTGTTTGAATCTTGGTTACACATTGGCACAGTGTATTTGTTTCTCTTTTGGAGAAAAAATTTACACAAATTGTAGAAAAAAAAAAAAAAAGTGGAATGAGGAAAATGAAATCTGTTGATTTATGGTGTCTGTCAGGTGAAGGTGTGTAATGGGAAAGTAGTGCACGTTGAAGCTTGCAGAAGGGGGTTTTACAGTGTTGGAAAACAGCGACTTTTTAGTCATAATCTTGTTGATTTGTTAAGACGCCTTAGCAGAGCTTTTGATACCGTCAGTGTTCCTGCCACTACATTATGTAAATGTTTCCTTTTGCTTTAGGCTTATGGCAGTCGTAACTAAGGTAAACTGCAAAATTTTCTTTTGCCAATTTTTCAGGCTTATGATGATCTCTTGAAGGCATTTTCTGAACGTAACAAGGTACACTATAACTTTGATTTGTTCACTTTTATCTTTCACAATGTATAACTTGCTATACTACTGAAAGAACCATACAAATAGAACGCGTTATTTGTGCTCTGTTCATTCCCTTTTTCTTTTGTCTCTTCAGTTTGGGAATCTTCCTTATGGCTTCAGAGCCAACACATGGCTTGTTCCTCCTGTTGCAGCACAATCACCGGCAGTTTTTCCTCCTCTTCCCGTGGAGGATGAAAGTTGGGGAGGAAATAGTGGGGGCCTAGGAAGAGACGGGAAGTTTGATTTGATTCCTTGGGCCAATGAGTTTTTGTTTCTTGCATCGATGCCGTGCAAGACAGCAGAAGAAAGGCAAGATCGCGATAGGAAAGCATTCCTTCTCCACAGCCTATTTGTTGATGTTGCCATTTTCAGAGCTATCAAGGCTGTTAAACATGTAATGGGAGAGCCAGATTTAAGCTGCTCTAAGGTGGAAAATGATATTCCTTACACTGAGAGAGTAGGCGACTTGAGTATCAGAGTCTCGAAAGATGCTTCTTTTGCGAGCTGTAAGGTTGATACTAAAATTGATGGAGTTGAAGCTACTGGATTAAATCATAGGGATCTAGTAGAGCGAAATCTACTGAAAGGAATTACTGCTGATGAGAATACTGCAGCCCATGTACAATACTTTTTATACAGAAGAAGACTGGTCAAATTGGTGATTCAGAGCTGCTTTGTTTCCTTCGTATAACTGATAAATGTTGCTTATTCTGCATGCAGGATATTGCCACTTTAGGTATTATTAATGTAAGATATTGTGGTTATGTGGTTGCTGTGAAAGTTGCGGGCAGAGGAAATGAAAATGTCGACTCTCCATCTCATCAAAATATTAGATTGTTTGACCGGCCAGATGGTGGAGCCAATGCACTCAACATTAACAGGTAGTCCTGAACCATTGAATGCTACACTCATTTGCATGCATATGGACTATTTATTATTTTATTGTACGTTTCAGTTTGAGATTACTTCTCAACACAGCACAGTCAGAGAACAGTAGACCGGTTACTCACATGCAAATGTTTGAGAGTGAAGAACTTGGAGCTTCTTGTGCTTTTGTGGAGAGGCTGATTAAAGAAAAGCCTTTCTAAGCTTGAGAAAGAGGAACTGGGTTTGGACAATCTCATAAGATGGGAACTTGGAGCCTGCTGGATACAACATTTGCAGGACCAAAACAATACAGAGAAAGATAAGAAACCATCTTTGGATAAAGCCAAGAATGAAATAAAGGTGGAAGGGCTAGGGAAACCCCTTAGAGCCCTCAAGAATAATAAAAATAAATCTGATCTAAGTAATCCTAAAGTGGCATCTGAAAACTCCAAAACTCTTCTGGCATGTGTTAATGGAGAGCCTGAAAGTGCTCTGTTGCCCTTGGTAGAATCCCAGCATAAAAGTACAGCAGCTGAGACTGAGCTTGTGCTGAAGGGGATGTTATCTGAAGCAGCTTTTACTCGATTAAAAGAATCAGGCACTGGACTTCACCGCAAGGTATTTTCTTCAAAGCCCAAGTTTTCCGGTATTTGAACCAAATATGGCATCCATCACCTGACCTAAACTACTACATGTTATGATCAGTCAATGCAAGATCTGATTGACTTGTCTCAGAAATATTACATGGACGTTGCTCTCCCAAAGCTGGTAATGATAGAAATTTAATTGCTTAGCTGTCTATAATTTATTCCAGTTAAAAAGGTTAGACTGTAATAATTCCAATTCTAGTATTAATTATATTTAATACAGGTGGCAGATTTTGGTTCATTGGAACTCTCTCCTGTTGATGGCCGCACCCTAACAGATTTTATGCATACACGGGGTCTACGTATGCGTTCTCTTGGACTTGTTGTCAGTGCTCTAAACTTGTCTTCTTCACTTTGTGCACTAGTAATAAATAATTATATCTATGGCATACCAAAAAAATGATATCATGACATGGATGTTGTAAGTATTTTATTAACATCTTGCATAATACAGTTACTAGCTCTGAAAATAGGATTAAATCGACTTATGTTTGTCAATCAGAGTTCCTCACAAGTTATATCACTTTCTCATTCTATTGGCACTAAAGTTTCTTCCCTTGCTCTTATATTGTTGTTTTAGTAGGTTTTAAGTTCAAGGACTAAAAGGAAGAATGATTTTATGTCCTTGGTTTAGAATGATAGGCTTTTCCATGCTGTATAATGTTTGCCTTTTGTTTTTAATTCATAGGTCAAGCTTTCAGAAAAACTATCACATGTGCAATCACTTTGTATTCATGAGATGATAGTTCGAGCTTTCAAGCACATCCTGCAGGCAGTGATTGCTGTTGTTGACAAGGAGAAATTGGCAACATCAATAGCTGGTGCATTGGATTTGCTGCTTGGTGTTCCTGAAAATAAAGAATCAGATAAATCATGCAAAATCCACCCCCTTGTGTGGAAATGGCTAGAGGTGTTTCTGAAGAAGCGATTTGATTGGGATCTTAGCAGTTTCAATTACAACAACTTGAGGAAGTATGCAATTTTACGTGGCTTATGTCACAAGGTACTGGAATTAGGCCATAGAATCTGCAGGTCTGGTCGGTCTTGCATTGTAGATTGCATGACAATGGGGTCACACGTTTGTATCTTTTTCATATTTCCATTTATGAAGGGTGCACTAGGCTAAAATTTATAATTCATTGTGTCAATTCCATGCTGGTTATAGGTACAATTTATGCTTGTGATTATGAAATAGATCATATAGGTCAATCAAATATTGTCAGTCACCAGTCTGAAGTTGAACTGGCCACTAATAATTGCCTGTAGAAAAAGCATGGTTGCATTATCATGTTATGGCCTTGTCGACATAATTGGATTCATGTTATGGGAAAGTTATTCATGATCTCATGAGAAAGTTTTGCTTATTGTGCACAACAGACACATAATATTTGTGTGTGTATGAGTGTGTGTGTAAGTACTGCATATCCACATATTCCAACTAAATTAGTCAACAGATTGTAGTTCTTATTGTTGTCGATTGTTGATGACATTGAGTGGTTGTTCATTGATAATTTGTTTCTTACCTCTATATTTTATGTTAGGTTGGCATTGAGCTTGTTCCAAGGGATTTTGACATGGATTCTGAAATCCCCTTCCACAAATCTGATATTGTCAGCTTGGTCCCTATTCACAAGGTAATAAGCATGACAAGACAATACAATTATGTGTTGTGTTGTATGCTGTCTTGAAATTTTCTAATAAGATCCAAATTTTGTAGTTAATGTGTGTGTTACTCTGCAGCAAGCAGCATGCTCATCTGCAGATGGAAGGCAGCTTCTAGAGTCATCAAAAACAGCTTTAGACAAGGGAAAGCTTGAAGATGCAGTTACCTATGGGACAAAGGTATGTATCTCTAGAGGCCTTTGTTGGAAAATCTATAAACTACTGACAATTTGTTTGTTTTGTTGTATGATGATTGCAATAATTTTTTGGTGACAGGCTCTTGCCAAGCTGATAGCAGTTTGTGGTCCCTATCATCAAATGACAGCGGGAGCATACAGCTTACTTGCTGTAGTTTTATACCATACTGGAGAATTCAATCAGGTCTTATTTGTAATCATTTATGTTTTGGTATTGGGAGGACATTGTTGCATTAGAAACCTTAGTGGCATTTATCACCTCCGTAGCGTATACAATCAAGAGACACAGACATGCAAATAACATTCTAGTATATCATAACTTTGTGAGAGATACACTTCATTAAATTCATCAATAAACTCTTTTGCTTATAAGTTATCGGTTATAGTTCTATGCACTTATTTCAAACTATATACTCTTCTCCTTTTGTTTTATTCAAGTTTTCAGATTCAATTTCAATTCATTTAAGTTGTCCACTCCAATCACAGGCTACAATTTATCAACAAAAGGCTCTGGATATCAATGAGAGAGAATTAGGTCTGGATCATCCAGATACCATGAAGAGTTATGGGGATCTTGCAGTTTTCTATTACAGACTTCAACACACAGAGCTGGCTCTGAAGTATGTTTTATTCTCGTGCAATGTAGTGACAATGTATAAATATACATGGAACTTTCATAGTGAATAACTGTGCATTTTTTATTTCCTAAGAATAATTTATTAGTAGAGGATAAAAAAGGATTATAAAGAGAGTAGGATCTCACAGCCTTATTTTTTGGGGTTTACCTGACAGGTTATCTAGTCTTTTTTTCTTAACAGAAGAATATAATAGATAATCATCTCAATAACTGTAAATTTAGATTTTATAGTTTTTCAATATTATTTTTTTTAAAAAAAATTTGTTCTGATTTATTTATTTATTTATTTTGCTACTTGGCTCTGCACCCGTTTTTAATCAGGTATGTAAAGCGTGCTTTATATCTTCTGCATCTAACTTGTGGCCCATCTCATCCAAACACTGCTGCAACATACATTAATGTGGCTATGATGGAGGAAGGTCTGGGAAATGTGCATGTTGCTCTCAGATATCTTCACAAAGCTTTAAAGTGCAACCAAAGGTTACTTGGTCCGGATCATATTCAGGTTATATTTTCTTCTTTTACTTCTTGACTTTGTCAAATTATGGAGTTTGTATAATATTAAGTGCATACATTGCTTCACTTAGATTATCTACTGAATTTTGCACTAATGATAAGTGCTGAAAGGTGGGCTTTATTTTTAGAACTGTGAAACCAGTGGAAATTGTTTAAATATTCCATACATGGGCGAGATGTAGAACTTATGATTTGAACTCCTTGAGATTGGATAAATAATATGCAACCCTTTTGAACACAGCTGATATAAAGATAAAACTCTACGGGCTGGTATAATTTGTCTAACACTTCTCATGTCTGCATTTTAACTGCATATTTCTTGGATTTTGAATCCGTGCAGACGGCTGCAAGTTATCATGCAATAGCAATAGCACTATCATTAATGGAAGCATATCCTTTGAGTGTGCAGCATGAGCAAACAACTTTGCACATCCTGCGGGCAAAACTTGGCCCAGATGATTTGCGTACACAGGTATATTGTCACATTCAAGTATGTCCTCTTTGCTGTAAACACCAAGTGCTTCAGAATATAAGGAAATAACAAAAATAATACAGCACAAGTTCGTAATTTATATAGTTGGAATATTAAAGTCTTAAATAACATGACAGGATGCTGCTGCTTGGCTTGAGTATTTTGAGTCCAAGGCTTTTGAGCAGCAAGAAGCCGCGCGAAATGGTACTCGGAAGCCTGATGCCTCAATTGCTAGCAAAGGTCACCTAAGGTATAGTAGAATTTTATAGGAATGGTTGCAATTGTTACATTCTTTGATGTTTCTTGTCAGTGGCTTGTCTATACAACATTTTATGTTCTTCTGGTGTTGTTATGGCTTGTGGGAACAGTTCAATCTTGTTGGTCGAATAAACTAGCTTCTTTATGATCCTTGAAATCGTGGAGATCAATCATTTAAAATGGGTTTAGTGCCGATTCTAAGAAGCATAGACACTAACATGGATATAGGACATTATACGGACTATGACATTGCAACAGAGCAAAATTTAAAGTGTTCAGGCATTTTTTTGAAGACATGACTCAAGTATTCGTGCTGCATAGAATGCCATGACATCCTGTTGACTTGTCGTGATTTATACTGATTTATACCGACTGTTCATGTTTCATATATCTGTCATACATTCTCATACATAACTTTTACACTGATTTCTTATAATCCCATGGAAATTGTCAGTGTGTCAGATCTGCTTGACTACATTAATCCTAACAATGATGCCAAAGGGAGAGATGTGGCAGTAAAGAGAAGAAGCCTGATATCAAAGGTATGTTCACTGGTCCGATATTTTACATTATTGTGATTACTGGCTACTTGTGCTGCCTCTTGTATGCATCCTCAGCTTATATAATATGATTCCATAAAAAGATTCAATGATTTAACAGGTAAGGACAAAATCCTGCCAGAACATTGGCTCGGCAAGTTCTGACGAGTCTTCCAAAGGAACTCCAAAAGAGACTTCAGATGAAGAAATACTTATACCTGGACCAGGAGGTAGTGCAGATGTTGAGCAGGAGACTGGCTCTACACCTGATTCTGAGCAGCCCATTTTAGATAAGACCTCAGAAGAAAAGCCACAAATTTTGGGTGAAATTACATCTGAATCACATGCTGATGGAGAGGATGGATGGCAGCCAGTTCAACGGCCAAGATCATCTGCTTCATATGGCCAGCGACTGAAGCAAAGGCGGGCAACAATTGGCAAAGTTTATTATCAGAAGAAGAATGTGGAGTCTGACACGGACTATCATTTTGTAAAGAATCAGAACAGTAGGTACTATGTTTTGAAGAAGCGAACAATATCCCATGGGGATGATCATACAGTAAACATAGCCCATGGAACTAAATTTGGAAGGAAATTGGTTAAAGCTGTTACATACAGGGTCAAGTCTGTGTCTGCAGCTACTAAGACTACTGCAAATGATACACCAGAATTCAGTTCTCATTTAGAAATTGGTTCAGGTTCTTTACCAAATGATGCTAATCTAGGAAAGACTTCTATAGTTAGTCTTGGAAAATCTCCTTCATACAAGGAAGTAGCATTGGCTCCTCCTGGGACAATCTCGAAGTTGCAGGCCTATAATCCTCAGAGTGAGATTCCTGCTCACCATGACCTTGAAGAGCCAGATATTGAAGCACATGCTAATACTTACCCAACCCTGGAAGAAGTGAAAAAATTATTTAAAGAAAAGGATGAAGATTCTTTGTCAGATTCTTTAGATGATTCTCAAGATACTGAAGTTTCTGAGAAGAACGAAGTAACACTCTTTACTGGTGCTGTGCAAAATAATTTTGAGAGTGCTAAGGGACTGGAATCTGGGGATGTTCAGGCTTATGAAGCAGTTGATAATACCATAATGATTGATGCTGTGGAGGATCATGCTGATTCTCAGAAGCTAGAAATTGACACAAATCCAGCTGGCAGTTTTGAATTCCCTAATACGACCAATGCCATCTCACAAGAAAGTGAAGATTTACGGGCCAATATGTCTCCCTCGAGTCAGGTTGATGGCCTTGGCATCCCGGCTAAGAAGTTGTCTGCATCTGCAGCTCCGTTCAACCCATTGTCAGGCATTGCACGTGCTCCACCAGTTGCCATGAATATAACTCTTCCTACTGGTCCTGGTGCTGTTCCACCCAATGGCCCCTGGCCAGTAAATATGAATGTTCACCAGGGGCCTGCCACTGTGTTACCTGCAGTTACCTCAATGTGTTCCTCTCCTCACCATGCATACCCATCAACTCCACCAACACCAAACATGATACAACCATTGCCATTTATGTATCCTCCTTATACTCAATCTCAATCAATACCAACCAGCCGCTTTCCAGTTACTAGCAGTGCAATTCATGCCAATCATTTTTCATGGCAATGTAATATGAACCCAACTGTGTCTAACTATGGTCCCAACGCTGCCTGGCCTGGTCATCTCATGGAATTTCCTCTTCCAGTCCCTGTCATTGAACCAATCCCTGATTCCATTTTGGAACCTCAAGAACAGTGTCATGTTTCTAAAAGCTCAAGTTCAGCTTTAGTTCTGCCGGAGTGCATTAATAATGTCAGGGAAACTAAGAATGAGGTGAAAGTTCTAGAATCAGAGACTAGTGTAGATGAAGTGGGTAGTATTCATTCAGAAAGTGTAAAGGAAAACGGAAATCCTAACTTTCATGGGTTCGGAAATGCTGGGAGCAAACTAAATCATGACATTACTTCGAATGACAACACTAGCAGAAGGGAAAAGAACATGGATGGTGAGAAAACCTTCAGCATTTTGATTAGAGGAAGAAGAAACCGGAAGCAAACTCTGAGAATGCCAATAAGTTTGCTTACTAGACCTAACAGCTCACAGTCATTCAAAGTTGTTTATAACCGGGTAGTTAGAGGAAGTGATGTTCCCAAGTCCATCAACTTGTCTTCTAGTAAAGATTGTACAGCTACTGCTTAAGCTAAAGTTCTTTTTAGTTACTAAGGAAATGTAGTAGTGCTAATAAAGAAGAGAGATGATTTTGCATACAAAAGGAGATGTGGTATTTTGATTATTTCTGGAGCTCAATTACAATTTCCCTGAAGCTTTGTTGCTGCACTGCCTTTTGGGAAGCTTCTGGTAGGTCCTCTGCTTACAAACCTGTCCTTTAAGTGAAAATTTTGGAAAGTTAAGATAACGCTGAATATGTATTTATTGTGTCCGTTCCCCTACCCCCATATATATTATTCATGGTTTTAAGAAGGTATTATTGCATGAATGAAGCATTTTCATAATTGAAATCAAATTTGACTGACTGAATCATAGTGATTCTAAAAAACTTGTAGGTTCCTCTTCTTTTGGTTGGAGGACTGGAGGCTTCTCTTCAGTTTGAGGTACTCCCGCCTACAAAAGCTAGGTCTATTTTATTAGTTCCATTGTCCCAGCAAATCAAAGTTTTATGTTGTCTAGAATGCATGTAGTCACGCTATTTCTTGATTAGTTGGCACATGGAAATGTTCATGTGCATTAAGATATATTGGAGTTGTAGAACAGTATTCATGCAAATCATCTTGTTCACTGTGCAGGTTCATTGCTGTCAGTTTTGGGGTTTCGGATGCATGTCAAGGTGAAAATTTTTCGTTCATTATGTAGTTTGGCAATTTTGATATAACGAATTACAGGATTGAAGGCAGTTTCTAAAATTCTAATTTTTCCTTTGTTACATCATTATTATTGTCTTTGTTAATTAATTTGGTTCATTTGTATATACTTCCTATCCTAATGTTTTGCTGGGTATTGGTTCTTCTTTGTTGGTTGACTTACAACAGACACCGTGTGATGTTACATAATAATAAAGATCATTATTTTTTAATACAATAAACCAAAAGTTTGAGTTCTATTATTGAATTTCGTATGCCTTTGGGCTCCATCAGTATCTGAAGTTAACTTCCTAATCCTAAGGCAGTGAGTTTTCACTTTTCACTTTTAATCGGATGGTAGAAGAGTATGGGGATCATATCTTAGAATTAGGTTTTGGGGTATACAGCTAGTGATGCTGCATTGTACATTCCTGTCAAATTTCAGAGGGCTATCTTAAACTCTTGTTCTTGGAAGATAAATGTCTGGAAGAAGGGTTTCCAGCAAAAGCAATAGCGGTGCTACTGCTAAGGAACAATGACTATGCTCATTTGATCATAATATAGTCACTCACCAATCTGCTTCTTAAATTTCAACACTTTTATACAGAACAACAACAAAAATGTAGGTGTAAACGGAGCATTTCATTCCTGACCAAGCAACAGCAGAAACCCAATGCAGAAAAATAAAACCAAAAAAGTTCAATCTCAAATTCAAGTGAGGAAGCCAAACGTTAGAATTGTCCGGGTTGGCAAACTTCTAGCTGGCTGTATATATATACATCAACAAAGCTAGACAATTCAGATCATATGCCATAGGAACGGGATGTGATGGAGTCTGAACTGGCTGAATGGAGACAATTGGTACTGTTCGTACAAGTGCAAAACTAGAAGCAAACACATTCACCCTGTTTCATCAAAGTGGTATAAGATAGACAGAACTAGTATGTTTGTTCTTTAGCAGAAATTTCAGTTAACAGATAACGGATGGAGTAATGTAAAGCAGGGGAAGAACGTACCTTTAGCTAGATTATTACTTAGAAAGGAAGGATCTCCCACTGGGTCCAGTTGGAAACTCTGAGGAAGAGAACGCTTCTCTGACCTTTTCAAATATGCCAATACTTCCAGAACGATAATTGCAATTATTATAACACTAACAAGGAATCCGTAACCTATCTTCCAATCACTCCCTGCCCCCGCAGCTTGCATCCCCAACACTATGTTCAAGGTTGCAAAGAAAAGTGCCATTCTTCCAAACCAACTGTGGTACAAATTCCAAATATTCCGAAACTTGGAATCTACGTTTGGCCTTAAGAAGAATGCCAATATCTGAACTCACATAGATTTAAAGTCAGTTGAACATGTACTTAACTAGATAGCACGTGGTTATCAACTTTATAGATATAGTGATAGACAGAGGATTGAACATTGAGTATTGTATATGAGTAACAGACCTGAAGAATAGCTAGCACAAGGACAAAGATGCCTATGCCTCTGTGAGCTGGTATGTGGACTTGCATGTTGTTGTAGAGTTGTATTCCAAGAAGGACTGAACCAAGCGCAAATGCGAATCCCACAAATTGAATGACTGAATGGAGATAGAACCATAGGGGATCTTTATGCCTGAAGTATCTGGCAACAATTGCCCCTACTGGCAGGATTAGACCCCACCCTATTATACCCACTATTCCATGGCTCTTCCTCATCTGAATCAACTTACTGGATGCCGGATCCGCATTAGAAACTGTGAGAATTATAATTGATCAAGTTCTTCTCTGAAAAATTATATCACAGGATATGCTACACAGGCTTCATCAAGTCATATATGAAAAGGGCATTTGTATCAGTTTTGGATTAAAATAGTGTCCAATTCAATTCCAGGAGATAGAGTTTTAACACTTTGATTCCCGACATTAATAATTTTGAGATGAAAAAGTGGTTGTTCAAATTAACTTTAATTATTTTATAGTAAAACGAGATTTTTTTTTTCTCTGTTCAAAGAAACAGAAGTGAAATACTTGCTTTGTGCGTAAAGTAGAATAATTATGAAACTGGACATGCTGTGCTGCTGTTAGAGTCAAAGTCAAAGAGAAATGACATTGCACCTGAAGAAAAATCAAATATGATCGCTGTTTTGTCATCATGCTTTGAGAGGTGGTGATTTTGTGGAGTTTTAGTACCAAAAGCCAATAAAATTGGCTGCTTCCCGTAAGGAACTTCTGTTTTCAGCTGAAATGCCAAATAAATTTCAGCTCCATTTGATGCCGCAGCGGCAGGCACAGTATTTAGAGGCAGTTCACCTTTGCCTGCTATGACTTCTGATGGCTTCCTACCCCTCAGATAAAACTGCTTGATTTTCGCATGACCGTGTTTATTAATCCATCCCACCATTGCACTTGAACCAACCATCGAACTATTTGTGGAAAATCCAATTCCCACCCACCCAATAGTGTAGGGAGCAGATAATATGATGGTTGTGATATCACCATTCTTGGTGTACTGCAACAAAATCTCACTAAGAATTAGATGCAAAGGAACGACCAAGCAATTCAGATACTAACATATCAATAACTTTCTCGCTAGATTTTATAACTGGGCCAATTGTCTGAGACAGAGATAATAAATTATGAAAATTCTAAAATCATGTAAAAAAATTAGGCTAACCTGAATCAAAGAACAGATCTTAATAAATAAGTTTCAACAATATCGTTTCTTAGATGAAAAGAATAAGTAAATTAGTAGAACCCACAACCAGCCATTAGAATTCTAAGGCAACATGAACTCACCCTCATTTCATATGTATTCCAAACAGGTCTGCAGATCGTAGAGGATATATTTTGATATGGTGGAGGGAGGAAAATTTGATAATTTGTATTCTTGCAAGTACTCTCCGTTGCAACACCACCACTTCCATTGTCATTTGCAAGTGCTATGATCTTGAAGTCCAGGACAAGATTCAGAATACACACCATAAGAAAAGATGGCCATATCTGAGTTGAAGATCTTAACCTTGCCATTCATAGACTCAACCAAGTGAGATCTAAGGCTATGAAAATGGTGGTTGCAAAACTCAAGATTAAGAGAGGAAATGCGAATGGGAAGGCCTAACAAAGCAGTTGAGAGGTGTTAGTCTCTTGCGTTTGAAGGTTTGGAATTTGGTGGTTGGTGGTGGGGAATAGTGGTTGGTATAGGGAGGTAATCATCATCACCTTCTACTCTTGAGAACTCCACACCAACAGTTTTTCTCTACTTTGGAACTTTTTCCTGATATTTCTATGAGCAGTATTCATTCATACTCCAATAAATATATTCAAATGCTGAAACTTTCATTCACAAGAAGCTCATGGACATCTGGGTGTCAGAGAAGTTAGCTTTTTTATGGTTATCTTTTCTGAGGAAGAAGGGAGCAAGGGGTTGCTTCAGTAACAAGATAAAAGGGAGAAAAATATCAATTAACATTGTTTAGCAATATAATTTGTAAATGGAACTAAAAGGCTGAAGGAACTTGCATAATAACAGAACAAGATCTGCTTGTGCTGCCCACTGGCCGAGCAACTTGGAATGGGCCAAATTTGATGTAGATAGATAATAAAATTGTTCTTGAGTTTAGGCCCGGTTATTAAATAGGGATTGACCTTAACTAAGATATGGGCCATGTAATGAATAATGATTTATTGATTTATTTACATTTGGACGAGGTTTGTGGTCGATAGTCCATGCAGTGATACTGCATAATGTTATTCGTCAGCAGTCTGCAATTCTTCCTTCTCGTTTTGGCTTGGAAAAATCCTTGCCGAAGACAAAAATGGGACAGAATACTAACTACATTCCTTTTTGTGAAGTTAAACGATGAACCGGATGTCCAATTGCTGTGCATTATTTTTATGAAGACATAGAAAAATCTTGCAAGAAAACAATGGCAAAACAGAAGTCAAGAGGAGTAAAGTGGAAGTACAAACCCCAAACTTTGCAGAATTGAAGAACGAAATTTGCTGGTGGATTTGAGTGCACGTGAATATGTGTCCGGCGGAAACAGTTGGAAGGTAAAAGGGTCATCTTAGAATGCAATAATCTCAAAGTCATGGATCATCTTAACCTCATCTACCGTACATGGCGTGCATAAGACGTAACATGTGTATGTTTACTCATGTTACGTTATACAACCCATATCTTGACACTACAACGGAATACAAAGTAGGTTAAAATGTATGACAGTATCGCTTTAGAAAAACAAAAATCTATATATACAGTAAAATTAACTTGAACATAGCATTTTTTACAATGTGTAATTAAAATTAACATGTATTTACATTAATAAAAAATGTGTGACTACTCAAATTCTTAAACAATAATGGTATTTAATTTAAAAAATTAAAATAAATTATTTGATAACCTATACTAAAATAAGTTTCTTAGACAAAATAAACAGTACATTTATAAAATTTTTATTTAATTAAAGTGTAAACTTTATTAATATAGTACTTTTATTATTCTATTTTCTATTTTTAATCAATGATAAAAAAAAATATACATTCTTTCATATCACAAAAAAATTAATACAACATAATATCAAAATTAAATTACTTTTAAAATAGAAAAAAATTGTATTATTATATATTAATTATTAGATGTATAACTTTTTTTATCTATACTATTACGTTAGAAATTTTGTCACTTTTTATTTTGTCAGAAATTTATCAACCAAAAACTTAAAGCGGTGCATTTTGTTTTAAGAAGAAAACAGTTATTAATAAAAATATATTATGCAATGATAATAAAAAGAAGCTAAGGTTAGTCATTGAACTATAGTGAAAAAGTTTAAAATATATTATTTTGAAGACTTAGTAATGGAAGATGAAAAAATTATATAGGTTCTTTTATGTAACAAATTATGCAATAAACAAAAAAAATCTAAATTACTTTTGAGAACTTAAAATATTGTATTTTTTATATTAACTATTGAATGTCTAATTTCTTATAGAAAAAGATGTATAAAACTGTTCACTATGATATATCATATAGTTAATTATCAAACTTTTTCAATGTATTTGAGATAAAATGATTTATATATAACCTATTTGTATATAAAATTTTAAATAGATTTCGTGAAAATATTAAGAGAATAGTTGTCAAAATTTAAAATTGAATCAAAAAATCTATCTATCTATTTATATATATAGTAAAATTCACTTACATCATAGCATTCATTACAAGTAGATTATAATTATTACACATATAGGAAAAAGCTGGCAAATAAAATTTTTATGAAGTTAAATGTGGGAAAAAAATTAATATATTAATTGACTAAAAAATATATTAATCAAATGGTGAAAAAATTAAGATATATTATTTCAAAAACTTAGTAATGACAGATGAAAAAAATTATATAAGTTCTTTTATGTAAAAAAAAAAACTAATGCAACAAAAAATAAAAATTACTTTTGAGAATGTAAAACATTATATTATATTATTTTATATTAACTATAAAATGTGCAATTTCTCATTTAAGTAAAATGCATAAAATTTTCACTAAGATACATTATTTAATTAATCATCAAAGTTTGAATATATGGAGATAAAATGATTTATATATGACATATGTGTATATATTATTTTAAGTGAATTTTATGTAAATATTAAGAGAATAGTTATCAAAATTTAAAATTGAGTCAAAAAATTATTAATCAAAGAAAAAATATATTTTTTATGCCACAAAAAACTAATACAACATAATAACAAAATTAAATTACTTTTTAGAATAGAAAATATTGTGTTTTTATAAATTAACTATTAGATGTATAAATTTTTTTATCTATACTCTTACATTTGAAATTTTATCATTTAATTTTGTCAAAAATTTATCAACAAAAAGTTTAAAGTAGTGTCTTTTGTTTTGAGAAAAAAATAGTTCTTAATAAAAGTATATTATACAATGATAATAAATAGAAGTCAACATCAATCATTGACCTATAGTGAAAATAAGTTAAAATATATTGTTAGAGATTTTGTCATTTTATTTTGACAGAGATTTGTCAATAAAAGACTCAAAGTGACATTTTATTTTGAGAAGAAAACAATTTCTAATAAAGGTATATTATGTAATAATAATAAATTAAAATTAAGAGTAATCATTGAGCTATATCAGGTTATATTTGATAGAACCCATATTTTGTTATGTATGTATAATTATATATTGCATTGGCAAAAGTGATCTCGCCAAAGGAGTTATGCGTTATTATTGTTGATTGTGACAAGAAATACACAAATATACTAAAAATATTGCTTGCAATGAAGTATTTGATAAATTCAATGTACCTTTGATTTATTTTATTGTGCAAAATAATTAAAATATATCTTGATATATTATATCATATATAATTTTTAATTGTTATCAGAATTATTTTTAAAATATTCTAAATAAAAATAATTATAAAACATATAATCAAATCCGTGAAAATAAGTAACTTTTAATTATTATCATCACTTTTAATTTTAAAAAATATTTTTATTAAAAGAATTTATAAAAAGATATTAATAAACCTATGCATCGCATGGCAATTAACTCTGGTTATATTGAAATCAAGCTAAAAAACGCACACACTTCCAAAATTATCGTTTAGCATTGACGTTTACATTGAACACTAGTGATGTTGGTACGCAATAGTAAGAGCTAGACATCCTAAATTCTTCGAGTGTATGTGATACGGGCTAAACGGCTTAGTTCCTGTGTCATACTAAAGTTCCATTTCAATAATTAGTTATGGCACAGAGTTATGGTAATTATAACTCCGCTTCCTTTTAATCATCAACTTTACATAGCATCTGATTAACACTCTGAAAATCCTGCAATTCTTAGACCCAGTTTATTATAAACGGCTTTATACACGCTTATTAATTTAATTCCTATGTTCGATAAAACATAAGAAGCACAAGATTGGTTTAAGGAGAAAGCAGGAGCTCTGATCAATAAACACATATTATTCGTGCTGAGCAGGCCTTACATAATTACATTTCCCAACAGCACGTTAAGCACCTTGACACCAAAGGCATAACTATTTTCTGGATGTATTTAGAAGCAACATTGTTAACCCCAGAAAAAGTCAACCTGCGGTACCCTGAATATGTGTTCCTCACCACTCTCCTCATCAAACTTGGCAACCCACTTGCTCTTGCACCTTTTTTTGCTGTGATGTCCTCTAACCCCAAGTCTCTTATCAGTTTCATCATTCATGCTGATCATAGTAACTTCCACACCCTTCCCTATGGGATGCTTTAGAGATCTTACAGCTACTTTCTCATCCTTTCTTCTTACATAGCCTCCCAGCCCTTTTTTATCACCACCCAAATTGTTTGCCACCACCACGGATCTTGTAGGATTAACATCTAGCAAGTTGAGCAACTGTGTATACTTCTCATCTTTGCAATCAACAAGGGAGAAATCAATATTTTCATAGTTGGGCAGGAGCTCGGATGGATCTTCAGTTCTAAATTCTACTTGGTCTTCAAGGCCTGAGTTCCTTATAACTTCTTCTGATTCATCAAGGACTGGCTCTGGGAGAATACACACAAGCCTTCCTCCAGTTTGTCGAGCCGCAGCTGCGAGGGCTATTGTTGAAGAGGATGCACGAGATGTCACCTCCACTATAAGTTTTGCTTTCATCCCTGCTGCTAATGCTGATACAAATTCATTGCTTCCTGGCTCTTGCACTCTCCAAGAGCCATATTTTCTTCTATGATTGTTACACTGTCAAGAGCAAGGAATTAATTAGATAATGAATTAGTTTTTCTCTCCTTTTTTTTTTTTGAGTTTTGGGGGGTGGGGGTGTTCAGCATCCAATCCTTAATATAAGATTTCTGGATGAAGTGCTTGTCAAATGCGTGTGAATTTGAATGCATTCAAACGCATAATCTTTTGAAATCGAACATACAGAGGGCCTTATTTATGAGGCCAATCAAGCCATAGACCTCAAGGTGGGAAAAGACTGCAGATCCTGTTTCCCAAGAGTCTTAACTTAAGATACAACTTTCATGCGCATCTTCAACTACAAAATGACACATCATACCCTTTACATTTAATTTCTTTATTTTGAAAATCACAAAGATGAATCAAACAGAAGATTGATTGAGAAAAAAAAAAAAAAAACAACACACATATTAAACAGTGGAATCTTCACCACAAATTCCAGAGTTCTATATCCATTAGAATCAATTATTAAAAAATAAAATAAAATAAAAACCCGATTAATTATGGATTCATGTCTTCTCTTGTACGAGAAAAATGAAGAAAAAGAAAACAATGGAATAATGTGCATGCAAAAAACTAAAAGCTGTGGAATACCCCAAAATTTAGCAACCAGGATATTCAAAACAAGAGAGAAGAAAAATAAAATAAAATAAAAAAAAGGAAAATGCTGGGAAGGTGAATACCAGTTGAAGCGTATCAAGGTAAGCCCTTGTAGCACATGTTGCAGACCATTCCATCACGAAAACTAACCGAGATGATGAATACCTCAGAAGAATATATTAAATATAGAGAAACTTCTTATCTATTGGAATATATATATAGAGAGAGAGAGAACTTTGTTCCAGAACTCCAAGCGAGGAAGCTGTTGATTCAGGAACCTCAAGAAACCGAAGAAGGCAAAGGAGGGCAACGAGAAACACGTTAGCGTTTGGTCCTGATATGATACGATACGTCTTGTTGTTAGCAGTTGTGAAGCTACTGCAAACTTATCTATGTATGTAATAATAATGATGATCTGTTTTGTCCAAGGTTGATGTGTGTCTCATAAGGAGGCAGGAGAATGTGAATATTAATGTAGTTGTGTGTTTGCTAAAAATGGTGTTACGCACAAACCGTGGTAAAACCGCGGAAGCTGAACTCGTGTCCGCAGAGAGGGGGCTTCTGTTCCATTCTAGTGCTAAATTTGTGGCTATTCCAATTATGCATCACACACATTTACAACTGCTTATATAAGTAGGATTGACGTTTGACCTGTTATTGTTATGGTGATTCAACGTCAGCAGCACTTGAGGTTCTAGAATTAAATCCTCAAATATGTAAATAATCTTGCTAAATACTGTTTAAACTAAAGTTGCTTTAAACAGAAAATCTACTTTGAAACCAACCACACCCCCCCCCCACCAAAAACAAAAAAAAAGAGAAATTATCCTGCCACGTACTCTGTCAATGACAATCTGTCAAACAAAAGATATTTCAACATTAAATTGTGTATCCCCTCATTCATTATTTCCCTTTTAAGACACCGTCTGTTCTTAGTTTTGCATAAATAAAAGTTCTTAGTGTCGACTTATAAGAATTTTTAAAGCTATTTGAACAAGATACTCATACTGGTAGTGCAGTGCAGCTAGTTACTACTACAGGAAGGAGACATCATACTGTTTGATTATCTTCGCCAATTATTCACCGTTAAAACTTAATAATATACATTTTTAGACTAACAAATGTAATAATTTTAATTATTTAACAAATAATTTTTTCATGGTCACTAAAATGTGAGAAAAATATGTTAGATTATTTTTGGGGACTTGCATAAATTAAAATTGTGTTTAATTTTGGACCTAAATTAATTAGATATCAAAATTGATTAAATTCATCATATTATTAGTGGGTATTGTTCTATTTCCCTGTATATGAGCTTTGTTATAATGGATATGCTTAGCCCATCACATTATTGATACAAGGAAGAGATTCTTTCTTCTAGCTAACTATAAATAGGTATCTATTATTCTATTGAGATAGAGTTTTTGAATTTAATTCCAACATTAGAATAGGAGAAGTTCTCTCTCCTTCTGAATAGTTTTGGCCTGTTTCTCCTTTCTCTCTTTTTCAATTAGATCCAAAGAATGAAAAATAACTATAGATTTATTGTTCTGCTTCAGTCAGCTCGGGTAATCACCACACCCAATCTTGTCTATAGTTTTTTTATTGATTTAAATGTTATAATCAGAATCAAACTCAAGATATGAGGGTATAAAATATCAACAAAATAGACTAGTTGAATAGACTATAAAGAAATTATTAAAACAATAATGGATCACATTAAAAATATACTATAATTCAAGACAAATTTTGTTGGCAATGTTTATTAAAAATATAAAGAGATCGTTATGGAACTTTAATAATGATCCATTTATGTTCAATATCGGGCATATAATAGTTTATACCAACAATCCGACATGAATGAGGTTGTTCAATATTCTATAGTGTCAACAACCGTGGATGGGGTTGTAGCCCATATGGGAGAGCGCTCGCTCTGCATGCTAGAGGCACGGGTTCGATTCCCCGCAGCTCAAGCCTAGTGATTTATGCCTGATTTTCTGCACAAGCCTAGTGTTTTATGTCTGATTTTCTGCACATTGATTGACACAGGGGCTTTCCTCCATTATGTAAAGTAGAAGTAGTTATGACTGATGACTATATGGCTTAATTATAAAAGAGAACCAACACGAAGAGTAGGAAAACGATGCGCACTATCACTCTGTGAGTATGCTCTGCCTTTTCTTCTTTTCTTTTCTTTTTTTCTTTTCTTTTTCTTTTTCTCAGTCACGGAAAGGGGTAATTAGGAGAGGAGGGAGAGGATGGAACTCGAACCCCCCTATATTAGGCTCGTTTGTTTAAAATTTTGAAAGAAATATTTATTTAGAAGCAAAAATAAAAGTAGAGGTAAAAATAGAATAGAAAAATATTTTGTGTTTGGATATAATTATAGAAATACTTTTTATCAGAACAGTTAAAGTGTTTGGATGTAACAAATATAAAAGTATCTTTTTTTTTTATAAAATTACAATTAAAGACATAGAAAATCATTTTTCAAGAAATATGTTTAGATAAATAATAAAAGTACTTTTTATTTTTAAAGTATTGATATAAAATTATGCCTATAGGTATACCATATTGAACTTTATTTAATAAAAAAGAATATATCAAGGCATGCGAATGACGAAGTGGATTCAACGTTTGAAGAATGTCACGACCCAATTCAGGTTGTGACCGGTGCATAGGAACAAGTCCCATGCAAGCTTTCCACCACAAAAAAAAATTTTTATAAAAAATTTGACAGAATCCCTTTTATATTTAGGATATTTCCCAATTATAAAAAGTCACCATATAAAATTAACAAATACACTCTTTCATCAGGGATCTAGATATTCTTATAATACAACCCTCAGCATACAGTATAACAGTGAAATATATAATTATAATTATTCATCCAAAATACATAACTTTAATTCAAACACCTAATTCAAATCCTTTAGAAAATCCAACAATTTTGATATACATAAATAAAATACAACAACAACAACAATAACAATACAATTTGGATAAGGCTGGACCCTGCCTGTAGTACCATGGAACTACACTACTCTAAGGATACAACAACAAAAAAAAACACTTAAAATTTCAAATGCCCTTGATCATGAGGGCTCATCGAAGAAGCAGACCCGGCTACAAAGAACTGGGAAATTGAATCCCAAAATGGTATCTATACTTGAAAAGAAAGGAAGAATAATGGATGAGTTTTACAACTCAGTGAGAGATAAGCTATTCCTAACCCACTTGAGACAATGTGCATAAATAAATATTAATCAAATATAGATTTAAGCAAAATTTAAATAGAAATATCAATTTTAGAATATTAATCAATTTTCTAAAACCCTTAGAAACTATCTATTCTAGGATAGTCAGTCAGGAATCATACTTAGGTGGCCTTCCTTTTTGTGATTCCAATATTCCGTCATGCACCACACTGTGTATGGCTGTGTAATAAATCATGCGAGGTACATCAAGGCTAACGTATACTACCGTTAGCATATAGCTCCTGGCATAGACTTTCCCAAGTCTTTTCCTTTACCGTCCTACATAACATTTATCATAAATATTCTCATGTCAAATACTCAATCATTTAGTTATACTATTTTAATATATAATCAATCCTCAAAGTTTCACAAAAGTCCATTCGTTTCTTTTCTTATAAAAGCCATATTCATAGTCTCATTATACTTGTCACTTACTATAGATCCTCATAAAACCAATCATCATTTTATATATAAAACTTAAATCATATCATTAAAGAAAGACAAAAGCTTTAACAATATCATGCTTCAAAAATTTATAAAATTTCATAGCTGTCTAATATATATATATTCAAACGATTAGCAAGATTCACCAAATATCCCTTCATTATCTCATGTGAGAATTTTGAACAAAAAATGCATAAGAGAAACAATTGTCCACATAAAACACGACACCAAGATCTAAATCATAATTCCAAGATATACGAAATTATTTGCATATATATTAAATAAATATACTAGAAAACAAGTTAGGGATAACTATCTACTCACAAACTTAACCCCAATTGCGGAATCTTTAAAGCCACGGGACACGGAGCTAAAAATTGGACCTCCAGCGGGATATCTCACCACAATTATAACAATCTAATTCAATATCAATCGTTAAGACCAAAAATTAACCTAATCTATTCTCAGATAACAAAATTCCCAATTCTTCTAACCTAGGGTTATCCATAAACTCACTATTGGAGAAATAATCCAAAATTCATAGGAAAAGAAAAGGAAAATGGTTTAAAGATTACCTTTAGAAAGGAAAAAGGGAGAGAAGAAGTGATTGGAAGCCTCGGTGTTACCTCCTCAATCTTCAAGGTCCACAAGGTTGATGTTGGAGAGAACCAAGAATGGAGATTAAAGAAGGGATTTGATGTTATGTTAGGAAGTATGAGTGTGATTTGATGGAAAGAGTTGTGTTGGGGATGAAAGGTTGGTGAAGAAATGGGTTTTAGAGAAAAGGGAGAGAGTATACGAGTAGAAAGAGAGTGAAATTCATAGAAAATGAAGGGGGAGATGCATCCACGGCCTTATAGAAATCTGTGGTAATCGATTACACAGTCTGATGATCGATTACCACAAGTCCAGATTGTTGTAATCGATTATCACTTCATGTAATCGATTACAACAGGGAAAAACTTAGCATGAAGGCGTATAGAGAGACTTATAATTGATTACCAACTCAAAAACTTGGTTTTCTCTTTTTGCAGACCCTTCCCAAGTCTAGGATATTGCACATATTTATTTACATTTCTTAATTTTAAGTTAATATCCTCTTAACTTTACTTTTCATTAACTTTAAAATATAAACATAAATAAGGAAATACTCCCTATTTGAATTTAATAAAAATATCCAAAAAATTAAAATCTTTAGGAATCAGAATCCAAATTTTGGGTTTTTGTACAATTATCCGAAAACTTGAGTTTTTAAAAACTTGCGGGTTGAAAACGAAAGGGTTATCCATTCTCTAAAATTCGTTAAAAATCGCCCTTGAACTCATTAATATCCAGGGAACCATTATCGGGATTTTTGATTTTATGAAAATATCTCATTTCTATAGCCCTCAAAAAAGATATAGGATTCAGGTTTAGAATTTTCAATATTCAATATCAACAGATCATTGCAACTCACGCGGGGTATTACAAAGATTGTGAAGGTACCAATTGTCGATGTTGATGGTTGAGAAATTCATGTAGAAGTGACAACCTAGGTGCGAAAGTGTTGTCCGATAGGAATGAAGGCGGAGAAACAAAATATTGCCATTTATAGCAGCATGCCATTGCAATAGGATTGAAGTTGAAGCAAATAACAGCACGGAATGGTAAGCAAATATCAGCTCACTATGCACGCAAGATGGAAGGGGAGATAGAGAAGGTGAGAGCAATGCAAGAGGAAAGGGGAGAACATAGACGTGAAGGCAATAAGGATAGAATGGTAAATGAAAAGGGAAAGGAGTAGGTCCGAATTTTTATGAGCAATTATCTATCTCTTTTATTACTTTTACTTTTGAGAAAAGTATCTGCTTCTCAAAAAAGTAGAAAAATTGATTATTTTTTATTACTTCTATAATTTTTTAGAATCACAAACAAACAACTTATTTTTATTTTAAAAATACTTTTTTTTCAAAAAAAATAGAAAAAAATACTTTTTCTACTCATGAAAGCACAAACAAATGGGCTCTGATATTACGATGTAGCTCTTTTACATTAAGTTATCACCTCATCCACATTATGTTATGTTTTAAATGCTGGAAACTTCTGCAGGAAAAACTAGGAATAAAAATCTACAATTTGAAGTAATGATTGATCAAAGAAGGACTCTGTTGAGTCCTTTCCACTTACACCATTTCTTTTTGTTTGGTCAGCCCCGACTGGGGCCTGGGGGCGGGATAGGGACCTCAGGTCCTGAGCACTCGAACATGGTCCCTACACTTTCCACGGTGCACTATGCAAGGCCAACATCTTAGCTATCCGAACTACAGGTTTGCGTGTTTCCACTTACACCATGCAGCTCCCTCAATTTTCAGAGGTTTTTTTTTTTTTGGGTCTTGTCCTTAATTGGAGTTTGTTCACTAATGTAGTTTTTTTTGTCAGACTTTTGTAGCTCAGGCCTCTTTGCAAAGGGAGCTTTGGGCGGGAATTGGTCACTTTGTCCATTATGGGCCTTTGGGCTAGCATCTTGACGTCCCCCAGCATATCGCAAACAAACTTGGTACAATGGAAAGAATACTCAAATACAAGGCATGATCAAATGCATCTTTTTGCACTGCAAGGCTGGGTTCAGCGGCCTAAGCATTGGTCCTTGCGATAGCTGCATATTGGGGTCAGCGTCGTGTGTTTGACCTCGATCAGAGACCGTAGAACCCCTCCCCTCCCCCTTAGACGGGGGTGTGTAGTGTAGTGTGTAGACCGAAAAAAAAAACACATCTTCTCCAAATTAATTATAAAATAACAAAAACAAATTTTAACATGCTCTTAATGTAAATTTTTTTAGATAATCGTCTTATTATATATAGCTATGTAAGTAAAAGATTGTTGCTCTTTTCATAACTATCTAAAACGTCAAATAAAAAATAAAATATAATAATTGACAATAAAAAATACTTTTATATTTTACATTTTACATTTATAACGTATCAAAATTAATAAAAAAATTGTAATATCATCCTAAATCTTTTTATTTTGGTCAACATATCACACCCGAATCAAAATTCACTTCTTCCTTTTATGGCATGGATACTCCGCAATTACCTAATGTATATGGCCACAACATGGGACATGCTCCCCTTTGAAACGAATATGCTTAATGTCCAATAAATTATGCTGCTTTTGTCAAATATGAGATGAGATGAGATGAGACAAATTAGTCGAGTGAGTGAATTGAACATCTCTAGTTCTGTCTGTCCCTGCCCTACCTACGTTGCATTCTTATCTGCTTTTTCCTTTCCCTCGATGCTTCTTTCCCTCTGCTTCACCCTCTTTTGAAATGCTGACTGAACCAAAGCACACAAAACCCCTCTCATGGAATCTCTTCTTTCTCTAACACCCAAACTCACATCATTCAATTGCGCCCTAATCAACTCTCTTATCCCTTCCACTAACAACTTTTCATTCTTTCAACTCAGACCCTCATCTACAACTTGTTCTTATACTATTCCAAAAAATTCCCCACACTCCAATCCCAACAATTCACGGAGAAAACCCGTCTGGGTTTCCTTCCCTTTGGTGCAAACCATCAAAAAGGTAGCTTCTTTACACACCCAGAAGTGGCTTTCGAGCTTCGGAGCTTGTAGCAGCGATGCAGAGAGGTGTATGGAAGAGTGGAACGGGTGCTACGTTCAGAACGGTGGGTTGGGGGTGGCTCTGTTGAGCATCACCGCAAACGCGAAGCTTCGGATAAGCCCGTTTGTGGGGACATTGGCGGCGAACCCAACCTTCGTTGCGGGGTTGTTAGCTTGGATCATAGCGCAGTCGATGAAGGTGTTCTTGAACTTCTTCGTCGAGAGGACGTGGGATTTGAGGCTCTTGTTTGCTTCTGGAGGGATGCCGTCGTCGCACTCGGCTCTCTGCACCGCACTCACGACTTCCGTGGCGCTCTGCCATGGCGTCGCCGATTCGCTGTTTCCGGTCTGTCTGGGGTTCAGCCTTATTGTCATGTATGATGCAATCGGTGTGAGGCGCCATGCTGGCATGCAAGCTGAGGTAATGCATGCTTGTTTATGTGTGATTGTTAATTTGTTGCCTTTCTTGCCACTTATTCTTTACGTGATGTTTTTGGTTTGTTTTAAGAAAAGAAAAAACTTTAATGATGCGTATTTGATAAAAACTTTTATCAAATATTTGATAAAAACACCATGATTGCATGAGAAACTTGTTCGAAAAGATTTCTTCCTTGTGCATTGCGTGTTTATTTGCTGCTGTAGTTCCATTGAACATAGGATGCTGCATGTTGCTTTGGAGGACTGTTTGTAGAGTTCCTGAGGTTAGGTTTAGTAGCTAGAAAGTTCTAAGCCATTTAATATTGTTATTTTCATTATGGCCATGTAAGGCTGTCACGCAATGAGGGAAAGCAAACACTCAGCTATATAATGTTTATTCAATTCAATGGGAATAATTTACCGTGTTGGTTCAGTTGGGTTTAAATCTTTGATCTTTACTACAATCAAAAGTCAAAAACTTAGTTCGCTAACCAACTAGAAGAGTTTAAGATCTTAAAGTGATTACTGATTTCCTAGGCAATTTACCAGCCATATATTCATTGGGCGTCAAAATCATGTGTGATTGCATTAAGAGGAAGCCAAACATTTTGTGACATTCCTCAATGTATGTTTGGCCCTCAAATGTGATCTAGGGAGGACCAAACACCTATCCAGATGGGCGCTAAGCCACTAAATGGATGCAAAAGTTTATATTTTTCACCTTGGAGACGTTATCCTTGAATTTGCCTTTTATATTCTTTGGACACGGAAATGAACCTTTAAGGTACATTCTAGTTTAAGTACTTAAAGAAACCACTTATTAATATGCAAATATTTGGTTTTCTGCTGTCTTGGTGGCTGTTAACTTAAGGTCTCACAGGGTGTCGTAAGCCATAAGCTTAGACTGCTAGGAACTATCCCTCTTGAACTTTTTGTTATGGGCCCATATATAGAAGCTTCTTCGTCCATAGGTTGCTCTTGGATTTTACTTTAGGTGTGACACATTGGTTTGACATAATAATGGTGAGGCGGAAGTATTACATTTATTTGGAAAACACCATAAATTTTATTTAATATCCTTATATATGCTTACTGCGATCTTAAAAAAGAAAGACTCACAATATACTGTTGTTCTTCGATTTTTTTTTTTTTTTCAAAATATCCTGTCATGATGCTTGTTGTGTTTAAATAACGAGTGCTCCAAAGTTATCAGTTGGGTTTGAAAATCTTGACCTTTTGTTAGTTTGTAAATCATCGTTTATGTGTCTTTCATAATTTGCATTCCATATTTGTTCTATGGCACCAACTTTTGGGTTTTAATCATCCCTTGTTGTGGTTTGTCTAGAATGTCTAAGATATGGAAACTATCTCTTCTACTTTTTTGAACTGGCAGACTCCTAATGTACTTTTATCATAATTGTTCCTTAGGATTTGGGGATATCTGCAACTTAAATGATAGAACAGATCTGTTGTCCTGTGCCAATGTGATAGTTTGATTGTGTTTACCTTTGCTTTGGATAAAAATCTTTAACCAAAATTTTTTTTTTGTGTGGCTTGACACAGGTGCTAAATATGATTGTGGCAGACCTGTTCAAAGGGCATCCGATTAGTGAAAGGAAGCTCAAGGAACTTCTAGGCCACACTCCATCCCAAGTTTTTGCTGGTGCTCTGCTTGGTTTCTTAGTAGCCTGTTTATGTTGTCAGGCTTATGTTGTGGGGGCTTAGGGGATTCTGTTGCCAGTTTTGGTCATACTGTATCATTTACGTACTATTTGCTCTGATGCAGCGTTCTGATATACGGCCTGCTTAATCAGTACACTGTATTATACATCAGCGTGAGTAGAATTTAATTGAGATTTTTTTTGTCCAGTGTCTTACACTGGAAGGCTGATCATTAAATTGCCATATAGAATAAACTCTCTGAAGACCTTGCCTGAAATACTTCCCTCCCTCCTTCTTGAATGTGCACCCTCCCACTTTACTGCAGAAAAATGGGTTACATGTCTTTGTTAGCAAGGTAGTATGCTGAGCTGTTTGTTGTGTGCTTGTTTTATCCACCTTTGTGCCGTTTAAAGTTTATTTCATTATATAAGCAAAGGGAGAAGCTACAAAAATGAAAATTATATCATAGTTTATCTCATAACATTGTTAGTAATTCAATTTGCAATGTTAAAATTACTAAAACTGGTAGGTGCTTCAGTGCCTGTTACCTGTCGATGAGGTTTAAGCCAATATTTAACCTGAATACAGAAAAATTGAACTGACCAATTAATCCTCCATAAAGTTAGCACTTTTAGCACCATGAGAAGCCATGTTTTTTGGCTGAGCACGGGGACAAGCCTTTGAAATTATTGAAATAAATTACACCAAAAAAAAAAAATTAGAGAAAATATACCGAAACAAAATTATCTGAGGTATATGATATATCATGCGGAATATGTTGCAAAAAGGTTACAGCAGGATCAAAATATATTGAATTTACATGAACGCATATGAAAGATTATAGTATGATTCATCCAAAATTACAGTAATTTTCAAGTGTCAGATAAATTATTGGTTTTCTGTTTAAATTTTATGGTGAAACTAAAAATTAAGCCTTTATACAATATAAAAAGCATATAGGCGATAAATTAATATTGCAATAATATAAAATTTGAAGTGTCTTATTAAATTTTTTATGATTTGACATTACTAAGTGTTTTTACGTGGGACATTGCCAAGTTTATTAAAACTCAAATTGACCAAATAAATTTTTTTTGGACAAGCAAATTGTCCAAATTATATATACATATGTGTAGCATTATTCTAATTAAAAAAAATAGATAGTAAGCGTTAAAAACAAAATTGCTACTCAAGCAATACACAAAATATTGTAGTGGGTATTTTGATCTTGGAGTT
The DNA here is from genome assembly GCA_031439585.1 of Pterocarpus macrocarpus. Classification (NCBI taxonomy): domain Eukaryota; kingdom Viridiplantae; phylum Streptophyta; class Magnoliopsida; order Fabales; family Fabaceae; genus Pterocarpus; species Pterocarpus macrocarpus. Next base: position 1,757,990 of record CM062515.1, on the reverse strand, counting down.
AAGTATTATTTTGGTCCCTGAAATTATAGGCGTGCTTCATTTTAACTCTTAAAATTTTGAAATTAACTCTTTAGTTTTTAAAGTTATATTTTATCAGTCACTTTAGTCTCTAATTAGCCAACAGTTAACCAACTGTTACTGTTTTACTGAGGTGTCACGTTAAATGACAACGACTATAATATGATGGTGTATCTGAGTTTCGAGTTCAATGTGTCACTTAACGTGAGAGAGTTCATTTCTTCCTTGTCTCCCAAATTTTTGAATTCTAAGTTTAATACCTTTCTTAATTCGAGGACAAGGAAACTCGTAAATTTGGGGACGAAAAAAAATGTAAATTTTCATATTAATTGACATGTTAGAACTCGGATACATCGTCGTATCCTAAAGTGATCAATAAAATATAACTTTAACAACTAAAAAATTAATTTATAAATTTCAAATATTAAAATGAAGTGCGATTACAATCTTGGAAGTAAAGTGGTACTTAACTCTTTGGTTTCGGGTTGGTGAGTTGAGCGGTGTACATGAACGTGAGAGTGAGAGACCGACATACCTCCCAGTGTCATCTCCACGTCCGAATACCATTTTAGTAATTCTGGCACCCCACGGCTTCACCGCTTCATGGGATGACAACACTTTGCTTCCGTGTCACTTTTTCATTGGTAACACCAACTCAGTATTCCTTCTCAAAGGTAAGGGCAAAAACGACCTTCCACCCAACAACACTCCTTGAAGTGTACACTCAACCTGCAACCTTCCTACGTGTATGTGTACGTGTACGGTATGCATGGTTCTTACTTCTTACCTTTCGCCAAAGGCTCCGTAGTTTGTACTATTCGCGCTACGTATGCTACGCCAGGCTGCTACACGCGTTTATATGGATATTTCCATTCTTCTCCCTCTCTCTCTCTCTCTCTCTCTCTCTCGCTTTCAGTCAGAGTCAACATCGACCCTTCTTTTCCGAATAATTCAATTGAGTAGCTTCTTTCTTCCTTCCTTCAATTCAAACAAACAACTCAATTACCAATTACCTTTGTTTTAGCTGAAAAATCTCCGAACTTGCGATCTCGGGCTTCCTCCTCAGCTTCCGTGGGGGTAAGAATCCGCTCTCTCTTTCTCTCTCTTTTTGAGTTTCTCGCCATTGATTCAGACCCATTTGTGATTTGACCCGATTCAGAAATCTTTGTATTCTGAATGGGGAAGAGATGGGGAATTAGCGTCTTGGGTCTGAATCTTTTCCATCTTTCCCTTCAAAAGATCGTACCTTTTTTCTGAACACTTTGTTCAAATTTCGTTGTTAAGCTTATTTGATCACCTGAGCATCAGTGATCATAACCCTAGGTAGCCTAATTGTACGTGTATATATGGCTGTCTTGTGAAATTTGTAGGACTTTAGGGGTTAATTTTTAGCCCCAAGCTCCATTTGTTTTGCATTCTTTGTTTTCATCAATAGTGAAAATGTCTTCGGCCGGTGTCACCACTCTTAGTCCTGTTCCCACCGAGCCCCTTTTGTCTCCAAAGGCATGCCACACCCCACCACACTTGTCTTTGGATGGCTCCATCTTCATATACCTCTCCTTTTCGGGCTCATTGACTCCAATCCGTGTCATGGAGTGTGATACCATTGAGTCTGTGAAACTCAAAATCCAAAGGAGTGATAGCCTCCCGTTTCTAATGAACAAACAGAAGTTGGTTTATGCTGGCAGGGAACTGGCCCGAAGTGATTCTCTACTCAAGGACTATGGGGTAACTGATGGGAATGTCTTGCATTTGATAATCAAACTCTCAGATCTTCAGGTCATCAAGGTGAAAACTTCTTGTGGGAAGGAATTCAAATTTCAGGTGGAACGAGGAAGGGATGTTGGGTATATAAAACGACGGATAGCCAAAAGGGAGAAACAGTATGCCGATCCTGAAGAGCAGGAACTTGTGTGTAATGGGGAACGGCTTGAGGATCAGAGGCTTATTGATGATATCTGCACCAAACATAATGATGCATTGGTACATATATTTGTTAGGAAGAAGCATGCGAAAGTTCAGAGAAGACCCCTTGAGTTGTCCATTGTTGCAACAGAATTGACTGATGTTGGTAAAGAAGATACTATTAGGAAGTATGACGCCGTTCAAAGAGTTGTGCCAATAAGGCCTCCTGATAGAGATTTTGTTTTGGAGCCACTTATTGTTAACCCTAAAGTTGAATTAGCTTCAGTGATTTGGGATATGGTAAACTCTACATATGATGGACTAGATAGTGGAAACTGTCCAATCAGATCTGCAGAGGGTACAGGGGGAGCTTACTTTATGCTTGATTCAACAGGGCAAAAGATTGTATCTGTTTTTAAGCCTGTTGATGAAGAGCCAATGGCTGTGAATAACCCTCGGGGCCTGCCTTTGTCATTAGATGGTGAAGGCTTAAAAAAGGGTACGAGAGTTGGTCAAGGAGCATTCAGGGAAGTTGCAACTTATATTCTGGATCATCCAATAAGTGGGCACCGCTCATTATTTGGTGATGAGAAGGGCTTTGCTGGTGTTCCCCCAACTTTTATGGTTAAAAGCTTGCATAAAGGATTTAACTATCCAGGAGACTTGACTGCTAAGATTGGTTCCATGCAAATGTTTGTGGAAAATAATGGAAGTTGTGAAGATATTGGCCCTGGGGCTTTCCCAGTAAAAGAAGTACATAAAATTTCTGTATTGGACATAAGATTGGCAAATGCAGATAGGCATGCTGGGAACATTTTGATCAGCACAGAGGAGGACAATGATCAGACTGTTCTGATTCCAATTGATCACGGATACTGCTTGCCCACAAGTGTAAGCACCTTATCTTATGCTCATTTTTGCTGTTTTAAGGCATGTGGTGACGCTTCTATATTATTATTATTTTTTCTTTTCTTCAGCACTTTCTCTTTTCTTGTTTCAATTTTTGTTGTTTCCTTGATATTAAGTGTTAAAATTTTGTTTCTTATGCTTAATAATGGGTGCTAGATTTTTTTACCGAGCACACAATTCTGCACTTTCAACCCTATACCATATATTAAACCAAATTGTATTTACAGCTTAAAGGTAAACTGGCTGGAATTCCAATTAGATTTTTTGCTCTTGGTGTTTCTGTTCAAATAAAATGGACTTTGAAGTCTGCTTGGTGAGCAACTACAAATAGATTTTCCTTGAATCTTATTTAAGCCAATCATTTGACTTTTTTGTCATTCCAACAGTTTGAAGATTGTACCTTCGAATGGCTTTACTGGCCACAAGCTCGCCAGCCATATTCCCCAGAAACTATTGACTACATAAAGTCACTGGATGCTGAAGAAGACATTGCCCTTTTGAAGTTTCATGGATGGGATCTGCCTGTTGAATGTGCTCGCACTCTTAGAATCTCAACCATGCTTTTGAAGAAAGGGGTAGATAAAGGATTGACCCCCTTTGTCATTGGAAGCCTGATGTGCAGGGAATCCTTGAACAAAGAATCTGTGATTGAGGAAATAGTACAGGCAGCGATGGATTCTGTTCTTCCTGGAACAAGTGAAGCTACTTTGCTGGATGCTGTTTCCCAAATCATGGACCAGCGCCTTGATGAGATCGTCAGTTCCCATTCATAATTAGAATTAAATTCTGTAACAGTAGTCAGTATATAAATGTCTATGTGCACATATGTTCCCGTACATATATATATATATATAGCTCAAATGATTGGGTTTAACTCATAACAATGGAATTCTGTTTTCTTTTGTTGGAATGTCAACCATTCTTAGCTACGACTTCCTAGATCTTTATCGTTTGGTAGTTTCCTACAGATCACAATCAAGTTTGTAATTGATTTCTTTCCTTAACCTTGAATTCCAGGGATGGTAGGCAAGCCCTTTCCATAATTGAGTTGTACTTTGATATTCTTATCGTGTAGTGAGTCTGAGTGTTGTCTTGTTTCAACGATAAGGTTATACTTGGCCACAGTGAAAATGGGAATGTGGAAAATTGAGGTTGTTAACAGTGTTTAATAAAGTTACACCTGCGTTGTGATGTTCTCTCCATTTGTTTCTTTTCCTTCCTTTCCTTTTGTTTCAAACCTCCTCGTTTTAACTCTTACTTTTTTGTTTTGGTATGAGTGTGGTTTACACCTCTTTATATTTTGCTTATTCATTTATGCACGCAAGGGAGGAGCCATATTTGCGCAAAATGTTACTTAAATTAAAGGGGTTTCTTGGATTGAGATTGTTGGTAAGGAAATGTAATTGACATTACCATATTGCTAATTGTTTTAGTTTTTAATATGATCGTACTATTTTTCAAAGAACTATTCAATTTCACTACATACATAAAATATGCATATTTTTTTTCTATTTATTAAATTGCAAGCCTCTCTAGATTATGATCCTGTGGTTGCATGCATGCGTATCATTAGTTCATTACCATGCAAATTTAGTAAACTTTGTACCTAAAGTATGTGAAAATTTTGTAACGTAGTAGCCATGCATTTTAAAACCCTTGTGTAAGTTGTAAACTTTCTAGAATTTTTTTTGACATTCGTTATTCGTAAACTGCAGACTTTCTATCTCCGAGTTGTTTACCATTGATTCTGATCCATTTGTGATGTGATCAGCAACCGAAATCTTTGGGTTCTGGGTTTGATTGATCGGCTTTAAGTCTCAAGGAGCTGATACACAAGACTCTTGCATGTACCAAAATATGTCCAAAGTTATTGTTATGGATATGACAGGAATCGAATAACCTGATTTCTGTCACTGATAGTTTATAAGAATGAGTGAAAAGCGAAGTATAACACATGGAAACACTTTCCGAAGAATGTAGAAAAGTAACATAATTCATACATCCGATGAGCAGTGCCATCTTTAAATTTTTTTTTTTTTTTTATGACAAAAACTGTCTCAAGGGATTTAGCATATGTTACACGTAGGTTTGACGGTATCTTGGTTAGAATTCAGAATGAATTTATTTTGTTTTTAAGTTGAAACAACGTCCATAACCATTCCCCATGCATAGATTAAGACTTCGGAAAATTATCTACAGCTAGAAATAACATTAGAGAGATACAATCAACCTAGGTACACAGGTTGGGTATGCACACTCCACCTTCGGGGTTCTGCTGCTCTTTCCATATCCTTCCCGTCACTCTTAGCTTCAACTCTTTCCTATCCCCGCCTGAGAAGAAAAGCGCCATGTGACGGTATATAATGAGGCCATCATGACTGTCTCTGACTTTCTTATGGCTATCTCTGATGCTTCTTGGACTCCCCTCAAAGGTTAGTTTACGTCCATTTCCTCCTACCTCCAGGCTGTAGCTGTAGTTCCGGGCCTCTCTTTCATCTCCCATGAATCGGAGGAATGCCATGTAAACAGGAGCCATACCAAGCTGGAAGGCTTCAAAATGGAGACAAAAATACTGACCAAAACAGTGGAAAACCTAACATAAAAACAAATAGGAGTCAACCATATCAATTTGGATGAGATTTCGAGTTGTGCAAAATGTAGTTGTGTTTGTGCATGAAATGAAGGAATATCTGCTGCATATGCATACCAAGTGAATATCACATGATTCATATCAAGATCATTCCATGCACAGCACCCCCATCCTAATCAAGGACATGGTTTATTTTTCGAGGGGAGGGTGAAGGAGAGGGGGACCGGTGGGATGGTGAGTTTATACTTACCGTTAGCATCCAAGTAGCATTTTCTACTTCCATGGGATTAGACTTGACATAGCGATGGTTGAATGTGCATCCTGAATGCATATCAACCCTGTGGTCATCCCTTAAATGAGCAACAAGATATGGAATATCCCCAACAACAGAGCAGTCTGATCCAGCATAAGGGCAGTTGTACGGTCTGAAGCTACAAATTGCCTCATGTTTGAGTTTGCTGTAATAGGGGAATATCTCTGGACACCCAAGAGAGATGTATCTGCAAGGCAGTTCGAGTGATTCTGCTATCTTCTCCAGTGCCAGACACCTTATATCACCGAGTTCCTGTCTGCAAGTTGGGCACCGGTTGTGTACCCTTGTCTTACAAGTTGAACAAAGGGTATGCCCGTTGTGGCACTGCAAAACAAAAGTGGTTCAAGAATCAGTCACTTGTTTTGTAAAAAATAATATAATTTATCAAGTTACCAATACTAATACAAGGACAAGAACAGAAGAAGGTTTCAAGATACTCAATAGCTAAAATACTCTTCACAAAATAATGCGTAGAACTTGTCAATTAAAACTATATGACTATACATCCTAATTAGGAATAAGATTTCCAGGCCTAATAGCAGAATCAGCACATTTATTCATAGCCATATCTAGAGGGATGGATCTATATGTATAGTGGTGGGGGCACATGCCCCCACTAAAATTTGAGAATTTTATTAGTAGTATATACTATATAGGTATATGTATATTTTGTCCCTATTATTTTATTATGTTTGACCTATACAAATTATATAAAATTTTTTATTAAGCTTATGTATTATCTTTGCCCCCATTGACTAAATTTTCTAAATCTGTCACCGCAATATCCATCGCTTACAACTCATCATAATCATCTCTACTTATTACAGGAAATTGTAGCAAAACCAATGACATGCTATAATGTCAATGTCAGAGAAAAGATGAACAACCAACCTCCCAAATTTGCAACAAGTGCATATCAAATTATAAGAAAGAGAATATAAAAATATAACAAATCTAATTACATTAAAAAAAGGGCATCAGGCTGGTGATACTATGGAAAAAAGACATTCCAAGCCAATTTCCATACGCAAAGATGGAACTAATTAAAAATTTTTCAAACTATTACGCATCCCAACCAAAAGAGATTCTCTGGTCCTTCTAACGTGGAATAGCCCTAACAAACAAGCCACAAGTGAAACATTCACTCAAACGTCATCGAGAACAAGTTACTCCTTACGGCAATGATCACTCTTCCGCAAACCCTCTGTGCAAGTAACTTGCTTATTTCTTCAAGCTTTTCCAATATCCTAATCGGCTAACAACCTTATTCGGAGTGCCAATATTTTCCTCTCACCACCATATATTGAATATCCATTGCCATGGTATGTTCTCTAGATTGACTTATAGACATTAATTACTGTCGTCAATCGTTGTCTGAGATATTAACTAGGCATTTAAGTTTGTTTTATCTTTTTTGAATTGTGTGTACAAAGGTAGACTATAAAACAAAATTCACCGAAACAATCATATTTATGCCTTTTTGGTAGACATATATATTCACGCCATACCTCATGTAAGCTTACAAAATCACAATAATGACACAAGTAAAATTCGATAGGGCTTGATGAATAACAAAAAGATATTTACTCAAAGTTTGCCCATTTCATTCACTACCAATCATTTACCTTTGCCTTAAGTAAACAAGGTAACATGTAAAAAGAAACTTGGAACTAAAAAAGTCAAAACTTTCGACAGAACCAAGCTTTGATGAAAGAATCTTCACCCTTTTTTAACCTCTCCACCAACAGCCCACCAAAGCAATCAAATCCTCAGGATTCAACAAAATCAAAAATCATGCAAACTGAAATTCCAGTAAAGCATAAGATCTATAAAAGAAAAATACACCCCATAATTCCTAAACGCATTTCCACATATTCCCTTTATCCCTGTATTGAAGACTTTCAATGCAATCATAACACTTCATAAGATATCCCAAGCCTCCATACCATACGCTCCCATTAAAATAAAACAAAATCCTCTCTTTTATTTTGTTTATTTATTTATTTATTTATTTTTAAAAAAGGGGCAAACAAAATGATGACTACAAGCAAATTGGATAAACACAGCGTAGAAAGAAAGAAACATGGTACCAAGTCAACATAGACTAAAACAGCATCATTGTAGGAACCAAACCCATAAAGCAAAAATGGATCAGATAACAGACCTGATGGATTGGAGGGTACATTGAATTGGTACAAACAGGGCACTCAAGAAGGTCATGGACACTGGTTGTGGTGGGGCCATTGTTGTGCAGCTTCGAGATCGAAGAAAACTGATGGGGATGATGCTCATCCTCTTCCATCATAGTCAAGGACAATATAGTGCTCTCAATGCTACTCGATTCCATTATTTTCAGCTGAAACCACAAGGATAACACCAACACAATACAATTATTTTCAGGCTACTCTTCCATGGTGGGTGTGATTTACTCCAATCATATATGCAGCAGAAAAGAGAAGAAAAAGAAAAACGGTAGAATGCAAGTTTTGAGTTTGAGATGGCTCAGCTGGGAGAACTGTTTATGTGTATTTTGAAGACAAGGAAGAAGAGAAGGGGAAAGAGCAAGGATTTTTAATTTCATTGCTTACAGAAACCAAAGCCAAAATTGATGCTTTTCTTTCATTGGGTTTCTAAGACAGAGAGGGTGTTAGAATATCTCGGTGTCCGAATCCTAAGGACCCTTTGATTAAGATCAAACGGTTTTCATGATTTCATTAAAAAGATAGAGAGAGAAAGAGCAATAATAAGTTTCAAGAAAAGTAGTGATTATTTTGCATTGGCAGCGGACACTCTGTACGGACTCAACAACCAAAGCATAGGATTAGGATTTATTGCGGGTCAGATTGGGGGATTTTTACCACAATGATCGGTTATGTCATGCCATTGCCAAGGAAAATAAAAGCGAAAAACGGGCTTCTGTTCTCAATGATAGGAAGAACAAACCATTAATTAAGGGAATCACCTAACCCCACACCTCCAAGATTAAGAATTCAAGATCTCCATCACAAAAGGAAGTGTCACTTGAACATAATTCTAAGGTATTATATACATTATTCTTATATATTATACTATTTTATATACATCTATTTCGATGCCGACATATTTTCAAACTGACATATAATAATATTAATACAATATCTATACTTCATCAGTTCATAAGAGATTTATAATTAGAAAGAGGTATTGAGGTCCTTTATTATTCTGGCATGTGGAAGGAGATATGGTGGTCTAATGGTCAGCATGCAGCACTGTTTAAGGGTACGCAATTTGTTTGAAATAATTGCCCTATTACACCTTTGGGCCACATCGTGTTCACCTCCTTATAGGTTCACTGTCAATTATTTTCTGCGTGGATGCCAGGTTTATCCGTAGTTTTGGAAACAAGAAAAAAAAAAGAAAAAAAGAAAAAAGATAAGAAAAGAAAAGAAAAAGGTTTGGTTTCATACTGGAGTTTCCAAAGTTTTACATTTTTTATTACTATTAATTTGTGGACTTGGCTATCTTGGTCACGTTGATATTTAATTTGAGGACGGTCTGAAAACACGTATGAGGCAAGGATAATCTGCGAAGTATTTAGAACAGGTTTTGGGCCACCTGCTGGAAAAAAATGTTGCCTACTTATATTTCAGGGCTTACACATGTTGCCAAGATGACAATTTAAGTCCTACAAGGTTCATCAGATCGTGACTTTATTATTATTTTTTCCATTTTGGGTACACGTCCTCATAATTACGTCACTTACATTGTTATATTTGTAAGTACTCCACTTATATTTTTAGGATTTAATTTAAATATATAATCAATTTAAAATTTTTTTATATAAATATCTAATCATAAATTATTACATTAATAAAAAATTTTAATATAATTATCTATTATTTAAATAATCATATAAATAAAAAATTTTAATTGAATAATAATATAAAAAAATTTTATACTATCAATACATTTAAATTAAATTCATACTTTTATCATCCACAAATCTTCTTTTTCTTTTTCTTTACTTTTACTGTAAATTTATATAGTTAAAAAATTTTAACGTGTGCTTCAGAGAGCAAGTGAAAATTACCATAAAAAGATAGTTTTTTTCTCTTCGTTTTCTTTTTCTTTTTCTTTTTTTGGATGCCTTAAGAACAACACAACAGCAAAGAAACTACAGCCTAAGGGTGCAAGCCCCTGTCATATCGCCAAGCAACAATAAGTTTAAGCTCTGCGGGAGGGGTGGTATAAATATCATATATTAGTTTGAACAAATATTAGATTACGCATATCATTAAAACTATTGAGGCGAGTATGACTGTGTTAGGCATTTTCTTTCTCTCATCGTCCTCAATTCTTGATATTAGTGGCACAAACGAACACAACAGAAGAAAGTCATAATAACTATTCTATTTTAGGCGTATCATGCATAATACAGAGGTTTGCTGAGTAAACCAAAAAATGGTGAGAAATGAATAGAAAAATATCTTACGGTAAGTTAGAGCGACCGATGTACTGAGCGACGACAAAGTAATATAAGCCTTCCAATCTTGTCAACCCGTAAGATCCAGGAATCATGATACTGATGCGTGTGTATATCGGCAGTTCTTTCAACCACATGAAAGCCATTGCCCGTCCTACGCTCAATATCCAGCCTAGGAAGTTTGCAGCAAAATACTGGCATAAAGAATGACTCGGAATCAACGTTACTTTTTGTTAAAGTTTCATCTCCAGTGATAATTAATGTACTGACAAAAGTAACGCCCCGTTGTGCCATAAGTGATAGCCAGACACAAGATATTTGTAGCAGAAGTTCACTTTGGTACCAAAAGAACGGGGTCAAAGAGAATATTTCATTTTTACAGCGTCTGAAATAACTCTAGGTGGTGGGGTATGGTCCAAATTTTATATTTTTAGGGTGATCGTGCTCATCTACGTAAAATCTTCTTGTTGCTCATGAGTCATGGAGGTCCACCAGCACCAGCAACGTAGACCACTGAACTGCCCTTCTTTAATGGAAATGGAAGCCATTTATGACACAATTAAGGCTGCTACGACAGCCCACGAGACTCTTCCCAAGTGAGAGTCCTTCCTGAGTACCCCACCTCACCGCACGGACCTGGTGTGTACAACCACCGCTCTACTTCATTTACTCAGAGATTGCACACAGAGGAACAAGGCCACTGTTCATTATTGAGATTTTGACATTTACCATCAACAATTGATGAATTGAAAAATTATTGACTTATCTTTACAATATAGTTATGGTCAACAGAAACAAATTTGTAACTTCACATCAATTGCCTAACTTGTAATCCTCTGGCACCTACTATTATAGAAAATGTGGGAAATAAGGTTCTTCTCTTTCTTTTCCTTTTTCTTCCCCTTCCTTCCCTCTAAATTACAGAAACTGGCCAAACAACAACTGCTTCCCTTTATCCTCGGCGGTCCAGCTGGTCTTTATGAATCTGCCTAAGAAAAATTAAATAGGGAGAGAAATAAGTGGATAGATGAGCAAGGTTATTACCTCAATTCAACCAATTGACCTCATGACTGACAGGCAAGGCTTTACCCAAAATACAGCTGATTCTGAAGTAATTGGATCTGATTATAACAGTTTACCACTGATTTGGGAAGGCTTCTCTGTATTTGGCATCCTCGCATGACATATGCTGCCTAATTGCAGTATCCCTTGCCTGTGAACTCAAAAGCTTCTGAGCTATTCGATCTTTTGATGTTACCTGCTTTCTAAGCATGGATGCAAGACTTTTCTTCTTGTCTCTGGCAGATAGTTTATCTTCACTAGTTACCTCCCCATCTTCCCCAAGGGCGGCTGATCTTGAAGTTGAAGCCAAAGCAGCATCCCGTAAAACCACTTCATTGTGTTCCCGAATTTTAGCAAGTTTTGCACGCTTCAATGACTGTTTGTCTACTTCTCTCTTCTTTGCCACCTCTTTGTCTCTTTCACGGACATTCTTCACTGCTTGTTTTGCCAACTGCTCTACTAAATTAGTCCCAAAATCCATGTTTGTGTCCTTCGAAGGGCTCTGATTGAGTGGTCTCCCTTCGTCATCTCGAGGAATGATAGGTCCATGAAATGGGCAAGCTTTCAGATCTCTTCTCTGACAGAGTCCACCTTTCCTCAAAGGAGCATGGCATGGTTGTATCTCAATTTGCTCTTCTTCATAATAGATTGCCTGAACATTCAATTCAGCAATTTTATCTGCTGGAATAACTGCATCATTGTCCACCCTACCCCAGTGACTTTCAATCTCCAAACCCCGCTGGTTGGCCATAAAAACCCTTTGTGGACCCCAAGTATCCAAGTGAGAGCCCCATCGTACCACCGGGGCTTCAGCCATTAGTTTACTCCTCAGAGAGTTTGACTCAACTTCATCTCCTCCATGTCGTACGCTGTCAGTGTCAGAGCCATTAGACTTTTTCTTGTTTGAACCAAGATTGTCATTGTTCATTTTATGGGAACTTGATGACATGTCAGGAGCTTCGTTTTTATTACTGGGTGTACTAGACAAGACTACATTAGATCCAACATTACCCTCCTCCCAAAAATCTTCTTCCTCATCATGTTTTGATGTGTTTGTAAGAGAACAACCTGCCTCCTCACATTTACTTTTATATGATTTCAGACAATTTTGGATATCAATGAACTCTTTCATAGTGGAATCCCTGAATCTATTGTCTGCCACTTCAACTCTTACTAGAACAGAAATCCACTCTTGAATGGAAACCAAATGCTTTGTTACCAGAAGTTTGTACAGCTCCCTCAATGCATCAAAAACTACCTTGTTATCACTGTTCTCATGAACTTTCTCCCCTTCTTTCAATGCATCAAGACGAATCTGCTGCAGCTCTAAAGAACGGAACTCACCATCATCTTCATCATCTAAGATATCATCTGACATGGACTCCTGTTTTGAGTGCAAAATGTTCAAACATTCATCAATCTCATCCATCGTAGACAATATTCCTCCCTTTATTGAAGATGCATTCTCTTTCAAAAATTCATATTTGTTAAATAAAATCTCTTTAGACCTCCTCTCCCTTTCCCTTCTCTCTTGCTGAATTCGCTCCACATTAGCTTGTATGTTAGGAAATTGAAGCCTAAGAGTATTCTTTAGGTAATCATAACCTAATCTGAGCTGCCTATAATGAACCCCAAATGACACATTCCACTTTTCCAAGAACTCAATGGCCTTTGAACGCAAAACAGATGCAACAGCTGGTGGAGCAGGCAGTGGCATATTTCGCCTGAACCCAACACTCAAACTCAGTAACTGGTCCAAGTTCTCGACAAGAAGGGTCCTAAAAAGCTTTGATCGCATGAAGAGTTCGTCAATGATTAGAAGTGCAAGGTACCTAACCTGCAACACATATCTGTCAAGGTCAATATGGGATTTTATATTAGGGATGACAGCCGTATTGTGAATGTTAAAATCTCCCATGGAGACAGCTATGTCAACGTGAGTTGAGTTAACTTCCATCAATCATTGTAATTTTAACCCAGTTACTTTGATCAATAATTGATCAAGTACATAACAAAAGCTACTCCCACGGCAAGAACAACTCGTCTGTCATAAGCAACCCAGCAAGATCAAGATCACCTGAATATACTTAGAAAGTACAGAAAAACACTCATTTCTTAACTCCACTTTAAACACCATGTGACCAAGTTCGTGATGAGATTTCTTTTACAGCTAACTCATCCAGTAATACATAATCAGTACCCTGTACAATCTGTAGAGCGTCTGAGCTTGTCAACATGGGGGTGCCGTTTTCATTTCAATAAAATCTTTTTTTTTTTTTGGCAGATAAGACCAACAGATACTGAGGATTTGTTATTTGAATTGAGCTTTTTAATTATAAATGAAATTAATTTAAGCATAATTCAAAATAACCCCCTAATACAAGAAATTTTAAACCCTAAAAACGGGAAGAAGAGCGTAAGGGAAGGACCTGAGAGTGATCACGCTTCATGAGATCCATGAGGGTTTGGGCAGCGAGACGGAGCTCCGAGTCGGAGTAGCGGACCACCGCCTTGATGGCCTTAAGGAGGCGGGGATCCACCTCCGCTGCGGTGGAGTTTGTTGCCTTCTCTATCAAACCCATCACCTTTCTTCCATTCCCATTCCCTCCTCGTCTTTCTCTTTCTCTTTCCTCTTCTTCCATCTCCTTCCTTCAAATCCCAATCTCAACCTCACCTCACACTCACACATTCAAATCCCTAATTTATGGCACGCAACGCAGTCTTCCCCCTCGTCGTGTTCCACACGCCCCTTCGCGCTAAACGTCAACGGGTTCCTTCTGAACATAATAAAGCGGGCTGCGTATTCTTCCACTTATTTGGTCGTCACTGTCGTTTACATAACTCAGCTGACTTGGGCAGATTAAGGATTGGGTCATAATAGCTTTCCAAAACCCAAGCCTGGTTGGTAACTTAGATTCGATTTGGGCCATTGTTTGGGGCTTCCTGCTTATCCCAAGCACAGGACATTATTATCCAAGCCACATAGAAACCCTAGCGTCCCCCTTAAAAATAACAAGCCCAAAAAGTAATAAACAGATTAATTAACAAATTTTTAGTCTTTCTAGACCCAAAAACAAAAAATAAACAGTTTTTTAGTCGTTTCGGATCAGAACCCCCGCCGCCCCCTCTTTCTTTGTGAAACCCTACTGCAGCCACCCAAACAGGTTGTTTGGAGTAAAAAATAAGATAGAATTGGATTTAATTTTATCAGTAATTGAATTTAATTATATTATGATTTAAATTCTTATGTTTAAAATAAATTAACAAATTACATGATTGAATTCAATTATATTATTTGAAATGTATATAAAAATGAATTAAATTATTTATTTTAATTATTTTACCTTTCATTAGACATTAAAAAGAAGAAAAAGAGAAAAGATATTAGATAGAATTAAAGGTATTTTTAGTATATTAATTTTTGACATTAAATCCACCAAGTCAAAAATTGCAAATCAGACTTTTTTATCTGATTTACTTTTGGGCATTTTTACGGAATTAAATTCTCTTTGGATTTTAATTCAATGCCATTAAGCTACTTCCAAATCAGGGAATTGAATTCAATTTCTTGAATGAATTCAATTTCAAGACTTTCCAAACAATTCAAAAGTTTTTCTCTCCTATGTGATTTGCTAAGGGGGAGTTGCCCCCATGGGGGTGGCTAATCCCCTCTATGGTGGTCTAGGAACCACTTTATCATTTGTTTTTTGGTATGTGTATTTGTGTCTGTGTCTCATTACCTTATTACATGAGGATTGTTTTGATTTTTCCTTTCTGACGAGTTTATCTTGATAGCTGCAATGTATGAATCATAAGAAATAGAGTTAAGCTAATTGATTTTTTTGTAATTCTTGCAATTGCTCACACTTTAGTAGCTTCGGAGTTCTATGTTTATGATAGGTAATAAATCGACTTCTTATGTTAGTGGTGATTAGTTGAGACTTTTTATTTTGTTGTTTTATGTCATTTGCGTATTTTATCACACCTTGTCTTGTTTAGAGGAGGGGGAAAAAAGTTAAGCTTTTGCTAGCTGAAAATGATAAATACGGGTAAACAATGGAAGATTAAGCACAAAGGGAAACTCATAGAGTTTTTACAAAGAAGAATTGTTTGTGTAAATCTTTATTTTTAATTTAGATTATCTGATTTAGTAAAAACTTATATAGAATTAGAAAAGGACTATTCTTCTTTCTTTTCTCAAGATTGTAACTATTAAGTTGCATTAGACTCGAGTGCCTATTTCTCATCCGTGAGCTTCGAATTGTTGGCCGTATTGTAATCTTTCACCTGTTTGTTGGATTTTATCATCAATGAAATTTAGGACTTCTAATAGAAGAAATCATATTTTTATTCATGTTGACAAAAATAACAACAATTTTATTCATATATTATTGGACTATATATATATATATATATATATATATATATATATATATATATATATATATATGCTCAAATAGCTGCAAGAGATAAAAATACTGAAATATAAAAAGGATATTTAATCTAGGAATAATTTTTAAATAAAGAAAACTCCAAAATCTAATGTTTATCAACCAAATTACAACACAATCTTTCATTTAGATCTTTTATAACAAAAACAAAATCTTTCGTTTCGATCTACATTCTTTAATAGCTTATTCTCATTTGTTGAATGGACTTCCTTTGTCTAATTAGTATAAGCATGTTTGGTGACTAATCAAATATGAAAAAAAAAACTTTAAAAAATACTATCTTATAGAGCTTAAGATTATAAGGGATTTTAAACCCAAAAAAGAAAAACACTAATCCGACCATACACTATACACGGCTGGCAGTGACCCCCTGGCCGTATCCAACCTGATGAGTCACTTGCAGCCTCTGACTTCTATGTTGCAGGGTTTGATCCTGAACCGGTGACCACACCTTACTCGTGTTTTAAACTTTTAATATACCAAACTTCATTTCTTGGTGAATGAGAAAACTTCTTGAAAATTGCATTATAACCTGCTCTGCTAAATTAAAAGTTTTCTTGCACACCATTGCATATAATTTAACAAAGTCTTGGCTTCTTGCAAGTTGCATGTTATAAAAAGGCGACTATTAATCTCGGTAAATGTAAATTTGAGGCTATTTGACATTGACATACGGAAATCGGGCGGTTTGTTTTGAACAACATTATAGTATTGCTCAATTATTTGTTCTCTTGCATAGTCATGCGAAGACAGAATACAGGAATTAGGAAGACCAAGATCTGCATAATAAAATTTTTATCTTGCGGAAAAATGCGGGTTGGTTGAAGTATGAACATCAAATTTTAATGTTTCGCATAGAGTTGTATGCACAAATAATATATCTGCACATGGATAAAAGAGGGGATGTACATGCATTGTACCCATTATTCTCCAATATAATGCATATTTTATTGCAAATCGGATAAGTTTTATGTAACCCTTCTTCGTAATTAAAGTCTAAAGTCCATCTATTCACATGCGTGCAGGTGGGCAGATTGTATACAAAAATAAGAAATTTGGATAAATGGACATGATTTCTATACGGTCAATCATACGGAAGGTTTTATATATCGGTGAATTTTATTGGAATTTGTTACTTCAACTTACGTGAAGGCAGACCTGCTGGTCTATTCAGATATATTAAAATATATGGACATTTTTTTGGGTCGAAAATGCGAATTCAATATATATGGACTTCCAAATGTGTATTGATTCCTTTTGGTCTCTCACTAAGGAACAAAAGACCAATCATGGATATATGTGTTTAAGATTATGAAAGAAGTATTTTTTTAGAAGTAGAAATAAAAAAATATTTTGTGTTTAGATGTATTAATAAAACTATTTTTTATCAATAAAAAATAGTTAAAATATTTGGATGTGATAAATATAAAAGTATTTTTTTTTATAAATTATAATTAAGGATATAAAAAATTATTTTTCAAAAAATATGTTTAGATAAATAATAAATGTACTTTTCTATATGATAAAGTTTTTAAAAAATGTATAATTATTTTATATTCTTTACTTTTTAATTAAAAATAATTTAATTACATATATAATTAATAAAAAAATTATGCATATATAGAGAAAATGATGCGTATATCTAACTTTAATTAAGTAAATTATATAATTAGTATTTTTATTAAATAATTAGTAATAGACACATTTCTTTTTTTTCTTTTTCTTTTTTTGATAATTTATGCTTAAGGCCTTATATATATTAAATTATCACAAATAATCTTTAAATTAATAATGAAAATTTTCTAAAAAAATGTTTAAATTAATAAAGATATGTCAATACTAAATTTAAAATTGTGTATCAAAAATAAAAATAAAACTTGTCTAAAAACTAAATACATAAAGGAAACTAAGAGCATGTTCCTGTTGGTAATTGGTCCGTAATGACATTTCTTATTTCTTCCATATATCTGACATATGCTTGTGTTGGCTCTTACCATTCACCATGATCAGCTTCATCGACATTCTCTTCATTGAAATTATGCTCTTGACCTTCTAAATCACTGAGGTTCTCAAAATATTCAAGAATATTTAAATCACCACAATCCATTCTTCTAATATAATTGTGGAGAGCAAAACATGCCAAGATAATATAAATTTGAGTTTGAAGCTTAAAGCTAGTCATGTTTTGTAATATTCTCCACCTTACTTCACAAACACCAAAAGTTCTTTCGATTACGCTTCTCAAACTAGAATGGTAAAAATTGAATACTTCATCTTATGATCTAAAACTTGGAGCTAATATGAAATGTGAAAGATGATATCTTGTGCTCCTATATGGTCCTAGAAAACCCTTAGATAATGGGTATTTGTCGAGCTCGCCGTTAGGTCGGTGCCGCTGTTTTGCTTCATGGCCACACACCTAGCACCTCAAACCCAAGCCTTCCAAGGTTGAAAACCCCTCTTCCAATCGTCACCAATACAAAACCCCAAAATGCCAACTTTGCCACTTGGTCAATTAAAAATCTATGTAGATTCAAAATCAAAAAAGAAAATGTTTAAGAGAACAAAAAAATTAAGAAAATATACCTGTATAAAGCTATAGAAAGGGGTGCTGAGCTAGAGCCTAAATATTGACAAACCGATGATGGCGAAGAGGAGCAAAGACTTGGCGAACAATGGCAACGAGTGGCAATATGATGGTTAGCAGCTTACTATACGCACAAGAGGGAATGGGAGATAGAGAAGAACGACGGAAAACGTGAAAAGTTTAATGTTATTTTTGTAAAACTTGAAGGATAGAATGGTAAATGAATAAGGATATGAAAAGGGAAAGGAGTGGACCCGAATTTTTAGAAACAATTATCTCTATCTTTTATTGTTTTTGTTTATAAGAGAAGCAGGTTCTATTTACTTATTAAAAAAATTAAAAAAATAAATATTTTCTGCTTCTATTTTTTTTTTTAGAATCACAAATAAATAATTTTTTTTACTTCAAAAGTACTTTTTTTCAAAAAAATAAAATAAAAAAAATACTTTTTCCACTTATAGAAGCAGAAACAAACGGACTCATAGTCTTGGTCCAGCTTTATACAGGCATGCCCCTCCTCAATTCACTAATATTATATATGATATCTCCTATTTACTCTGTTTTATACTTTTATAAAATTCATATAATATGAGCGAATACAATCTGTTCTACCAGAGGACAATATGCAGTGTACACCACAGGGGAGCATCACAATGATACTTTATAACAGGATATTCACAATTCCAAACCTAAACTACTTATGATTTGACAAAATAATAGTTGTAATATCTGGCGTTTTGCTAATATTTCTCACACTACATTAACATTAGCACAGATTTAGTGATATAATTTTTTCTTTTTCCTAATAATTATAGAACTAGCACTTTCCTTTTCACAATATTCTTATATTACTTTGCCCGATATAAATTCTTAAGGGCAAAAGTAGTAGTGCATTTGGCTTACCTTTCTTGTAGTCATAAAAATAGATTTTAATACTCTAATGTTAATTCATTAACAAGAAATTATATTATATAAAAGTAATTACAACAAAATCAATCATTATTTATGTAGAATCTATCGATTTTGCTTCTAAGTTTTTCTCTTTGTAAGTTGTACAGAACCCGCTGATGAGAGTAACTCGAGAAGATGTTAATCTGACTAATTAAAAAAGAAAAAAGAAAAAAGGCAAAAAACCTTACCCACAATGTTGATCTAGACTGGCGGCTAGCCAGTGCAATTTTTGGCTGAAATGGAGGAGCTTTCCTGCTGGCTCCACGCCCATCATTGTGATTTTAAAAAAGGAGCTTACTGGGTTGGTGCTCTCTTCCACTTTATAATCTCTGTTTAACAGCTAGACCCCAGCAACAGTTAAAAGTGACAATTGCTGTGCTCTTTCCTGAGCTACCTTCTACTACATATTTGACAATTTTCTCCTTTTGTCTTGTTCTGTACCAGTTAATTTTTAAGCGTGGGCTGGCTGGTGCTCACACACCATTTTTTTTTTTGGGTGCTCACATACTTCGTTTGGCCTACTGTTTGTGGCATGTGGAGTATGGGCACTTTGTAACTATGGCACCAGAGCATGTGCCTTTGCCTGCTTCAAGCAAGGTTGTAAATCATGGGCGACGTGGACAGATGGTAAAAGACCACCGAGTTGCTCAATCCATCAAGCACGGTCTAGGTGTTAGCTAGGCTACGTAAGAGATATGTGAATCCTTCTAACATATTCGATTTATTTGAATTATTTATAAGTAATCTTATTGCGGACACAGGATATAGTGTGGACATCAGACTTCATATAAAAATAGTTTTCTCGAGAGTCAAGCTCCTCATCAATAACATCGAGATTGTTTATTTGATTCATCATTTTACAACAGTTTTAGGAACTACACGTATGCTGCATTCCAACAATTCTGATAGCTTATAGATTTGCCACTGGTATGGTGCCTATGATAATGCCTATTTATTCGTAAAAATTAATTTAGATACCAATCATCACATTGTTCCATGGTTCATTATAGCCCTTGAAATGGCAATTTGTGCTTGTTCTTTGAATGTTGCTAATGATCACGGATTCAGATTCAGAAGTTAGCAACTAATATACAGGTTTCATCAGATTTTTAATATTAGTCA
Source organism: Pterocarpus macrocarpus (assembly GCA_031439585.1). Taxonomy (NCBI): domain Eukaryota; kingdom Viridiplantae; phylum Streptophyta; class Magnoliopsida; order Fabales; family Fabaceae; genus Pterocarpus; species Pterocarpus macrocarpus. The sequence goes on along the minus strand of CM062515.1, from coordinate 1,737,620 downwards.
TGTTTCTAATTATTAATATGCCTTAAATAAATTTTGATGTTCATATTTTTATCTTGGATTCATTTTAATCTTTATATTTTTTTTATTTATGTATTTTATGCTTTAATTTTATTGATTATATTTAATATTAAGTGCATTTGTTTTAACTTTTAAAAAAATAATTTTAAAATTTAAATTTTATATATAATACAGCTGAAAAAATTAAAAATAAATTTTTTTTAAAAATTTAATTATTTTTTAAAAATTATCTAAATATATGAAAATTGATTTTTTTCTATAACAAAAATGATTTTTTACTGAAAAAATCCCAAATAAATACACTCATTATCCTTAAATATCGATTATATATATAAAATCCTTAAGTAAATATTTATTCAAATTATTAAAATTACATGTCTAACAACAATTCAAAACATAGTTTTAGCTGAAAAAGGTTTTCAATGTGGCATTAATGATTTTTATATATAAAATCTTGCTTCTTCATATGAACTAATGTCAGTGCCACCTCGTCAAAAAAATAAAATAAAATAAAAAAGACAATGCCACCCAAATTCATTGCTCACATCCACTCCAATCTAATTTTGGCGTATTTACACGTAGCCTACCACGAGCAAAGGTGAATGAGTGTTTTTTAGACTAATTTAGTATATTATACTCATTTTAATTTTGTTATCTGTTATACACAACAAAAGTGTTCCATGTACCATTGCACTATAACTTTGCTTTTTCTTATCCTTACTTTACTTAACTCCGCTCCACAACAATGTCTCTATGTCGATTGTCCATCTTACCTTCTATACTTATGTTTAGTAGTGAACAAATTTGTCTCAACTTAACATTTCATTAATATAAACTTTCCAAAATGGTAAATTCATCCATGCAAGCTTCCATTCTTTTAGATTTCTTGAGATTACCTGTTACTTTTATTGCATAATTTTAATTACTAATTAATAAGCAGAACTGAAATAAAAATAAATTATGCTACCCTTCAGTCATTTCGATCTTCTTGCCGCAAAAATTGTCGCTCATTTTTTCTTTTCGGAAGCATTGTGTCACTTTTCTAAAGCACATAAATTGTTTTCGAGAACAAGCATCATGAATTAAATTTGACAAATGTGAGATATCGTATTGATTCATCACTTATTTATCATTGAATGAGATATGGATCCTATTTAAATTAGATTTACATCCTATTTAATAATTGATGAATAACGAGTCAGTATGATATTCTATAAAAAGTGAATCTCCCTATCATTTTTTATTAAACTTTGCCACCTTTTTTTTTTTTTTTTATATGTTGGTTAAACTATGATATCACTTGAGGAAACATTTCATAATTTTAACGTGACAACTTGGATGACAAATCACTTAAGGATAATATAAAATGTAATTGATAAATTAAGTAGCTAAAATGAATAAATTAAAAATATAAGGATTAAAATATTTGCAAAACCTATTTAAGCCTTATTAATATTCTCTCATGATAAATCTAAACGCGATGTAAATATCACAAAAATAACCCGGGTGTTGTCGTGAATAATGACCATTTTCTTTCTAATATGCTTCAGTTCACGACAAGTTAACAGAAATTTGTAAGAAGAAATTTAACATACCTTAATATAATCACATCAATAATTATGCACAGCTATACCAAGACAGTTACCGAATTGTGGTTGCTTAATAAACTAGCGCTGTACTTTTGTCAGATTGGTCGAAAAATTAGACTTTCTTCAATTATCTAATTTATAAACAACAGCGGATAGTGTAGGGGAAAAAATTAAATGAAATGATAACAAAAAGTAAAATAGAGGCAACAATATTAAATTTATATTAATATTCATATCATCTTACAGTATTATATTACTTCATATATTTTATATTTTTATTATTTAATTACAAATAAATCATTTCATTATTTATAATTACTTCTCTAATTTTGTTACGGATACAGATATAAGATAAATATACTTACCTACCGTTATTCATAATTGATAATACAAAATATATCATCGCCGTACGAAAGTGCCAAAATGAGACAATGACAGTCACTCCGTACGTGATTTACGATCAACGCGTCCTCACTGTAGTTCACGTCGCTTCTTTCATTTGCAACACAACATTCTATCAATCAATTTTGATACCCCAGTCCATAAATAATTGACATAATAGAATCTCGCTAACTCTCTTTATCTATGGAGGGCTAAAAGCGATTATATTATAATATTTCAACCATATTTCACAAATAAGTTCCATGAATGAAAATCGGATAAAATCACACTTTGATCCGTGTAAAAATTACATTCTAATATTTTAATTCTCAAAAAATTAAGTACATGTATTTGATCTCTTCAAAAAAATTTGGTATTCTAATATTTCAATTTTTAAAAGATTAATTATATATATTTAAATTTTTTAAAAAATTAACATTATAACACTTTAATTTAATAAAAAATAATAATAATAAACTGAAATATTATAATATCAAATCTTTAAAAAACTTATATATGTGCAATTGATTTTTTGATAATTAAAATATTAAAATATAAATTTTTCAAATATCAAAGTATAGTTTAACTCATTAAAATTATATTGCTGGTGGAACTGTCATCTTATCATTTTATGAAACAAGCAATTATTTTTCATGCAAAGAGAGAGAACGTCCTAGGGCAAGACACAATCTAGAGAAAAGCATGCTAACATCATCTGAAGCCATTGCATTGCTAACGCGTATAAGAAAAAATGAAAGATAACTGAAAATTGAAGGATTAAATAAGTAGTAAATTACCCATCAATTAAACACCAAAAAAAATGGGGAAAACACCAAAAAAAATTACCCATGAATTAGACAGAAGTAGTTATAGTACTTATATTTAATTGGGTAAAATAAGAAACACAGCAACAAAGGACACCCGAATGGTGGTAGAAACTATAAACATTCTCATTTTGTTCAATCTCTTAGTTCCCTCCCTCCTTCATGTGCAAAAGAAAGATCAAGAATCAAGATCTTCCTTCTCTAATCTAACATTTCTAAAACTTAAGAATTAAATAAATAAAAAAAAGAAGCCAATAGTAATAGTAACAACAATAATTTAGAAAACAGGGGAACGAGTTAATCCCACAAGATTCACTCGCATCCTCTATCAGCAAACCCGACCCGCGAACCCGCAAGGTCGTACACGACCCGGAACCCTTGCTGCTGAATGTTGCCAATAATGGACAAGCCGCTCAACGTTCCGGCGAAGGCGAAGCAGAAGCTGCCGCTGTTATCCACCGGAATCATGTAATTACTCGCCGGAAGCGACACGTCAGCGCCGCGGAAGTGCAGCACCACCTTCGGCACCTGCACCGACATCAGCCCCGACAGGTCGTAGCACGTGTCGAAGAGCAAGAACTCCGACGCCCGCTTCAGATGCAAGGCCCCGGCACGATAAGCGTCCCTGAGAGCGATGTACGCGGGTCGGGTTAGCCGTGTCACGGACGTGCCCGAATCGATGATGACACCCCCGTTGCCCGAGGCGTCGATCCGGAAGAGCGAGGCGGAGACGCCGCGAACCGGGGCGCCGCCGACGCTGATCCCGAGGAGCTCCACGTAGTAGAACGTGTCGAGTCTAGGGTTTTTGAGGAGCGGAGTGAACCGGGCGGTTCGCGAAACGGCCGCGTCGCCGAAAACCATGGAAGATGGTTTGGACGAAGCGGACCGGTCCACGAGGCAGTAAGAGAATTTCTGGTTGAAGCGGCGTCCAGTTTGGACCGGGAACGATAACCTTCCACGTCCGAGGCCCAAAAGCCCAGCAGCGCCAACAAAGAGGCCCTCGTTGTCGTGGCCGCAGCCCAAGGCCACGCGCGCCACCCTCCTCCGTCGAAACGTCAGCGTTTCGGTGGAGAAATCGCCGAACGTGAAGGAACCGTCGCCGTAGGAGACCTGGTACTGGCAGACCTTCCTTTTGTTGCATCCCGGGGAGTCGAGCCGCCGACAGAGCGGGGCGCCGCACGGGATTCCGGCGTAGGTCCGGGATTTGCTGGGGTCGAAAACCGGGTCGGCCTGGGAGTAGCATTTCCTGCATGGGGCGCACTGGAGCCAAACGACGTCGCTTCCGGTGTCGAGCACCATGTAGACGGACCTGGCTGGGGTTCCCACGCCGAGGCGCGTGAAGTACTCGCCGCTGCCCTGAGCTAGGCCCGAGATTATGGAGCTGCTGAAACCCGACCCGGGTCTGCGGGCGCGGGTCCGGTTTGGAGGAGCTGCAATGGAGGTGAGGGACTGGACCCTAGCGGTGTCTCTCTGGAGCCTGAGGTGGAAGAGCTGCTCCGGGGTTTTGTCGGAGGAGAGAGCGTCTATGTGGTGGAGATGGAGTGAGAGGGTGGTGGAGGATTCCGGGTCGGACTCAGTTGGGTCCGACTCCGAGAGGGCTTCGGATTCGGGCCATGAGAGGGTGGGTGGGTGGGGGAGAGTGTTGACAACTAGAGTTTGTGTTTGGAAGTGAAAAGTGCGGGTGGCAGCGGCGGAGAGAGAGAGGAAGATGGCCATGAGTGAAATGAGAAGGCCATTCTTGGCTTTTCCTTCTTCCATTGCAGAGAGAGAAGGTGCAAGAAGAAAGAAAGAGAGAGTGAGAACAGAGAGAAAGTGTGAGAAAATATAAATAATAATGGAAGAGGGGAGGGGAGGGGAGGGGAGGGGAGTGGAGTGCAAAGGCGGTGGGTGGGGTCGTAAGTGGCCTGTCGTCACGTTACCGGTGGGAAAAAGTGCAGCTAATTATGATGATGGTTGGGTATGCGACCAATATGACAATATCGCTTTGCACGGTAATTACCCCTTTTTACTGCTTTTGTTTAGTTACTAGGCAGTTGGGTCTGAATCACTGCCACCATTGAATAAACAATGAATTTTCTTGTTTGTTCACAACCCCAAAATTAAAGAGAGGCATAGAGATGGCAAATGGATCACTTGTCTCGACTTCTCATGGACTTGACCTCAAAAGAGCATGGGTTGGTGAATCATCTTAACAAAAAAAACTTAAAAAATAAAAAGTCTAACATTGTGTTTCAACAAAATACAGGTAATAATACAAGTTCAAATAGAGATAAAAATTAGTTTTTTATTCATGTATTATTATGATTTTGATATTATTTTTGAATTTTTTTTGTTGATCAATCATTTGCGAAGCCTTTGTATATACTCAATATACCTAGAATTTTTTTTTTAAAAAAAAAAAGCTGAAACAAAAAACTAAAGGAATTAAGAGATTTATTTCTCTTATTTTCTCTCAAAAACCAACTTTTATTTCCTCCAAAATTCTTTTATAATATAACTTGCAAATAAAATTAATGAAATTCTATTTCTTTCTCTTATTAATCCCCAAAACAATAGGAAATAGGGTGTAAGTAATTGAGTCAATCCGATGAACCCAATCAATTTGAACCAAATTGATTAAATTTGTTCAATTTGGTTCCAGTCATTGTTTCAATCGGGTATGATTCGATTAGAACTGACTAGTGTTTGGTTTAGTCATTGGATCATGTGATCTGTAACCCAGTACCCTACCCGACCCAGACCCCCATATTGGTTCCTCCCTAACACAAACACAGTAACCACATTAATAACCTTTTTCCCATTATCCCAATCACATTGGCAATTGTTTGATGATTGTGTTTTTTTTTTTAATTGTGTTAATACCAATATTAGAATGATTTAACATTTGAATATTACACATAAAAAAATTTGGATATTAGAATAGAATACGAAATTTGCTTATATGAAAATTTTGATACTTTATGATTATTTTTTATTGTAATTTTTTGACAAAATTGAAAAAAAAAAGTTAAAAGGGTAATTCAATCACCCATGCCAAACTAGCCTGAATTTGATTAATTCAGTTTGGTTCAGATTTCATCAAAAAATTTTATGAATCCAAACCAAACCAAGCTGATTAAAATTGATTGGTTCGGATTGTTTTTCCTCTAAACCTGATCCAAACTAACCCATTTACACCCCTAATAGGAAAGACAACTTTATTCAATTCATTTTCTTCTATTTTCAATTCATTCCTACAATTATGTCCACTGCATTAATGAAAAAAAAATATCCAAACACAGTATAACCCACTCCTTTTTTGTACGTTGATAGGTCAACTTAACAAAAAATAAAAGAGGTAAAAAATACCAAAAAACTTTTTTTTTAAAAGAAATTAGTAAGGCATCTTGCAGAACGGGCATCTCATGTGTACTATGTTAATCGCCAATGTCATTGCTATAAGACCAAGAGGACTATGGCAAAGAGGGCATCAATTGAGGCATAAAGGGGGTCGAATGGGGCAGAAAGGTTGAGGGAAGGGGATGAGGGTGAGATTGCAAGAATGAGAGAGTAAGGAAAGAGGGTGAGCGTGAGTAAATTGTCAGTAAAGGAAATAGCTAGTGAGCAAGATTACGAGATTGAGGGAAAAAGATAAGGGTGGTTGAGCTGCTAGAGAGTGTAAAAAAGTAAGAGAGGGATTTTAATAGTGAAAGAGAGTGTCACCATTGGAGAAGAGAATGGTGTGAGAGTATGTGGGAATAGAGATTATGATTTGAGAGGTTATGAGTGAACCTTAATTTCATGAGTAAAAGTGACGAGAGGAAGAGGCAAGTTAGGTTGTTTTTGGGTTAAGTAAGCTCTAGCCTAATGAGAGAAGCAAAGGCACGAGACAAAAAAGTGGGGAAAAAAGGGTTAAAATTATGGAGCTAGCCATAATTGATGAGTTGACCACTTGCAAGTTATATGAGGTAAGATTAGATGGGTTAAAATTTTTTTTACAAGTTTAAAAATACAATCAAACCTATCAGCAATGACATATCAAACTGATTGACTTGATAAGTTAAACCTATTTCACCATTTCTATTGGGCATTTGATTTATTTGCAATAACAATAATCATAAAAATTATATATTTTTTATGCAAGTAAAATTTAGGATGAAACAAAGCTTTCTTTGATTAAGAGCTAGAACAAATTCATAAAAAATTATATATTTCACAAATAAAATATACTTATAGCATCACAAGTTATATATGCCAAATTTATTTTGTTAAATAAATATGTAAATAGTTATCTTGTAAAGCAATATGAACAGCAGATATAGCCGCAACAAAATTATCGTAGCATTAGCATTAATGGTCACTTTAACTCCACTTTGGTGAATGGCTTAACTTTATTAGAAAATCTTTTTTTAAAAAAATAATAATTGGAAAAGTGGGAGCTGGGAGAGTGGAAAGAGGGATTACTAGAGTACCTTTTAGGTTACACAGAGGGAAATTTGAAAGATAGATAGATAGCATGTGACAACTTTGTAAAAGCTTTGTTGAGAAATTCTTATATGTTTTGAGGATAAGGATTTTCTTTTGCTTTCTTTCATTTGAAACATGACAAATTAACATGGTAGTAATTAAAAAAGATAATAGTGAACGGTTAAGTAACTAAAAAGAGAACAATTTATTGGTACGAAAAGAAATGCAAGAATAAGAGTACAAAAGCTAGTTCAATCAAGAGGAAAGCTGATTTGTGTGAAAAGAAATTCGTGAAACGACTAATAACACACCAATGCAAACTTGACATTGCAGTGAAAATCGTTTTAATTCTTACCCATCTTTGATTTCTTATGCGGAGCCCATTTTTGCTTTTTTCCTTGAATATAATTTGTCCATGTCATTCGTCGATGAATTCACACCGATCAATTCATACAATTTAGCAAAGCTGGTCAGTCAATCACAGTCAATACAAGGCCGGAAATCATGGGCGGTAAAAAGTTGAAAGAAGTACAAACCATTTCTGCTCACCCATTTGTACAATTCGTCCATTTTTTTTTTTTGTACCGTTCAGTATTTGACTCATCATAGTAATTTATCAAGCTCTAAATATAACACGAGAAAATTCTTACTCTCATAACATGCAAAAATATTTTAGTTCTGTTGTGTAAAAGTTGGCTTTGCAAGGAAGTATTATTGATGATTGTGTGAAAGTTGTGCCATTCGCTTGGGAATTAAATAATGAAGTTAGCCGCCACAAACAGGATGGTAATCAGCTGTGCGCCACAATTAACGTCCAATCGGATAATCTTCCTGTCCTTCTATGCACAACATGATTCAACGTGAACTTTTATAAACATTGACCTAATGATTTAAGGCCGGTAATGAAATGCAGAAAATGCTGCTAATAATTCTAACAGGGCACATGGAATGCTGCATATGATATCCCGGCATCTTTGCGAATGACATTAGACAAACGCATTATAGAAAAGCTTCGTTTCGAAGTACCTTTCTATTATATGACATATATGATATTCACGATATTAATGAGTTTTCAAATTGAATGTCACTTCCTTGCTTCATGTAAAATTTAGACAAATAAACAAAACCCCATATGCATCATGCAGTCCTCTGTCCCTGTCTCCTAGACTCCTGTTGAGTACCATTTTTCCCCCATCATATTCTAAACGATGATATGAGCTCAGGCTTGATAGAGAAACTTAAACAACTAAAAACACAAGACATGTGATGGCGAGAGTTGATTGGATGCAAAGCGATTTGTTTCTTTCTTGTTTTGGGTTGTCGATGGATGGGTGATAACTCGATGCATATGAGAAAAGGACCTCAAGGCTCAATTCCACCAAAGAATGAGCCTCAATGAGACGTTTTTCCAAGGCTCAATTCATGCTAGCCGTAGTACATATCGTACGTCGTATTTAGTATTTAGAATTTTATTTCAGCACTTAAGAATATCGCCGACTATGATTCACCCTCTTACATTTATTCACCATCTATACTCTCCCTCAAAAGAGTGGACACTGATTAATACTTATCTCACTCTCCTTAGCTATAGAAGTTAGCTTCTGATGCTTTAGGATTCTTGTGACCTCTGTTTCCCTTTCTCAATCATACATATCATGCACTTTTTATATGTACAATTTTTAAATTTTGTATCTCCTTAATTGTATTTATTTTTCTCTGTTAAAATATACAAGTGTTTTTTATTTAGTGTTTTTTATTTTTTTCCTGGTCCTACATAGCTTTTTTCACTGAAGGTATATTTGAATATTATAATACATTTAAATATAGACAACTTTTCTGGCTCAAATTGGAACCGTGATTTGTGATGAGCTGCCTTTGCCACTTACATTATGTAATACTTCACATGATCCCTTTAAATAATTTGGAATATATATTTTATGATACTTATGTCCGTTCAGTGAACTTGGGTTAATTTTATGATACTTAAAAGGCTACTGGATTTCCTGCTTATATTGTTTGATCATTTAATTTCTACAAATAATGAAACAATAAATATGATTATTTCACACTACGTATTTCCAATAATGATACTGACGCACAAGAACCCTCTGCTCTATCAAGGCTCCGACATGCCAACCGTGGAAAGATGAATAAAATAAATACGAGCCGAAAATTCATAAAGGTGCACTTGATCGAAATCATTATAGTCGTTGTTCTCTGAAATCGCACTACTTCTACTTTTACAGCTAGGGTATTTTAGGATATGAGCACTATAGGACCCAAATCCACCATAATATACATAACACGTTCCCTTACTCTGTCAACTGAACAGACGAAGAGACTTGGCGGTGTTGATCCTGTAACAGTCCTAACCTTCCAAATTTTCGAAGGTGAACTTCGAAAGTCATTTAGAACACAGTATGGAAAGTATGGGTGTAGCAAGTAAAATTGTCATGCAATTTGGACTTGCGTACAAAAAATTACCAATGATTTTTTTTCCCCCAAAAACATTAATGAATTTATTATGTATGAGAAGAGGATCTACACCAATGTGAGCCAATTTCTGTTCCAAATTTGATCGTCGTTATAAATATCGAGTATCGCGAATTACACGATACAGCTTTTTACAATTGCTAGTACAATTCTGAAATTGGGCAGCAATACTCAAACAATTTTCATTGAACTTATAAAGTTATCTACTACAGTTGCAAATGTATTAGTCATAGGTCATAAAATAAAGATGCAAAACAGAATCAAACAAGTCTAAGAGGCAGGCAGCAGATAATCTGAGAATGCCTTGGCAAGTGTGAAACTCTGAGTTAACTTATTTTGTTTATAGGGAAATAGATAATGCATGGGCAATGAGGGGCTGGAACTCTTGGCTGTATCCAATGACAAACAGAGATTCCTCAACTATATTACATAAATTCACCGACGCATTGATTATTTCAAGCAAAATACCTTTCCCTCTTCCCATTTTCATTTAGGTGAGGGGGATGGAATATTAATGTAACCGGAACAGAATCGTGAATCCTTCCATTTCCTTCCTAGTCTGTGAAATGGATAAAGTGGGTATGGTAGACAGTAGAGCGGTGGGCACTCCGTACAAGTTAAATTATAATTTATATCATTGTGTCTGTCAATCTAAACATCAGCAAATCATTTTTTAAGAAGAAATATTTCCCCTCAAATTTGCTTTTCCAAAATTTAAAATCATATGCTACTTATGGATGAATTAATTAAAAAGAAATATTGTGGTTGGTAACTAGAGGAACAATATGGTTATTATATAGATAAGTTTAAACAACGTGTTTTTTTTTCCCCTTTTCCATATCCTAATGCTCTTTTTACAATCATTCATTAAAATTAACAATAAAGAACAAGAGAAATTCTTAGATACCGTTAGAACAACACACTTTAGAACATTACTACAAGCAAAACAAAGCAAAACTGAGGACGCAGTCTTCTATAATAATACCAATAAAAAAACCTGAGTATTAAAATCAGCATATTTTAACTAGATATTACACAGCAGTGACAGTGATATATATCCATAACCTTATTACCTGACTGTTAAGATGAGGAAAAAGGGTAATATGTCTTTTAATTATAACAATAAGTATTCGTCAAAATAATGACTGAAGTACTGAAAGCACAAAAAAGACTTACGAAAATAGAACCGATCTTACTTATTGACCAGCATCAGTTCTTTGACGTCTCTAACAGCCATACTTACAGCATAAAGGGTCATCTTTTTAACCTGTAAACAGAGAGAAATGCGCAAGACTGTAAAGCATTTTTCCATGGCACAAAATATTTATATAGAGAGAGACCTTTTCACAATGCAAAAGCAAAAATATAACACTAGGAAGGTCTTTAATCACTTAAAAGTAGGAAACAAAAAGATGACTTGAGATTCAACATGCACAAGAAAACAAAGACATAATATAAAAGCTTGCCTCCAATTTGTCCTCCTTGGCTCTGTGGTATTTCGGGAGCAAACGAAACTCTTCAGTTAGTCGTAGACATTCTCCAACATTTTCCGGAGAAACAAAATCAAGTGCAACCTTTATACAAGACTGATCAACAAAAGGAATTAAAAGACAACATTTATGAGAAAATAATATTTATTAGCATGGTAGATGGAACAATAAGACTGAAGGCCTATGCAAATAAAAGTAGGAAGAAAATGTGATAGTGATACAAACCACCTCCTCTAGAGCATATGTAACAGAATAAGAAAGATACAAAATGTTGGAATTTTGACATTTTGGGGAAATAATGGTGTATACAGTCCCTTCTAACCTTCTAGTGATTCAACATCATCATATTCTTCTTAGAATCATCAAAGGCATTGGGAGGACTCAAATATATACTATTTATTCTTCTATTTAATTCAAGTTTTGAACATGCAATGCTTTGCTACTATAATCTCAACCTTTTTCAAAGGCACTGTTACTTTAGGGCAGTTTTATTGGCTGCAAAAGGTGTCTCAAAAATTAACTTTAGAGTCCACAATTTTTATAACTATAAAGAAATCATATCGAAAAACAAGATTTTGCTAAAACTTAAAACAGACATGTTGCACCCAAGAAAAAAGACATGTTTGTCACAAGATGATGAATTACTTGTCTGTTTCTCACTTGATGAGGACATCCTGCTGGAATAAAAACAGCCTCACCAAGGTGTTGCTCAAAAGTCCATGGTTCAACATCTGCATAGAGAAAAGGACCTTTAATATGACGTGGTATTACTTTTCAACCAAGTCTAAACCAGGAAAATCAATTGAGCAACTTACTAAACTCCTCTTTCAGCTGTTTCTTATGCTTTTCATTTAAGAACAGAGTCTGATCATGAATAGGATGTATAACCTGAAACCAATATATTACAAATTGACTTAGCCCTCCCCATATGGTTAATAGAGTCAAAATGACTGGCAATGCTACTCACAGAATCTACAGGATGATTTTTTATATGACGGAATTCCTTCTTGTGCTTTCTTAAGTACTCAATTAGCTTAGGGACATCTTGCCGACGGAAGATGTCCCAAACAGCACCACCAAGGGCAACTTCAGCTCCATTTTCAGTTTTCAAAGAATCTTTCCCCAGACCTTGTTTTGACTCTTTCAACTCAGGATCACCGTACACCTTATCATCTAGAAAATCAATCCTCGTTCTGTCTTTATTATTGCTTGTATTACTAGAAGCTAAGCTACTTGCAGATAGATCATGTGTTTCTAACTTCTGACACATGTGTTCAGCTGTAGATGAGATGCATTGATCCGCTTGGCTAGTTGGTGAAATATTAACTCCATTCTCTGCCGTCTGATCATGATTCAATGCTTTAGACTTAGGTCTTTCATCAGCATCTCCTAATGCTTCACAGAAAAGTTCACAAGAGTCTTCTTCAGCATGTTTCTTCTGCAATTTTTCTATGATTTTTCTCCGCCAGGGATGTATATTGACCTTGGTTGTGTGTGTCAGCACATTGACCTAAACCTCCATCAAAAAATTATGTGACATCAGCTATAGTTTTATATGGTACACCGTGCATTGCAACTAAAAGAATGCCAAAAAAGGAGGCTAGGAGTTTTAGGGAGTTAAAATGATTAGACTCCATTCATAAACCAAACGTCTGTCATCAAAATGAACTCGGAAAGACAATACCTACACACACAAATCAAGTTGAAAATACCTTAATATCTACATCTTAAAGTTTCCTAGTACTAGTATAGATTTCATTCAAAACTGGAAAATACCTCAATATCTACATCTTAAAGGTTCCTAGCACTAGTAGAGATTTCATTCAAAACGAAACAAAGCCAATAGCATTACTACATATGGGGACATCATAAGGAATAAGAAAAGAAAAAGAATAAGTTTGATTTCATTACCTCATCCAAGAGAAAAACCTGGAGAGAGGTTTCATGTCACACAAAGAATTAATCTAACAGGACTGGAGTGGACAAGATTATTAATGTCTAATATTTTAAGATATTGTAAGCATAAATTTCAGATGAGCAATCTGATATAATTATCTCTTTGGTTTAAGAACCGCAGAAATACGTAAAAACTAATTCTTTAGTTTATAAATCCATACTTTTTGAGAATTAAACCTCTATCATTTTATAAAATATAAAAAAAAATTATAGATATTAGTAATCTCTAAACAATAAAATCCAAAGGATTCCCTAGAGCAGAAATTACCGCATCAGACACATCACAATGTAGCTTTGTCACAGAATCTCCTCTACCAAGCTCTTCAGAAAATCCATAAGCAATATATGTTTTGGGTCCCAAATCTGGTCTCAGCAAGCTATCAGGAAGTTTGGCAGCAAAGTTCAAAAGACCTGATTTCGGATCGGTGTAGTCCCTGTAGGGGAGTGCCATAAGGAACTCAGTGCCATGCCTGGGCAAACGTTCTTCAAAAGTGGTTGATGAAGGCCAATCTTTCAATTTCAACATTTCTGGCCACCCACCTTTATGCATTCGGCCCTCTAGGTAGCCTCTGAAAAATTGGTGAATATTGATCTCAACCTGTGTAACTGAACCATGTAAATAAAATAAATTGTCATTGCAGTAGATCAAATTCTTTGAAATGATTTACTTGCATAACTTACCCCACACCAATCCAAGCAATCAATGGCCTTCACACTTCGTGTTTCTTCTTTGAACTTCACTCTGGCACCTGTTTCTCTGAAAGCCCGCCACATAACCATCGGCTCCCAGCTAAGACCTGATGTCTTTTCAAGAATATTTCTCACAACCACGGGTTCTCCCCTCATCCAGTGCCTCTGGAAATGCTCAATCTCATCATCAGAAATGTCAAGGGCATTTGGGCTATATATGAAATTATCATTACTATCATCCCTGAATGCTGCCCTCCGGGCTTCAAGATTAGTTTTCTCTTCAATTATATTTTTCTGGCATAGAGAATACTTTTCAGTAATATCAAAATCCGGTGGCATATAGTCTCTAGTGAGCTCCTCAGCATTATTTAGCAGTTTCTCTACCCAATTAGCTTTGAAAATGCGTCTCAGCTCTAGCAATGCCGTACCACAACCTCCACGCTGTTTAGGAGGACAAGGAATGTTACCATCACTATTAGCTTTCCATTCAGGGAAGGGAGTGGACATGTCAGCTTGAAAATCAAAATCAGTAGGCACAAGCTGGCTCTCCCACCCATATCTTTTACTTAGTTGTTTACTCTGAGTTCTTATTGAATCATGATTACGAGCTCTCTCTGCAACTTGTTCGTGGGATGTTTCAGCTTCTATGCCTCCAGGTTGGCAACCCTCTCTGAGCTCTTGACAGCACATGAGACATAGATCATAAGAACAACTGGGGTTGGGGCAGCTTCGGTAAAACCCAATTATAGATGTATTGCAATTGTCACTGCCATTTATAATGGAGGCAGTCAGTTCAGGACCACTGATAGACACTTAGTAACCGAGAAAGAGAAATAATGAAGAAAACTGAGTGTTCTTAATACTCTCAAGGGAATTCCAGCGGGGAATCCCTTGAGGAAGAAGAAGGAAACAAGTATAGCAGAATATGAAAAGGAAAGAATTCTGGACTTTCAAGAGCTCCAGTCTCTCCCAGGTTCCAAGAGTCTAATTCCAGCCTACCTCCCCCACATTCCCACTAGTAGTATATATATCAGTATTTTTCCCCCAATTCCCACACCTTATAATAGAATCACATGGTACCTCCCTCCCCCACTATCTAACTGCTGACTCAGCAGTTTGTTACACAGGAGCGCCCATCATTCTCTCTCATCTCACATACTTAGCAATTACAACTAAGGCCCAATTTCTGATTTGGGCTAGTTCCTAACAACCACATACCAGAGACACAATTATAGATGGAAGTAATCCAAGCCTCAAAGCTACAAAGCCTTGTTGTAAAGAATTTATAACAATTACAGCATTCTATTCCACAAAGTCATAGACAAACCAAAGGCAAAGATGATCAAACATAATGGTAACATAAACTCTGTAAATATACCAGTACAAGCGCTCACTTTTGTCTAGCTTTGTTCTTGCTATGTCAATTTCTTGCAGTTGATTACCTAATACCAGAAACATATAAAATGAAATAAAAGAAAATAAAAGAAAGAAAATCTTAAAGGAAACTAGATTTCTATACACTTGTTTCTTATTGTGCTACCCCTTATTTTGGCTTCAATATCTAATTCTGAGCTCTGCTCCCTGTGAATATGCCTCAGAACTGGCAGGGCTTTATAGAGTAAGTACAGCAGTCGATGTAATTTGACACTGGCATTTACCTCTCGGTCCTATGAAAGCAAGGAAAATAAGTTAAACAATAAATAAGGTAAGCAAGTTTAAAAAATTCTCAATTTTTCATTAGATGGCATCTACCCTAAGCACTGGAACCTCCCGCAAGCAAGCTTTGCAGTTGCAATTGCCCCAACAGAATGGACATGCATTCTCAACTTCCTCTCGGGTTTTTCCTGGGTACCTGATTCATCTCAATTATAGTGAGCTGCTGGAAACTCAAACAATAAAGGCAAAAAGCTGTTTGGCATATATCAATGTAGGAAACTAATTAATTTCTTCAAGACGTCTGCATAAAACAATTTTCAATTCGTTCTAAAAATATTAAAAACAGAAATAGCGAAGCTTACCACTTGTCAAGGCATTCATAACAATAGCGTTTTCTGTTGCAACTTGTGCAAAAGACAACTCCACTCTTATCATTCCGCTGGCACTGATGACACGTCAAACTTCCACCCTCCTGTGTTTTGCTGGATAAACCCTGAGGAGCCAAAATTATGGTAAAAGTCAAAGTTAAGCCTTCATTTATCATTACCATTACAATTAACGATCATCTCCAACGTATGTTAATACTTATGATGTATAGAACATCTTTAACCTCCCACTTAAGCCTATGCAATATTGAAACAGCTTAAAGGGAAACAAGGAACACTCACTAAAAAATAAAGCGTCTTGTGAAGATTCATAAAAGTGTATTTTCTAATATATTAAACATCAGAGTCCCAATCATTAGCAAGCTTTATAGAATTGTCCTCCAGTTAATGAAGTAGTGGTTTCCTCACCACTTGTTTGGTATGTTCAACTCGTGAACCCTTCTTGACAGGGTACACACTCATCAGTCCCTTGTCAGAGTCCTCATCAATACCACAAGCACCTTCATTGTCCTGCAAATGAATACTCCACTGTTAGCAACACACGATGCTACATTTCTATATCATAATTCATAACAAATAGCATTAAACGAAGAAGGAGAGGAAAAAAAAAAAAAAAGTCCTCAGCTGAGCTAACTTGATCAATCATTTTCTTCTTCAGCCTTTGATTTCTGGCAAAGTTCCCAATCAATTCGGAATCCGACGCTTCCAATTCGGATCCGCTGCTGAGGTCATCGGCAATTGTTCCCCTCCTCCTCATCCTCCTCCTCGTCGTGTTGTTGGACCTGTGCTCCGATTCTTCGTCCCCTTCGTTCCTCTGAATTCTGCGTTTCTGGCTTTGATTCTTACGCTGCAGCAAGTGCCTCTCGCAGTATGATTTCCCCGGCGACGCGGCCTCGCCGCACCGCCACTTTGGGCCGGCGCTGCGCTTGCACCGCCCATCCGACGGCGAATCCATCTGATCGGACGGCTACAAGCTGTCGAAGGATGTGAATTGTGGAATCTGATACATCAAAATTGCACCCCAAACCATCCAGTGCCAATTCACGTTGCAGAATATTTATTACTGATCGTGATTCGGTGGAGAGTTCATTATTGTAATTATTTTTAATAAAATAATTTATTCATTTATTATTATTTTATTATTATTATTTTTTATACATGAACATTAAAAATTGAATATAATATATAATATATTTATTTTATCTCGACATACATATATTATTACATTACATCTACTTATTCTTACATTAACAAATTATTTTTTATATTTATTTATCAAATATTAATAAAATATCTTTATCCAGCTCCAAAAAGCTATTTTTAACATAATAATATTGACACTTCGATATAACTGAAAGTGGAAAGTCGTCTTTACAGATTTTTTTTTCCGGTCAACGTCTATAAAGAATGAACCTATACAAAAGAATAAAACTTTTATTATGATTATTATTATTATTATTATTATTTTCCTGTCATTACAAAAGATTGAACCTATCAATAGCTTTTTGCTGCGTGATTCTTTTTGTTATTTGGGCTTGGCCGAATCATAGATAATATATTTGGCCCCAGATCACATCATCGAGTTTACGTTGAAAGTTCCACGGTTGGCTATTTTTAGGTAGCCTGCTACTAGAGCATGGGAAACCCATTATAAGCCCACTGGACAAATAGATGACATAATTAGAAACGCTTCCACGACCCCCCAAAAAAATGAAAGCTTCAAAGATCAGACCCAAAATGCTTCAAAGATGCCCATGATACATCGTCAAAATAAATGCTTCAAATACATAATCATCTTTTGGCCCAAAAAAAAAAAACCATAATCATCTATGATTTGATATGTATTATTTAGAGTTGTATAAAGTTAATTGATTATTATCTTAGGCTTAGATGTTGATTTATTAGATTATGCTGTCAGTTTCTTTGTTATAAGCAAGTTATTTTTTTACTTTGATTATCGATCAATAATATTTGTTGACCAAAAAGAAAAAATGTTCCAAAGTAAATAATTTATAATCTTCGTCCTAGTACCTGCATTGATGTACATAATGATTGACTACAGGAAAAAGACTAAATGGGGAAAGGAAAGGACAACCCCAGCAAAACTAGAGTCACTCCAAGTAGTGCCCCAAGATACTTTCTTTTTCTAGCATTGAAAGGTAGTATCTTGAAGTTGACTCTCTGACTAATCTCAACTTGGCTCCAATTAGCTAACCGATGTCTCTTAGGCCTAAGGTTATCCACGCTGCCCCAAACTTTAGTGTTACGATGTAAACTTTGTGTGTTGATGAAAACACGTATATGCGGTAACCAAGGGATGAATCTTCTCATATTAAATTTTTATATAATTTTGTCATGTATGGTCTTTTACTATTGATTTAGGATATGTGATCCAGACGTGACATATGACATAAAAAAATCAATGATAATATATCACATGATAATATCATATGAAAATTTAATAAGAGGATCCACTTATATAATAACCATTGATCGCAGTGGCACAAAGAGATTCGTGTGGAATGAGGAAAGGCTTGGTACATGCATGCGAAATGATTCATGTACAACACATCATAAGTAATTAGGGTGAGTTATACCAAATTATGTCACCATCATATTGGGACCTATTATTACATCAAGTTAGTCTTGGATTTTGGGGGGTGTGAGTGGATCAAGCTAACCCGATGAATTTGATCAATCTGAACAGAACTTATTAAATTGGTTCGGGTCAATCAAGTATGATTCAATGAGAACTGACCAATGTTTGGTTCGGTCATTAGATTTAGGGTTTTGCAACTTAATACCCAACTTACCCCAAATCCCATATATTCTTTTTTTTTCTTAACAAAATAATACATTAGAATGATTATTGTTTGTTTATGTTTCTTTTAATTGTGTTAATGACAATATTAGAATGATTTAGTCTCTGAATATTATAATAGAATCTAAAATTTGCTTATATAAAAATTTTGATGCTTTATGATTATTTTTTATGGTGCATTTTTGGCAAAATCTAGAAAAAAAAAATTAAACAAGTAATTCAATCACTCGAACCCAACCAACCTGAATTTGATTGGTTAGAATTTGGTTAAAAATTTTCATAAATTTGAACCAAACTACAATAATTAAAATAAATCGGTTCAAATTTATTTTTCCTTCAAATTCGATCTGATCCAACCAATTTACACTCCTATTGAATTTTAAGAAGGACGCTTGAATGCTTGACTACCTCTATTATTACCCATTCATTAGTAATAGTTGAAGTATTTGTTGCTGCAACAATCATATCCTAAACATTGCAAATCTTACTCTTATGATTAAACTAAATAATACCAATGATACAAATATATTAAGTATAAAATCAATGGAGAGATAGGTTGAAAGTTACAATTAAGTTATCAATAATTACCTAAAATGTTTTGAGAGAGAAAAGAAAAGAGAAAAACATTTTATGCAATTCATTCAAATAACATGCATACAAAAACAAATGTTAAGCAATAAAAAATGATAAAAAATAATTGAAAAAAAAAGAGTAATTACCTTAATCAAAACTTTGACTTCTACGCCTTCCACGTTTTCTTTTCCATTTTCAACTGGCAAAGATAATAAAATATCCACAAAATCCATTTATATGTCATCTTCTCCTATCTCTTTCTCTTCTCACACTTATTTTTTATTCAACACTTGTAAGGATCTATCCACCTCCACATTGACAAGTAATCAGCTAAATGTATCAAACCCAACAGCTACAACAACTCATGGGCTATGTGAATCAACTCCATAGCCTCTTGTGGACTAGAAGATTCAGACCCAAAATACTCCGATTAACATCTTGGTGACATTGATTTTTTTGGTACAAACAACTTCGTGACATTATTCACTATTTTGTCCTGTGTCCATTATTCATTGAGAAAGCACCTAACGGCTCCCTTAACTTGATGGACTTTCTTATTTGAACTTTGGCCCATACATCCTTAACAAGATGTTGGGCATCATATTGATGGTGTTTTGAGAAGGACTTGAGCCTCTTTGTTGTTAATAAGTGCTCCACGCAAATTCTTCTCATGCACTTCCAGTGAGGGCCTAAAAGTGCTAAGGCAACCTCACCAGTCACGACACCCATATACTAAATGCGCGACAGCTATATGGGTAAGAGGCAAAAACATCATCTAGTTGTAGAAGTATTTCAAGTATGATATCAGGATCGTTAGTAGTGATGGCATCGATATTGCCAGGTTTGAGATAAACTAAAAGACCATACTCGTCACACAATGATGCCAAGTCTCTATGTGGAAGTTGCCCTATTCGGAAGAAATTGCCAACAATAGACCACCTTGGTGGGCTTGGATGAAGGTTCCGTTCTTGTTCAACAAGAAAGACCTTGCTATTTGCTAATAACAAATGACTTTAGATGCCAATGCTGCTAATGGAGTAAGGCTGAGATAAATGTGATTGATTCTATCATCTAATATCAATTGTTTGAACTAAACAAAACAAACTTGTTTACTTCAAGCAAGTCCTTTGTTTGCAATGGTCCTAACTAGCATTTTGTAATCATTTGACTGAACCCATGCTCTCATTTCTATCACGGTGATCCTTTTTCTATCATGATTTGATTGAAGAAAGTGGTTTTATATCTTTATCTACCTTAATTATTCACAATCCTTACATTTCTTTCTATTATTTTTTATTTTTTGTTATTAGAACCAAATTATTTTATATTGATGCACCTAGAGATGGGTGAGCCATTTTTTGCATGTTCAGTCTTTAGAATTTATTTATTTTCTTTTTAATTGAAGAAGTGGTTGTCACATTTTCTCCTACTTTATTTTTTTATATAAACACGATACCAATGATCTCTTGATTAAACTATAAAATTATTAGAAATGATAAATAGTACAAAGGTTTAGTATACAAAATTTTGACTAATTGATAGTAGTCGCTGATTCATTTAAGAATAGTTAATCAATGGCACTCCTTCATTATGTGTTTCATACTTTTCTGTTTAGACTAAATAATGGCTCTTTAAAATTATATATGTTAATGCTTTTAGGTGATCAAACTCTAAATACAGGTGATATTAAAATATATTCCAAGAAATTTTATTATTTTGAAAGTTAGCCAATAGAATTTTATAAAATTGTTAAATTTTGGTGAATAATTATTATAGTAAGTATTTATTTATCATAATTTAATAATTTTTTAAATTTTTATTAATTAATAATATAAAATTATTTTATACTAATGTATAGGAATTAATTTTTAAAATATAACTCAACGAGGTTTTCTATGAATTTACAATGAATCTTTACATTGATGCGAATAATAACTAATAACTAATAACTAATAACGACGGAAATAAAAATTCTAAAACGCGGGAAGAGTTAAAAGAAGTCACCAATCACCAAGAGCGGTTCCATGGTCTAGTGGTCAGGACATTGGACTCTGAATCCAGTAACCCGAGTTCAAATCTCGGTGGAACCTCTTTTTCTATCGCATGTTCGCACTCACCGAGCTGAATATCCATGCCTCATGCCTCAAATCTCAATGAAAGCACCAGAAAATCAAAATATAGAGCCAAACATGTTCACGTTATTATCATTTTCTCGGTGTGCTTCAAAATAACGCTTGTTTCGTTTTTCTGTCGCATAACCTAATCTCTAATTAGGTTTCGTGTTTTTGTTGCAATGGAATTGGAACCCGAAACTCGACAGAAAATCGAGGACATGGTGATGGAAATACTGAAGCAATCCAACATAGAAGAGACCACTGAGTTCAGCGTCCGAGTCGCTGCCTCCGAGCGACTCGGCATCGATCTCTCCGACCCCCACCACAAGCAGCTCGTCAGAAACGTCGTCGAGTCTTATCTTCTCACCGTCGCGGCCGAAGACTCCACCGCCGGCGCAGCAGCAGATAAACCGCTGGAACCGGAAGCCACTGATCCTCCGGAGGAGCCCAGAGAGTCGGCGGTGCAGTTGCTGAAGCCGAAGAGAGAAGTTAAGGAGGACTCCGACCGCGTCATATGCCAGGTGAATCCCTCGTCACAAATTCGATTGGGAACATAGTCGAATGCAATTAATTCTATATATGAATAGTGTTAAAACCCTAAACCTTTTTTTTTTTTTCAAATTTTACCAAGAAAGGAAGTTACTGGGAAAGGGTGACTAGTTTGGCTTTGTTATAATTTGTTGTATAATGTTCACAGAATTGATGTGGTGATAGCCGAGAGAACAGCTCCAATTCATAAAATAGAGTCGTTGGTTTTGTTGAATTTTCAGATATCATGTGTTAGTAACTTAGTATGTTACATTCCTGGCCATTGGTCTTACTAAATGTTGTTTTGGTTGCTCTAGCTATCAAACAGGAGGAATGTGGTGGTTAAAGGGTTCAAAGGGACAACATTGGTGTCAATTAGGGAGTTTTATCATAAAGATGGAAAACAGCTTCCCACTTCTAAAGGTGATTATTTTGTGCATAGTAGTGTACTCTGAACCTTTTTTAATGCTTGCTTTGCTCTTACAGATCCTTTTGCTTGCATATTATTTCCTCCTTTGGTGTAGTGTTTCGTTACACTGTTAGTGTCCCAGAATTTGCTCACAACTGTCACAAGTACCATACCCCGGGCCTGGGCCATTACAACATGTCAATATCTTATTTTCCTTGTACTTATATAAGTACATAAATTCCCTGAACAGTCATTAATGAGTGTTCTTTTATGTAACCTAGGACGTTTTAAGTTAAGTAACATTCTTAATTATGTTTTTGGTTGTTGCCCATGCTTAGTAGTTTACAGTAAGGTAGTCTCATTATAACATGAATATCTCTGTTGTTGGTTCTTGCTATATGCATAATTTGGAGTGTTTGAGGCCCCTGATTTAGTTTTAGGGTCATTTCTTCTAAGATGGAATTAACTTAAATTATATTTAGCTCAGTTTTGTTAAGAAATTGATTACTCTAAATTCTGAAACTGAACAACCCCTTGTCTCAACTGCTGCTGATTCTAGGGATAAGTTTATCTACTGAACAATGGTCAACCTTCAAGAAGAGTGTGCCAGCTATAGAGGAAGCTATCTCAAAGATGGAAGGAAAGATAAAGTGAGTATCAATATTGACCTGTGATAACATGAAAATTTCTGATCTCAGAATGATATTGATTGCTTAGTGTCAAAATGTGATGGTGAGGAAACCAGCAATATGCAGTATGAAGAAATTTGTTTCTATTCTTTTCTCTCCATGTTGATGGTTTCCTAACTGCCAATTATATGATACTCTGTTGTATTTTAGTTGGAGAAATTTCTGCATTCTTCTGAATAATTAGAAATTAATTTTTGTCCTAAAAGAAAGCATGTTTCTAGGTATTTAATTATGTAGAAGTGCATGATTGAACTAGTGAAAGCATATATTCATTGATTGATCTAACCTGGAGCTATTAACCAACACAATGCAGATCTGAGCTTCATGGTAAGCAAAGTGGAGATGTCTCTAATTCGGTTGTTGATGTTGCTCCTCTTGAGCTTGTCCGTATTGAGGTCAGCCGATTTGATGGGAAGAATTACCAATTCTGGGCTCGGCAGATGGAATTACTTTTGAAACACTTAAGGATTGATTATGTGCTTACTGAACTATGCCCAAATGCTACGCCAGGGGAAGATGCTAGTGCTGAGGAAATTGCTGGAGCCAAAGCTGCTGAGAAGAGATGGGTGAATGATGATTTAATATGCCACCGCAATATCTTGACCCATTTATCTGATAATCTTTTCAGTCTGTATGCAAACAGAAAAATGAGTGCTAAGGAGTTATGGGAAGAGTTAAAATTGGTTTATCTCTATGAGGAATTTGGAACTAAGAGAGCACAAGTGAAAAAGTATATTGAATTTCAGATGGTTGATGAGAGAGCAATTGTTGAGCAAATCCATGCATTTAATAGCATCACAGATTCCCTTGTTGATGCCGGAATGTTCATTGATGAAAACTTCCATGTAAGTGTCATCATTTCAAAGCTTCCACTATCCTGGAAGGACTTCTGCATCAAGTTAATGCGTGAGGAGTATCTACCTTTATGGAAGCTAATGGAACGTATAAGGATAGAGGAAGAATCTCGCAAAGGAGTCAAACGAGTTGGTGAACCTTCTAGTAGTATAGGATTTAACCAGGGCAATAAAGGTGGACCAAGGGAAACTGACAATAAGATGCCAGGTACGCATAGGAATAAATCAGAAAGTAATGGCAAGAGTATAGCCTGTTATATTTGTGGCAAGAAGGGGCATCTTTCTAAAAACTGCTGGAGAAGATATGACAGGCAAGCTAATGAAAGGAAAGCAGAAGATGTATGTATACCTGCAGAAGTTAAAATGGTGGGGGGTTGTTAAGTAACTTCAGGGACAGAATGTTAGATGAAAGTGTTTGGAAAATATGTAGGTTTTTCCCTTACTTTGGGTTGTTTTCCCTGGCAAGACCTGCGCCAGGGCATAGCCATTGTATTTTTCCACTTACGCTCAGGCAGGGTATAATCCTTTCTTTTGTTTTTTTTGTCGGTTGGGTACCGGTTATGATCTTTGTATGTCCTGTAAGTGTTTCTGAATTGTTGTAGTCTGTCATTGTCTTTTTCATTTAAGATTAAATGTCCATATCCTTAACTTAATGAATTCAATTTATGGATTTTACGCCACTGGCTAATTGATTTATGAACTTACAAAAATGGCACCACAAAGCAACCGTACGGATATGAGAAATTTACGTAATGAAGCAATATAATTTTATTTTTATGAAAAATAAACTGTTGTATAATGTTATATGAACAACACTTAAAATTATTGAACTACATACAGATTTAAACCGAATATTTTAGGTTTGACAATTACACTTAACGATGGCAAAATAAGTATGATTTTTGCATATAAAATTGATTACGCAATATTTCTTTTTTTATTTTTATTTTTGTAATTATAACTTAAACTTGACATCTGTCTGAGTGTGTTTGAGAACTGGCAACAAATTGGCACTTTAAAAATAATGCACATTATATTTTTTATTGAAATACAGCATGACAAACACGTAAAAAGCTTCACTCTTTATTTTGGTCTCCGTTATTTTTTTAAAAAGAAAAAAGAAAAAATACTTCACTCAAGTTTTATTCTTTTGCAAATTGAGCTCAACTTTACATTTTATTTTTGGACCTGAGCTGAACTTTGTTTAAGATTAGTCGTACTGTTAATTTGGCCTTCAGCGCCATACTCTAGAGACATTGAATAATTGTGCAATACCCCTAGTGTTGCCATAGTATAAAAGGTGGCACCGCTATTATGCTTCAAGGTTCAAATGATAATTACAATGCAATCTATTTTGTGCACCTTTGGTTCTGCATGTGTTATTCATTTTTCTTTTTGGATAATTTTATGCAACATTTTGATGTGTTAGTCTTCTCTTAGAGTGTGTTTGTAAATTGGGGGTTTTGGAGAAAAAGGAAGGAAAGAGAAAGGTTTAAAGACTCCATTTTACTATTCAACCCCTTCCTTGGCTTCCCTCCCCTCCCCTCCAAAACCCCAATTACAAACACCCTTAGTGACTCTTAAGTAGCATCTCATTTAAAAGGTGGATCCTCCACATCACCACATGTGCAATCGTAAATGAAGCCCTCCCTATGTTTCTTTCCTATTATTTTTCAGACAGGGAGTTAGGAATTGGAGGACAAGAGTAAAAATCATAAATACGTTTAAGAATCGGACGTGCTCAAAAGTTACGTGTTTGTTCATTTGCAAGGAGAAAGCAATGTTCAGCAAGAGTTTTTATAGCATTCAAACAGAGAATCTAAATAAGTTACACAAGTTTCCTTTGCACACATCCCTCTTGAGCTATCCCGGTAAAATTAGCTGCTAATGCACACGATTTGATGTGGTTATTTGCAGCCATGTAGAAGTAGCTCAAACAAACTTCATGTAAATAACTCATAAGACGTGACTTGTGGACTTGCCCTTTAAATGATCCAATAATTGCTGCTCTCTTTGTATATCTTCAGCAAGTTTAGAGCTTTCCCATTTCAGCCTCCTCACCACATCTTCGGCTTGCCTATAATTTGGTGGTACATCAGATCCTCCGGAAATCAGAGGAAACTTCACTTCTACATCTTTCCTATAGCCAAAGAGTGTTGTGAGAAGTTTCATTGATAATAAGACCACAAGGAAAAAAGAGGGGAAAAAAAAATCACAAGCTAGCCATACGACTACAGCAATATATTTAGATGAAAGTAAGCGAAAGAAACATAATGCTTTCATCTTGAAAAACAATAGATGGACATAACTCAAGTTGTCTAATGGGGTAAAAAGTATGAATAAAGTCACTTCTATCTGCTATTTATTTGGGGATTATTCTGGTATCCATATTTCTTCATGGGTTCCGAGGTTGAATGGTCAAACATTTATGGGTTGTTGGTTATATTTAATGAGCTTCCAAACAGTTGTTAATATTTGATAATTCACCCTAGGTATGGTAATTTCAATCACCTATCACGGTCAAGCAGACAGGTGGGATTATCATTATGTCTATTGGATCAATGAAACAACTTATTCTGAGATTATTGAAATGAGCAAAATTGAACTACAGAATAATGTATCGCTCAAAGTTAATTGAAGACATCGTGCAGGGGGCAGAAAAAGGAAAGAGAATCATCAAAATTAAACATGCATTAAGAAGGTCAAGGTTAATTCGATACTGACCTACTACCCAGAGCAAACATCCCATTTTTCTTAATCATCCCGCCATCTAATGACACGGCTCCTTTGCCAATACATGGGAGAGCAGTCATCATTTCATTCCGGGTTCTATATACTTGTAGGCCAGAAAAAAGGCCATAAAATAGTGTCTCTCTCAGACCGTGACCACTAGAAGTAACAAAAGATAAATTATTGGAATCCAAATGGAGCATGTTCACTGCATAATCAATAAACCCAGGCGGGCACTTCTCATTTGGAAATCTTGGCTTTGGAATAGCCAACTTCTTTTGTGGATCATTGGCTACAAAACCTCCAACATATGGTCTGAAATCAAAACAAGAGTGCTTTAAAAATTGTAAGCAAAAGCTTCAGCTTCTCAATTATATGCATGCGTGTAGAGTTGGATCTTATCATGCGACTTTTTCACGTGTCCTATTAAGAAAGAGGTACATAGAAAGACCCTGCAGAAGGCCCCATGAATTGTTTCCTGTATCAGGTTATTGCGTTTATTTCTCTCTACAGAACTCTATTGTGTGCAACACTCACACTAGAGGAGCCAAATTCACATATATACCAAACTTACCTGAAATCTTCAAGACATATGACAATGAATCGGCCATGTATTCTCCTTCCAATTGAAGATCCAATTCCATGCAAACCACCATTACAGTTTATCGTGCCTTCGGGGTTGTACTTCTCCAGTGCATTAACACCTTCATTAGTACTGCAGACAATTGCAAGCATGGTCTGCAAGCCCAAATACTCAGAAAGGATGCTGCATTTAGACAACAATGCCAGATTTGTTTAAGGATCAATAATCAAAAGAAGTAGCTTCTTTCTTCATGCCTGTACTAGTAAGAAATAGACTAGAGGAAAGTGGGGTATGCTACTCAAGTTTAAAGATTCACACTAGATTAATGTACTTGGAAATTTGACAGATTATGTTACATGAAAGGTCGGCATGATACATTTCAACAATTGTAATAAAAGTTTAAAACAATTATTAGATTCACAATCCAAAATCTGGCAAATTAAGCACGCGGGACCATAGGAGATATTGCCTTCTGCAAGATTGAGACCAAATGACCAAAAGGGTGTTAAAGATTTGGGGAAGAATAAAAACTGATATTGACCTGCTAAGATCATCACTCTCAACCCTGGCAAGGGTTGCCACAACTCCCACAGCATCCTTCGCCAAAGCTAAATTTGATGTCTGAGCATTGGCTTTTAGCCAACAAAATATGCCAGCAGCAGAATTCTCTTTCTTCAATATCTGTTCTGCCGTATCCTCCTCAGTATGAGATGAACCATTTCCATTCTCTGATGTAATTATAGTAGTTGAATGGTACCTTCCAAGACTCACTACAAAATTTGTCAGCCAAAACATGTTGGAGAGTAACTTATACAGGAACTTCTTAATTAAAGTGGTTGGTTTACTCAACAAATGAGTAATGATGTGATGTTGCATTAGTTTGCCTGGTTAATTTTAGATTCTAATCACACCCTCCCCTTGGAAAGAAATAAGTTCAAAGAAGAAAGGATTGGCCTCTGAACATACCTTGTAAGTCAAGTATTGATTCAGCTAGGCGATTTGATTGAGAATTAAGGAATTTAAGGTTATCTTCGTGTTTCTTGATCTTATTCTTAATGCTCTCACGATTAGGATCATTTAGATTCAGCTGAAAAATGATGAACAGCAAAAGTTTCAAGGTTTTGTAGAGCTAAAATAATGGCATAGAAGAAATAACCTGAAAAAATAGTATAGCCATATCACAATCAGCGCCAAAAAGTCGTGAACAGAATGTACTTCAACCACTTGTAGGTTCTCGAAAGAATACATCCAGATATGGGTATGTTAAGGAACTAAAAGTGCTCAATCAAATAACAAAATGTAGGCGGTGGAGCATTTGCAATGTAGGGTAAAAATGTCATTGAAGGAAAGAATGTGGCACAGACTCCTGTTCATGTTCCTAACAATTAGGGTTATCACATATGCAAACCAGTAGCAATAGTATAAGTTCTTCCATCAAATTGAAAGCAGATTCCTAATCGTGATTTCAAGCACGTGAATAAAAAAGTGGAAGATATTATGAACCCCAAGTACCAACAACCATTATTAGAGGCAGAGATTTGGTGTCCTACAGCCCCTTGTTTGAGCAGAAACTTCAAAGATTTCAACCATGATTCAAGAATGAGTGGCCACATCGTTAGCATGTATGATAAATGCTGAACATAGAGTTGAATTCCGTCGCAAAGTAAGGGTAATAGGTGGGGTATAACCCAAGCAACAAAAAAGGCCACCGCTTTCATCCACATTTGAGATATAAAGAACTGATGCAGTGAAAGAGAAAAATGAAAAGCAAAAAGTGATGAAGTAAGATATGGGAGCAAAGAAGAGAGGAGAAGAGAAGAGAGGTCACCTGAGACATGAGTGCGACTGTGAGTGCTGCGAAGCGAAGCAAAGAGAAGAGATTGCTCACTCACAATCAGAATCAAAATCAGATACAGACACGCTGCACACTCACTTGTACACTTCAGGGGCAGTTCCGTAATTCCAGACAACTTCTCCCACGTTAATGCAAGTACAAGTGTGTACGACCCCACTTTGTTTCTTTTACTTCACTTTGCAGATTACGATGAATTCTTATATGGATTTAATTTTACGCACTCACAATAGAGTTTGGAAAAAATATCAAATTGCGCCAAATAAATATTTGCTATGTTAATTATCTATTATAATTTATCTTTTTTTTAAGTCTATTTATTAATAGTATAAAATTATTTTATTTTATTAATATATAAAAAATAATATCTTATTAAACATATGGCGTGTATTTATTTTATTCATATCTTTCTATATTAATTTTCATTAATAGATATATAGATTAATTTTTTTTGGTGGAAAGATATATAGATTAATAACTGTAGTTATTAGTTAATTAAAACAAAATTTTAAACTATTGATAAAATAAACATAAATATATATAGTATTTTATTAATTTGTAATAATTTCTTGTAAATTTCATCTTACATGAACTGTAAATTATAAATTACATGTATAAATTCAAAGTTTTAATCAATTGAGTTTAATTAATAAAGAATCAATTGAGTTTAAAACCATATTTTTAAATGATTTATTCCTTTTTTCTTTTTTTTTTAATATAACCAACAATATTTTAATTCTACCCAAAAATTGTAGTTTGAGGAGGGATCAAACTAGGCCAATGTAAGAGTTTATTAATCTATAGCCTTTAATTTTGCTTTAATTTGACGGTTTAGAATAACAAAATTTAATGAAGAAAGACAATATAAGAATAAAGTGTCAATGAAAAAAGAGAATAATTAAGTTTAATAATGAATTAAAAAAGAGAAATAAAGAAACTTAGGTTTAAATATATATTTGTAGTCCTTATAAATATAAGTTATTTTGATTTTGATTTTTTTAATTTTTTTTTTAGTTTTTTATCCCTCTTTTTGTTTAATATTATATTTTTGGTCCCTATTATTCTAAATTTGGGTCCCATTAATTATTTAAAAATATTTATTTAGTCCTTATAAATATTAAAGATTTTATTTTGATCTTTATAAATATTTTAAAATTTTTCTTTTAATATTTATAGTATCACTATTTAACAATATTAGCTAATATCAGGGACCAAAAGGATAAAAACATATTTTACAGTTGTGCACTATAGATGAACTTTATAGATATTAACAACATCCTCAGACCAAAAAAAGAAAAAGAAAAAGAAAAAGAAAAAAATCCAACTACTATATATCAATGGGGCATACTCTGGTGAAGATGGATTTTTCCATCTTCACGTGAAGATACACGTGGTTGCAATAAATTGGTGACATGTGGTAGAGGTATATTGATGCACCAATCACCTATAATGTATTGTAGTAATATCTAATTTTAAGAAAATTTAAAAATATAATTAAATATATTTTAAAAATTAATTATTATATATTGACAGTATAAAATTATACTGATAATATAAAATAATTTTACATTGTCAGTGTAATCAAAAAATTTTATCAGTGTAATTTTAATTATTATACATCGTGATAAAATTATACTGATAATATAAAATAATTTTATACTGTCAGTGTAATAAAAAATTTTTATCAGTGTAATTTCACGTAAAATTATACCGGCAATATTAACTAATTTTTACATCTGTAATCAAAAATTTTATCAAGATAATTTTAATTATCATATACGACAATGTAAAATTACATCGGCAAAGATAAAATAATTTTATATCGATTGTAATAAAAAAATTTTATCAATATATTCAGTGTAAAATTATTTTATATTACCAGTGTAATTTTACATTGTCAGTGTATGATAATTAAAATTATACTGATAAAATTTTTTGATTACACGATAAACAGAAATTAGTTTATATTGCCGATAATTTTACGTGAAATTACACTGATAAAATTTTTGATTCGATAACAGAAAATTATTTTATATCGCCAAATAATTTTACACTATCAATATATAATAATTAAAATTACACTGGTAAAATTTTTTGATTACACTGACAATATAAAATTATTTTATATTATCAGTATAATTTTATATTATCAATGTATGATAATTAATTTTTAAAATATATTTAATTATATTTTTAAATTTTCTTAAAATTAGATATTACTACAATATATTATAGATGATTGGTGTATCAATACACCACTACCACATGTCAACAATTTATTGCAACCACGTCATATCTTCAGGTGAAGATGGAAACTCCATCTTCACTGTAGTACGGCCCTATATCAATTACTCTTTCTTCTTTGCAAATGAATGCAGAGCCTGTCCTGTCGTCCAACTGCAACTGTCAACAGTATACAATCATGAGATGACATTAGAGTAATACAAAAACATGTAACAGAGCTATGAATACCTTGCTGATCGGTGGCATTCACAGCAACCTCAACATGATCAGTAACATTCATAGCAACCTCAGCAAGCTCATCTTGATCTGGATTTGGATTTACATCAATGTCAATATATCTTCATGCAGCTACAACAATAGAAAAACCCGTGACAGAGGAATACCTTGCTGATCTTTAACGTTCACAGTAACCTCAACAAGCTCATGTTCATCTGGATTTAGATTTAATAAAGTTTCAATGACAAACGATAATACTTAAGATTAATAATTAATTAAAAAGAGAATTTGAGTGTATTTATGTTTAAAAATAAATTAATAGAACTTTTAATAAGATAATAATTGTAAATCTCAATAAAAATTTTAGTTATTTTTTATATTTTTATATAAACACACTCAACTTCTCTTTCTTTATTAATTGCTATCTCTTTTTCAATTGAAACTATATTCTACTATTCTTTTTTTATTAATTGTTAAATTTAATTAATTTTTTCTTCATTAAAACTTTATTTTATTATTCTCTTTCTATAATAAGTTGTTCCATTTAAAACATTTAATTAAAAACAAAATTAATGGTCATAGATTAATGTAACAGTTAAAACTTTTATACTGTTGTCCTTTCCTCTTATGTGTGTGTGTGTGTGTGTGTATAAGAGAAAAATGAATGTTAATATGCAGTTAATGATTATATAAAAAATTTCAATGTAACATTTTTGCATAAAACTAAAATATTGTTAAGTATAAAAGATATTAATATGAAAACATAGATGATTGTGTGGTATTATTTGTCTACCATTGTTCAATATGAAATCAAAACATATCAATGTAAAAGATCAAGATAGATATCAACATAAACAACTGTTTGGACTCCAAAGTCCAAATCCAATCAATTTTTTGCTAAAAAATATCCCCTGATTTTAGGATATGAAATAGCTACCCTCCTTTTTGTGGCCAATAAAATAAAAAAAAAGCAAGTTTCATGTTTGGACTTTTGAAACTAGATGGTTTGGACTTTCAAAGCAATTTGAATGTCTACCATTGCTGATGTTATTTCCAAAGTCCAACCCGATCATTTTTTGTGCTGAAAGAGCAGCCCTTTATTTTCTTGGACATGAAAAAGATTACTCTCGATTTTTTTGGGCCAATAACAAAACTCGCTAGTTGTTTTTGGTCGAAAAAACTTTCCCTATTGAAAGCAGTGAAAATTTACGGGCTTGATCTTCTTCATCAAATTTCATCCCGTACGGTATAGTTTTATTGGGCCAAGTTTCGTTTGTTATTTACATATGCAAGCTGAATTTGAAGAAATCTATGACATGGGTTACAAGTAAATGGATCCCAGACTTTATCTTTCGGCCCAGCACAAATTGAATTTGGATACCCAAAAAAAACAAGGCATTAATCTTGTGAAGACCGGGAAAAAAAAAAGATAAAGTATTATTTTTATGAATTTCACGACACAAACTAATTTTCCATTATTTCTTTTATTCAGATAGTCTTATATTAAATTGAGCAGTGTTGTGAACAGCTCGACCACTCGTGTCTCTATTGCGCTATAACAAATATCTGAACGGCTTTTTAACGACATGTGCAATAATCTAGAAAATTCATCAGAGTAACAGATTCAAGCGTTTCATGTCATTATTCCCGCAGTGCCAAAACTAGAGACAAAATAATGTATACATACAACAATTACAAGGTGAAATAAGTAAACATAAAAATAAACAATTATCAGAGGAAAAGTTTGGATGCTTAAATTATCAGAGGAAAATTAATTAAGTTCATGTCATTTTGGTACAGATTAAAGTTCATGCTTACTAAACCAAAAAAACTTAACTCACGAGTTTTTGACAAAATTTGAACTTGGACTTCAAATTAAAATAACTGTAGTGTCATAGTGGAGCACAGGAAGTACAAAATGATATTAATTTCTCCTATACATCTGACCTTGTTCTTAGATTTTAAAATAAAGAGAATTAAAAATAACAGATAAAGGAAACGAATTAGTGGACTAGGTGCATCGCATGCACCACCATGTTCCGAGCGTTAGCCCTCAAAATAGTGATAAATGAGGAACACATGCGAGTTATTCCTCATTTAACTCATGATTAATTTGTAATTTGCATGTGGTCCATTTGAGCTCTAATCTGAGTATCGAAACCAGTGGTGGGCATGCATTCGCCATTAAATCTGTACCAACCATAAATGTAACCTTCTAATATGGGTTTTTATCGGTACCTTATCAGGGTCAATCATGTCCAATCCTTCCTTATGTGGAATTGAACTGTTCTTACTTGATATATTTGAAATGGAACCCACAATTTACTTTTTGGCCTTAATGTCGATGTGCATGCACCATGGCACACACGCATACACAGCAAAAAAGTGCATAAGTTGATAAGTTTAGCTTGACTCTAGTCTCTAGCGACCACGACACCACATGGCATGTTGGGTAGTTGTGTTTTGTTAGACAAACAAACCTCACATTCCATAGTTAGAGTGGATCCTTCACTACCTCCAAAGGGCAAAGACGGAGAATGCTTTAGAATATCTGAAATTCGGAAGTTCACCCAGACAATCCAAAGTGGAATAAAGGGCTATGGGCATCGGAACTTAAAGACCCCAAAGAACCTTGTTCAACGTTGTTCTTTTCGGCCCCTGGTTTTGGTCACATTTTCAGTTTAGTGTTGCTCTTGTTGTACGTAATATGCACGTTTGAGTCCCATGTCCTTGTTCCCAGGACCAATTATTTATAATTTTTATGCCCAAGAGTCCAAGACCTACATAAGAAGTTTTACTTGTAATACATATATAATATCATCACAGAATTTGTTGTTACCAAACGTACGAAAATTTTAAATTAAATAACAAACAGCTGACTCCATTAATTGCATTTGGACCATGATACTCTCTAAAAATGTACTATAGTCCTACGTATTCGAATATAATTATTAGCAAAAATACTATTATTATTATTATGTCAAATAATGAAAACATTTTCGCAAATCAAACACGTAGAATGATATTTCACCGCAGAAATGACGCTAGATTTGCTGTGACGCGAAGGTTTAAGAGGGAGACTAACATGTTGGCACATTTCTCAGGTCACGTTTGGCACCTAAACAAGGTTCACACTTCAGGTACAACAACAAACGCCGAGTGTTGATCATTTATTTTTTTGACTTAATGCTCACTTTGGTCCCTAATTTTTTATATGAGTCACTTTGTCCTGACTTTACAAAATCATCAAATTAATTCCTGACTCTATAAAGCGTGAGTCACATTAGTCCCTCCCTCCATATCTGTTAGTTAATCATTACTATTTTGCTAATGTATCATGTTAATTGACATATGACATGAAATGATTTTATATAAGTTCAAATTAATTTCTGAAATTTATAAAATAAGTCTAAAAAATTATTGAAATTTTGAATAAGTCAAAAAAAGTCCTTGAAATTTCTAAAATATGAAAAAAAAAATCAAATTCACAAATCTCTCATCTTCACTTTCATAAACTCTAAAATCTCAATATTCCTTAAATTCACTAATTTTGCTCCTATTTTTATATCTATCTAGGCTAGATCCTCTCTATATAGGATAATAAAAATAAGACAATAAGAAATAATAAACAATTTTAATATAGCTTAAAAGGGAATACATAAATTAGCTTTCAATTCTATCGTAAGAGTTTTAAAATAATTCTAAGAAAATTTAGATAAAAATTCATAAATATCAAATATTAAAAGAAGTACCAGGAAAAAAGGGGGAGAATTAAAGCAATTATTTTAGAGCAAACAATATTAATTAGTCAGGACATATCTTCATCCTAAAATTGTTTATTTTGATATGTTCCTTATTTTGATGAGAATGTGTTAATAATTAACTAGTTCAAGAGTATTCCTAAAGGTTATGTTTCTAACTAAATAGTAATTGAGATTTGCCAATATAAAGCATCATTTTAAGAGTATTATTGTTAGTATTCTCACATTGCTATTGAGATATTAGAGTTACATTATTTCGATTATTGCATGGAAATATTATCCCATTTATTTATATGGAAAATCAAATATATGGGAGCCACTTGAACTAAAGTATAAAATTTTAATTATGTATGTTAAAAAAAGGGTGAAAGAATTATTTCCTTTTAAAGACAAATAAAAAAGGTCATTGATTTTATTTGTAGTTGTAATATATAATCATATATGAGTCCCTACTTGAAAATAAAATTAGAGTTAAAAGTATATATAAGTTAAGCTGAAAATTAAATCTTATTGTTTAGTTGCAAAATATGCATATTAGTATATTAATACAATAATAGAAAAAGAATGTGCTGATTGAATTTGCTGCAAGGATATTTACATTAATTATTGCATCTTATTATCTCATTTCTATATATTCTATTTCTATTATTTTATATAAGGAGAATCTAGTTTAGATATGTGTGAAAATGAGAAAAAAATTAGTAGATTTAAATAAGATTGAGGATTTAGAGTTTATGAAGGTGAAGGGGATAGATTTTGGGATTTGAGAATTTTTTGACACATTTTAGATATTTCCATGACTTTTTTAACTCATTCAAAATTTCAAGGACTTTTTTTGACTCATTTTAAATATTTTACGAATTAATTTAAACTTATATAAAATCGCCCCATATCAACAAGCACGTGGTATGCCAGAGGATACATCAGTAAAATAGTAACGATTAACTAACAAATATGGAAGGAGGGATTAACGTGACTCATATTTTATAAAATCAAGGACTAATTTGATAATTTTATAAAGTCAAAGACTAAAGTGACTCACACATAAAAAAAAAAAATTAGAAACTAAACTAAGCATTAATTCTTTATTTTTTGGGTCTACAACAAACGCCTATTTATAACAATGAGTTATCGACATGGCTCAAGACTGAGTCTCGCTTCATTTTTTGGGTTGGGGGAAGGACATTGTGGCTCGACCTCTTGCAACTCCAAGCCACGACCTCGAGGGTCCACCTGCATGACCACTTCAACGAAGACCTAGGGTAGACTGAGTCTCGCTTGTCAGAAACGAAATGAAACAATCTAAGCCCACCAATTTGGTGGCCCAGCCCGTCCCAACTATCTAAAGGACAAGCCTGTAGGAGGGAGGGTGGGTCCAGCCCTATCTCGTGTGGAAAAATTATAAAGCTAAAAATCATAGGCTAAACGTTAAAAGCAAGTGAAGGCGTGACCTAACCTAACTCGTCACTTGTGGAAGAGTAGGCTGGGTTGAAAATTTGGTGGCTAAGCCATACCATTTAATGGCAATGCATGCAAGGCAGACTGATTCATTTGGCAATTCTTTCAACAGCCGCCCAAGGATATGAATGAGGATTTAATGAATGTATATTTTACATTCAATTATTCATGTACTTATGATTCGAAGCTTTTAGGATGTAACGACGAGGTGAACTATCAAACTAGAGATTTAACTTTTAGAAAATAGCCTTGCTCATTATATTCTGTCTTTTTTTTAGTGGAGATCTATCATTAAAATGGGTTATGGCAGAAGCTACAGATTAAGAACGAGAAGGAGATGTAAAAGGAAGAGAATATACTCTAGACAGTTAAACTCATGGCCACTCCTTGTATGTTTCACTATTAATACATATGGATAGTTAAAATTAAAAATTATTTAAAAGTTATATAATCATTTAAGAAGACTTTCTGTTATAATATTTGACCATTTATATATGGTTTATTGGTCAAAATTTACTTATTTCTCTCTTATAATTAATTACTTCTCTCACTTGATAAGTTTTCCATTATATATTTTGTCTTTTAAGATATCGTTACCCTTGAATATTGTCGCAACTAAAAAACCCTCCCAACAAATAACTTCTCCGAGATTTAAACCTTAGTCCTCTCCTTATAAGTGCAACTTTCTTACTATTGCATCTAACCATTGTGAGTATGTATGTATAAAGTATCCAACTCTTAATATAATTACCTCAAAAACAATACAAAAGATAACATATAATTGATTGATAATATAAACAATTTTACACTAATAATATATCAAAATTTATCTCAAGTGAAAACTTATTTTTATTTGAAAGATGAGATAAATAAATCTTGACCATTAAATTATATATATAGAGTCAAGGTTAAAAATTAATTAAAACTCACATGATTGTGATCTTGATGATTTATGTAAAATATGTCGGTCAAAATTTATTTTTCACTTCATTATATAATTAAAATCATGTTTCAAATCAAATATTAAATTACTCATAACTAATAGAATATCGTGGTAATAGTTCACAGTTTTAAACAAACTTTATACTAAAATTATTACTTTAGATATGATTTTACCTAATCATTTTTTCTGATCTAAAATTTTGTGAGCAATCAATAAGAAAATATAAAATCTCATCTACTGTAAAACTTACACTTAAATATGTTTGTGGTCTCTAAAAATATAGTAGAATTTGATTTTCGTTCCTATAAAATTTTTAGTTTTTTAATTCAAATTTAAAAAAAATTCAATTTTGGTCACTATTATTTTAAATTTTGGTCTCTATAAATATTTAAAAATACATATTTAGTACTTACAAATATTAGAAACTTTGCTTTTAGTCCTTATAAATATTTTAAGAATATACTTTTCATCCTTATAAATATTGGGTTAACATAATAGATACCAAAACCAAACATTTTTGACAAAAAAAATGGACAAATAAATTAAAAATTTTGTATGAATTAAGGATTTAATTTGAATACACTGTCAGTGTAAAAAATTTTTACACAGATATTCAATAATGTATTATCACATTAGTAAAAATCTTTGATATAACCATCCACTACTTGAATAGTTATGCAAATGGAAGATTTTGATTGAATAATAATATAAAAAAATTTTATACTGTCAATGCATCCCAATTAAACTCATAAATTAAAACCAAAATTTATAATATTTGTATAGACTAAAAATATATCTAAACTTAAAAGTTATTATTGCCTGCTCCATCCCTCCCATTTACAACTACTGTAGATGTAAGATAGGTTTTGTCCCACTTTCATTCCCAATAATGTTTCATATTCTTTTTTCAAAGTCCTAACTTTCAATCACTTTTAAAAGGAAACACATGCACCACATGATTCTTGTCATTGCAAGGGTCATTAGTTGAAAGGACCTCAGCACGTGAACGTTTTACACAACTCAGAATTCAAAATGGAACACGACGCGTATGTTGCAGGACCGCTCTTACTGATATTGGGATTTGAATCTTCTAAAAGGAGGGAAGTTGTAAAAAGGGCAAATAAATGACCATTTATCATTAGATAATTTTAGTAAAATTCACGTATAATAAAAGTTATTGATCGAATGATGAATGATCCCTTACTTACTCACTTTATAACTTTCTTCTATTTAGAGGATCTAAATCTTTGATATTGGTACCTCTGCAATCTATTCATTTTTGCATAAGGGTACCTGTATTTTCATTTATTTTGTTTGTTGCCCGGAATATATTAAAAAGCAGAAGTTTAGCCTTCCTTTCGGTCCCCCCTTGAACTGCTTTTTAGCCTAAGGTTCTTTTCAGAATGATACCTCAAACCATGAGAGAAAGGAGGTAATAACAAGGAACGGTCTAGAATTTAAGAGCAGGACCAATACTTTTCTTTCCTTTAATGTGCATAGATGATTTGACCTCATTTGGTCGCTAAGATGGAAAAAATGGAAACAGAAAGCAAAGACGTTAGTAGTACTAGTACTTCAGAATTTCTCTACTGAAAATCATTTACAGTTACTGCAGTTAGTTGATGTGATAAAACTAAGGATTAACTGTGCAGAAATGTGTTGCCATTTTTTGACTTCTAGACAAGCCAAACAAAATGCTACACCCGCCATTCGTTGTTCATCATTCTTTTCACAAGCGCGAAGAAAATTTATGGACAAACCCAATCCATCGGCATTGCAATAGTACTATAATTTTAAAGAAAAATAAAGACCAAAACATGAGAGGGAAAATTTCTCTTTCTACTAAAAGAAACTACTATATAGACTGGCTGACAGCATTATTACAAGAATCATACATTTCTACAAGGAAATAAAAGACATTTACCTTGCATATTTGATACATAATTATAGTTAGGAATGAGATGCCACATTTAAGTCAAACAATCTAAAAGTGGAATTGCAGCTCATTCACGAAAGGAATGCAAATAATCGCATATAATATTCTAAAAATGGAGTCATTTGTAAAACTAGGTATCTGATTTCACCCTATAAGATCGTCTAATCGTCTTTGACATTAATTATAGTCAAAAGCCAGTCCTGCAGAGACGAAG
Organism: Pterocarpus macrocarpus; assembly: GCA_031439585.1. Classification (NCBI taxonomy): domain Eukaryota; kingdom Viridiplantae; phylum Streptophyta; class Magnoliopsida; order Fabales; family Fabaceae; genus Pterocarpus; species Pterocarpus macrocarpus. Next base: position 1,697,766 of record CM062515.1, on the reverse strand, counting down.
AGAATATATAAGAAACATGAAAAGGAAGTACGCAAAGAAGCATCTCAGTCCAACCAAATCAAGACCAAGGCAACTCTATATCCACGAAACGGCCTAAACCATAAAACCAAAACTTCAGAAGAGTATACTTGCAAGAGGGGTAAAAAAGCCTCAACATTTTAGAAAAATAATGCTATAAATTTTCGATTACATGTCTCACCAAGGAAGAGCATAACTATAATATAAATATTTATAGAGACAGGATCTCTCTACAAGTGACAAAAGCATCAGATAAATTAACTAGTACTTTCCTCTTATGCACAGAACTTGATAGAATACAAGAAAGAAAATAAGAACCTGAGATGCATATGGGATAAAAAAAAAAAAAAAGAAAGACAAAAAAGAAACCCTATGATGATGGCAGATCGGTTAAACTAAATAAAACAATTGACATTGCAAGAATAATACTTATGAGAAACTGTGTATACTATAAACAATCATAAATTGGTTGCCCTACACAGTTAATAGGAGCCTATTATTCTACTACTCTAAGTTCCCAATGCTTCTCTTTTTAGATCCTCCACTGTATAACAAAATTTCTGAGGAAGCTTTAGAAATCGGTTCTTCTCTATGTATCATGCCTATAGACTATGTTAATTGCGACTCCCTTGCTACCCCCCAACCGATGACAATTGCTGTAAGGAGTTGGATTCTCGGGAGAGAGCTGCAATCAACTTGTCCTTTGTAAGCTGTTCAGATCCTTGGGACTTAATTACAAAGGTGTGAAAGATGGTATCATTTGCAGCAGCGAGTCTCGACTCTACAACACTGATTTGTGCCTCTTTGAAAGTTTGGATTACTCTTGACACAGGGTGAGAATCAAGAGGGCAGCTCACCCTAACAGTGACCTCATCTTGTGCAGCTTGGATATCCACATCAGGAGCTCCACCCTGATGATTTTCTGCCCTTTGCCTGGCCTCCAGCGTCGATGATCCGTCCCTCGAAGTGCCTCCAAGTCTCTCCCTCTCAGACTCCATCATCTTGAGCTTTGCCTGAAGCTCATTGATGTAAGCAATGGCATCGCCCAGCAACGACGCCTTGTCCATCTTGGAGATATTGGGCACAACAGATCGCAGTGCATAGAACCGCTGGTTCAGCTTCTCACGCCTTTGTCTCTCGGCTTCCACATGATTGAGGGGTTCCTCCCTCCCATTAGCAGGCTTCCTGCCCCGCTTCCTGGGCCTCCTCTCATCGGCAGCACTCGGTTGCTCATCCTTGCAAGAGGCCTCAACATCAGAAAGCTCTGATTCGGCAACCATAGGTCTCACAGAAGGCCTCGAAGTGGCTCCCGAGAAATCAATTTGCATTTGCACCTGCCTTTGGGGTTGATAGCTGTTAAGCCTTAAATCCGGTCTCACACCACCATTAGGCAGCTCCTGAACATTGCTTGTGGATGACCTAGGAGCAAAAATCTCAGCAGGGCCAGGCTGCCTCACACCACCTTGATTATTAACTCCTCCCCAACCAGACCCATGATGAAGGCCATTCCTAGGAGGACCACTGGGAAAGTTAATGGCATTACTATTCCCATTGGGATGGTGGTGGCCTCCCCAAGGCCTCTCCTCCATTTTCCTAACAGCAAGCTTCTCCCTGAAATGGGACCTACCCGAATTCACAGGGCTTCCAAAAACCTTTGGGACTCCCTCAGCCTTGTTATGGTCCCCAATTGCTAAACCAGGAAAAAGTGCATTATTCTCATCCCTCTTATCATTCACCACAGGCAATGGCAAAAGAGGCTTAGCCCTGGGGTATGTTGACTGCGATGAAAACACAGATTTTATAGCCTGCAAGAGCTCAAAGTTCTCCGCTAAAGTCCTCACTGAACCCAACTCCAACACTCCCAAATCAGTAGGCACCAAAACAATAGTCTGAAACCCAGCGGATTTAGCCAAGAAAGATCGAACGCAGTAATCAGAGGCAGATTTCAAGGCATCCGAGAGCCACAAGTGCTTCCCGGACGCAAAGCACTTACCTGGCCCACCGTGCCCGCGAGGGAAAGAGAAGTACATGGAAGCCAGAAAGAACATCTCGGTGTCAGTAACACGGTCGAGGCCAAAAGCGTAATTGTCCTCATCGGAACCCCCGAAAGTCGTGTGGAGCTTCTGCAGCACCCTCTTCCTCATCCTCTGCTGCATCTCGTCCTCGATGCGGAGGCTCAGAATCCCTCTAACACAACCCTCTTCGTCCTCGTTGGGCTCTCTGCAGCAACCGTCACCCCAGCCCAGAACCCAGTCACCGGATTTGGACTGCGAGAGCTGCCAGAAAATCGCGTAGTTCCAGCTGAAATTGGAGACGCTGGGACGGTCCACCAGATCGGAGAGCTTGTTCTGGAGGCTCTCGTCGCTCCCAACGGCCATCAAGAGGCTCTCATTCGACACCGAGTTTGTCACCAAGAAATCGAAGGCTCGTGCTCCCAGAACTGCTGCCACCGTGGCCTTGTCGTCGTCGTCCCAAACCACGCGCCCTATACCCACCTCTATCTTCATCGCTGTTATCCTTTTCCCTTCAAAAACAATACCAGCCAAAATCTCAAGTTTTCAAAAAACCTGGATCAAGTCCCAGCCTTTAAACACCCACCCAATCAGAAAAATCCGATTTTTTCTCTGCTTCCATCTCATGAATGCAGGCTCGGTCTCAGATCTTGCGAGTTTCAGCTCTGGACTTTTGAAATTTTTTTTAAAAAAAAATGAAATGAAATGAGATGAACTTATGGTGAATAAAGAAAGAAGGGAGAGACAGGAGCAGTGTGATTCGGTGCAGATAAATCTAAGCTGGAGAGAGGGGAACAGAAGAGGGCGTGACGGGGTGACATGGTAACATAGACGACATTCGGTGTAAGCTGAGAGTGCAAGGAAACCAAAAAGAGGGTGTCTCCGAGGAGCACAAATATGGGCTTTTTACGCGAATGAGAACCGAAGGAGAAGGAAAAGCTCTTCTTCCTTCGTACCAAAGTGAAGAAGGGTCAGTACTGTGTGAAAATTGAACGAGAGAAGGAAAGGGTAGAGACAGTATAGAGAGTGAGAGAGAGGAATGAACCCTACGCGTTACGCTCCCCAACTTCTAACTTCAAAGCATAAACCATGGTTGGGTCAAACTAGGGTTGAGACTTAAACTATAGTTTATTTGGTTGGAGGTCCAGAGTGAGAGTTAGTCGGCAACAATTATCATGCCTTTGCTTGCTTGGTTTTTTGTTTGCTTCTCTCTCCCCCTCCTATTATTCTGCGCAACACAAAACACCAGAATTCTTTAATTTCTTTCGTCTTCTTTTTTTTGATATTCTGATTTTTAAACATTTTTCTTTTATATATCGTTAAACGCAAATTGCCACCGTCTGTCAATGATTTAATTATTCAAACCATGAGGAGAAGCACCGGTAAAGGAGTATTATTATATTATATATAAATTCACGATGCTCGTGCTTAATAGTGGCAACAACCAACGAGTACTCGCACGCGAGTCCTGTGACATAAATGTGAGTTACACACATCTATGAATGTCTGAAGACACTGAGCACACTTGCATATAATTTTATATTTACGCAATTTTGAAATCTTCATTATGAATAACTTTATTTTTAATTCTATACACTTTATGCTCTAATTTCATACTCCGTAAAATTGATGTAAACAATAGATATCTAAAATTGATATAACAATGTTCATCTTAATTTTGTATGCAAATAAATATGACATTACTCCAGACCTAAAGAACAATTTTTTGATCATGGACCATTGATCATTGCACAAAAATTGTGCTGCTGAATAATTATTTTGTTAAAATTTTAAATTTTAGTCTCTTATTAAAAATTCAATTTGTTTTTTACAAAGACAAGAGCAGGATGCTAGTCGAATACAAGATATTTTAAATTTATAAAATATATAGAAAATAATTATTAAATTATAAATTTAATTACTTAAAAAAATAATTTATTGTGCTAATTCTTTTTAATTTTTACATTTTTTAAGTCTTTTTTTTTTGAGCTGGACATTTTTTAAGTTAATACTATAATCAAATTCATATCTAATGAATATATCATTTTTTTCTTTTTTTTCCTTAATGGATAAACATTCAAATGGATATCATGGTACTCGGGGCAACTTGATTTGACTTGTACCTAGCAAGATCTATAAGCAGATTAGTTTCTTTATATATTCCTTTATTTTTGTATGAAAACACTCAATCATTAGATCAATTTAAATATTTTCACAAAAGAGTAATAATGGATAATTAATTTAACTTAAAATGAGAAGAGGATTGTACTTGAGGAAAACTAAATAAAAGTGAGTTAATTAATAGACGCATCCTGCAAAGTAACGTTGCGTAAGCATTAACTTTTTGCCTATTGGTCCCAAAGATTAGGTTATTACATTAACAATTATTATGTTTAAAATCAGAGCCCTAGAATTTTTTAGTGTCAAAAATAGTTCTCCTCACCATTTCAGATACCACGTAACTTTACATTATATTGATTTTTTATGAAATACCTATCCATAATGTGTACATAATAAATTTTCAATACTGGAATGAAATGGTTCTTCATCGGTACAATTTTGCATCCTATTGTCCCATTGCGCTCAAGGCTTGAGCGCCACCAAACATTCTAATAATTGAAAGCTAAAAGTAAAGGACAAAAGTATTATGATCTTATTTGCTATGACCCAAAAAAAAAAATGTTTATTGTATGAGAATTTTTCATGTTTCTTACTTTCTTTTTTTGAGTAAACGAGGCAAAGTCCCAGAGCAGAAAAAACTACAGCATTATAGCATAAGTCTACGAGTACATAAACTCTCCTTGTATCAGCCGTTACCATCATTCAGAATGGGTTGATGTTAGCTTGATAAATATCTTTTAATATATAACAAGGTAATTTTTATATTTTAATTAGGATTTTGTTAATATTATTTATTAAGCACTAAAAATATAACCATTTCATATCGAGAATAGTGGTTAAATAAAGTTTTCTACAAAATGGCGGCTCCAAAATTCGAATTTCAGACAATGTGAAATTGTTTAATAACAACTAAAACCTTTTAAAGTTTTCAATAAATTAAATAATATATTTTTATTTAATACTAAATTCTTTTATTTCTTAAATAATGTTTTTGTATTACTCGTTAACAAAGTCTCTTTACTCATTATAAACCCAAATTAATGCCTTATCAATCATGAAAAACGCAGTAATTATATACTTGGCATGCATATGATCCATAATGCAACACGACAGTTTGATTAACAATTAACAAGCTTCAATGAAAATATCTATATTTGTTATAGCTTATAATTTAATTATACTACATGAAAAAGGTGCTATAATAATATTGTAAAAGAAAATAATTTTAACAAATTCTTATGAATAACAAAATTGATTATAAAAATAGTGATAATTTATTAAAATAACCTCTTAACAGTTTAAAATGCTATCTTCCTAAAATAAATGCCATTTACTATAAAATTTTAAACACCTAAAATTTTGTAGTTATAATCTTTTTATAATAATAAGCTAGTAAGCTCCTTGACTTTTTGATGAGTGATTTTTTATCTTTCATCTATTCATTATCATTAAGCATAATTGAATTTTATTTTTTATCATGTAACATTATTTTCAAGAGTTTGATCTTAATATGTAATATATGTAAAAAAAATATATATACTATAAACTAATTATATATCATATAATTTTGTATGCATATTTTTTATAAAATAATTATTGTAATTTAAATATTTAAATAACATAATGATACACGAATAGCTAATAGTGTGTAAAAAATAACATTAATAGTACACTAAAATATTATTGAAGCACCAAAAAATGTATATTAATAATAAAAGAACTGTCTTGCTTTTCAGTACTTTTAAGAATACATTGTTAATTAATAAAAATCATATTATTTGTTAACTATACCTAAAATATACTTTAAATACTTGCATTAATAAAGCTCTTTAAAAAGACCTTATCCAAGAGCATGTTCAACCCACATCTGAGTGAAGTGAGTACTTGGATCCTATTCATTATTTATGATAATCTTTTCATGTGTTAAATTTGTACTGAGACTTTTATTTTGGGTACATATAATTTATTTAGACATTTAGTTTTCGTAGATCGTTTCCATGGATTTGTACATGTTTGTAGTTTATTGATAGAGGAACGACTAAGATCGTGTTTGTTTTCTACAGCAACGTGAAAAACACAATTTTTAATACATGATTATTAAAAGAAAATGGTAAGTGGTAACTTCCGTTCACTCAATCTCAACCAAACATATGCTAATTTCGTACGCATCCCTCTCACTTTGTCACATGCTTTGTTACTATTGTACGGTGCAACGACAAGTGTGATGACCAAGAAAGTAAAAGTAGATTTGACCAGGTGGCTCGCGATTTGCAAAACTCAATTAATCAACCTAGGTTAACAAAAAGAAAACACGCCATGACTCTCAAAAGCATTAATTTATGGAATCATGACGTTGAAAGTTAAACAAAAATGGATTCCTAGGAACCAACACACATTTTTATTTGATAGAGGCTTAAAGCCTAATTTATTAGAGGTAAAGAACTTATCGAAACTTTATTTTATTTTTTGTCTACATGCCGAAACTTTATTGAAACATCATGGAGGCCTGATGAACAAACTTGGGTGCATACAAACATGAATTGATTCAAACCTGAAGTTGCTCTTTTTTTTCAGAAAAATGCAGAATAAGCTATCGTCGGAGCTGAGTATTGAAGCAGCTTGTCCTGATGGAGCCCGCATTGACTCTTGCTTTTGAATCTGGAGCATTGATAGACCTCTAATTTGCATGCCAAATATGAGACAGAAAATTTAGAGCGCGTTTGGTTTCCTCCTTTTTCTATTTTCATTTTCATAAAAAATAAAGAATGACATATAAAATAAGTTTGATTGATCATTTTCATTTTCAATTCTAGAATATATTTTCAAGATATTTGAAAATTTTAAAAATAGTTTTTCTTTGTTTGCAGCATATTTGCTTTTGAGGCAGTGACATTTTTTAAAATTTCACAACTTTTTTTAATCTTTCACCAATAATATCATATCTCACTATCATCACTCTTAACCATTCTTCACCATGGCAACCAACCATTGCACACCACTAGAAGCCAATGCTCCCATATCCTGTGCCTTGGTGTCTCACTTTCCTCTTCAAACTTCATTTCAAAACCTCACATGACGACAAAAAATCACAAAAAAAAAACTTCAAATCCTCACAACACAAACATTAAACTCCCGCTGTCGCCTCTTGTTGACAAACACATGAAAACCAATAGCAACAGCAGGCGACAGAAGAAGGCATCGCAACACCACCACTGTCCATCCTTGCTCCTCCTTATTGGTTGCTGGTTGCTTGTTGCCTTTTCCCTCGTTCCCTTTATGTTCTATCTTTTCTTCTATTATTAGATCCCAGTAAACTAGCACATCCACTCTCTCCTCTCCTTCACGCACCATTCTCCTCCGACCACCATCCACTGACCGGCGTCCGAATTGTAGTGGCACGGTGGTTCATGGGTTGCGAGGCATGCATTCAACGGCAGTTGGTAGTGGAGGCGCTGTGTTTCGAATTGCAGCAGTTAGAGCGGAGGCAACGAGTTTGGAGTAGGGTGGAGTGGCGACAACTTCGTGTAGCTCGTTTAAGCAGAACAATGAAGGTGCAACTATGGGTCATGGTGGAGCGATGTTCATTGTGAGGGGCGGTGATTTGAAGAAAGTCATGGTGGTGGGGGTAGATTGATTTTGATTTTGATTTTGATTTTTTTTCCTTTTATTTTTTTTCATGGGTTTGATTTGTACGTTGAAGGTTCTGGTTTGATTTGCATTATTTTTTGAGTTCAGGATTAAACTTGGCTTGGCTGATATATGGGATATTTTGGATTTTGTTATAGGGGATTTGGGTTTGTATCATGACTATTGCTACCATGTGTTTTTAATTTTTGCTGGAACATGGTTTTAATATGATTATAATTTACTCATAAATCAAATATATTGCAAACATATTTTGTCATTACAAATAATATTTGTAGTTAAAGTTTCAGTAGATGAATATAATATGCAAATCAAATATATATAATTCTTATAATTTAATAATAAATGTAATTTTATTATCTTAAATTTGATTTTAAAAATATACTTCGAAAATAAACAAACCAAACGTATTTTCTAAATTCAGAAAATTTGAAAATAAAACTCTTTTATGAAAACAAAAAATAAAAATAAAAAATATTTTCACCAACCAAATGCATCCAGCATTCGATTAGTGGATAGATAGATTGTTTTCACCGGTGAGTAAGAGTAAAATATGCACATCACACATCGCTTACCAAATGTGTCTACGATTGCTTTCATCAATTTTAAAGACATTTAAAATTTATCAACCTCAATTTGAAACATGCCACTAATATTTTGCCTCTTTATGATTTAAACTTTTAATAATTAAATTGAATGGTCAAAATAATGAAAAATCATAGTATTCTTTCCATATAAGTGGACTTCACCTACACATAGGTCCGAAACTTACTAAAATCACTTTGTGATTAGAATTAGCTTTACGTTCCAGTAGGCATACATTTCATGTTAAATGGAAGTAAGGTACCTTGTTGTATAACTGAAAAAATAACAACAAATGCGAAACAATATTGTATGAAAACATTTGATAGAGTTGTAAATTTTAATATTCTATGTGTCGAAGAAGAAAAATTTAATCGTTGGAAAATTTGTGTTTCTTTACAGTTTTAAGATATATTTTAGTTGTTGAATAATAACTAAATGTAAAAATTGCTTTTCAAAAGCATACATTTATAATTAAAACTCAAATAAAATAATTAACGCTTAAATGAAAAAAAATTAACCTCAGAAAGTATTATTCCTATGTTAAACTAATTCAATTTGACTCAAATTAATTCAAATCCATAAAACTCTAAATATTAGTAATTTATATATATAAAAAACAAATTAAATGATATTGCGGATAAATAAAGAGTTAAGACAGGAAGAACATAATTCTTTATTTACTATAAATATTTTAAAGCTCATAATTATTATCTACAATATATAATTATATAACAACTCATTCCAAATATTCATGCCATTAAAAAAATAATATGAAACTAATTCTTATTGGATTTAATTTGTATATACTAATAGTATAAAATTTTTGCTTTGTCATCTAATTATATTCTCCTATTTACATAATTTTTGGAGTAATGGGGTGAGAGTCATACATATTTACTTATATAGTAGCATATAATTAGATGATAATGTAAAAAAAATTTATACTATCAATGCATATAAATTAAATCCATTCTTATTAAATATCATGATATGATTGTATCAAAAAATTGTAAATTCTTATATATTCGTATAGTAAAAAAAATTAATATTTTGTTTCATCTATAGTTCAATACTAAAAAATTGTTATTTAACATCAGGACACTAAAAAAATAAAGTTAGATATATGGGATATTTAGTAGATAAAATTAATTTTTATTCCTGAAAATAGTATTCTTAAAAATTTTATTTTTGGAAATAATCTTTTTGAGTATACTCTTTTAGGCATGTTTGATATCTAAATTGAATTATAAAAAATATTTGATAAATTTTTAAAAATACCCTCAATAAAGACGATGCTAGTGCATTGTGGCTGGCAGTGGGGAGGGTGGCCTTGTATGATGATAGATGATAATATTTTTGAAGAAATTTTTTTTCTAAAAAATACAATATTTTCAAAAATATTACACCAATCTCCTATTAAATATAAAAATATTTTCGCATCCCTCTACCCAAAAAAAAAAAAAAACTTTACTCCCTTGTCAAACACCCCAGAAATGTAAAAATTCACGTAAAAGATCATTCCCTACTTTGATTGCATCACCACAAAGTAAGTGCCTCCAATCAGTTGAATCGAAAATTGACTAGATATTTGATCTGAGTACACTTAAAAAATTACTTTGTCAAAAAATTGGTATTAACCTGGCTGAATCGATAAACCAGTTAAATGGGACCGATTTAATCAGTTAGCCAATTTTTTTTTTAAAGAAGTAAAAAATTATTTTTTTATCATCAATAATAAAGTTAACTTTTTATTAGGATAAAAATAATCAAAAATGCATTTTGATTGGTCAAATAAAAAATTATTATATAAAAATAGCCAAAAATATATTTTGACTGGCCAAGTAAAAATTATTGTATTTCTTATTCTTTAAAAAAGAGTTTAAAAGTAATAAATATAAGAAAAAATAATATATAAATATTATTTATAAAAATTTCAAAAATAAAAAATTTTTATTCTAAATAATATGAAATTTTTTAAATATTTTATAATAATTTTAAAAATAAAGAATTTAAAATTTAAATAATATAAAATTTAATATTTTATTTATATTGATTGTATTAATATAATTTAATATAATAATTTTGATTTTTAAAATTTTTTTTATTATATTAAAATTTTTTAATTATTTTATTTATCTTATTGAATCTCTAATTAAATTGATTAAATTATTAAATTTTTAAATTAATATTTTATCCAATTTAATGTCCGATCTGATTTTCCGAACGTTGGTTCAGACTTGAAAGAAAAAACGTTGTCCCATTCACTCGCAGCGCGTGAAGGGAATCGAGGAGTCATTGATCACGCAGTGCCAGCTCCGGCTTCACGCAATTTGTGCGGCTCCCATCATTACTCTCTCCGAAAACAAACACGTTTCCGAACATCACACGCATTCCACGTGCCTCATTTAGACTCTCGGTTCCCCACGTGTCATCATCTCGCGCATCCTCGATCCTCATCCAATGAAATCTGATAAGGGACGTGGGGCCCCCTCGTGAGAGGCACGTGAACACGATTGGACCGTGGTGGATGAAGCACGTGAAGTGCATTTAAGCCTCCTTTGGCTGATTGGCTCCTTTCAATTTTTTGTAGAAAAAGATGCTAAATTTTAACGAGTTTAATTGATACGTAGGATAATGTAAATAATTTTATATTATTTATTAATAAAAATAAGAAAAAATAGGAAAGTATATTTAAATTAAATTAAATTTTAATATAATATTTAATAAATTATAAATTAAAATAATTCTTAAATTTTATTAATAAAAAATTTATTATTATTTTATTATATAAAAATTTTAATAAATTAAATTTAAAAATTATTTTAATTTAAAGACAACAGCATCCGAAAAAAATACATATATCTGGTTGGTATCATGTTTGGCGTGTGCATTAAAGTTTCTTGCCTTGCTACTGCAAGCCGCCACGCTATCCAATAATAGGTGCTTTAGAGGAAATTATGAGAAATTAGTCAATATCATTATGTAATTTGAGTTTTAATATATTAGTATATACGTAGATTATTACTTTAATTATCTATTTTAGTATTGTCTTTTTGATTAAGTATATCTTTAATGTTATAATCAAAATATTATATAACTAATAATATAAAATATGAATATATATGAATTTAATTTTGATATATTATTAATATAAAAATATTTTATATAATTATCAAATCAAATATTATTATATCAATACAAAAGTTTTTAATTTTACATCTTATATATAATAAGATATAATTAGATAATAATATAAAAAATATTATTAGTTAGCATAAACATCAAAATTAATCTCAATATATATGATTTTTGATTTCAAATACGTAAACTTTTAAATATATATATATATAAATTAAAAAATATTAAATAAACCTCAATTTTGCTAAAATTAGAGTATATTTTATAAGATTTTCATTATTTAATTTTTCTCTTTTATAATATCCTACTCACCCGCTCATATACCTATTCTGTCTTTTTTGCACACTGTTTGGATTTTTTGTTTTATTAATGAAGCGAGTCCAAACTAATAAAAATGGACTAGAAAGGAAAGAGAATGAATTAAACAAAATTACCTTTTTTTTGTTTAGAATATTAATGAAAGAATAAAATAAAATTTTATTAATCTTATTGAAGTTATATTATAAAATAATGAAACATTTATACTATTTACATGTTATAATGTTTAGTTTCCTCAATTTCTCTTTATTATTATATCCCAATTTTAAGAAAAATTAAAAGGGACTTTTTGGGGGGAATGGGAATAATAATTTCACTTGAATTCATTTATGTTTATATGTTTATTTAAACTCTTAAATAAGCAAACTTATTCCCTTTCTATTTATTTTCTTTTTATTACTTTTAATACCTGTCATCCAAATATGTTAGTAATTGTATTTAATAAAGATAGAATAAAAAAATAATTAACATTTTTAAAATTTCTTAAAATAATAGATAATAATAAAAAAATTAATTTTCAAAAATAACACTTGCTTAAAAATTGAGAGAGCATATGAAATTGATTTCATATTTATTTTGAAGTGATCATTCAACTGTAGCCATCAGACTGCTGCTGTCATGCTGTGGAGGAAGGAAGAAATGAAGACGCAGGGATGCAGCCCGTGAAATTTTTGTTGGATAGACTGCGCCGCTGCACTTAGGCTTTAGCAATACGTGAAATTTATGAGGCGAGACTCGAGTTTAAATAGGCATGTGACTACCAAAAACTCACTCACGACGGAGAAGGATCCATCATGATTTTTTATTTTATTTTATTTTTATTAATTAATAATATAATATAATTTTATATTATTAATATATATTAATTAAATTTTATATTTATATAATTGATAAAAAATATAGTTACATGATACTTGGGATTATACATGTATTTCTTCTCGTGGTCTGTTGTAATTTGCAGGCTATTTTGTAACTAGCCACGTAGATGGGCCATATCCACAAGTAACTTAGGCGAGGCTAGTCCACTATAGTAATATAGACTGCTCGTTGAGGCCGTAGAATCGTGTGCCAAAAACGAAAGAAAAGTATTACATATACTAATTAAGTAACAAAAAATGTGAATGAGAGTTCATGCATATTTAAGAGTTAATATATATTTAAATATGCATTAAATATCAATAAGAATTGAATGCAATGACAAATTAGCTGCATTTTAAAAGAAAAAAACACCAAAATTTAACTTCATGAAGAGATAATTGTTGAAAAATCTATTAATCATGGTAACCAGTGGTAGAAATAGTTTAAAGAGAAAAAAAAAACATATGTATAAGACGTTACAATAAAAAAAAGGATATACCAAACCAAAATCTGCAGTATTAATTAAGGAATTAAGAAAAGAAATTTTTCATTGAAAAGATAAATTTTTAAGTTTTTCAATACAAATGTATTGAAAATTTTAAATTTTTTTTATTCTTTAGCCAGTACCTAAGCAAAACTTATAAAAAAGATGTGCCTTTGATATTACGCATGAGATAATGATGTAAATATGTTATTCATATGTTTACCTTTTTATTATTGTTTGAAGAATTCATATATTTCAACCAATATGGATATCATGCTGGTGGACTATGAAGGTTATGTGTGTAGTATTTTGACAATGACTTATTTTTATACTTTTTATTCACATAATTATGTTATGAAGAGAAAAACATAAATATAAATATTTTAAATGAATAACATTTTGTTGAAATTTACAAAGATTATTTAAATATTTGTATCTATTTTTCATTTATATCATCTAATTATGTGAATAAGAAATATGAAATTATTGATTTTTGAAGTATTTTTATTACTCATTTTTCATCCTCCTTTCATGTAAATACTCTTTTCTTTTAATCCGTGCAAATACTCTTCTTCCATCGAAGAATGTGAAATTTGAAGAGAATATTAATCATTCAACTGTCAACAGAACTTATCGAGAATATGTGGGTTTCATTAATTAGGTGAGTTTTATGGACAAATAAATTATCTACGATATTCTTTCCGTAAAATATAATTAATTTCTTCAAACGATAAGGTGTAACCTTTTACCCTCAATCCTCTATCATATGGAAATTTTGAATATTTAAAATAATTTGAAACTTTTATTAAAAATTTGTCATATGATATACTTTTTAGTTTAAGCTAACACTATTTATATTCATATTATCTATAAGATGGGTGTCATGAATCATTTTTTCAAAAAATTTAAGTTGTTAAATAGAAACTTATAAATAATTTTTATATCTTATCTCTCAATTACATATAAAAACCATCTAAACTATACTTTTAGCTGATATAAGAATATAGCATTGTGTTTTTAGTATACATAGTCTATTACTTTATGATAAATTCTTACAAATTTTTTCTTATAAAAATATCAAATATCCCTTTAAATAAAATCAATATTTGGTTGATTTAACTTTATCCATATTTATTTATTTTAAGTAAAATATTGAGTTTAAGTATTGTAAATAAAAAAATTAGTATTTAAAAAATTTTATCCCTATAATAAGTTGGTTTAGCCCAAGTAAAATTAATTACAATTTAATAGATTTTCAATACTAGTTGTTAAAAAAAAAAAATCTTCCTTTAAGAATATATCTACGACCAAATTTTCATGGGCTGATGGTGAGATCCACCCAATCAAGATGACCAACAAATCCAATGGTGGAATTCCGTTTTCTTGAACATATAAGAATTTTCTTTTGTCAGTCAGAGTACGTTAGACGTGCGTAATAGTTAACATTGGCCCGATGACCGAAATCAATTAAACCTAATTAGGTTAGTTATGGATTTTGAAAATCAAAGGTAGTTTCATTTTTTTCAGCTTTGTCTTAGAATTTAGGTTTAACTTAATTATATTATACAATACTTTGAGACTTAAACTTTTTCAAAAATGATATACATAACGATTAAACTTGTATATTTCTTCTAAATATTAAATTAATTTTATCTGAATTTTGTCATTCGTTAAATCATATCCAGATTGTAATTGAATTTTAAAAAAAATGATCTCGATTAAAATATTAAACCGAAATCAGGATAAGTCATAGATACGGTGATCTCGACCATGAGCAGTCCTGATATACGCTTACATGTGTGGGACCGGGAAGCGCTTTTACATATTCCAAGTTTGCCCCTGCGATGCGAAGATGGTCCACACAGCACACAAGATGGTGATCGGTGAATTCGATTGCCGTGAAATTAGGATGTCACACCGTTCACGTGCTGAGAAGACTGCATGCTGGTTGGTGCAAACTTGTGGGCCCCCCTCATTCTCTCATCAAACGCACATAAACACTTTATACATACTACATACGTAAAACGTATTTAACCATTTATTCTTCTTTTTTTTTTTTTTAATAAGTGGTTACATCAGTACTCAACCCTAGCATAAAGAGAGGAGATGGAGATAGAAGATCTAGATCAGAAATATAGAAAGCAAAAAATAATAGCAAGATACATATATCATATCATCAGTAACAAACCACCTATAAAAACCACTTGACAAAATCTTCACCTGATGATGTAGCTTTTAGACATTTGCTTGAAAGTACTGAACGCATGGAATGTCAATTTTCGGACCGCATTGAAGAGGACCAATATTGTCACTAGCATCCTTAATCCAAAATCTTCTTGAACATCTCAACTCCAGTTGTTGTTTTCAGAGGACCAACCTGCATTAGACCTAACCCGAAAAAACAAAAACTCCACCGACCAAAAACTTAAAAAGCCAAAAAAAAGTCCAAAGCACAAAGAAAAGGGGTTTACATCTGTTTTTTTGTTAATAAATACACGAAAATATTAAGAAAATATATGAATCTTAATAAATTTTTATATTAACTTTAATACACAGTTAGTGTAAAGATTTTATATTGTCATAGTTACTATTATATGACTTTTTTAGGAAGTAATTGTTATAATCGAATAGATATATTAATATTAGAGCACATAATTGAATGACCATTTAATTTTTTTCTACTAAGAATGGATCAAGATACAATTTATGAATTTTTTGAATGTTTTAATAAAAATATGGGTATCGCAGGCTTAGATTTTTCCTGTTAGATTTCCTTTTAAATATATATTGCATCATATGAAAAGAGACAACTATAAATATTCTGAACAAAATATATTTTCATGAATTTCAAGCAGTTTTCATACTTATCTTATATGGTGTGTTTGTTTTAACTTTTAAAAAAAATAATTTTAAAACTTAAATTTTATGTGTGTGTTTAAAAGAGTTGAAAGATTAAAATTATTTTAATAATTATTTATTTATATAATCGCTTATATGATAATCAATTTATATTTGAACGTATGTATGTGTTTTTTTTATTGGTCGGTGTGTGTGCATGCTATTGTAAAACACAAGCGCATCCTGCTGTTTGGACTAATGTTGAGCTGGGCTCTGACTAGGCTCAATAAGTTATGGGGGCCTCATGAGTTGAGTAATGGTAACTTTTTTCAGAGGTGTTTATAATGATATATATATATATATATATATATTGGGTTTTGATGAAGGGCAGTGATGATCTGAAAAAATTGAAATAAACAAGAATAAGTGACAGTGACAAACTATTCGATTTATCCCCACTTTATTTTTTAAAAGATAACACACGGTTATCCCCGCTTTTATCCCTATCCAATAAATATCGATTTTTTTAAGACATGATTCATCATTTTCAATTCCCACCTAGTTATCCAAAGCGTGCCTGAAAGCGGATCTTGTAAACGCGGTATGCTGTGGTGTGCTGTGATTTGCCAATTCATGATTCCAGTAGTCAAACTTAGGTTCTTGTGTTCGTCCATACATACAGATAACAGATACACTTTTAACCCCTTGAAACATTTATTCGAAAAACCATTCTTATCTTTATCACAGGTCAATAATACATAAATAAATCACACACGTTTGCTTTCCCGCTTGCATTTTTTGTTTGTTTATTCGTTTATTTGTTTTATCACAAGATATTTTCACCATGAGAATCCTTGTTTTTGTAGTACGGGAATTTGTTTTTTTTAGTTGGGTGTGGGCCAAACATAAAGTAACGCGATATGTAGCATTTCTTCAACCATTCATTGTACAAAAACTGTATACCATGATCTGTATGATAGATCATATAGCAGCCGACCTTACTTATTTCAATATATAATTATTAAATTATTCCCCTTTCGAATTGCTACTATATTCTATAGGTTTACTCGAAGTGGTTTGATCGAATTGGATTGCATCAATCAAGCTTGTGACGTGAGGGCAGGGAAGGAACACACAAAATGCTTCTTGGGCGCAACATAAGAATATGGAGTTCTGCCACCTAGGGTTGGCACAAGTGGTTGGGTTCCCGGTCTTGGATTCGTAATCCCCATGTTGCAGATTTGAGTCCCATTAGCCACTAGATCCTGAGTTGGTGAGCAGTCCTTCATTGGGAGAAGCCCTACTACTCAAAGGCAATGTTAATGAGTCTTTGCCTTTCGGATAGTCTTTTTTTTTTGTTCACACTCACGCACCCGGGGAAGGGGGATTGGGACGGGCTCTGCCCCATGGGTCGAACTCGCGACCCTTACCTAAGCAGATATATTGATGCAGCTGTTACCACTGCGCCACAAGCGCTTCTGCGTCTTTTGGATAGTCTTAAACTGGCCCAGTTTGAGGGGTAGGTGCTGATCGTGGGCTGAATCCAGTGGGTGTCCATCACCTTAGCTGGTTGGATCCCCAATCCAGGCACTAGTGCCCTGTCCACTAGTATTCGGGGGTGCCTTCCCTTGCTGGCATTTTGTATATCCTAATAAAAAAAAAAACAAAGAATATGAAGTTCTGTGAAACTGCTCCATGAACATGTCGCCATCCGCTCGGTTCCCATTATTTTTTTACTAATGAATTTCAACTTCGAACTATGCTGTGGGTTAATTTTTTTCCCGTCATTGTCATCTGTATATGAACACTTATTTTGTTCTATTGGACGTTACATTGTTGCTTGTTCTGCGTATTCGTTTTGATAAAATTGGCCACCCCTAAGAAGCAAACAAAAGGGTTTTTGGTAATACCCTTTATTTATTATTAAAACATAAGATTCTTCTATAATCTTTAATTAAAGTACGAATTGAAGCGAGGGAGAATTGAGGGATTGATTATGTTCTAGGCAACGTCCTGTTAGCATAGCGTCAGGGTTAGCGATACTTCTTAAACGGACCTTGTTGTAATGGTCCCTGTAGTGGTCTTTTACAGAAAAAAAAAAAGACTAAAGAATAATTAAATTACTATTTTACCCTCATTAATAATCACAAAATTACTAATTTATCCTTGCCACATTCTTCTCCCTCGGCTTTCCTCCCTCCTGCATCTCTCCCTCTTGCTGCTTTTTTCTGTTTTTTGTTTTGGGCAACACCAACGACAAACAAGTTAATTTATTCAATAACATGTTGAATTAGTGCTGTGACTTTGTCATCAATAAGTTTCAACTATGGACTTGGATCAATCATTTAAATTTTGAAAGTCGGAGGAGTCAATTTCGGGAATAATACTGATTTGCTAACAATCATACCAATATTTTAGGTGATTCATTGATGTGTCAGGGGGTGTTTACTGGATTTTTAGTCGAAGAAACAAATAAATTGACTATCCTGAATTTGCTTCACGAATCTCCATTCGGGAAACGGAAGTGGTTCCTTTAATAGATTCTCAGGATTTTTTAAATAATAGACAAAAGAAGCAAAGAAAATGGAATAAATGCAAAAAATAAAATAAACAAATTCAAGTAAAATAAAAAAGAAAATGAAAGGAAATTATGAATAATGAGAACAAAATGAAGCAAAACACAATTTGACAAAACAAAGTAAAAAAAAGGTGAGTAAATTAAAACAAGAAAACAAATTAAAGAAAAAAAAATTGAAATAGAAGTATCATAAAATTGAAATGTAAAAAATACATAAACTGGAATTAAAAGAAAAAAAAATTGGAAAAAAATGAACTAAAAGTAATGAAAAAAAACTAGAAAGAAGATGAAGAAAAAATAAGAAGGGATGAAATACTTGATTTTTTCTTGTGTATCCTTTGATGTTAGAGTGACGAGAGGATGTAAAAGGTACTTATCAAGGTATTTTCCTCCACTATTCTAATCCTATGGGTCCTATTTATAAACAATCCTAGTTCCTATAGCTTTGAGTGATTATTTTGTGGAGCCTTGAGCGGTTACTCATCCACCTTTTGGAATAACTTCCACCACGTACCCACATTCTCATTGCTTCCTATAAGCTATTTATCACTTGAACTTCAGGTGCTTCGACATTTTGCTTCAATCCAGTATGCATTCATTCCTTGACATCCAGGAGTGCACACAAGAAATGACACCCTTTGACACATTGTCTTGTATTCCCCATCATGCATGCATTCCATGAGATATTTCATATATTATTTTAGTGAACTCTTTTGTACTACGTGCATGATGCTTTCATCCTGTATCAACATTGCTTTCATTTCGACCTTATCTTTGAGATATCCTTCTTTGTTTCGACACTCAAGCAATCAAGCCATGTATATTTCTCCTTGACCATATCTTTTCCATTAGAGGATCAACTTGTCGAAATCAATCACTTCATTCTCCTCGACATTTGTCAACTTGTCGAACCCTTGCTATTAGTGTCGACCAACACCTCATCCTTGGCTTCCTTTATCCAACTTATTAAATGTCTAATGTCGATCATATATCCATGGCCTCAATAATTGCTTTCCAATGCTCATGCTTTTCAGTTCTTTTTATCACATCCTTGTAAGGCAATATATGACCCAAACTTTGCTTTTATCCTCCTTTTATGAAAAAAAAAAAAAAACCCACCAATATCAACATCAGGCAACATAGACCCAAATCCTGCAATTTGCTTTTGCTATTCATTTAACTCTTCTTGTTGACAAAGGTCTTATCTTGTAAAATGGACTTAAACATTAGCAAGATTTGTTGAAGAGATTATTTTTAATCGTAACAGGGGGTTTCTAGTTTTTAGGATCAATTACATAAGTTTCCTTATTTTGTGCACAATTATGGTATCACCTCCATTGCATTAAGCAGAGATAGGAAGGGTCGTTGGTCTTGATGGCTGTGTTGTGGCGATGTCGTTGGTGGTGTGGTGGTGATGCGAGAATGGTGCAGGCACGAAGGGCAGCAACCGGTGGTGGATTGCATCTCTAGATGAGGCAGCAGAGGATTTTCGGTGTTTGATCTTGCTGGAGATGATGTTTGGTGCAAGCGGCTACCGGCGATAAGATTTGAAATGTGGTTAAAGGGGGTGCAATGAATAGAGATGGAAGGATATAGGTCAACAGTGGTAGCAGGGAAGGGGTGTACCAGGGAGATTATCTAGTGATCCGAGTGGAAGGAGAAGAGTTATAAAAGTAAAAGGGTACAATAGGTAATTAAGATTTTGTTAAACATTAAAATATAAATTTTAATTATTATAGGATTATTTTTTTGTTAATAATAGCTTTTAATCTCAAGCATTGACTATAATTTTAATGGTTGCGATTCAAGAACCATCAAACTCACTAACTCAACAAGGACCATTGTAAAATTGGCCCAAGGTTAGCATCTTTGATGCATCAATGTGGTGAAATGCAAATGCTTGTTACAAAAGTTTAAAGTGTTAAATGAGAATGAAATTTTAATATTTTGTTATTTGTTAGAAGCTATAAGTATGAAAGGGCTATACTTATACTTATGACTGGTGTAACATCCCCAATTTTGTTTAAGCTAATTAGTTCAGTGACCCTGGCTAATTAGAGAGATTAACGATTAACTAAGGACTAATCGGCCAATCTCGATGAGCAAGAGTTTAGTAAACTAAGTCAAGTCCATAATTGAATTATAACGCATTAAACATTTTAATTAAAGTCTAATCATTCGAACATCATTAATCCATAATTTGAAATATGATTAAGCTAATATAATCTCATTAATTTAGTACATGACAATTGTTTTGCCTTAATCAATTGAGATAAATTAATTCATAAACCCTAAATACATACTTCCTAAGAACAATTCTTTTAGAGGAGAAATGACTTAAAAGTGTAATTAACCGAAATTGACTAATGAGCAATTAAACTAATCAAATTAATTAACAACTTAGATAATTTTAATAGCTTTGAAAATTCAAAAATTCCTCCTAATTGTTGCATTAAAATTTTGGCTAAGACAAGAGCAAGATTCAACCATCCATTGCTTCATAATCTTGCACCCTTAGATCAAGCCTATTTTGGTATCATTTTCTAGTCAAGCCTAACTTAAGGAAGAGCTAGTCTTCACTAGAGTCTTATCACATGAAGTAGGTAGACTCAAGTCAATCAACTCTCAAAAGTGGGTAGACCTTGCCTTTGCCTACTTGAGAAAACACAAAATGGTCCATAGCATGCACCAAGACTCAAAGAAAACACAACCAACCTTTTAACTCCAAATTTCCTAGCCTTCTTGCTTGTAAAAGAAGCAAAACTCATCTGCTCCTTGGCCTTAATTGGGACACTAATCAACCCCCTCATTCACTCTCTCATTTTGCAAACTTCCATTCTCTCTATTAGACACAAAAGCTCTAACTTCTCTCAACATCTCCTTGTTCTTCTTATTTCCCTTTTTGTTCTTCTTACTTTTCCACTATCATCAACCTCATTTCCTTTCACCGCCCTCTCAAGCGCATCAAGGACCACATTCTCTGGTCTTTGGAGAAGCAAAGTAAATACATATTAACCACATTCTCTCAAGCTCTAAGGAAGGAGGTCATCTCCAACCATTTTCACTTTTCAAGCTTTCAAGAAACTCATTTGGTAGTGACTTTAACCCTCCTCTTTTATGTATTCTTCAAGCCCTTGAACTCCTAAGCTCTCCATAGCTAGGTGGTTCTAGGACTTGTTTCCAAGGCCTCATGGCCTTGCTTGTTGATATGATGAGTTTTCATGTGTTGTGTCCTTCTCTCTGGCACGAAATTTTCGGTTGGTATGTCTATTGTTGTGAACCAAATTTTTAGAATTTAAACATTGAGTTGATATCAAGATATCAAAGCATAAAAGAGATTTGGAAGAGAAAAATGGTCACTTAAAGAAAAGACTTACTGCTTTTACAAGAAAACTAATGGAAACAAAAACTATTGAAGTTGGAAATTCTAGCAGTCTATTTTACGCAACCTATAACTCTTTGAATATAACTCCAAATGAAACAAAAATAATTTTAAATGAAAATAGACTAATAGAGTTTTTTATACATATAAAATACGTAAGCTTTGGCCTTAAAACGAAAGAGATATGAATTTTCAAAGTGTGCTATCCCCAATTGTGTTTCTATTCGGGTGGTATGTAATAAAATCTTAATAATTCAAGTTATACATAACATTTTTAAGTGAGACCAAATTTTTTAGAAAGCTAAGATATAGAAAAACATCCCCATAAAACAATTTTGTTAGATTCCTTATGAAGAACTCCAGGTAAGTTTAAAACTCACTAAACTGAAAATAAACTTAAAAGCTGAACAGTCAAAATAAAATGTCCATATCTCAAGTTAAAAAATGAATTTTTGAGTGGGGTTTCTTTTGTTTAAAAATAGACTCAGAGAAGAATAACCATACCAAAATTCAAATCAAAAGAGTGAAAAATGAAATTATGGCGAATTTCTAAACTTACTGCCCCACTATAAAGGAAAATCTGGTTATGGTTAAGTTTACAGGTTAATCAAAAATAAGCTTTAAGACCCCCACATTAAGATATTGGAAACCTTCATAAATCAACTTAAAAGCTCCAAAAATAATAATAGACGAAATTGGCCCTATGTCTAATAAAAGAATCAACACAAGAAGTAAATCAATTAAAAGCTTGTACTCAAGTTTACTAAGTTAAGCTCATAAGACTTTATGTGTTATGTATACCTCTATGTGTCAATGACTCAATATGATGACAATGATATGATGATGATATGATGCTTAATGATATGTGATATTGAATTCTCTGTTTGGCAAAATTTTGGGAAGCTTCGGTTTAGCCATTATGTAGCCGAAATTCCGCAGAAATTGTGGACTTAGAATAATTTTGCATCATAAGTCTTAATAAGAAGAGATTGAACTAAGGGTGTGATCCTTCAAAAGGGAAAGTGACCCGTAATAAGAAGCTCTCCTCACCCACGGCTCACATGATATATGACATCGATCTAGCTAGTGTGAGTATAGGGGATAGGGCTTACATGAGGCATGACATGATTCAGCTAGTGTAAATACTGAAAAATTATGGTGACGACGGCCATGGTATAAGCTCATTACCACTTATATTTAGTGGATGAAAAGAAAAAGACTTAAGAAAAAGTCAAGTTAAGAAAAGAAAGGGACTTCGGTCTGACCCATGTAAAGAATAAAACTCTCAAGATGTTCATGCATGTTAGGAATTGTCATATAAACTTTTATGTATACCATGATATTGTTATCATAATGAGAATACGTACTTAAAATTGAATCCACTTCGGATATTTATGTTTTCAAAAACCTAAGAATTAGACCTTATGAATGCTCATTGTTTTCATTTATAAAACCGAAGTAGCTGAGACGATGACGATGACGATGACACTTTAGTGTCGGGTTCGAGTTCTACTGAGAAATCTTATTTCTCACTCTAATTATTTTTCCGTATCATCACCAGAATCTGATGGCGCATCCGGTGGAGTGGAGTGGAGTATGGATCCCCCACACTGTGAACGGACGTATGATGAGGGATGCTAGACAATGCTGATTTGAACTTGTAGTTACTGTAGCTCTGCACTTTCATACATTCCTTTTTATGACGAATTATGTCAATTTAAGTTTATATTTAGTATCTAGTATTTGGGTTATGGCACATCCATAAGCCTCCCTCGATGTAATGTTTATATATATATATAAACCCATATGGATGTAATGATTAGTTATGTAATGCAATGTATTTGTGAATTACTATTTATTTATCTTTCTTATAATTTATGATATTGTGTTTTGGACTCTCTCGCGACACGCTTTTTATATCTATCTTCTCGCTCAAGGCTTTACTTTCTAAAACACTGCGAAACGATGACATATATATATTTCAAAAAAAATTTTACCGTATTTTCCGCGTAACTTAATTTATAAATGAAGTTTAGTTTTTCACAAGTAACAACTAAAAAAATGCTGTAATACAACTTAAACATAGTATAAGTTTATTAAGGTGTTACAACTAGGGTGTTCGAGACCCGATTTGCCCTGATAACTAGTCCTGGGCCGAAGCTTGTTGGGCCAGGTTCAGGTTCTAAAATTTGACTTGGTGCATTTTCAGGCTAGATTCGGGTTATATTTTGGTTGGCCTAACCTAGCTTAAAGTCAAAATAATTATTTACAAGTTATATTTTTCAAAGTAATTAATGATAAACTATAAGATTTCATACTTTGATTAATATATTTTACATAACTTGATATTATTTTTATATTGATATAGTTTATTTTAAAATATATACTATACAATATCTTTTAAATTTTGTTTCTTACTTTTAAAATTTTACTAGTGTATTAACCGTGCAATGCACACGTGATTATACATTTACAAAAGCTGAAAAACAATAAAGTAAATATTGCATTAAAAATTGAATTGAATTGGAAAGTATTAATTTTGCATAATTTTATTGTGCAAAAATTTAGTAAAACAAATATCTAAAGATCAAACAATGTGAAAATTATAAGTGATCAAAATAATTGTTGATTATATAAATAGAAGAAGCTGAGTGACAATAACTTGATTTTGATAAAAATAATATAAGCTAAAATGTATATTCTAAATTATTCTTGCAGACACAACACATAAATCAAATTACCACATACCAAACATAAATTACAAACTATATCTATTGTCGTTGTTTCATTTTAGCAACTGTCCAAAAAATAGGTCATTCACAAAAGCGTTCATAGTCATCCTCTGACTAATAATATCATATTCATGTGCTAAATTATTTACCTATTTTAGATATTAATATTAGTCAGAAAATTATTCTATATTTAAATTTTTTTGTTATACAAGTATCATTGTCTTAAATAAAAGTTTAATATGAACATCTATTAAATTATTAATTTTTATTTATTATAACTTAATAATAATTATAAAGTAGGTAAGTTATTACTTGTGTAATGAATATTTTTAGCATCTCTCATATAATATATATATTTGGTATCACCTATCTTAAGTATCAATATTAGTGAGAAAATTGTTCTATGTCTAAATTATTTTGTCATGCAAGCATCATTGTTTTAAATATAGAATATATATATTAATTTATTAATTTTTATTTATTATAAATTGATAATAATTATAAGATAGGTAAGTTATTACTCATATAATAAACATCTTTAGTATTTCCCGTACAATGTATATGTTCGGTGTAACCATTTTAGGTATCAATATTAGTAAAAAAATCATTCTATGCTCTTTTTCATGCAAACATCATTTTTTTAAATAAAATTTAATATAACATATGTATTAATTTATCAATTTTTATTTTTCATAAATTGATAATAATTATAAAGTAAGTAAGTCATTACTCGTATAATAAACAACTTTGGCATCTTCCATGCAATGCATATGCCTAGCATCACCTATTTTAAGTATCAATATGAGTAAGAAAATGGTTTTATATCTAAATATTTTTGTAATGCAAGTATCATTATTGTAAATAAGATTTTAATATGACCATATATCAATTTACTAATTTTTATTTATTATAAATTGATAATAATCATAAAGTTAGTAAGTCATTACTCATGTGATAAATATCTTTGGCAACTCTCATGCAAACATCATTATTTTAAATAAAATTTTAATAAAAACATATATTAATTTATTAGTTTTTATTTCTTATATGTTAATAATAATTATAAGATAGGTAAATCATTATTCAGGTAATGAACATCTTTAACATCTTCCATACAATCTATATGTTTGGTATCATTCATTTTAGATATTAATATTAGTTAAAAATACTGTTCTATGATTAATTTCTTTTGTTATATTAGTATTTTTGTCTTAATTAAAATTTTAATATGAACATCTATCAATTTAACATTTTTCACTTGTTACCGGTGAATTATAATTATATGGAGCACCTACGCATGTTGATTATTAAATACATTTACTATATCAGTAGTAATAAATATAAGTAAAAAAAGTCAAATTACTATTTAAAAACATTGACTATATATTGTTTTTATTAAATATAGTCATAAATATTATGTTGTGATATATTGGAAAATATTTCTAATAATTAAGAAATCACAAATTTGTTGATAATTTTCATTACAGAATTTTTTAATCAATGATTTTTTCCATTTTTATTGTTTAGATGTGTGAATACGTACATATAAAATTAAATTTTAAAATAAATCAAGTGAAACTTAAATCTGAACTTGAAATCAAATTCTTATAAACTTAAATTCCAAATCAGTGTCAAAAAAGGAAAAGAGATTGTAATTTTTAAAAGATTAATTAATAAATAATAATAATAAACCGCCATGAATTCTATTTGAAAAAGTAATCAATTAATATGTATTAATATATATCAACATACTTTAAATATGTTGCATTCTGATAAATTTGAATTTCGAATCATAGCGCAAAAAAGGGGAAGATATTATTTTTTGAATTTGGAAGAATACTATTAATAATAATAATTAATAGTTATTAGTTTCCAGAAAAGCCAAAACAAACTCATAAAGCCACATCCATATAGAGAGAGAGATGGAGAAGCGAAGAGAGAGAAAGATAGAGATAGAGATAGAGATAAATAGAAATATTAATAATGAATTTGGGTTTTTTTTTTTTAATAAGGAAAGAGCTCTAACTCACTCAACGTGAGGAGTTGAAGCAGAAACATAGAACAAAGACTAAACAATAATTACAAACCAGAGGGAAAACACCAAAGCCCACACCTAAAACTAAACCCAGCCAAACCACAGCAAGATCCCTATACAATCAAACTGGCGGCCTCAAAACAAAAATCACAAGGATAGCCAAAACCTCAAGAATGAGCCACAAAGGCCCAAAAAAAACAAATTGTAGCCCAATTTTAAGATGGAGAACCAACAACGTCTAACAGCACCACCTAAGAAACATCACAAACCCAAGAGAACAACCGAGGCCCCCATCAAAAGCTGATGCTCATCACCAAAGCCAGCACCCAACCATAGCCACCCACAAAAAGAAAGAAACCACCACTCGGATCCCCACTGAATAAACCAAGAAGATAGCAAACAACAATGGGCAACACAGTAGACCACCACCCTGACCAGGTCAATAGCCAAAAGCAAGACAACTTAATGCCACCAACAAAAAACATGACAACACACCAAACCCTCAATCTCTAGAGCGATTTTTACCTTTCCTGGGCCTACCCCTTCTACTTGGTAGGATAAAATCTTAATCTTGACAATCACGAACTTTGGCTAAAGCCTCAACCATGCTCCTCATTTTTAACCTTACACCTCAAGGTCTTCCCAATGTCCCAAGTAACTTGGGCTTCCACAAGATCTGCTTCCCACATTAAATCATATTCCATGACGACCTTCTGGCTTAATGACGTTGGCTTAAACATCGGGGTTTGTGGGACCTCACTTACCTTATTTGTGAAGGAAACTAGAGAATCCTCAAGACTCTGGCCAGTCTCAATCCTTTTCTCTATACCATCTTCACTCAAAGAGTTTTCTATTGTATCAGTTTGTAGGCGCCGTCTATGGTGGACCATGTCCTGTTTTGGTCCAACTTGGTAATGGGTCAATAATATAAGAAAAAAGAATGGTTAGTAGTTATTTTGGATGAATGTGTCTGCATCCATGTTGTGTTATACACCACCAATTCCAGTATTTATGGGTCAATCTCCTTTCCAGGTAGCATGCATTGAAGGTCTTCCCGAAACAACTTTCTATCTCCATTCTTGAACAGAATCTCACTAAAAATGAAAGTTTTCATAATTATAAGTTTACTATAATGGATGACCACGATAATTTGTACGGTTTAGTAATGCAAGTGACGGAAGTTTTCCTTACCGATCGTCATGTCATAACCAAAGGCATACAGTGCTACTTGGACTTTTTCGATTGAAAGTAGCATGTCAGGTGTTGGTTAAATTTTTGCACGTCAGTGTATATATTAGACTGGGTATTAATTATAAGTTAATTGAAAATTATTAAGTTATTTTAAAATTATAATTTTACCCCAACTATTCTTTTTTCTTATATTATTGACCCATTACCAAGTTGGACCAATACAGGACATGGTCCACCACAGATGGCGCCTCAGTTTGTAATTGGGTCTCATTTGAGAACCCGACCCCACCACATACTTCTTCAAAGCTTGGCAGATATTTTGGGCCGCTACTACCAGGCTCCTCATAGCCCAATTGATCCAAATTAGCATAGAAAAAAGGAGACGCTGGTTTCTTCACCACTGGCCAATGAATGGAATTGGCTTCCTTCCTCCATACTCTTTCCTATTGGTCCCACCTGCTAAACAGTCTGCACAGAGACCTCCAAAGCCTGCGAGAATTCACAAGGGCCAATGAGGGAGCTAGCCACTTCTTCGTCTTTGTGCTCCATTGAATGAAATAATTCTTCTTCCCAAAATGACCCCAATTGCTTCTCCTTTCCCTCCAATCGCTGCTTCTCCTATATCTTTCTGCCATTAGCCGAACCATCCATGGCACCTCCAACTCCTTGACTCACCTTAACGACCTCATCCAACATAATTTCAACTTTCCTTTTGATCTCCTCCATATTGAATGAGCTAAGAATCTCATCAAACAGTTTTCCCAACCTTTTGCTTGAGTTTCATCTTGTTGGTCATGCTTTGCTCCAATTTTATCTTCATCTGGGACTTTTGTATTGTTACCGTTCTCCTTTGCCCCTTCCTTTGGCTTCTGCTATTGCAACACACCTTCTAGCACCTCCTTATAACTTCTTCCACCACTTGTGTTTTTCGAGACCTGTTCTACCATTGAATTTTTATCCACTTCCTTCTGATTAAAACCGTTCCAGGGCAGGTGATAGAACTATCTTCGAGTCTAGTTCCCAAGCTCTAAGAATTTCAATGAATTCACTAATCTAGTTATTTACAATATGATTTACAATGAGTTAAGACTCTTATTTATAATCCTAAATCATTAACTAATATCCCTAACTAACTAATATGGGTCTAACTAACTACTAATATGAGTTGGGATGTAACATTATCCTCTCCTTCAAATCAACCTTGCCCTCAAGGTTGAGGAAAAAAACAAGAATTTCTTAGACAATATTTTTTTTTTATTTTTTATTTTAATATTTACAAATAAGTGCCACCAGGATCCCATTGCTTGATTGGACTGAAACTGACTTGATCCATAATTTTATTAAAATGGCCTTCCTCTTCAACTTTAACAAGTGGCCCATTAACCCACTCATCCGCATGGATCCAAAATCTGGAATTGGGCCGCGTCGGACTTGGCCCAATGGGGTAAGACATTGCTCTGGAACGGGAAACACCAAAGTTGCCCTAGCTCCCATCTTCCTGCTGATGACAGCACCTCGGAACCTCTCCCCTGTGACTGCTCCAATCACCGCCAAAACATCAACCTCCACTAGGCGTGAGTCTCGTTAGCCGCACGCGGGCTAGGGGATCATCGCCGCCACTCATCCTTGTATCTCCCTCGCTGCCGCGTTGTTCACGTGACTATGGCGGTGGTTTCCACCCTTCCTTCGTGCTTCCTTTCTCTTCCTCTTCACAAGCGAAAACACCAAGCACCGCCGTCAACGCCACACTAACCCTGGCAAGTGGACCACGGATGTTCACCTCGTCTTGTTCTCAGCCATTGTTCTGTTCAAGTGGCTCTGCCATGCGCTCCTCCATCTTTGCCTTCATGTCAGCAACTGCGCAAGGATTTGGTGTCACGCAACATGGTCGAACATCAAAGCCTGCTTTTTCTGTTGTCGACGGCACCACGTTGGCCGCCGTGTCGGGATCTACTTTTGGTGGTTTAGGGATTCTACTCCCAACTCGTGTTCTTGTGACCTCACCACATTCTGATGGACCTTCTTCCTTCAACGGTTCTTCCTTCTGATGTAATTATTGGGCTTTTGTTGTTGCTTTTTGAATTTTTGTGGTTGACATTTTCTAATGTATTATTGAGTTTGAATCTTGATTTGTTGACTCCCTTGTTGAACCTCCCTTTGCTGAATATGTTGTTGCCTCTGATTCTTGAACCCTAATGCCATGACTAGCAACCTTGTCTTGATTTGTTGTTGTTGATTTTGAACCTTCCCTGAATCTTCCATGAATCCTCCCCGACTTCTTTAAAGCCAATAGTTTTGGTTCATGCAATCTGGCTAGTGAGACAACCTTTAGGTACGAGGATGGCCTAGCCAACCTCAATTGACATTTGGGGTAGTCCTCCAATCCAGCAATGAAAAAATGAGCTTTCCATCGTGGAGAAAGACCATGGATCCCGTTGTAAATTGCTTCAAATTGTCGTTGGTAATCAGCTACAGATCCTTTGTTGTTTCAGTTCTTTGAAAGCTTCTTCAGCCATAGAAGACCTCTCAACGGAAGCACCAATGATAGAACTATGTTCGAGCCTAGTTCCCAATCTCCAAAAATTCTAATGAATTCACTAATTTGATTATTCACAATATGATTTACAATGAGTTAATACTCTTATTTATAATCTCAAATCACTAACTAATATGGGCCTAACTATCCCAAATCACTAACTAATATCCCTAACTAACTAATATGGGCCTAACTAACTACTAATATGGGTTGGGGTGTAACAGCAAGTCTTTCCTATCATATTTCGCAAAAGAGACTTTCATGATCTTCTCTCTTAACCTAATACTATTTAGATTTCTAACTACCCTTTTAGCTTCCCCTAGCTTTTTAAAATGAACCAAGTCAAACGATCCTTCTCTTCCGAGAAACATAAATATCTATGACTTCCCTTCACCTTTGAAAATTTGCAAAAACTCATCTCCACTGGAAGTCCGTCGATAAACAGGGAAATAGCACCTCTCAGCCCCATCAAGAGAGCTGCTACATATATTTCTTTCGAGATCTTGGTAGTCAATCAACGTTGAGATACGAGCAAAAGCTTTTTTAGCACCGTTCTTTTGCTTCGATTTACTTTTGATATTATTATTAAAAAATATTATTTAATCATAAAAATGATAGTTAATTGTTTTGATACAAATATGGAATGATTTTGAAAATATTAAAAAAAAAAAAAAGAAACAGATTTGATACATTTGATATTTTTAAAATTGACAGAGGTGGAAGTACCCTTATGAAAATACAGGGTATCGTCTTAGCATATCACAGTTTATTTCGACTCATGCATGATGATACATATATAAATCGAATAGAAAGAAGATGAAAATCTCAACTGAATTAAAACTAAATAGCTAAAGCTAAAGCATTATGTACGAATATAGAACAAAAGTAACACGTGGCATTCACCACTTACATGAATGCACTATTTCCTTCCCTTGTTCACTATTTCTCTAAACACAGACTCAGATGAACACTGGCAATTAATGAAAGAAGAAACCATCATTCCATGTACAGATACACATACGCATACGCCTAAATTTGAAATAATGATGCGCAATGAAATTGAACAGTAAAATTAGAATGACAAATTCAAGAACCAAAATGATAAAAATGACATAAGAAAGAAAACCAAGGAGGCAGGAATCTAAGACCAAATAGATACCTATAGTGAAATAAATTAGAAAAACAAATAACGATTCAGAGACGATATAAGCTGAATATAAATTAAGAAAAGGAGAAGGGAAACAAAATTTCAATTTTAAAATAAATCAAGTAAAATTTAAATTTTAACTTGAATTCAAATTCTTATAAACTTGAATTTCAAAATCAGCGCCAGAAAAGGGAAAAAGATTGTACTTCGAATTTCCGAGAATAATAATAATAATAATAGTAATTAATGACTTTTAGTTTCCATAAAAGCCAAAAAAAAAATCATTAATATAAAGTTATGAAATTTGGGCGAGAAAGGCAACAACTTGGACGACAGTTATAAATATAAGATTAAAAATATACAAATATAATTTAGTAATTTAAATTTAATATAAATTGATAAAAATAATAAAATAATTAAATCTTTACTCGTGTAATGTATAATGTATATATTTGATATCTCTTGTATACTATATATATCACTCATTTGAAGTATTAGTGTTACTAAGAAAACTATTCTATGAAAAATTTATTTTATCATGTAATTATCAATATCTTAAATAAGACTTTAATTTAAATTTGTAGCATAAAATGTCTTTATCTCCTACTTCTTCAAGCCATGATGGTATTTTCAAGCCATTACTAATAATTTAAATTGTTTCTATTTTCTTCTGAAAGTTAAAATGTTACTATAAGATTGAAATATAAATAAATAGAAATTATTAATTTAAATTTACCTATCAGTTATAGCAGAACTTGTAACAACATATAAGTAGTAAACAGAAATATTATATATATATAGAGAGAGAGAGAGAGAGAGAGAGAGAGCTTAAGTATTGTAATGTATTGTTCGATCTATTCAACCAGAAGATACAGGTGGCGAAGATCACTTCTTTGGGATATTCTGGAAGAAGCAATGAAAGAAAATGAAAAGAAAAAAAGGGGGAATCCATGAAAACAGGCAATCGAAATATAAACAAACAAAAATCAAGAAAGCCAAATTATTGTAATTTGTAAATGCCAAATTCGTTTATGAACTCTTAAAAAACAAAGAGTTTGAATATTAAAAAGAGAAGGAAAACATACCAAGAAAATGAATAATGTTGCAGAAAAAAAAAAAACCTAATACACAAAAATTGCCAAAACTACAAAACCAAGTCCTGTCGCCAAAACACTGCAAGAGATAAACACGACAGAATAAAAAAGATTAGGGATAGACAAAATAGATTAAAAACATGAATGGAATAAAGAGAGCGATTATAGAAATAGTAGCAACAAAGTAATCCTGCAGTCTAGTGGGAAACAGAACTGTGAAGCAATCAAGTAAGATAGAACCACAATCACAACCTGTAATGAAGAGCAAGAAGAAAACGAAACTTGTTTGGCAGAGAAGTAGAGAGAAAGGGAAGGAGTTGAAAAGTGAAGTT
Source organism: Pterocarpus macrocarpus (assembly GCA_031439585.1). NCBI lineage: Eukaryota > Viridiplantae > Streptophyta > Magnoliopsida > Fabales > Fabaceae > Pterocarpus > Pterocarpus macrocarpus. The sequence continues at coordinate 1,664,722 of CM062515.1, read as the reverse complement.
ACTCACTGCGTTTAAGGTTTATGGTTGAAGGAATGGAAGAGAGTCAAGATAGATAAAGAAATTCTGAGGTCTTAAGATGGTGTAGTATGGGATATTAGATGGAGATAATATGGAAAAATGAAAAGAAAGAGAGATATTTTGAAGAAGTATCAATTTAATGGAATTTAATGCTCATTATCTTAATGATATTTGATTTAAATTTAAGGAAATAAGAATTAAGGAAATAAATAATTCTCACACAAACCAGTTATAAATTAATAAAATCTTATACAAATCAGTTATAAATTAACGATATTCGATTTACATTTAACTAAATAATTCAAATAATCACTTAATAGAAAAAATATATTAAAGTAAATAATATTTGATTTTTTGGTTGAAATTACATTTAGGCGTGACAATATACTTATTTTTATGAAGAGTATAAATTATAGATATGATGATATGACATTGTGGTTTTATTATATATATATATATATATATATATAGAAAATTATAGATATGTATTACGTTTTTATTTATTATTACCTGTTATACTAATATTAATGATTTGATCTTCACCTGAAAAATTAAAAAATATTAATGACTTGACAGAAAATCAATTCTGATATTGTCTAATTTTATGTGATGATCGGTAATTAAGGAAATGATATTTATTCTGAATCAATAAGAAAACCGAAATTATTATAAATTAAAAAAATTAAAAATCAACGAAAATGATTTACAAATTACAAATAAAAAAATGGCCAAGTGGACCAATAGAGAATTTGGGTGGAAAAATGGCGTAATCTAAATATTACATGTCAGCATTTCCTTAATTACAGAAACCTTTTTATATATTACTAGAGTTTTTGGACCCATGCAATATACGGGATAAAAAAACCTTTGACAAATATAAAATAAATTTGGATTTAATTTGTAAGTATTATTAGTATAAAATTTTTTTATATAAATATTTAATTATATATTGTCATAACAACATAAGTATTTAACTCAATCATCTACAATATTAAAAGTCTTACTAATATAAACATGTAATTAGATGACACTATAAAATTCTTTTACACTATTAATGTATACTAATTAAACTAATTTTTTTGTAAACTTAAATATAAAAACTTTATAATAAACAGGTTATATATAAAAATTGTATAATTTGATTTAAAACTAAAAAAAAATTAATAAATATAAAATTTAGTATATAATTTCATTACAACTTTAATAATCCGAAAAATGAAGTTTAATATGAATGATAATAAAAAAATAATAAAATAAATTCTTCATATTTGATATTATATTAAAAGTTCAAAAAATACTAAATTAAAATAAATATAAAATTTACAAATTATATAACAATAAATTATTAAATAATAATAATAAATAAAATAATCTACCGGCAATTCTTAAATGATTATCAAACAACTCAAAAAAAAAAATCCATTTTTTCTCCTTCACTATTTTCTTCATTCTAGCAAATTAATTTTAAAGATAAAATCATAAAAACTATTTCATATAACAATTAATTATAAAAGTATACTTTATTTTATGAAAATAGATCCTTCTAATTTTTAAGAGGTGGTTGAAAATACTTAAAATCAATTTATTAAATTTATAATTCATATAGTTTTTATGTACTCTATTTCTAAAGGTCGAATTATATATTTACTACAATCTTGTATTTTCATTTATTTCAAGCTTAGGAATTTGAATAAGTTTTGTATTGATATTGATTAATTCTTCAAAAATTGGTCATATAAAAACAAAACAAAGGAGTTATTTGAAGAAGATATATTATAAGAATCATTTTTTAAAAACATGATTTCCAAAAAATAAACAAATACTTGATATAAAAATAAAAACCATATAGAGATCTAGTTCAAACTAAAAAGAGAAAATAAACAAATGTATTTTTTGGAGTAAAATAGATTCTTTTAAAAATAAATTGAATATAGACAATAAATAAATGTAGATATCATTTCATTGCTTATATATATATATATATATATATTGATTTTTGGTGTGATGGTTAGCAAACCTTATATTTTATTTTGGATAATACACCTACTCCTCTATTTTCTTAATCAAATAATAATTTTCGATAAATTTGTAATTTTATTCTATCTATATTAATTACTCTTTTAACTTTTTCTCTCTCCTAATTAATAATCTTTCTCCCTTATTTTTTTATTTAAATATTATTATTCTTTTTCTATTTAATATTACTATAATAAATGATTAAAAATTAAATGATTTCTATTTAATATTAAGTGATTAAAAATTCAAGCTAAGTAATATTAATATATGTTGGGTAAATATATTTAATATTACACTTCAATAAGATATTTTTTTATTAAGTTTGTCAAATATTAAAATTTAAGTAACAGTAAACAATTAATTCACTTAATATGTTACACTTTTAATATTACTTGAATTATGATTACATTTTACATATTTTATTTTACGTATTTTAATATTATTTGAATTGTAAAGAAATGTGAAATTATAATAAATGAATTTATATTATTTTAATATTGTTTCAATATCTCTTTAAAATATATAAAAAATTTACTTGAAGAATTCTAGTAAACAATTCACGTTCCTTTACTTGTCTTTTTAATTGTATATTTTTTAATCTAAAATACAACCTGAGCTCTATCACAATCTTTTACAAAAATTTATCCAATTAGTATTAAGTATATATTTACTGAATATAATAATATTATTCAAGTAGAGAAAATAGGAAAAATAGAGTATTAATTAGGAGAGAGAGAAAAATTTGAAAGAGTAATTAATATAGATAAGATAAAATTATAAATTTATCCAAAATTATTACTTAATTAAGAAAAGAGAGTAATGGGTTTAATAATTTTAATTTGAAATATTTTCTTTAATAGTAAATTTGAGGAACTAGTGGGGATTAGAATTGATTTGAAATTGACACATTACGTAATTTTTCATATTTTGAGTATTATATATTAGTAGTATAGACATATATTTTAGATTATAAATGATAGTTGATTTTACTATATATAATATTCAAATCTTTATATGTTGTCTAAAATTTGAATTGACCCAGTATGATTCAATCACTAATTGGATCATTATCGGGTTAGATTCGAGCTCAAAGAAATAACCCAATTAAAAAATAAAGCTAAATTTGAATTTGATATAACTCGATTTAACGTGTCCTTTGAACACATTTGCTTATGATTAGGTGAGCTACAAATTCAAAGAGTAAAAAGGACTGAGTCTGTCACTAACTTTCTTTCTTTGTATTTTTAATAAATAATTGTAATTAATTATAAAAAGCAATCCCCAACGTTCCATATAAAATTAATGTATATGGATATTTTTAAGTTTCTCCACCCCACTGGTATATCACCTTCATTTTATATTTTTATTTTTTTTTAATACATAAGATCACAAGATATTTTCAGAGGATCAATTAATTTTTTTATCGAAATCACTGGTATCTCTCTACCAGAGGCAATTTTGCTTGAGGCATATAGGATCATTTAAATAACAAAGTGCTTTCTTCTGAATTTTAATGTAACTAGATATCTAAAACTTGAGCCTAATACCTCTAATTAAACTATAATAACTCCCTGCCAACTAAACTACTCATAAAACTAATTCATGAGAGCAAAAAGATTGTGCAGTGTTTATACAAAAATTATTTTCTTAAAATTTAAATTTGTGTCTTTAATTATTTTAAGTAGATAAAGATCTTTACTACCATAACCAACTATTTTTAGGTCATTTTCACTGTACTTTGTGAAAGTGGCGAGCTTCCCGACAAGACAATTCTCTCAATTCATATTCATATTTTCATAATTTTAATATTTTTCTCCTTACAAATATTTGTAATTCATGATAATTTAATTATAACGCATGGTTTTGAGATACAGTCTTCCTTTATTTTTTTGGGTCTTGGGCTGATTAAGCATTGTCTATCCAACATGCCTTAATATTAATATAATTCAAAGCATGAAATTATCAAAATAGGAATTTAAGGGTCGAATTAGTTTCTGTTTTCATTGTTTCATGTTTTCATAAAATTATCAAGATTTTATTATTTTCATTATTTTCTTCACAAAATTTGAAAATAGGAAATAAAAATATAAATTAAATAGGCCCTAGGTTTCTCTTTTTTTTTTTTTTTTTTTGGGTTTTACACACACCCAAGGGAGGGGGGTAAGGGAGGGCACTATCTGACTGCAGAGTCGAACCCATGACTCTTAACTCCCTTAAATGCACTTCTTGCAAAGGCATAGTCAATGACCATTTGTACTGGCCTTGCAGTGCGGCCCTAGGTTTCTCTTTGGGGATAAAATGCAGCCCCTAACACAGGCCCATCCAAACAACACAGCTGCTTGGGGTTGACTTCCACGAATTCCACTGGAGAAAGCCCAAGCAGTCTATTCCCTTCAACCAATTCTCAACTCCATCTTCAACAAATAACATGTAAAAAAGAAAAAAACAATATTCAGAGCTGATCCAAAAAAACAAAAAAAAAGAGCAATATTTAGAATATAAATTTGGTTGCATGTGAGACCATAGCTGAAGTGGCTATCTGCTGCCCTCTCATAATGCACCCGGACTGGATGGAGTCGAGTTCGATTCCCTCGGCCCAGAGGCCCAAAAAAAAAGAAAGAATACAAATTTTGTTACGTCAAAAAACAAATATAAATTTGTTTCAAACCCAAAAGAGGGAACTTTAGAGATTTTTCAAGAATGAATGAAACCAAGCTTATGACCAAAAAAAATAAACATGGAACCAAGCGTGGATTATTTCTTAAAACCCGCTAGTCTGTGGGCTGAAATTCTCAACTAGAAAAGGAAGGGAATTTACAAGAGGTTTTCTGTGCGCAGTTTTCTGTGCCCATTTGACTATAGGAAATGGTAAGCTGCAGGCTGTCAGTACCATCACAAAAGCTCGAGCAGGCCAGCCCACAAACAAGAATATTTGTGTGTTCTTTCATATTAAAACCATTAATGATTAAGAATATTTGAAATGAATTATAGCTATAAAGGAGGAAGTTGATAAATTTTTAAATATAATTATAATTGAATATAAAGTGAATTATAACCATGAAATAAAAAGTTGAGCAGTGTTTGAAAATGATTGTAATTAGAAAATAAGTAGTGTTTATAGTTTATATATTTTTTTATATTTATCTTTAAATAAATAAATTTTTATAATTTATGTTATTGTATTTATTTTTAAAGTTTTAAAATGAATAATTAATATTTATAATATGCAAAAAAATAACAAAATTTAATAAAAAATAACAAAATGAAAATTCCCTTTGTATTATACTTTGTTTTATTTTTGGGTTTAAGAAGGAATTTTATCAAGGTTTAGTTTGACTTGAAAAGTAAAGTCATTTGAGTGTCATTTATTTATTTATTTATTCTTTCTGGTTGTCCACGTAGAAGAGAAACAAAATTATGAAGTACACTATCGTGTGACTTGACAACTAGAATGTTCAAAGACTCACCATCGATAACTTATTCATGCATCGCTACAATTGGAATAAGAAAATGATAAATCAAGATTATATCTATTTTCTGTGCCAAGTTGGTATCAAATAATCAATAGTTTCAAAACATACTTGGCACTTGCTAGGAATGAGATCACGGAAAATTTAGATAAAGAAGTGAGAATTGAGATTATCATCCATAGTGGATGATATCAAGTAATCCGAGACAAATACTGTTATAACTCGACTTTCTTTTAACTGTGAAGCCAGAGATAACAGTGGTGTTCTTTCTCAATTTTTTTCCTTTAAATTATTTACATATATTTAACTAAAACAATATAACAATACATTTAAGTTTACATATATTTTTGAAAAAAAAAATTATTACACTTGTATTCTTATTTTTAGGTACACTTAGGTCTATTTTATTAATTTCTTCTATATATATCTGTTGGTCCATTAAGTAAGATTTTAAAAGTTGGGTAAAAACTAAAAATCCTTTAGTATAATTATTTTGAGAGAAGTATTCCACACTTGGCATCTTTCTTTATTTATACATTATTCATACTTCATTTATGTTGTGCACAATTTAGATATATATATTTTTAAATAAATAAGACAGTTAAATATCAAATGAGTTTAATTTATACACATTAATAGTATAAAAGAGTTTTATATTATCATTCAATCATATAATTATGTTTTTAAGACTTTTAAAATAGTAGGTAGTAGAATCAAATATTTTTGTTAATATTGCAATACATAATTAGATATTTGTGTAAAAAAATTTTACACTAAAAGTATATACAAATTAAATTCATATCAAATATAATAAACATTAATATCAAGCAAATCGTTGTGGTTACCGTATTTAATATTCATTATTCAATGATGCGGTCCCTTATATGCTTTGTATAGGTTCAATATTTCTTACTGAACAAGCAACAAACCTGATAAGTGTTAACGATACTGCAGAAGCTTTCCTTATGACAGTTGTTCGATGAAAGGATTTGATAGGTCATTAGGTGGAGACAGACCCCTGAGAGTATTCCATTCACATAATCTATTTGCATGCTTAGCCAAACAATTCCAGCTGCTCATTAATTAAAAAACGAAGACTTTAGCAAATTTTACACGCATTTATAGTTTTAATTTTGATATGTTATTAGTACAGGTTTTTTATATTTATTGATTAAAGAAAAATCACAATTTCATCCCTGAAATATAGGAAGTGTAACAAATTCGTCATTCAATATAAAACGCATATAATTTTGTCCTTGAAATATAGATGGTATAGCAGATTTGTTCCTAAATTATTAAACACATCCAATTTGGTTCTTGAATTTACTCATGTTAAAATAAGTTAATCTTTTTTGTGGACCATTCTGTTAAATTCAGGACCAGATTTTTACTCTATCATAATGTTGGTTAATTTATGATTAATTCAAGGACCAAATTATATGTTTTTTAATTTAAAGCCAAATTTGTTATACCCCAATATATATATATATATATATATATATATATATCACACAATTAAATGATTGTAATTAATAACGTATCAACACTAAATTATTATATTTATATCATTTCAAATTTTTACAGTTTCACGTTTTGATTATGCTTAAATTATTTACTTCCTCTTTTTCAAAATAATTGTCACAATGATCAAATTAGTATATTCTTAAATAAATATATCTGGATACATTCTTAAATTGGTTGCTTTGACTGAAATATATTTAAATACATTAATTTAATAATGTATTAATTTGGTCAAAGTAATAATTATTTTGAAATAGAGGAATATATTATAGATGTATTCGTATTTTAATTTAATTATGGAAAAATATGGAATTTATTTATAAAAGTAATGTGTTTCTAATAATTTTTAGAAAACAATTTCTTTAAGAATTGGTTATAGTGGTATGACATTGACGGTTTTGCTTCATTTCAGTCGTACCTATAAACCTTTAGGCCAGGTTTATTGATATGAATCTGGTTTGGAAGTGGTCACAGTTAGTTTCAAATGTCTTGAGATGGTCCTATTGTGATACTAGTTTTGATGAATAGGCTAATGCAATACTTTGGATCCCTGATATGATTTCATCTGCAAATGCTGATAGGCTATGTTTATTGGTCTTCAAGCCTTTTAGATGGAGTTTTGATTATGTTCTGGTGCTCCATGAAGGAAGTACGATACTAATTGAGGGCGCATTCTACAATGCTCTTCAAGAGTTAAGAAGCATCACACACTATATAGATTTAAGGGTAAAGCTCAATGGTGCATGTATATAACTAATAACAGCTAGTGCATCCTAGAATTTTACACTCACACTCTCTTTCCCCCCTAACTCCTCCTCTTCTCCATTTGCATTCTTATCCTCCTTCGTCGTCACCCTTAGCACCACCATTGTCGATAGAACACCGCCAATCCCAGCATCAGAGCCACCCTCGGAAACACCACCAATCTCGGTGTCACAGCCACCTCCAATGTCACCTAACAACTCCATTAATTCCCCCCCCCGGCCCACTTCCTTTTCTCACTACCAACGCTCCCACCATTGCCGCCACTCCGCCTACTGCCCTTTGCACTCCCCCACCTTCCCACCTCCCTAACCACACCACCACCCAACTCTCCACTAACCCCTTCACTTCTACAACTCTATTTACACCCATTTTTTCACAACATCAACAACAGGACAAAACCACGGACAAAATCAACAATAGGCTTCAATAGGTGTTGTTACTCTTTTGTTCTTTTTTTTCTTTTATTTACTTTTACTTTCTTTTTTTTTACTTTTACTTTCTTTTTTTTTTGGGCAAAAGAACACCCTCCACCACTAAAAAGTTGGAGCATTCATGTGTTTGAAGCCTCATATTCAATTATATCATCCGACCGTCACCCCAAATATCTGATAATGGTTGGTTTGGTGGTGCGAGGAAAGGATGGTTGAGGGAGATGGTAAGGAAAAATGGAGATTAGGAGGATTGGGGGTAGAAGTGTAACACCAGTCATAATAAAGTTAATGGCACAACTTTATATAAAAAGTTCTAAGTTGGTCATTAATGTTCATAGATACAACATTGAGTTCAGGAGTCAAGATAAAGTCATGCTTGCCATAAGCTAAATACTTCTAAGCTAGATAATGAAACTACAATTTATTTAATAACAACTCTATTTGTTTCGACAGCTGGAAAAGTTTATCTTTCTTTAGGGCGTTACTTGACTAATTTGAAACCACAAAAAAAAATGATAATTGAAAATTCTCAGTAGATAATAAAGAGTTCTAAAGTATTTGAACTATAATGGTTTCAACTGTGTCTTAGCACGAAAATTCTCACAGTTACTGCATCATATTTACATCAATTATTTACAAGTAAATTACAATACTTCATGATATTACGAGTAATAAATGCTAAAGAAAATATACTATGCAACTTAAAATACAACAGGCATTAATAAGATTATAATCTCTTTACTTTAACTTTTACTTTCTTTTATCTATTTATCTCACATATATTCGAAGGTCTTCTTTTAGGGAAATTCTTATTCTCTAATATTCCTTATAACATTGTGACGACGAAGCAAGACCTTTATGCCATACTAACCAAAGTAGGTAACATAAAGGATCTTATATTTTATCTCTCTGCCTTCTTGGCCGTTAGTAGCAAATCTTAATGTCTTCTTTTAAAATTTCTTACTTGCCAGTATGTATAAATTCATAATAAATATAAAGATATATAAACTTAAGCAATCAATATAACTTAAATAAAAATGCTTAAATAACATAAAATTAATAATAACTTGAATATCATAAATTTATCACATAATAAATTAAAATAATAATACATAAAAATAAGTAATAAAATAAACTGAATAAAATACCAAAAATATAAATTAACTCATAAACTTAAAATAAATGAAGTGCACAATAGTCGAAATAATATAACATAATATCTCATTAAAATTTCTAAAAATATAGAGTTGTCAAATTTAAGTGTGAATTTCTAAAAGGATTGAATCTAGAATCACTTTTAGTTAATTCCTTTTAAGCTTTCATATATGGCCCATGAGTAAGTCCTTGTCATCAGGGCGCATTTAGTGCATATCAGTCATGTCTTTGCAAAGATCATAGTAATATCCATAAGTCAAGAGTCGTCATATTATCCATAAGTCAAGGTATAAAATTCTAAGTAAAGGTATAAACAATTTAATTGTTTAGATTTATATATGATAAATTTCACTTATTTTAAGTGTGAGATACAATATTTTACTCTTAATATTGGTCCCCTAAAAAAATTTCCATAAAAACTAAACAATATCTTAATAATAGTAATAGTAGTAGTAGTAATAATAATAATAATAATAATAAGCAACAGTATAAAAGAACATCAAATAAATTGACTTGAAAAGATAAATAAAATAAATAAGAATGATAATGAGCAATAATATAAATTAATATTAGTGCAAATAACTTGGAATGACAAATAAAATATTTTGCAATGATAAATAATAAGGAGTAATAATATAAAGGAACAATAAATAAAATAACTTGAGATAATAAATAGAATAAATTGCAACAAGAGTAATATTAAGCAATTTTAATAAATAAAAGAACTTGGAACATATAATAAACTGTGATAGTAAATAATACTGAGTAATGATATAATGTAACTTGCAATGAGTAAATATAGCCATAATTTTACTTTGTAAATAATTTCATTATCTACCTCAAAATTGTGTATCTACTAAGCTCTTTATTAATCTCTAACTCTTCTCTTTTCTCTCTTACTCACTCTCTCTTTCTCTCTAACTTAATCCTCGCTCTCTCTTTTCTTTCTTTCTGTCAAGTTTTTATCCCTTCACCTCGTATGTCTACATAGAAAGGTAGGGATTTGGCTTATATGAAGACTTAACTTTCTTAAGTTTTGTATATGCGCCCGTAAGTTTTATCTTAGTTTGCTAAAAGTCTGTATTTGGTGCCAAAGTCTTGCTATGTAATAATTCATTGTCATTTTTTCTTTCATGCATTTATTTCAATGCATTTTTCCTACCTAAAAGCCTTTGCCCATAACTTACGTTGTTGACATGAGCTCTTCTTCCTTTTTTTTTTTATATATGTATATAATAATAAGGACTTAATGTCCTACAAGTCATCATGTCAATATAGTGAAGTTATATATATATATATATATATATATATATATATATATATATATATATATATATATATATATATATATATATATATATATATATAAATAGGAGGCGTATCATGTTGGAGGAGTTATTTATCATGAGAGTGAGAAGAATAAATCTTGACCATTGAATCTTACATAAATGATCAAGATTAAAACATAAAGTTATATAACTTTTTTAAGTGATTATATAACCTTTAAATAATTTTAAATCTTGGCTATTTATGTATAGTTATATGGCCAAATTTACTCCTCTCACTTATATATATATATATATATATATATATATATATATATATATATATATATATATACATACAAAGAGCATATCATATGAGAAGAGTAATTTATTATGAAAATGAGTGGAGTAAATCTTGACCATTGAATCTTAAGTGAATGATCACAATTAAAACATAAAGTCACATAATTTTTTTAAGTGATTATATGACATTTAAACAACTTTAAATCTTGATCATTCATGTATGGTTATCTTACGTGAATGGTCAAGATTAAAACATAAAGTCACATGACCTTTTTAAGTTATCATATGACATTTAAATAGTTTTAAATCTTGACCATCCATGTATAATTATATGGCCCAATTTTGCTTATCTCACTCTCATAATAAACCATATATATATATATATATATATATATATATATATATATATATATATATATATATACACACAATTTTTGAATTCAACACCATTGTCTAAGATTTGATTATTGCACCAATTTTAAATTAATCATTTCAAATATATCAACTAAAGTATTTAAATAAGACAATTAAACCAAAGTAACTCTAAACAAAATATTTTATGAAAAGAGGATATTACAAAGTGGAATAAAGATATTTCTAAAATGTATTATCAATCATTGGCATTATCGGTAGACCATCACATCATCACCACTGGATGATAGGGTGCATGATGCTCCTTGCCTCCTGAAGAGTATCGTAGAATGCGCCCTAACTGAGAGTACAAGAAGAGTATATGGTTTGAAACATGTTTACTTGTTTGGGGTAAAATGGGTGGCTAAATTATGTATAAGGGGCATGGTGTCAAGTATAAAAAATGTTAATTGTACTTAATTTTGGATCTAATTTTAAGAGATATATCAAGGTATTTCTTAATTATTGGTTAGGAAAAAAAAAAAAGCAAAGCCCATTTTCAATCAATAAATAAAAAATATTTTAATGTATCTTTTAAAACAATTCTCAAAATTAAGTACAAATAATACTGCTCGCCAGGTATGGTACCAATAATTCATACAAGGAGATCTTTCCCATCCTTGAGGACCTTTCCATTAGGAGTTAGGACCAACGATTAGTTGGGAATGGTCCATTCCTTTTCTGCTTCACTTGAAACGTCCATTTAATTAGCACTCACCAGTGAATAGTAGAGCCAACGCTTTGCACTAGTAGTACTCCTTTTCTTTTTTTTTTCTTTTTTTTTGTTGTTTTTACTTCGTAGGCATTCTTAATTCCTTGTATCGTGTTGTTGTTGGTGATATATGACTAAGACTTTGGTGCGTTTAGTGTGGTGGTTGAGTTATGTTATTTGTACATAAAGGTGGGATATCCTAATACAATACTCTTTCATATAAATATACAATCAATAACCTTATCTTGATACATATACATCTTGATATTCACTCACATTCATATAAATATACTATATCCTATACTATATCTGTGCATAATATATTCAAAAAATATTTCTCTGTGGAGGTTTGTGTACTCATTTATGAGGGCTTCTTATTGTGTAGGTCAGTAATTTAAGGGTAGATTTTTCCCTTTTTTTGACGAGAAAAGGTTGCATTTCATATTTATTACTACTTAAACGTTTCATCAGAATGGATTAACACCCAATCATCCCCCCCTCGGGGAAAACAAAAACAAGAAAAAAAACTATACTATATATAATTATTAAAAAAAAAAGATACGTACTATATGTTTCTTAATAAATTTTCATTAATTAAATATGGAATTCATTTAAATGATTATCTACAATTAATCAAAAAATGAAACTAAAATAGTAAGTGACAAATTAATAAATAAAGTATGAGTTTAAAAAGTTTAATATTAATTTTTTTAATATATATAATATGAAGTGATTGTGTGAAAGCAAGCATAAAATAAAGAGGTTAACTAAGTTAAAAATTAAATTTCAAAAATGAAGTTTTTATTTAAATAACATGACATTTATTTTGCACATTTTCGATGCATCTCTTCTTTCACAAATATATCCAAAAAATAAATATTGGAAGTTCTGCTTAAATGAAGAATGTACATATTTTTTGTTCGAAAGAATGTGCATATTTTCCACTCAAAAGAAAGAATGTGCATATTTTTTTATTTGACCATTTCTCTTTTAAAATATGAGAATCAATTACCATTAGCGTTCATACTAAATTTCCCTTTAATGTACGTTTACTATAGCTGAAGCAAACAAGTACTGGGAAGTGTTGCATTATGACGTCATTGTCTCAAACAGAAGCAAAAATAGCGTCCATATTCTCTTCCATGCGATTACGAGTCACTCCCTCTTGTTAACGAGTTTCGCATCACAACGTAGCAAACTAACGAAAAGCTTGTTTTCTTTTCTTCTGTCTCAATGTCAATTTCGTATTGCCATTGCCATTGCCGTGCATCTGTAAAGAGTAAATTGTGTTATATTATTTTCTAGATGTTCGTTGTTGTATAAAAAAAGTCCAGACTTCTTCTAATTTCGAATAATTTCATTTACCAACCAATATTTAAGCTGACCAGATTTGCATGGTCTGCCTGTTGTGGGATTGCTATAGAGGAAAAAATTAATTGAGATGTGTACAAATTAGCCTTGACATCGCCAAATGCAATTTTTTTTATACTATTGGAGTCTAGACTATGCAAACTAACCAAACATCTCACTATTAGTTCAATTCTAGTGGTTTCACCTAATGTAAATTAAATAACATAGAAACATTTGAGAAATAAGAATTGTATTATAAAAATGAGGAAAAAAATGGTTTAAACACCGCTTCTTTTGTCGATTGTCTATTCCACTTTTTCTCTAAAACCTGTGTCCGTTGCATACAATGGTACAATCTATTTATATGGACACTAAAATTCATTTACAAAATATGATTTGTTGATAAACTATGACTTGATATTTTATTTTTGCTAATAATGAATTAATGATATAATTTATTCATTAATAATCATAACGCTATAATATAGTCAACATAAGTTAACTCATCTGGTCAATCTTCTATTTATACATTATTATAATTTAGGTTTGGTTTCTAAATTTATCCATTAGCAATAATCTATAAATGTTTATGTGAGTACTCGATAAATCTTGAGGTATGCCCTAATCTTGTACTATGATAAACCTTTCCCTTACTATAAACTTTTATATTAAAAAAAAAGTGCTATAATGTATACTTCAAGGCATGGTCCATCTATTTTAAGTATAAGCGGAGTAACGGTTCCTTTTGTGTAGGGGTATCCAATGTAATGCTCAAAAAAGGAATGAGAACCAAATAGTGAATAGGTGATGTCTAAGTTAGTCCCATGATATTTCTGGACCTTGACATGGTCTGACTCGATGGACTATTGGATTTAGTTTAATGAAGATCGAGTAGTTGATATTCAACTTGTTCAAATTTGTTTAAAAATTGGTATGGAGTATGTCTAATGGTTAGGTTTTGCAAAGGAGTCCCTGTGTGATTTTCGTTTGACAGCACTGGCAGTGGGTTGCAATGGTCAGATTGGTGTCGGAGACATGAACGTCAGGATTTGCGAGACGTAGAAGAAAATGAGAAGGAGAGGCAACAACTTGGGCTTTCGAGAAGCCAACGCCATGAAAGGGATCACCAATCCCCACTATAATAGCAGGGTGTGATTAATCGTACTTGATTCAAGTATGCATTTGAGGGTTTAGCTTTGTAGTCAAATTAATTTGTTAGTGTTTGGGGCTATTCTCCAGCTAGCATTGTCATCGACTTGTTATCAGAACTCTGCTTGCTGTAGCCATTGAAACCCTAACCATGTGAGCAAAGTTGAAAAGAGTAACGTTAATGATGCCTATAATTTGTTAAGCATTTTTATTTTGTAAATCATAATATTCGTAACCCTACCGTTTTGAATGTTGGTATATTTATAGCTAACATTATCGAGTCTATTTTGAGATTGCAGTGGCAGAGGAAGTATGGCCCAAGAGCTTGTTGGTGTGTTGTTCTTTATGGGTAATATCACAAAACTTATTATTTAGCTTGTAAACAATGATCATGCAGTCATAATGGGTAATTAAGATAAGGTATTATGTATTTTGGACAGTTTTAAGGAGGTGGCTTTTACATTGGACTTCTATTTGTCAATCTTCTTATTCAATCTTTCAGTTTTCAGTATCCACGGTTAGCTTGTTCTCATTTTGAAGCTGTGTTTGTATGGTTGTTACGGGCCCCTAACTCAGAGTTACCCCTCACAGATTTCAAATCTTCAATTTTGGCCTTTGAACATTGGCCAAAAAACAAAACACTAGGACTAATAGAGATTTAAAAACCTATCAGAAACCTAGCCCTAGCAGAGGGAAATTTGGTTTCTTTTTCATATTCTGATGACTTGCCAGAATAGAAGCACAAATAAATAACTCACCTACTTTGTAATACTAAACCAATAAGACCTTGTTTTGCAAATATTTTTCATTTTACTAAACACACGCAGGGATTTTTTGGCAATTTTGGACCCAAACATTGTCAAAATCCAGAAATATCACAGGACCAACTTAGACATCACCATAGTGAGCATACCTTAATAATAATGGGCTGCTTGATGTTTATAGGCATCAAAAGTATAACCGAGAAAAGTGGCATACCCGTGCATTGACTAAAAATAACTATTACCAGGCAATTCTTAGCTTGTACATGGCCGTGAGACCTCCCATATTAAGTTTGCCAGCAGTTTACTACAATCACAATAAAATTGTACTAACTTGTTGATAAAGTTTCACATAGACACTAGCTATTATTTGTTCTTAATAAGCTTTAACTCAAATTTTAAACAATTGTTATTAACTTTATTTTATAATAAACCTTGCTAGCCAATAAGCCTGTTCCAAGAAAAATTACCCCGTATACGGAGATCAAACTGCAATTGCACGTTTATTGGGGCATAGCCGAAAAAAGGCGCGCGCACACACACACAGCTATCTGTTCAATAAATAGGGTACGTTAAGGCCTGGTACTTTTCTCTATTGGCGAAATAAAGCAAGTTCATATTTATTGATAAATGAATTGAAAATTTAATGAGGCAAGCACAATCGTGTGGATTATAATTAAGCCACAAGGGGCACGCAACAGAAATATTGCATCTTGCTTTATCCGAGGGATATTTGATTATGGTTGAAGCTTCGGGTGAATTCTGCATTATCCCAACTGCGACTGATTGGGATTGAGCCAATTATGGGGATTTTATAGAATAGTTAGAAAAATTATGAAACTATGAAGTTCTGTAATTTTTATAAATCAAGAGGATTTTGCTAAAAATTAGTTCGCATTTTTAAAGATTGTTAGCTTCAAGTTTAAAACTTGAAAAGGAAAAACTCGAAGATAGTTGCTTATCATTTTGTTTTGGATCCACTGCAACAACTGAAGTGCGATAATAAACAAAGAGAAAATAATGTAGAAAGTTTGACGTTAATTAGATTGGTGCTGTATATGTATGTATAACAAAATCAGTAGTTCCCGAAGTTTTTTATTTGCTCGTTTTTCGCTAGCAAAATAAAGTGACCACTTTTCATAAACTGTATGAGTGGAGACATACCTAATTCAGTCAGTGTGCCATCTCAAACTTAGTTTAGTTGATAAACAAGCAAAATGTATAAGCATAATTTTAAATCATCCATCCAATAACATTACACAGATTGTTTTTATATTATGTGATTATGTATGAACATCAACAGTGAGAAACCCAACATTGTTGAAATAGCCAAGAGCTGCAAGGTTTGTCGGCACATTTAGTTAAAAATTATGTAGTACAAAAAAACTTGCGAATTAACATTTGAAATTCTTATAATTAATGTTAATTTGTTGGATTGAGTAGTTGTGAGTCAAATTGACAAACGCAACTTTAATCGGACTTATAATTAAATAAATAATGGCATCTAGAAAACATTTGTTGGTATATTACTTTCCAATTGCAAGAAACTCCTATCGCCAACAGTTACAACTATAATCTTATTTATGCCTAAGTGTAACTAGATTAATTCATAATCGTAAATGGTGGCATATATGGTATATGGGTTTCAAAATCATAATAATGATTGCAATGAAAATGTAATTAGAAAAGTGATAAGACAGTTCATGGGATGCATAAAATAGTGGTCATTTTCGGATGTTTATCTGCAATGCTCAAAAGCTAATTGGCCAATTAGATGACATTTGGCAAGAATAGTGACACATGGACTTTGTGTTTTTACATATCATATTATCAATTATGGCAATTAAACCCATCCCTCCCAACCACCAAAAAGCCCACCAAATGAGCACAAAAAGTCGAAACAGACACCCTAATCCCGTGCAACCCTTCCCCATGTGAAGTTGAGCCCAGCATTTAGCAACGAAGTAAGGCAGGGGCACCGATGTCATTGTCATCCCAACATGGATATGCCCCCATCCGCACAACTCTTGCGATATTATTTTGAACGCTCTTCTTGTTGCTGTGGGTCTTACGAACTTCACCGTGGCCTCTTCCAATTTGTTAACGTTTCGTTTTGCTCCTTGTTTTGATCTGGAGTGTGCAAGCTGCTTGTTAAGATGTCAAAATCATATAGGAAGAGTATTTAATTTTTTTTAAATCAATTCTCGCAAGCATTTGTTTCGCAGGATGTTTCAACTAATTTTCATTTCAAAAGTTTGACTGGCAGGAACTGGCAACTCAAATTTTCACATCATGACCTATATATGATTGTCTTGTGTTATAAATTTAGACTTATGTCCGGTGTCTTGGTTTAAGTTAAAATGATCAAGCATTACTTTATATTGGAAACTGCCATATTACATCGTGTTCAAGTTAAATGAGCTGTTGTCGTGTTGATTTCAAACTACTAGTGTTCCTTCAGCATTATTGTCAGCCGTGAGTTTAAAAAAGAAACAGAAAGAAAAATATCGACAGATATTTTGATCATGATCATTGATAAATTTGATCGTTCTTTTTATAGGAGAGTTCCCACATTATAGACCAATTGAAAAATATATACGGTATAAAGTCATTTTTTTTTTTTTTAACATTGGTGGCACCAATATTTGAATTTATGATCTCATATAAGTTGATTATGACTTGTTTGGACAACTAGTTTATTTGAATATTTATGTGAAAGTAACTTTTGAAAAATAATTTATAAATAAGTTATTTTGTGTTTGAATATGTAGTAATAGAACTATTTGTTTAGAGTATTTTAATAAATGCTTGTTGAAATTAACTTATCAAAAATACTAAAAATGACTTTTTGAGAAATAATAAACTATATAATCAAATAGAAACAACAAATTAAAAAACTAAATTTCATTTTCAAAAAATAAAAAGAAAGTCATAAGTAGTGTTATATAAATGACCCCTAATCCTCTCATCACTAATACACTCCTATTGGCTTTATATAAAGTAATCATATTACATAACTAAAATTATTTGTTAAAATTATTGTCAAAGTTTGCCAAATATTTAAAAATAATAATTGGATAAGTTAAGATTTAAGAAAATGAAGACCACTCACTCAACTCTCTCTCTCTCTCATTATATATATATATACTCAAAAGTTAGATTGAAAGAAAAAATAATTTCCAATCCAAAATCAGATCATATTTTTAGTTTTATTAAGTATTTACAGAGTTATTTATAGGTTATTTATACATTAAAAATCTAAAAATTAACTAAAATTATAATGATATACAAATGAAAAGATAGATTAGGTGAGCCAATTAGTCTAAGTTATAGCTTTCGAAGTTGTTAGCACATCTTTAAAATCTTTGGATATCGTATTTCACTAATAATATTACCAAAAAACATAAGACAATCTCCTGAGTAATAACTGGTTCGAAAAACTACAATCCCCACGTCCGCGCGTTGTCATGTGTGAAACAAGCCATCTATAATTGCATGCCGGGCCTTTACGTAGAAACCGCAACTTTTGCCCCCAAACCCGTCAATTCATCAATGTCCGAGGGCACTTTCGTAATCTCACACTTCACTGGTCACTTCCTCAGATGATGAAGCTTATAAATGCCGGAGACACTGACACAGCTAAAACGGCTGCCAGTGTTAAAACCCCACTGAATGGAGCAGCATCAACCACCGCCCACCACCGCCGAAGAAGACGTAACCGCCTCCGCCGGAAAACCCGACAACCAGCGAAGCGGCACCCGCCACCCGGTGTACCGCGGCGTGCGGAAGCGGCGGTGGGGCAAATGGGTGTCGGAGATTCGGGAACCGCGCAAGAAATCGCGCATATGGCTGGGTTCGTTCCCGGTGCCAGAGATGGCGGCGAAGGCCTACGACGTCGCAGCGTACTGCCTCAAAGGGCAGAAGGCGCAGCTCAACTTTCCCGACGAAGTGCACCTCCTGCCGCCGCTCCCCGCCACCTGCTCCTCCAGGGACATTCAGGCGGCGGCCGCCAAGGCCGCCAACATGATGAAAGCTGTTGCTGCTTCTCCCGGCGGGAAGGGCGGCTGCGGCAATGTGTCCGACGACGGAGATAGTGGCGGGGATGAGGATGATTTTTGGGGTGAGATTGAGTTGCCGGAGCTGATGGACGGCGGCGAGTGTTGCTGGAGCTCTCCCAGTGGGTCCTCGTGGACTTCCTCCGGCGACATCACGGCGTGGACGGAGGTGGAGCAACCCTTCACGGCGTGTCTATAATGTGGTATTAATTGTGCCTATTGGTTGGTATGTTCCGTAAATATATATGATTATATTATATAATACTACTGCATGTGCCAACTGTTTGCGTTGTCATTAATAATAATTCTCAGTATTAATATTTTTATGGAAAATATTTTTTTTTCTTTTGGGTTTTCTGTTCAATTACCCAGCAACATTAATTAATCCTGTGAATACATGTATACCCATGTTTGTTAATTGTTACATCTAATAAATTGTAATACACACACACACACACATATATATATATATATATATATATATATATATATATATAAAATTGGCCATGGAATTCAATACATAATTTTATAAAAATATACTTATATAATTGGCCAAAAATACAATTATGTGGTGCTTCCAAATCTTGTAAGAATTTCTCATGCTTAGGCGCCATCATTCTCCAAGTTTTATCAATCCTTGTGAGATCTTTTGTTTCTATTTCGGTCAATTAGCCTTATCCTTATTTATCTTTCAAGTTTGAAACCCCACCCGGATTTTTCAGTCTATCACTATGTTTTATCAAGCAAAAAGTGCATTTAACTTTCTGCAAAAAAACGGAGGGCTACGTTGAACAATCCCAAGCACATGTTGGAACTTGGAAATATATAATGAACCCTTGCCCTTATTTTGATGAAGTAACCGTTTATCACAAAGGAGTCTCTTTATCTGTTTTAAGATTTCTCCAAAAGTGGCTAGAGAGATGAAGAGTGTGTTTATCCATCTGATTTTGCATTAACGATTCCAACAAAACCATTCCTCCTCCCTCGCGTGCAAGCTAATGTAATCGATCAAGCAAATTTTAAAAACCATCTTAATTTTTGCTTTCTTGTGTTAAATAGCTTGCAATAGAGAGTTCGATCTTAGGCGTTCAATCCTGGATAAGATGAATAATAAGCTTTCCATAACTGTTTCCATTAGCCTACGTTGATTCTAATTGCAAAGCATTAATATTATTTTTTCTTTTTAAGGGAAGTTTAATTACATTAAAAAAAAATAGGCAACATAGATTTTTCACAAACTAGAGGTGGAAACATCAAAGGAAAGAAAAGATCTTGAGTGGTGTGTTTTTCACTCTAGTATGAAAAACACTTGTTCCTATGTAAGAATTAAATCTAGGTGACAGTTTATCAATATGCTACAGGGTGGGTCAAAAATCTAATATAGCAGAACCAAACTTGTTCAGAAAATAGCTGAAGAATCTAAATCCTAGGTATGTATATTTTTTCTCATGAAGTTCTTAATCTAATACAGAATGATGGCCTCCATTAAGTCAAAATTAGCACGTCATTAAATATTTTGTTATAGGTATTTCGTGCAGCAATGCATTGATGTTACGTTTGAACTATTGAAGAATCTTACAAAAAATCATTATTTAAACTTAACAATAAGGAGGATATTATACTACTTTGGTGGCATGACGTTTATGACGTTGTCTGAATCAATCGTCGTGCCTCAGGGCTGCTTTTGTTTCCCTTTCGTATCAGGCCTGTAACATTCACATTACAACGTGGGGCAACAAAAATTTTCAAGTAACAACGATAGGTTTTCGTCATTTTTGCTTTGTATTTTTCAGGGAAAAAGTGACAATAAATTGACCTTTTACTCGCTGTTTTCATTTGTTTGTTTGTCTTTAACTCAATGAAGTGGTGGTGGATAGATAAAACAATCAATCAGGCCGTTTCAGATTTTAGAAAAATGTGGTGAACGTGGGTGATTGATTTTTTGACACTGCAAGTCGATCAATATTGGCACTGTTATGTGTGGATATGAAATTTTTCCGTATCCTGAGTTCGAAACATTAATGGGGCGCAGGAGAGGGATTTTTGTTTCAGTGTGGGAGAGTATCCATTATAATTGGCAAACAATATAAACTTTGTCCAATGAAAAACGTCCGTGAATAAATATCGCGATATACATGTATTGAAATAAAAAATTATTATATATATTTACATAAAAGATGTTATATACCTCATATGAAAAAAGGTTATATAGAAATAACATAACTTAAATTGAATAATAGTCTATGATCCACAAAGCGTAGGCCATAGCATGCAGGTAGGAGGTAATCCCGACACTTTATTTCTCTTCTCCTCAACAAATTAAACATGTGATTTGAGTGAAAATTTTCAGTCAGCAGCGCAGAGAACTTTATCGAGTTGGATAACACTTCAACTGATTTGGTTAGTGCCTCAGTTTGGTACGTTGGCTGCGTTCATAGACAAAAAAATGTACATATTTAATTTTACATTTATATAAGATTTTATGCAAAGAGGTTCTGGTAAATATTAAATACACTACGTTTGATTTGGCTCATTTGCACTCCATTTGACTAGGACGGGTCAGGGTCAAACTTTTTGCCAGCAAAAGCTATAACTCAATGGTTATGAAAAGTGATTTGAAAACATGAAAGAACTTTTCTAATGATATAAATAGGAGAGGTCGTTGTTGTATATTGTGTGACATAAAGTGCCAATATATATGGTTATCTCTGGCACAGAATTAGTGGATTAATACCATACTGCCTAATAAAGATGCGTGTCAGTGTGTCACCATATGAGTTAGAACATAATGAAGGAAGAAAAAGAGTCAAGCCCAATAAGCTGTAGAATCAGGTAGCCAGGGCAAAAATGAATCTAAGAAATCAAAAACTTGGCAATGAAAACCAATTAGGCATTAGCCAATACAGAGGGAAAAACATAGCAGTCAATAATGTCATTGCTCTTCAGATAAATTAGAGTGATAGAGACTCTGCTGTAAGGGAAGACCTCCATTTCAAACTTACCTGTCCTTTTATAAAACCAATTTTTGAAGTGCTATTCCTGAAAAAAGGTTTATTAGCTTCTCATTCAAATTATAATTTGTATCATCTTGTGTACTCCAACTCCAAGCTAGAAATCCGCTGTCCATGCAAGAAGATATCCCCATAGAAGACACATAATTAGAGGGAAGGTTGGAAGGACTTAGTCCATCAACGTCTAATCGAAGAAGCAAATAGATGCTGATGAGGCATGACCACAACAAATGATAGTGGACCACAGTGTGACGTGGCTCATAAATACAGAGGCCACCATTTAGGTTGCAACGACAAGATTGTGATTTTTGAAGGTTCTTAAGACAAACCTGTACTCTGTCAGTCATTCTCTATGCGCCGTGAATGCATTTTACACCCTTTTCCTCTTTACTTGTCTTTCAAGGTCAAAGCTGCCATCAATGGGTATCTGCACTGCAGTAATATATAAAAATAGCTAAATGACAAACTTCTGACATGGCTTGCATACCCTTCGATTCGAAGAATCAAGAAAGAAAAGAGTACTTTCTCACCATAAATCCCAGCTCCCAAATTGTCTATTTTCAATTTTCATCTATCTCATCAAATGTCAAATGATATTTCTCTTTCCCTCTCTTCATCGTCAGCCATTGAAACCCATCCTTACCGGGGGAATTTTTTGTTTGGTCGAATCTACACATATTCTTTTGCTTAAGGTAATTTTATTCAAATATTTAAGATTTTATAAAAAGTATAATTTTTTCAATATCAGTTATTTTATATCCAATATTCAAAGCGGAGTGCTATAGATTCTCAATCCAAACGATAAAAGAAAAATGTAGGAAGGAAGATAGATTTAACACCCTTGGATCTTAAATTTTCTCTGATTAAAGCATACAACCAATACAATTGTTTGAATAAGATTGAGTTTATGTTTACTTGGAGTCGTAGAAGAACTCATGGAATCCATGACTCTAACTTGGTTCCATTCTTTAATTTGAGACACAGGGGAAGAGATTTGAGAAGAAAACAAAGAGGAAGAGAGGCAAGAAGAGAGAGAGAAATTGAGAGTGATTAAATCCTCCTATTTTTAGAAAATTTCAAATGAATATTCTATTTCAATGAGACCACAGACATATATATATAAGGTTAGGAGGAGGGATATTTTCCTGTGTTAACAAAATATAGGGCCAAGTCATCCATTATAATAAGATCAATACACAGAGTCCATATTATATTCTTTTATATTATTAAAATTCAATAACAATATAGATCACATAATTGGAATCAATAAAATACTCTAATAATTGGTATTCAATTAATCTGAGTTTTAGAATTAAAACTTATAATTTAATTTATCGCACTTCACATATATGATAATTTATCAAATTTATCATTTGCTATTGCTCCTTAAACAGTTCCCATTCAAGAGTTAAGGCAGAACAGGCAGTTACGAGCAGAATGGTAAAAGCTGAGCATTTTCAACTGCTTCTGGAACTGAATAACAATATCAAAGTAAAGGAAATGGCACTAGCCCTTTTCAAAACGTGTTATTTTTGTTTCTACCGAAAATTTTGATTGAATTGATTGCCCGAGCTATGACCTGTCAATTAGAATCATTTTGGAAGTGAACGACAGGCGCCTGAGGATCGAGTGGATGGCGTGGACGAGACGAGAAGAAGTTATGTGGTTTTGTTTATTACTGGAAATCTACGAGCTTGCACGTAAATTTAACATTTTCGATGCTCCTTTTAGCACCACAGAATTCTATACCTAAGTCAATGTTCCCGGGAGTATTTATGTGGAGGGCAACCATGGGATTGATGCATGTTAAAGATACAGGGTTAAAAACATGGCATGTGATTGTGCCTCGACCAGTTAAATGTTTTGCTGGGCAATGGGACCCCATGTATATATACGTCATGGTTCAATCATCATGACTTCAAAATTGTTGTGGGTAGTCACTGGTTGGTTGAGAATATGTCTCACTATACTTATGCTGTTATATTATCCTCTGAAATTAAAATGGATTTGGCAATAATTTGAGAGAGAAAGCATTGACTCCTTTAATGGTTTGTGAATAGAGAGATTGCAAAATGCCATTAGGCAAATTTGTTATTATTTATATTTAATTTAATATGCTTAATTTTTTTTTATCCGATGATTTATATACTTATATATGATGTTATGAGTAACATTTAAGCAAAGTATCGTAGTACACTAGTATGTTAGAATTTCTCATCAAGAAACATTTTTAGTAAGATCATTACCTATGAAATTATCTGTTAGTAACTTGATTCAATGGTTAATAAGTATTACATTCTTAACATGAACTCCATACCATATGATAAGTAATCTCTTAACTAAGAATTATTCCTCCCATCAAATCCATGAATTTTCTTTGCATGTTACGACTCTGATAAACCATATTGTTTGGGCACAAAGTAAGCTGATGAAGATAAAAGAATGCTGGCAAAGCCGGGTATATTATCTGTCTTTCTTTGGGTCTTTAAATCCGGGAAAGGTTTTGGTCTACGTTTTTTGGGTCTAGGGTCTTCCTTTCGAAAACACCAACTCATCAATGGACCATTTGGAGCTAGGACCACGAACAAAAAGAGAGAACAATTGGGCAAATGGAGCCTGTTATTTGTGTTATCAGACCATTGTAAAATTTGACAATCTACATTTGGGCCTCCGGATATTGTGTCCTATCTGACCCTAAACTCGAAATTATTACAGCAAGCCCATTACATGCCCGAATATGTCCTTTTGCTCTCTTCTTAGCTTTTTTTAGGAAATTAATAGTCCCACTTAGGTTATGGGAGTGTGTCTGAGCGCAGATTAAAAATTCGCAGCGTCTTCAAAAGTCCCTCTCTTTCTATCTTTCCCTCTCTCCAAACACTCCCATCACACCTCCGAAACCACACTCTCTCACTCTTTCACCTTCGATTTTCTGCTCCTCTTCTTATTTCACATTCATTGCTCCGTGTTAGCTGATTTTTGCAGCACAAAACCCTAATGGAGTGGAACCCTCAAACCCTCCAATTCCTCTCGGAGTGCTTCCTCCACACCCTCTCTCCGGCGCCGGAGCCCCGCCGCCGCGCCGAATCCTCCCTCGCGGAGGCTGCCGATCGCCCCAACTACGGCCTCGCCGTCCTCCGCCTCGTCGCGGAGCCCTCCATCGACGACCAGATCCGCCAAGCCGCCGTCGTCAACTTCAAGAACCACCTCCGCTCCCGGTGGTCCCCCGCCGCCTCCGACGACGGCGGCGCCCCCGCACTCTCCCCGATACTCGACCCCGAGAAGGAGCAGATCAAATCCCTAATCGTCCCTCTGATGCTCTCCGCTACACCGAAGATTCAGAGCCAGCTCAGCGAGGCCCTCGCCGTCATCGGAAAGCACGATTTCCCCAAATCGTGGCCGGCTCTGCTCCCCGAGCTCGTCTCCAATCTCCAGAAAGCGTCGCAGGTCTCCGATTACACTTCCATCAACGGTATTCTCGGCACTGCCAACTCTATTTTCAAGAAGTTTAGGTTCCAGTATAAGACCAATGATCTATTGCTTGATTTGAAGTACTGTCTCGATAATTTTGCTGCACCTTTGCTTGAAATTTTCCTCAAAACTGCGTCGTTGATCGATTCTGCCGCGAATTCCGGAGGGAATGCTGATAACCTGCGACCCCTCTTCGAGTCGCAGAGGTTGTGTTGTAGGATATTTTATTCCTTGAATTTTCAGGAGCTCCCTGAGTTCTTCGAGGATCATATGAAGGAGTGGATGACTGAGTTTAGGAAATATCTTACCACGAGTTATCCTGCTCTTGAGGGCAGTGCTAGTGATGGTGTTGCCCTTGTTGATGAGCTCAGGGCTGCTGTTTGTGAGAACATTAATCTTTATATGGAGAAGAATGAGGAGGAATTTCAGGGATACTTGAATGAGTTTGCGCTCGCCGTTTGGACTTTGCTGGGGAATGTGTCCCAGTCATCTAGCCGCGATCAGCTTGCTATTACGGCAATCAAGTTCTTGACCACTGTTAGCACTAGTGTTCACCACACCTTGTTTGCTAGCGAAGGAGTTGTGCCACAGATTTGCCAGTGCATTGTGATCCCGAATGTAAGGTTGAGGGAAGATGATGAGGAACTCTTTGAGATGAATTACATTGAGTTTATTAGGAGAGATATGGAAGGTAGTGATCTTGATACCAGGAGGAGGATTGCTTGTGAGCTACTTAAGGGGATTGCAACACATTATGGGGATGCTGTCAGAAGCATTGTTTCTGCACAAATACAAACTTTATTAAGTTCATATGCTGCTAACCCAGCGGAAAACTGGAAGGACAAGGATTGTGCTATATACTTGGTAGTTTCTCTTGCAACCAAGAAGGCCGGAGCTAGTTATGTGTCCACTGAACTCGTTGATGTTCAGAGCTTTTTTGAATCCGTTATTGTCCCTGAACTGCAAAGTCCAGACGTGAATGGGTTTCCTATGCTAAAGGCAGGTGCACTCAAATTTTTTACAATGTTCCGAAGTCAAATATCAAAGCAAATAGCATTGAAGTTTTTCCCAGATTTGGTTCGTTTCCTTGCTGCAGAGTCAAATGTTGTTCATTCTTATGCTGCAAGTTGTATTGAAAAACTCTTGTTGGTAAAGGATGAGGTGGGTAGAGCCCGTTATACTTCAGCGGATATCAATCCAATTTTCCCGATGCTGATGAACAATCTTTTCAGTGCATTGAAGCTCCCAGAGTCCGAGGAGAATCAGTATGTAATGAAATGCATTATGAGGGTTCTTGGGGTTGCAGATATATCTGCTGAGGTTGCTCGAGTTTGCATTGAGGGGTTAGCTTTTATTCTTGGTGAAGTTTGCAAAAATCCTAAAAATCCCGTCTTCAATCATTATCTCTTTGAGTCGGTTGCTATTCTTGTGAGGAGGGCCAGTGAGAGGGACCCATCTCTTGTATCTGTCTTTGAGGCAAGCCTTTTCCCCAGGCTTGAAGTAATTTTGACCAATGATGTAACTGAGTTTTTCCCATACACATTCCAGTTGCTTGCTCAGCTTGTTGAGTTAAACAGACCACCCATTCCACCAATCTACATGCAGATATTTGAGATTCTTCTGTCACCTGATTCTTGGAAAAGGGCTCCAAATGTTCCTGCTCTTGTGCGTCTACTCCAGGCCTTCCTTCAAAAGGCACCAAATGAGATCAACCAAGGAGATAGATTGACTAAGGTGCTTGGCATATTTGACACACTTATACAATCTTCTAGCACATCTGAGCAAGGATTTTATGTGCTCAATACTGTCATTGAGAGTCTTGAGTATGATGTTATAAAGCCTTATATATCTCATATTTGGGCTGCCCTTTTCAGAGAGCTCCAAAGAAGGCGGACAGTAAAACTCATTAAGTCCCTTTTGATATTCATGTCACTTTTCCTGATTAAACATGGGTCTTCAAACCTTGTTGATACCATGAGTCTTGTCCAGCCTAATATATTTAATGCGATTTTGAATCAGTTCTGGATACCTAATCTTAAGCTGATCACTGGAGCTATTGAGCTCAAGTTGACTGCTGTTGCTTCAACCAGACTCATGTGTGAGTCTCCAGTCCTTTTGGATCCTGCTGCTGGTGAATCATGGGGTAAAATGGTGGACAGCATTGTCACTCTTCTCTCACGGCCAGAACAGGATAGGGCTGAGGAGGAACTTGATATGCCAGATATTACTGAAAATGTGGGTTATACTGCCACATTTGTTCGTCTTTACAATGCTGGGAAAAAAGAAGAGGATCCACTAAAAGATATAAGAGATCCAAGAGAATTTTTTGTTGCTTCGTTGTCTCGACTTTCTGCACTTTCCCCTGGGAGGTACCCCAAGGTCATAAGTGAGACTGTTGATCCAGCGAATCAAGCAGCTTTGCTTCAGCTTTGCAACACCTACAATCTCACAATAGTTTGAGTATGTACTTGAGTTACCTTCCCTTTTTTAATATAGCTTGTTGGGGTTGCTTTCAACGAATTTTCTTCAAATAGAATTAAAAATATCATAGATCAATAATATTGTCAAGTTTGTGAAAATGCTTGTGATACTAGTTATATTTGTTATTATTCATCTTGGTTCGTTTTGACCATGTTTCAAACCTGCTTTATCTTTATCTTTAGTTTGGGTGGAATTCTGGTTGTTTACTACTGTTGTAACATTGTGCCAGTTTTTGTTGGCAGGGAGGGATGATGATTTATACAAAATTTACTTTCATTTACAACTTAGTATTCTGACTTGCTAGGAATTGAAGTCAGCTTGATCTTGATGGGTATATTACAGTATAGGGGTGGGTATCCTTAAAATAATAATAATAATGTGGAAATCAAATTGCTAATATATATAGGAAAAGTTTATTCTCGAAGTTAAAACCATAACTTATAGTCTCATTATAACTTAAAATGGATCAAAGATTCCAACACAAGACACAAACTGTTACTCATTTAGGAACTTCCACCACCGCTTTTTCTTGCACTGGTGGAAGTATTCATTTCCGAAGTAAAATAATAAAAACAGAGTGGTCTCGGGTGTCAAGTAGGCATACTTTAGTAGGTTAAAAAATTGGGAGGTGGAATACAGGGACAATAGCCAAAACGGTGTAAGGTGGAACATTTTATATTACTTGTTAGATAGAAGGTTGAAAGTCACTTTGAACCCGTTTTCATGCAATGGGAGGAGTGACCGGTTTGATGTGTAAGTGAGTTGCAATTTGCACTCCACTTTCATCTGTCCCATTATTGCTGCCAAAAAGTGAAGTATTTTTCATTCTCCATTTTGTGTTGCTAACACATGTATATGTGATTGATGATATTTCTGTAAAATTGCATTCTATGTTTTTCCTTATCAATATTGTATTTTGTTGTGCTTCAGCTTTCCAATTTGGCTGATAATTAATAATACAAGTGGTTGGTCTAATAATGCATCCATTCTACTACTCAGGATCTTATTCATGCTGGAATAATATACGGAATTACTATCTGGTTACTGAGAGCCTACTACAGCATCTATGAAGCAGCTAAGGGCAATTGCTACGAAGAGGTTTAGATGAATTATATATCATCCATTTTTGCCGCAGTCATGATCTTACGCGGTAGTGTACTGGGCTTTCCTAGTAGTCCCAGGTAATCCATGAGCTCTAAGCGTGTCTTTGAAGTGTGTGCCATGTGGTCTGTTAGGTTTGGGGTGTATAATCATTTAATGCTCCCATTTTTTTTTTTTTCATGTTCTTGCAGTTACTATTGTTATGCTGCATGTGAGCAAATTGGAACGAATTATTGCGGTCAGTTTTGTGTAAACTTGCGTGTTAAAGTAAATTTTTTTGTGTAGGCATCCTGTTTTTATAATCTTTTTTGTGTAGGCATCCTGCTTTTATAATTAAGCTTCAACTCGTTACGTATCTCTTATGAGAAATGCGATTTCTGTTGTATCAACGATCATTTACGTGGCAAGAGTGTCGTCGAAACCACTACATACTATCACGTGATGGTTTCCCGAATTGTGAAATACCGTGAGCTTCACCATTTGCATTCAGCATATCTCAACAAATTCTGCTGACTCTGCTCTATTAAAATGATTATGTAAAGCTATATCAGGGAGAATAGTCCCACTTGTTTAACTAGGTTGTTTCCTTTGTGTGAATTCCTTACTATATTTTATCTCGTATCCTCTCTTGCACAAAAGCCAACAGGAGTTTCAAGCACCACGGGACTTTTGTAGCCGATGTTGCTACAAATTTGCTGCATCGCTAATAATTACCCCTATGCATTGGCACCGCCCCCTATAGGTAAAATTATAGCATTGGAGTTCACCTTAAAATCGTCACGAAATCGTTGCCACTTACATGATACATACTTACCTAGGCTATCTTTGCGTGGAAAAGTCCCAAGGGATGTTGGTGACAAAGTTTCAAGTCCCCACAGATACTTGATATTGCTTATTGATGTCGTTATTTTAATTTTTAAATTCATTACGTTGCTGATGTTAATATTGGAGCTAATGGTTTTTTGGTCCTTGACCATGATATTTCTACATTGATATGATATTAACCCCTCAGCCACTTAGTTTTTTAGTGTTTTTCTGCTACTGAATATGGTGATTTTATAAAAGATCAGAAATGTTTTTGGTGTTAAAGGAAGTGTTTCATCTTTCAAGAAAAATAACTGCAGGTTTTTATGCGTTTTTCTTTTCAGAAACTTGATTTTGCAACTTCTTTAGAAATGGTTTTCTTCTGGTCTCACGTTCACCGACACAAAAAAGAGTCAATCTAAAAACCAAACCCTCCGGGCCTCCAGTCCTCCGCCACCCAGTAAAAAATAAATGAACCAAAAAGATTAATAAAACAAGAATTTGATTGATATGTATTGATAATATAAAATAATTGGTTGACAGTATAAAATATTAGTATATTTAAATTAAATTCTAAAACAAAACAAAACAATAATTTCTTTGTTTACATTTTTGCAATGGTTCAGGAAATAAAATGATTAATAAATTTATAATATAATAGACTGTTTGACGCTGCGAATACGTGCTCTAAAAATACTCGATAATCTAATGAGTTATGGCTACGTGGAAAGCTAACATATCTGCTGTTTTTAACATGTTGTAGAAGATTTCTATGCGACCTTTTTCTTTATTGTATCTTTTTCACTATTAATCATTACAACAGTTAATAATACCAATAATAATAATAACCGAATGATATTAATATATTTTAAAAACTTAGTAAAATGCTTTTTTAAGTTAAAAAACTTAGATACAACAATATTCTTTTACATTAATTCATTTTTCGTTTAATAGTTTATATTCGACACAATTAATTTTAATATATTTTCAGTATAATTAGTCAATCATATGTTATTACATATATAACTTTTAAAATAATTATTATAAAAATTAAATATTTTTGTTAATATGATAATATATATTTAATTGACTGAATAAAAAAATTTTATATTGACAATATATCAAAATAAATTCATAAGTTATATTCTTATATATGCTGTTAAAATTATAAGCTTTGGACTTGAATACAACACTACACCTGTGCTGATTATTATAAATGAGTGTTGATATAGGATCCTAACAATCAATTTGAAAGTCCTCCTAATTCAAAATTTCACTCATAATAGGATATATGGTAATTTATATAATATCTAAAGACTATTTAATACATATTAGAAAAACTTTTAATTAGGAGAAATTTTAAGCACATAATTAAAAGGATTTAGCATTTTTCATTATAAATCGGCAATAGACCGTACATTAACGTTTACAAATAAGCACAAGTGCATAAAGTCTAGCACAAGCAAGATATAATAATATGAAGAGGAACACCTAATAATAATAATAATTCGAAGAGGAACAGATGTATTAACAGCGCCCGTTGATCGAAACTTCTTCTTAAGAAAATTCATTTTTAATTGAAAGATATATATAAAAAATTTTGAAATAATGAGATAAACGTTTTCTTTCAAAAATGCTATTTTTTAAAACATTTTAATATTTTTTCATAATTTAAGAAATCAGCTTTTAAAAAAATGATATCATAAAAATATTTTGTAAAAGCTTAAATAAACATACCTATAATTTAAAGCCTAACCAGTCCCATTCATTGGCCGGAATAATTCAGAACATACCACTCCTATGTATAGTCTCACTCTCACATTCGTTGTAACTTAAAAAATACTAAGGCATCCACCAAAAGACCAAGAGCTAATCAAACGCGAAGAAAAAGCACTCACAAAATGCCAACAAACACATATGAAGTTATATAACAAAAGGACACTAGCCTGTGGCCTAGCGACATTATTGTTACCCTTAACTAATATTAAAGTACATCCCCAAAACTCTCTTGACTACCTAACCGGCTTCCACTAAAGCATTCTTTAACATTTTTTTGGGAGTTTAATAATTTGATTATACTAATAGACAAATAATTGTTCCAGTGAATCATGCTTCTTGTATGTGAAGACCTTCTCCCACTCCACAACGTCTAATTGTTGCTGAGATGACAATCATGTTTCCAGTGCCTTATAGGACCCCTCCAGCATTCGGCTTGGGCTACAGACATTTATATTATTGTGGTCTGGTCCCCCCTCCCCCCCCCCCCCCCTTCTTTCTCTTTCTTCTTCTCCTCCGAAAAAAAAAAAGCACACAATATATATAGATATAAACCTCTATCTAAAGAAAACTATATTTACTTATATTAATCCCCAGGGCCCCTCATATTCTAGTTTTTTCATTGCCAAAGAAAAATATTTAAGCTTTCATTATATATTCATATTTTAAGTGGTAAAGGAGACTTTTTACCAGCTCAGTATTTAAACTTTGAAATCATGAGATGGAGATTCTCACACCTCCAGGTGCACAAGATGACTAATAAGACATAAAGCTATAAAGTCAAAGGTGGAGAAATGTGAAATAAATAATACGAGTTGCTCATATTATTAGCACTAAGTTTGCACAATAAATCACGAGAATGGAGTTAAAAGGTGCATGGATTAGGCTTCTTTAGGCGTTAGTGGTATAGGCCTCGTTGAAAGGAAGAGGAAGGAATGGAGAGGCTTATGAGGTGAAAAGAGGGGGAGATCCAATTTGAGTATTCTTGATGCTCGCGCACTTTGATGAAGCAGCTTATGAATTGACAAAGTACGTCAAAGTGTCCAATGTCCGTACATAAAAAAAAAAATCTTTGCTTTTGCAATGATACGACTCATTAGAATTGGGTAGAAGGTTTTTTCCCCTATATGATGCCTTTTTATTAAGGGGAACGGGAAAGAAAACCCATTGAACATGAGCGATTTCCTTTTCCTTTTTGTGACAAGAAAGAACAAAATGAAAATTCTATTCTGAGCATGTCGGTCTTCTCATTTGATATGAACGCCAATAGCACAGTGTATTAGTGCATAAATGCATATAGTCCTCCCCTGTCAAAAGTAGTTCCAATATTCGGATGACCCTTCTCACTAATAATGGAAAGAAATCTCAGATTAACGGCAAGGTTCACTCCCCATATATATTCAATTATCATAAGGATCTCTCTCTTTTTGCCCTCTTTCTATAACTTGATCGATTTTATTAGATTGTCATAAATTTCTATAGTACGAGAATAAGTTTAAAATCGCCAACAACGACTAATAATCCAAAGTTAAAATAAAATAATCAAGAGATTGTAGATTTATTTATTTATTTTGCGCCATCAACGTTAAAGGAACAGTAATAAGCCTTGAATAAGATAAATATTTTGTACCCAAGAGGCTAGAGCTGGAATTGACGGTCTGATTGGCTACTACTGAGCACAGTCGGTTGTTGGTTTTAATGGCTTCATTGGCTGAAAAACAATATGGTCGCTAAGCTTATGACCAGATAAACAAGGGGTTGGGACTTGCATGAAATCCCGATATTATATCTGTAATCAGAGAATCTGCTGTGTTTAGATGCCTTAGTATGGTTTAGGAGGTTGGCATATGCTTCCCATGGGCTGTCAATGCTTAGTTAATTTAAATGATTTGATATTTATTTTTTAAATAAGATTTTGAATTTATATTTTCTAAATAAAAACAAAAATTAGCATTAGAGAAGTTTTACTCTTTGATTGGAATCTAATAAATTTCAGATTTTAATAATTTAGATAGAAAATGTTATTAGGATGCATGTAATGCAAGCAGACTTATTGTGCTTGAAATGTTTAATGTTCAACATGTAGATTGCTTAGCTAAACCAACCAGTCGTTTCTCTTAGGCCCCTGCTGCGTTTTGGAGTTGCCTCCAGTTGCTTTGGGTCCTACCCTTTTTTCCTTTTTTTTTTTCCCCCTTTGGGTCCCACCTTGTTACTTTATTAGCTGATATATACTCTTCTTCGCTTCAGTTGCCCCTACGAGGAATAAGACTTTATTCTCTTACATTTTATTTTCTTTTTCTTTTTTTTTGAAAAAAAAAAGACTCTATGCTCTTCTAAAACTAGTACAATTAAAAAATATGATGGACAAGGTTTTTTTAAAGTAAATTTATCCTTACAGTAAAAAATAAAAATAAATTCATCTTTAAATATCGTAATTATAATTGAATAAATAATTTACAGATGGATTGTTAGCATATAATTTCACATTTTAAAAGAATTTTTTAAAAATTATAACTTACATATTAAAATATGTGCATTACATCGTTCATCTTTTTTTTTTTGTTTTTGCTTTTAGTTGTAATTAATTAGAAATGATTTACTTTGATTTATTTGTAAATAATATTAAATATATAAAATATACTATGGTGGTATATATTATTTACTTTACCTATTATTAATGTAGAAAAACTTTATACTTGTATTTAATTATGTGCTAACAACTCGTTTGAATGAATCACCTCATGTGAGTTTTAACTCATTAAATGAATTGTTAACATATAATTGAATTATAGTGTAGAAAACCTAAATTTAGTTGCATAATCCCCGTAGAGTAAGAAAAATCTTCGTTAAGCATCGATGGACAATTGACTATGACAATTTGATAAGCAAACCTATCTTAGGCATCTAATCCTCCGAAAAGTCAATAGGGTTTCAGGTCTTATTCAATGCAACATCCACATCCTTGCTCAAAAGATGAAAAAGAATTTTAACATGCTTGCTTTTTAGCTGAAGAAATAATAATGCACGTTCTACGAAATTATATGAAAAAGGAAGTGGAAAGGGCGAAAGGAGCCCCACAAATTATTTTAAAAATTATTTAAGTTGTGGTGCTAACCCACCCGTGGTGGAAGGGAGGAATGCTCATATTAATCCAGTTGCCCATGATTGTCTTCACATGTTTTAACATGAATTCCAACCTCAAATGCCTAAATTTTCTTTATTTTTATAAATCTCGAGGTACGGATTTCAACTAAACTAACCCTAATGATCGTTGTTTATTATTTTGAGTAGGGTACATACATCAACTGCACTAAAATCCAGATGAACCAAACCTCAATTATCACTAAAAATATTAATAAATAAATCGAAATAAAACAAAAGGTGATCAACAGAAAAAAAAAAAAAAAAGGTGACCAAACCTAAGAGCAAGTGTGCCTATTCATAATGCGTACGGTTTAGGGAAGCCAAGGAACACAAGCAGAATCGGTCTCCACATGGGGTGTGCATTCAAATCACTAGCCCCACTAGAACTGTTTTTTCCTAATATATTATGTCCTTAAAGGTAAGCAATGTGAAAAGGAGGTCTTCTCTCTCTCTCTCTCTATATAAACACATATGCAGAAGAGATTCATTAATATCGACATAAGATTTGATATATTTATATCTTTAATAATTTTTTATATAATATAATTTTTATCAATCTAACTGTTGAATTATAGCTATATATCATATAAATCATTTGTGCCAAGTTTTAAAAAAATTGAATATTATTAAGGATGTAATCAAATAATTCTTTTTTATATATATTTAAGAAGTATTTATTACATCAATTTAGATATATAACAAAAGTGTATTAAAAGTTAAATTAATGTAAAATTTTATACACATGATTTATAATATATGAATTTTCAATCCAACGGTTAGTTTTGTAAAAAATTTATTCAGAAAAAAGTTATCCAATGGTATAAGAAATAAGTTTAATTTACACCGGTATAAGTTTATCCTCTTTATATGTATATATAATATATGTAGGTGGTGAATCAAGTAAGAGGAATAGTTAATTAATTGTGAGAATGAGATGGCTAAATCTTAACCATTTATATATGGTTTAATGACCAAGACTTGTTCATTTAAGTACCATTTGAGTAAATAGCTTAATTTAAAATAAAATTTGGTGTCACCTCTATTTTCAAATTTTAATTTCTTTTCATCATCCTGTCAGGATTTCGATTGCGAAAAATGGCGACTCCACCGGGGGAATTTGGTATAGAAGTAAAAATGGAGGAGAATTTTTATTGAATTAAATGTATTGTAATTTTACACATAAATTGATTATAAGAAAGTTTCTCTCCTATTTTTTCTCTCATGTCAAACTCACCTAAGTGAAATTTTTTGACAAGAAAGAAAACTTTATTTATAAAGAAGTCTAACAATACTTACAAAATAAATTGAAAAAAAAAATATCAAATCCAAAGTTAATAGGAATTAAATACATTATATATTTTGAATTAACTAACGATTTATAATTCTACTCTTTGCCTAAAGACTTCAATATCAAAGCATCTTTCACATTAGAGCCTAACATGGAACATATTGCAATTTAAAGAGTGGATTATGTCTTCTTTTAAAATAGATCTACATATTTCTATCATATGCAAAATTATCAAGGTAGATCTGAGTTATTTATTAGATAAAGAAAATATACTTTAAATGAAATTTATATTCTTCTAATTTGCAAATGAAATTTAACATATAGTTCGTGTTACTAATTGATCCACAGTTTATAATTACTTGCCCCTTTGTATAATTGTACTCACTTGATTTCAATTTATCTGTCAATTTGAACAATCTAGTATATTTTTAAATCGATACATTTGGATACAATTATCTAGATATATTAATTTAAGAATATACAAAATTATCTAAATTGACAAATAAATTAAAACAGAGAAAATATTTATTACTTTGATTCCAGAAAATAAGAGAAAATGAGAACGGTTTCCATAACCCAACTCAAAGTAATGGAAAGAATTGAGAAGATTTCGTCAAGATACTAAATTTTGTGAGAAAGTTAATTATGAGGAATATAATCATTCATGACAGGAGGACAAAATTAGCCATATTCTTAACTATTGTTACAAAATTATCCAATCTCTAATTTTTGACTAATGGAGGATCTGATACCTAATCTCAAATGGAATCTACAGATCAGATGGATAGAATTATACGATAAGGTTAATGCTGCTTTTGTTAATTATGGCTTTGATGTTCTACTTCTTTTTAAATTAAAAAAAGCACAGCCATTAAGAGGGGACAAAAGACATTTTATATCTTAATGGTATAAACTTCAGCAATTGTTGACAATTATAATTATAATATACTTCATGGTGGGGTCCTAATAATTAGGCACAGCCTTATACCATGGCCATCAGTGAACGCCCAGGAGATTGTGGGGTTTAGCCCGCCCGCCCACAATTTCTCTTAGTAGAAGTACCCCTAGGTGATTTTGATCTGGGAGTAAATTTTTTATACAATTTTATTTCTAAATTAAGTCTACAAAATTTTTTCTCTTATTTTTGTCTCATATCAAACGGATTCTTAGGGTGCATTTATTTTGATTTAACAAAAAATTATTATAAAATTTAAATTTTATATATAACTGAAAAAAATAAAAATTAATTTTTTTCAGAATTTATTCTTTTTAATATTTACAAAAAAATTAAAAATAAATTTTTTTAAAATTTTAAATATTTTTAAAAAATTATTCAAATATAAAAAAATTACAAACAAACACACCTTTAGTGATATTGGTCTGTCCTCTACACACTACCACGGTCATTGCACCCTTTTTTTTTTTTTTATGTCATTGTCCCATGTTATTATTATAGCAAACATTGTGGAACCTGATATTAATTAATTATTCATCATTTACAGTAATTATAGAACGAAGAACTTTATTCAGTCACGTTGTTGAAAAATCACAATCCATTGTACCCACTACCCAGTTGAAGGTCGCAGCGCAATTTAGAAGGCCAGTCGTTGAGGTTGCACATAAAGTTTCATGAAGTTTTGTTAAAAAACACAGTTGCCTCAGTATCGTTGTTAGTCAGACATACTTTAATAATTATAGTTGTATGTGCAGTACTCACTGAGTCTTATTTTGTCCATGTGTAACTTCTATTGTGGTCCAATGGTCCCCTCTTCTTCTTTCTCGCGTTGAATTTTGGAAAATTTATCAGGCAAGGATTAATTAATTATTTACTCGGGTTAACATATTTGGTGGTTAAAACTTTTTCTATAAACTACGAACTATCCTTATAAATTTAACTCATTGGCATCATTTATAATATTAGTTTTATTAACACTAAGTTAGTTGAAGCAGTTTGATATTTATTTCTCTTGAATAAGGTATCAATTTGAGTCTTATGAATATAAAAAAAAAATAATATTAAAAGAGTTTTAATTTTATAGTAAGCCGACCAAACTCAATCTAGATTAGATAGAATTAAATAAATTTTGGATAATAATAGTTTAAATAAAAAAATATAATATTAATTTTCAGTTATGTAAGTTATTCAGCTAGTTACGAGGTTGAAAATTTTACATTGAGTGACTAAATTTAGATTGTCCCTCTTTAACATCTGATTTACTATTTTTAAATTATCATTATTATTAATTTTAATTTTAATTTTAACAAAAGTAAACATGCGGTCGTGTAATAAAAAAAGTCAAATTAAAAAGTCATTACTAACATTAGTTTTAGTTTAGATAACGTTTGGTATGAGATAATTTATCTAAATTATTGGTAATATTTGATTAAATTATTTGGATGTATAACATTACCTTATTTGGTTAGGTAATATTATTGAAAATTCAAATTTTCAAAATAATATGGATTACCACCAATATGGTAATGTGGACTACCCCCATAGGAGTAGCTATGTGAATTATCATCAATGTGGTAATCCTTCCTTATTATCATTATTAATTATTAATATAATAATAATAATTATTATTATTATAATTAATTATTGATTATATTAATGATTGTTATAATAATATTAATTATTCATAATAAAAATTAATAAAATCATAATTAATAATAAAATTTTCTTATTAGTATTACTTAATAATTATTATTAATTATTAATATTATTATTATTATTATTATTATACTGGTAAAAGACATATATTACTTAGATATTTTTGATATACTAAATAGAATAATATAAATTGTCAGTTAAATTACTTATGAATACTAAATACTACTTTGTAATATTACCAGTAATTTAAAGATAACAATCTTTTTAAGTAATAATTTATATTATTAGTAATTTAATAGATAATATATCAAATATTACCTTAATTATTTTTTAAAAATAAGGCATAATTTTTCAACTCACATCCAAAATTACAAAATGCAAATTGATAATCACATTAGTTCCTAGCAATCTGCTAGCAGGTATTAAAGCTTTGAAATTGTCGTACAAAAGTGAAAAGTCAAAATTCATTATTTTTCTTTTTCCCTTTCTTTACCCCTACTGATAAATAAAAACATGAAATTATTTAAAATACAACTCATCTTGCTTTTACCCTTACACTTGTTTACACATTTCACCAAAGCTAAATCTCTAAATTTAGAGTTATTGTTCTATCAAAACCTTATTACTATAAATTTAAGCTTTTTAAAAAGCTTATTTAAAAATTTAACATAATCACTTTTTAAATAAAAATTTCTTTTCATAAAACATATAAAAGAAATTAATTTATTACGCCATTCATTAGCTAATGAACACATTTTTTTCAAAACTACATAGTTGTTCAAGTTTGACCCATGGAGCCATTGTTCTTATTAGTCCCACTTAGCTCTACTCTTAAGTGTTTATCATAAAAATTATTTTTCTATCATTAAAACTTCATTATTGTCTTAAAAGATTGAAACTATTTATCATCTTGCTCTTTATAGCTAGGTATCTATAATTAAATTTTTATTGAAGATTTTTCAAAAGAGTAATTTTAATTTCCCTAAAATTAATATAACCTAAACATGCACTACACTAAGTCACTAAGATTATTTGATATTTAATGCATTACATACATGAATACAGGTACCAAGTTGGATTATGACTTTTATTAAAATATTAGGATATGGGTCTGCCGGTATGACAAGATATATACCTCGTAACATATATACAAAATGAGATATATTAGGATGCATTACATATATCTTTTCCTTTAAAAAGAATTGTAAAATCTCACAAATAAAATATAATCGTTAATGATTTTTGAAAATTTTGAAGTTTTTTTTTTTAAAAAAAATCAGCTTAGCTATTCAAAATACAAAACTGAATTGTACAAAAAATAAAACACAGAATTAGCACTTATCAGATTCTTATCATATCTTAATTATTGTGTGACAAAATTTCAAATATAAAAAAAAAAAAAACTAAAATGCAATGTAACAAGTACTATAGTACTTGGTATGGTGTCGATGTCGAATACACATCCAATACCGAAATGCACTACTAGAAAATTGCTTGGCTGTGACCGAAAAATCGGTCACAAAATGAAGATAATCGGTCACATATAGGCAGATTGCAAATCCATTTGTGACCGATTTTAAGCAATCCTCTGATGCTCTTGATTTGGGTCACTTGTTGACTATTTTGCAACCAATTTTTCAATCGCAAATTTGCCACTGATTTTTCGGTCACGAAAGTCAAAATTTGCGATTGAAAAATAGGTGGCAAATTTGCGACTGAAAAATTGGCCGCAAATTTTAAATTAAAAAAAAAAAAGAAAAGAAAACTAGAATATTATGAAATCCAAATTTTATATACTTGGATTTAACAATAGCCCAGAAAAGTACATATAGTAATCCATAAACTAAGAAATCAATATTACATATAACTAATTATTAGTAAATTATGATACGTCCTTAGTTTATTAAATCTGAATACATATATAAAATTTAATAAATGGTGAAAGATTTATGGTAGATCAACAAATGATAACTAAAGACAAATGATAAACATACTTATACCTATAAGTTGCCTCCTAAACTTTGGCATCAGAGTATAATATGGTACTTTCTTTTGTCTATTACCATATGTAACTTAAAATCAAGTATCTGATTAAGTTAGTAAACCAAACTAATAGAAACAAAAAATAACAATATACTCTCATACTCAACTAATAATATAATTAAACTCAATTTCAATTGGAACACACACCCTTAACAACAACAAACTCTTTTAAATAACCAATAACATAAAAAATTAATCCCAAATACCTCAACCAATTTAAAAACCCAAAGACCCAAACAATGTAATTTAAAGAACTAACTAAAACCAACAAATCAACAATCTAACAACACTCAAACACCTATTATTAAAAAAAAAATCAGATCCAGAAATTTAAAAAAAAAAAGAAACAATAACATATTCTCATATCCAACTGACAATATATTTAAACCCAATTTTAATTAAAACACTCACCCTTAACAACAACAAACTTTCTTAGACAATCAATAATATCAAAAATCAATCCCAAATATCTCAACCAATTTAAAAGCACAAACACCTAAACAATACAATTTAAAAAATTTAACAAAACCATCAAACCAATAATCTAACAACACCCAAATACCCATTATTAAAAAAACCTAGATATGAAATTTTCAAAAAAAATTAGAAATAACAACATACTCTCATACTCAACAAACAATATAATTAAACTCAATTAACATTAAAACAACATTCATTAACAACAACAAATTCTCTTAAAAAATTAATAACATCACAAATCAATCTCAAATACCTCAACTAATTTAAGAACACAAATATCCAAGAAATATAATTTAAAGAACTAAACTAAACTAACAAGTCAACAATCTAACAATACCCAAACCCCTAATTAAGGGTGAGGGTTAAAAAAAAGAAACAAGCAAAGAGAAGAAGAGAACCAAGATGGCGGATATAGCAGTGGTGGCGGCGGCGGCGGCGGCTTGCGGGTGGGGGAAGGTGAGGGTAGGGGAGGGTTAGAGTGAGGGAGAAGAGGAGTTAGAGAGAAGAAAATGTGATGCTGAATGAATCTGATCTGAGAAATTTTGAGTTTAAGTGTTTGAATTTGCGATCGATTTTTTAGTCGCAAAATCTATCGCAAAATGGCTTCTGTTTTATAAAATTATGTGTTTGGATTTATGATCAATTTTTCAATCGCAAAATTCAAGATTTGCGATTAATTTTTCATTCGCAAATTTCAAGTTTTTTTTATTGATGTTCGGTCTCAAATTTCATGACTTTTTTTAACATAATAGTTTTTTATTTGTGACCAATTTTTTAGTGGCAAAATTTGAGATTTGCGACTAACTTTTCGGTCTCAAATTTCAAGTTTTTTTATTGACGTTTACGACCGATTTTTCGGTCGCAAATTTTAAGATTTTTTTTAAACATAAAGGCTTTTAATTTGCGACAGATTTTTTAATTGCAAATTTCAAGTTTTTTTTTTATTGATGTTTGTGATCGATTTTTCGGTCACAACTTTCAAGATTTTTTTAACATAAAGGTTTTTTATTTGCAACCAATTTTTTAGTTACAAATTTCAAGTTTTTTTTTATTGACATTTGTTACTGATTTTTCGTTCGCAAATTTCAAGTTTTTTTTAACATAAAGGTTTTTGATTTGCGACCAATTTTTCAGTAGTAAAATTCAATATTTGCGACCAATTTTTCGGTTGCAAATGTCAAGATTTTTTTTTAGCATAAAGGTTTTTGATTTGTGATCGATTTTTCAGTTGTAAAATTCAAGATTTGCGACCGATTTTTCGGTCGCAATCTTCTCGACACGTTGTTTAGTTGACTTTCATAAATCGATCACAAATCTTAAATTTGCAACCGATTTTGCGATTGAAATACACTATCTTTATTTTGTCTTTCCTTTTTCATATTGGTTGTAAAATTTAGTTTTGCGACCAATATTTTAAACGTTAATTTAATCCCATTTTACTCAAATCAGTCGCAAATCCATTTTTTTAGCAACCAAAAAAATTGATCGCAAAATTGGTAGTATTTCCGACAAATTCTAGTAGTGATAATAGTCATTTTCAAGGTATTTGTGGTTCCTAATGTTAATATTTGAAAAGGTTATGTAAATTATATTAAGAACTCACGATCTGAAAATTACCCTTTGCATGTTGGGTACTGCATACCTCAAAACTTCAACATGCGCTGCATCTCTCAAAACTTTTCTAATTTATGATCTAATCACTAGTTGTGATGCATAATGCATGACCTAGTAATTGTTCTCTTTCGAACACATTACATGACATTATTTCAGGATTAAGAACTTCTTATATTCTTTCATGTTATTCTTTTTTTTATAAATAAATGTTTAGGTTGAAGAGAAGACTCATTTCAATTTAAAATCAAGACATGCCTTCAGCCTCATCAAACACTTATAAAGACACTTACAAATTATTTATCAACTGAGAATTTAAAAATCATATCCAAGTCATGGTGATACATGAGTGGGAGATTGATGAGGTGAGCTAACCCTTTATTGGCTTCTTTCATGTTATGTTATGAAAAAGAAAGACACAAATTTTATTTTAATATAACTTATTGTTATTTATATTGATCTATCAATCTTGTTTTTATGTCTTTCTGACTCATAACATGACCCTCTTATGTTAATAAAGAACAAGATGTTGTGAAATATTATTTAAATTTAAATATAGATGTCCATATATTTATCTTGATTCGATTAAGATTTGATTAGATAGAATCTGTTATTTGATCATATCTTATATATCTCACCCTTTGGCTATAAATAGCCCTTTGGGTGCTTCATGTATAATGCCCTTTTCAAAATATCAATAATAGAATTTTCTTTTTCTCCTCTTTCTCTATTTTCTTTTACTATTATTTTTATAACACGTTATCATCACAAGACTCTATCATCTATGTGAATGCTTGAGGTAAGATACTTTAACAAAGTGAAGGTTTGAGATAAGACACTCTAACCATGTCAAGCTCTTTCAATCATGAATTTGTGATTCTTGATGTTTCGCAAAAGACATATTTGTCTTGAATTATAGATGCTAAAATTAATATTGACTCAACGGGTCCTGAAGACAGTATTAAACAATGAACGTTGCATCCTAACAGGATCGCATAAAATTCATCTTGATTCAATGAGCCTTGAATGCACCATTAAATAATAAAACGTTGCATTCCAGTAGGATTGCGCAAAATTCATCTTGATTTAAAAGGCCTTAAAAACACCATTAAACAATGAAACACTACATCCCAGAAGGATAGCGCAAAATCAATCTTGATTTAATGGGTCTTGGAGACACTAGTAAGAAATATCGCATTTCAACAAGATTGTGTAAAATCTATTTTGATTCAATGGGTCATGGAGACACGATTAAACAAGAAAATGTTATCGCATCCCAGTAAGAATTGCTCAAAATCTATCTTGATTCAATGGATCTCGAAGATACTATTAAAAAAAAACATTGCATCCTAGAAGGATTGTGCAAAAATATTGATTTTCTTTCATTGTCATTTTAATGAA
Organism: Pterocarpus macrocarpus; assembly: GCA_031439585.1. Classification (NCBI taxonomy): domain Eukaryota; kingdom Viridiplantae; phylum Streptophyta; class Magnoliopsida; order Fabales; family Fabaceae; genus Pterocarpus; species Pterocarpus macrocarpus. Next base: position 1,620,121 of record CM062515.1, on the reverse strand, counting down.
GGATTCATATTTGAATATTTTACTCTAAAAGATTATATCGATCTTTAAAGATGTCTGAAGTAGATATATGAATTGGATTTATTTGCGAGTTGTAAAATTTTAAATCTAGTAATAAATACAACATTGCAATATTATACAATTACCTCCTAATTTAAATTATAGAAGGAAATATTACTGATACAGATATGTTAGAAAAAACATTCTAACATAGATTTAAAAAATATTTTGGATTGATTTTATGCCTTCTTATGGCTAAACAAAATAATAAGTTATTCATGAAAAATCATGAAACTTGGCCAATTGGCTTTGCTCCATTCTCGAAGTGAATGTAACAAATTATAACCCCAACAATGGCAAAGGTCATGGTTTCAATTAAAATCATGATTGAGTTAGAAGAAAATAAATGCTATCACTATGGCATCAAAGTATATTGATCACATACCTGTCGTATGTAGAAACATTTTGCTTGATCTTTATCAAGTATTAATTGGAGTTACTATATTTGAATTTTCAAATTATTAATATACTTTTAAATTCAAGTTTATATTTTTACGAATTTGAAATCGTTACTTTCCTTTTTAAATATAAGTTGTTGATAATCTCCTATTATTGATAAGCAATGTTTATAAGTTTTAAAATTTTAAGGCTTTTGAGATATGGAGAAATAAAAGTTGTTTGATTTGCTTAAATATAATTTGAGATTTAAATTTACGTCAATTAACACAAATTGATAATGTTGATAGTGCCATAGTATGTATATCTTGTTGTTATCTAATATTATGCAAACACTCATGTATAAGTGCATTCAATATCTATCTTGTGGATAGTACAAATGCGCATACTATTCTTAAAAGTAAGATATATTTTAATACAATTATTATATGATTAAAGGCTCTAGAAGAGCTATTATTTTGTTTCTTGAATTTTTTTTTAATCTTAAATATATTCGTAACTTCCGAAAGAGTTACTATTTTATTTCCTGAAGAAACTTTTTGAGTTTTAATATATTTGTCTGCTTCAGAATAGCTACTATTTTGTTTCATAAAGAAATTTATTGGGTTTTAAAGATATTCACAGAAATGAATATCATATTAAGATGAAGATTGAGGGAAGTAATGAGTATCTCCATATTATAAATTATGCTCCAAGAATGAAAGTTGTATTAAAGAAATTACTTAAGCTTTCTTCTAATCTATATTATACTACTATTAGTACAATTGAGTATATGTTATAGTAAACCAGAAGTTTACTAACTAATATTAGCACAATTGAATACATTTTATATAGTAAACCGGAAGTTTACTAACCCAAACGATTTAATTTATCATTTAGCATGATCAATTAGGACATTTTGGAGCAATAATGATGTGAAAAATTATTGAAAACTCGTATGGACACTCGTTGAAGAACCAAAAGATTCTTCAATCTAATAAGTTTTTTTTTTGTGCTGTGTGGCCTCAATTTAAACTAATTATAAGGCCATCATTAGCAAAGATTGAATTTAAATCTCTTAAATTTCTAGAAGGAATATAAGGTGATATATGTGGGCTAGTTCATCCACCACGTGGACTTTTCAAATATTTTATGATTTTAATAAATGCATCTATGAAAATAGTTACATGTGTGCTTATTATAATCTCGCAACCTGGAGTTTGCGAAATTACTTCTGCAAGTTATTCAACTAAGAGCATAATTTCTAGATAATCCAATGAAAATAATTCATCTTGATGATGCTAATGAATTTACTTTTCAAGCTTTCAATACTTATTGTATGACTGGTGATATAAATGTTGAATATGTAGTTGCTTATGTTCATACACATAATGGGCTCCTAGAATCATTTATGAAATGCCTCCAATTGGTTGCTAGACCAATGTTTATGAGAACCAATCTCCCAAATTTTACTTAAGTGCATGTTATTTTACATGCTGTAGCACTTATTTATATAAGGCAAATAAGTTGCCATCAATTCTTTCCCTTATAATTAACTTTTGGCCAACAGCTAAATATTTCTCATTTAAGAATTTTGGATGTGTGATATATGTTTGCCCCACTTTATTGCACCAAAATGGGACCCCAAAGAAAATTGGGAATATATGTTGGATATGACTCTCTCCGTCTTTATAATCAAGTTTTTTGAAATACAAATGAGAGATGTCTTTAAGGCTCAGTTTCTAAAATGCTAATTTGATAATGCTCCCAACATTAGGGGAGGGAGTAAATAGCTGAAAAAGGAAATAAATTGGAATGCATCATTCTTATTTTATTTGGATCCTCAAATAAGGTAATGAGAACTAGAAGTTCAAAGTATTATATATTTGTAAAGAATGGCATGAGTTGCCATATACATTTCTTGATATAAAAAGGATAACTAGGTCCTATATGCCAACTAAAAATGCTCTAATTCAATTAATGTCCCTATTGGACCATCACACGCTAGAAGCGTGGTAGACCAATCGGTTCTATAAATGAAAATCCTTGAAAAAGAAATGAGGTAAGTGATTTTATGGAAGTAAATGATTCTAATAGTGATACTCTTTCTGTAGAAGAGGATAGAGACATAGTAAGGACTCCTCCTGTAGTCCAAATTTCTGACATAGTTGAAACACCAAAACATATTCAGGTACCTAAAAGTAGTCATGATGATGAAATCTCAATAAATTATGTCTCTACAAGAAAAATATAGAACCGACGAGAAATTATTGTCGACAACATATTTTCATATAATGTAGCACTAAATATTATTCAAGAAAATGAGGATCTTAAACTAAGAATCGTTGAAAAATGTAAACGTAAAAATGATTGGCCAAAATGGAAAAAAGCCCTGTAGGCTAAATTAGATTCACTTACAAAATGTGAAGTTTTTAGACTTATAGTCCAAACACCAAAAGGTGTAAAACCTATGGGATACAAATAAGTATTTATGAGAAAACGAAATAAGAAAAATGATATTGCATGCTATAAAGCTCGACTTGTAGCACCAAGTTTGTCAAAAAGACTTGGTATAGATTATAGTGAAACATATTCCCCAGTAGTTGATGCAATTATATTTCAATATTTGATAAGCTTATTGGCACATAATAAGCTAAAATGGATGTTGTCACGGTCTATCTATACGGTTTATTAGATATTGATATTTACATGAAAATCCCTGAAGAATTAAAGATATTAACGTGTAATGAACATTTCCAAGGAATCTATTTAATCAAGTTGCAAAGATCTTTATATGGTTTAAAGTAATCTGGGTGGATGTGGTATAACCGTCTCAATGAGTACTTGATCAAGAAGGAGTTTAAGAATGATGCTATTTGCCCTTATGTTTATATAAAGAAATTTGCATTTGGATTCATTATAATTGCTGTGTATGTTGATGACTTAAATATTATTGGGACTCCTGAAGAAGTTTCCATAGTCATGAAAGATCTAAAAAAAGAAGAGTTTAAGATGAAAGATCTTGGGAAGACAAAATTTTGCCTCGGCTTATAGATCAAGCATTTAACAAATGGAATTTTTGTTCATCAATCAGCTTACACAGAGAAAATCTTTAAAAGATTTTATATGGATAAATCACATCCATTAAGTATTGTAATGATTATAGGATCATTGGATATAAAAAAGGGCTCATTTCATCATTGGGAAGGTAATGAAGTTCTTGGTCCCGAAGTACCATATCTTAGTGCTATAGGAGCATTTATATATCTTGCTAATAATACATGACTTAATATAATATTCACTATAAATGTATTAGCATGTGTATTTCTTTTCCAAACTAGCTAAAGAGGCATTGGAATGGAATTAAACATATACCTCCATGGAATGATTGATATGCAGTTATTCGTATGAATCCAAGTTAAAATTAGTTGGCTATACAGATGCAGGATATTTGTTAGATCCACATTAATGCAGGTCTCAAACAAGTTATTTACATTTGAAAGACAATGGATCAACATATTTAAGTGTTATGTGGATTATCTTATAAGGAAGAAACTCCCACAACTTTATACGAAGACAATATAGCATGCATAATTCAGTTAAAAGGAGAATATATTTCTTTAGAAGTTTTTCTTCATGCATGATCTTCAAAACAAGGAGATTGATGTCAAATAAATTCATTCAAATGATAATCTTGCAGACTTATTTATCAAGTCACTACCTACTTCTTCCTTTGAGAAACTAGTGCACAAAATCGGAATGTATCAATTTCGAGACCTTAAATGATGCTTTGAAGAGGGAAAAAATACTGTACTTTTTTTCTTTAATTAAGATTGTTGTCCCATTAGGTTTTCCTTGATAAGGCTTTTGACGAAGCAATTCCCATTGTGAGGATATTATACTCTTTTTTCTTCACTAAGATTTTTTCTCCAAAGGGATTTTTCTTAGTAAGGTTTTAACGAGGCATATATCTAATGGATATCCAAGAGGAAGTGTTGTGAAATATTATTTAAATTTGAATATGGATGATCATATCTTTATCTTGATTTAGTTAAGATTTGATTAGATAGAATCTGTTATTTGATCATATCTTGTATATTTCACCCTTTGGCCATAAATAGTCCTTTGAGTGCTCCATGTATAATATCCCTTTGAGAATATCAATAATAGAATTATCTTTGTCTCCTCTTTCTCTATTTTCTTTTACTATTATTTTTATAACACAAGAGATATTCTAATATATTATCTTGCAGGTTCATTAATTATGGCTATTAGAACCTGGCCTATAGAATATGGTTCTAATGTAGGTTTTTGTGATAAACTTTAATTAGTATGTTAATATGTGCACGTTGTTTCTATAAAAAAATATATGCACGTTGTTTTAAACATACTTTTGATTAGAATATATGAAAATTGATTCGGAAATTAAACCATCTTCAGAAAAGCTTGACACTACTAAATAAAAAATTTTAAAACCTTTCTGCTCTTGCGAGGTTGCAATGGCATATATATATATATATAACCTTTTTTTTAAAGTGTTATTTAACCTTATTTGATGTTTGGAGAACACTGGATAATATAAATTTAGTAAAAAATAGTGTTTTTGATTTTTCACACAACTCTATCCCCAAAAATGAAGAGAGATAAGACTACATAGGATAATAATGAACTAATTAAACATAATCACCAATTTTGAGCTTGCATTTTTATTATCATAATTCATCCAGATACAGTTTGGATATGTATGACTGGAAAGATGGCCATGTCGAACCTGTAACATGATTATAGCCAGAAGCTGACCCAATAATTAGTGCTGTAGGAGGAGTGGTATCCGGATACAGCTTACAAAATAATATTGTTTTAAGTTCTGTTTAATTTTTATGAAGTATAAATATACATTGTAACATGTGATATAAAAAAAAATAGCATAAGTGTGGGCGTACTAAATCACCAGAAGCAAGAGGGAAGAATAATTAGTCAAAATATTTACTTGTATTAGAAAGATGCAAAAAAAGGAGTTGAAACCTTTTCTACGTGTTAAGGGCTTAAGGCGGGTTTTTGCCCTCTTCCCCAATTGGGAATCCACGAAAATTAATTATATCCAAGCAGATGCATATTCATAATTGCACTTCATCAGCGATTCGTCTACCGCACATCAATTGGATGCGCACCAGAGATTCTTAGCATATATGAAACAGGAATCAAACAAATCTCTTCCACCCAATTGTCTATAACATATTTAATATCAATAATTATTCTTATACATGTGTGCAATCAGGTTAATTTCACATGAATCACATTTATTTACAAAATAAAAAATAAAGAAAAAATTTAACAAAAATAATAAATGCAAACAACCCCAAGGGAATGGTTGAATAGAGTTAGACGGAGTTTTATATATGATAATTCAATGGATTTGAGCCCTGCTCATATTTTTGGGATAAGATAAATATAAATTTTTTTATAAATATTTTTTGAATTAAAAATTTTTTCCTGTCTTGGACTAAGGTGTCATCCTTTCATCTTAAATTTTTATTTATAAAAAAAAATCACCTAAACATAAGGAATTTTAATTTTGGAGAGGTTTTCAAATTTTGAATTTTATTAAAAATAAAAAATATTAAATAAAAATAACTCAACAAGTCAACAGACACACTATTTCTTTTTTTTTTTTAATCTTCATCGGGGTCTTAGGCCCAAAAAACAAAGCATTTGAATCATTAATGTAAATGATTAAGATATGAAAATTATAAATTTAAACTGTTCATAAAGGCCATATTAAATTTATACTTATCTTTTCCTTATTATTAGATCCCATATTGTATTTTATATTTACAATTAATTTATTTATTACGTCAATATCTATCACTTTTATATTCAATAATTCTCTCTACGATGTAAAATAACTATTTGGCCATTTGCACAGATATTATGAAATTCAAAGTCAAAGATTGACTATAAAAATATTTACTAAAATAATAAATGTTTATGGTGTGGAGGGCAAAATTTTGTTAATATTTCATGTGTGTAGTTTGTATTAATATTTTATTGTTTATTATGTGTTTAGAATTGTGTGGAGTAAAATTGAAAAATTCATAATAAATGTTGTATTGAAATATGAGAGTGATAGATAAAATGAAATAAAAAAGTTTATTTAAAGTGATAGTTATTTTAAATCAGAAAGAGTTGTTTGTCACTTTATAATAAACTAAACTATTTACTTTATCTTATAACTTAATCAAAGTATATTTTATAATTTTTGTAATTAAAATAAATTTTTTAAATCTCATACACTGCACGGATCACAAAACATTAGTGCGCATATATATCATTATTAACAATGTTATAACACTTAAGAAGGGCAAATTGGGCCTATACAAAAGAAATTCTGTAATTAGATGCAAACATTTAAGGAAACTTTTTGTATTGAAACTACTATATTATAATTAGATAAATAATTCAATTAATTAATAGATAGATCATATAATTGGATAAGTCTTTTTCTCTTGCTTAGACCTTTCACCCTTTTAGTTTTGGGTTAAAAGGGCTTGTGGACTAGTCATACGATTGGGCAAAATACCCTCCCAAGGTCCTTAACTGGATGCCCTACTGAGGGATCCCTCCCCTTTTTGTCGTCTTAGACCCTCTTCTGACTCGCACCCCCTATCTCCTCACATTGGACCCACATCCCTCCCACTAGCAATCTGGCACTAAGGGCCCCCCTTTCTCAACATATACGCAATTGTATAAATGAGAATCTCAAGATCTACAACTTATAATATTGCCTCATATCACCCAATCAAACAAAAACGATTAATTAGCGCAAGATGAAGCACAAGTTTAAATGCAAAAGAGACAAGAAACAAGCAAAACTCATCCTTGGTTAACCAGTCAAATATAACCAATCTAATCCTAATTAATCATGTTTTCCATTATCAATACCAAACTTTAGAGTGTTTGAGATCTTTTATACGGAGAACTTCTTACATTGATCCAAACACTAAAAGCTATTCATACAATTCTCCTTCGGTTTCAAAATAATTTACGAGCAAGTGCTTGTGCTCTAGTTTCTTTAAGTACCAGATGCTTACATGTTCTAAATTCTACGTGTTCAAAATCTTATTGATTTCTTGTATCTTTAAGAGAATCTAAAAACAATACTTAAGGAGTTGTGTTATATGTACATAATTTTGAAACATCAAAATATAATATTCTCTCACATAAATATATAATATATTATTTTATTTTGATATATGTGTACCTCATAATCACTCATACTCAAATTGATATAAAGCGTCTCATTCTCTTATATTTATACAGGCTATGTTAAAAAATTATTTCTTCAAAATAAAATATTGCAACAATACCTTGGCCTAGTCAACAAGAGAGGGGTAGAGAGAGAGAGAGAGGAGAGCTGATTACATAGTAAGTGTGAATAAAGGACCGATACCTAATTACAAAAATTAAAGAACTTATTTTCTTGCCTGAGCTTATTGAGACACAACAGCATAAGAATGGGGCGCATTAAGGCCTTAATCAAACATTGTTAAGAATATGATATGGATCCCACTCCACCGCTTAGCTTTTCTTAATAGATATAAATATTTGCACATATATATTCTCATTCGTGTGCCTCTTGTATATTATAATAGAATTTATTTTTGTGCTAGATCCATTGGATGGTCATAAAGGAACGTTCCCCATTAAGCTTCTTATTATCTTAAGGACAATTCAATCAAACTTTGATGGAGTCATATATAGTCAAATAATGAATCACACGCGTGCACATGCATTTACGCATCAGTACAACCAACTAATCAATCTTTTAATTATTTCACCATAATAATTGATACAGAATGTCTAATCTTGAATTACCAATTTTCAGGTTGATTCTCTAATTAATCTATTTACTGTTGACTATGGATAAATTATCGGGTGCTTCTGGAGCACCACCATGTACTCATTCCACTCATTAGATGTCACATTTTCGCCTTCCTCAGTTGTGGATTCAGTACTAACTTGTACATTAATTATGTTAACCATATTTTAAATTTTTTTTTAAAAAAAAAACAACAAATGTATAAGTTGATGATTGTTATCAACTAAAATTGAAATGGGGTGGCAGAGTAAAACAAGGTGCAGAATGGGATTAACTGATGCAGAACAGGTTTATTTTGATGCGGAAAAGATGCTTCAAGTGTTCTGAGTGATGCAGCTTTGTGATCAGATTGGGAAAGCTTGAAGACATTATGGATGTAGGTCTTTTCTGGTGTTAGTCATCTTCTTGTGCTAAATGGACGGTTTTGTCTCTCAAGACTCCTGGTAGCAGGAATGGACAAGGAGTACATGTATATGGTGACAGATGCTTCGAGTACAATGGGAGTCTGATGCTAATATGGGAATCTGGTTCACATGCAGCTATGGCTGATACCAGTTAATTTTCATTGTCTAGTTTCCCTTAGATTTTGTGTCATGCTTTGTTAGATATAAAATCATTCGTATTTCTCTACTTAGTAATTTGAATTTTTAAGAGAAATAATTCATAATATAGTCATCAAATGAGCAAAATAAGTACTATTTTTTGTGAAGATCTCTAATAACTAGTAAGCTCCATTTTTGGCAAAGGATTTATTTCTCCTTCCAACTTTTGAAATAATATTATTCCACTTTGAAAATTACTAATTTAGCCTTTTTTTTTTTTTAAAAAAAATTCACTTAACCATTCACTCTTCTTTCTTTTCATCCACCTTCATCGATAACTCCATCACTACCTCTACCACTATTATTGTCTCCGCCGCCGCCTTCCCCACTCCGCCTGCACGCCCCCACCTCGCACAAAATCTCTGCTTCCCCTCGACAAAACACAAAGAGGGATGCAAGGAACATCACCCAAAGCTAGGAGCATCGTGTCACGACTTGTGCAAAGCTTACTTTGCTATGTATATTTGGATGAAAAACACATTTTTTAAAATGGGCATAAGTCATCAGTATCATGGATAATGGTGGTGGTGGTGAGATGATGTCCCCCCAACATGGACTTGTAGATGCAGTTGGAAATAGAAGAGAGAAGTGAAAAAAAAAAAAAAAAAGAAGGGAACAAGACACAAATAACAGCAAGCAAGAAGTGGGTGGCTGCCCATGGCCATCTTTCCCTCATCCTCCAGTTTGGGTTGAGCCATGGATGCTCAACCACATGAAGAACAAGAAGTGAAGAACAGAGAGAGAATAGAGGTGCTTCGTATTTCTTTTTCATCTATTAGATGTGGGGGGAAGTAGAGGGGGTGCAACTGCTAAGCCTCCTTCCCCAAGGCTCGCCTGAGATGTTGTCGGAGAGAAAGAGCAGTCTGATGGGCTTGCGGAGAGGGATAGAGGGGCTCATTTGAAAATTCATATATTCATTTTTTTATTTTCTGAATAAAATTAATTTATTTAATTTATTGAATCGGGACTATTTATTTATTTTAGTATTAAATCTAATGATGTGAATTAAAGGAGTAATGTTACACCCAAACAATAGATGAACTTGAACACCATAACTATAGCAAACAAATATTTAGAGTTTATTGCATCTTAAATAATTTGTCCTAAATTGGGTAGTCCCATACGAGGATAAAGTTTTAATTTTTTTTTAAAATTATTTATGGTACTTAAACTTAAAACCTTACTTAAGAAAATAAATTTACACTTTCACATAATTTAAATATTACTATTATTTAAATCAACTTTTTTTTTCCGATATATGAGAACGCTCACACTTAGGAAGGAGCAAAACAGAATTTCATTTAAATCAACTAGCGATATTCTTCTTAATAATTTGCATTTTGCATTAACAAATTACCAGTCTAAAATTAAATTGCTTGCATTAATCATTTATTGCATTCAACATAATCTCGACCACGACATATATTAATTATCAGCTATGCAAAAATCAGCTTTAGTAAACATTTTTCATAATTATTCCCTCTTTCTACTTATAATTATTTTTTAAGATTTTGGTACATAGATTAAAAAATTATTAAAATTGTACAAACAAAGAAAAAATCTACTCCCTCTGCCTAATTGTAAGTGTCTTTTAAGGTTTTGGTATATTGATTAAGAAATCATTAAAATTGTACAAATATAAAAAAAATTTAGATTATTTTGATAAAATTACCCCTTTTTAGAAAATTATATAGTATTTATTACAAGTAGGCAAGTGAATGAGAGTAAGAATAAAATTGATAGAAGTTAATTAATATTACAGTAAAACTCTCAATTGCCAGATTATTATAGACAATTTTTTTCACTAAAATGACAGTTATAAGTGGATGGAGACAGTAGATTATTTTGACAAAATTAGCTTTTTTAGAAAATTGTAAAATATTTATTACAATTAGGTGAGTGAATAAGAATAAGGATAAAATTAGTAAGAGTTGATTAATACTATCTTAAAACTCTTAAATGACATATAATTATGGATAAAATAATTTTACTAGAAAGTCAGTTATAAACTTTTAAGATGTGAATATTTACGCTCTTGATTTATTGCTCAAGTTTTTCAACTATCTTTAGAAAATTCCGTTTATTTAACACTACTGCATTAGTCTTTTTAAAATGAGTTCTTTTCGTTTTTAAAATTGTACGTACGTGCTTTATAAGCGGAGATTTTTATTTGCTTGTTGGCAGGCATTATATAACCGGAGATAACTTCACTTTACGAAACTAATAGCGTAGTTACCTGCGAGATGTACGAAAAAGTTACATAATTTAAATATAAAAAGATTTATATAGCTAAAATATTAAATTAATTTAAATATATAATTATTATTTATATTTATTTTATATAATTTAAGTTTTAAATAAAATTATATATATTTAAAATAATAAGATTATTATAATTATGATTGTATAAAGTAGATAAATTTGATCAATAGTATTTTTTTATAAATTATTAAAGTTATATGAATTTTAAAATTAAGTTTTCTAACATTAGCTAATGAAAGATATTGTATTTAATAAAAACTTTAATGAAGAAACTATCATATTATAAAAATAACTTTAATAAAACTCCATTAAAAAAATTTAGTTTATATAATGAATAGAATAGAAAAATTAATTAACAGTAATTTATATCTCTAATTAAGATACTGAATTGATATAATTTTAGAATGTGTTATAAGTTTTAGAGTTTAAATATTTAATTTTAAATTTATTTTTAATTGTTAATAATTATAATGTATATTAATTATTATCCGTACAATTTATATATCTGTATCACCCGTGTAATACATGTTTAGTATAACTTATTTGAGGTATCAATATTAGTTCGAAAACCAATTTATGAATTTTTTTGCATTATTAAAATTTTTTAGATTATTTGAGGATCTTACTATGTTAGTTAATCTATGAGTAAGTTTTAAAGAGCTTATAAAATTTTTCAGTCTCTGCTTTTTGAATTATTAAATCTATAACATTTTTATTAATAAAAAATAAATAATATTACATATTAAAATTTCAAATATCTAGTCTTGTAGATTATAAATATAAATACATGATTTGGATGTTATAAGATTAGAAAAATGATTTTATAGTAATCCAAGTTGCTAATTATAAAAAAAAATTCATATAACTTTTAAGCGTACTATAAGTTTTAAAGTCCAAATATGTAATTTTAAATTTATTTTTAATTTTTAATAATTATAATATATATTAATCATTATTCATACAATTTATATATTTACATCACTCATATAATATATATTTAGTATCATTTTAAAGTATAATTTTTATATTTATATCACCTATGTAATATATGTTTAGTATTACCTATTTGATATATCAATATTAGATAAAAAACCAATCTGTGTTTATTTTTTTGTGTCATTAAAATTTTTTAAGTTATTTAAGGAACTTTTAAAATTCCCTAAAAATAAATTTATAAAATTCTTCATCCCCTATATTTCAAGCCATTAAATATTAAAAAAATTAATAATATTGCATATTACAACTTTAAATATCTAATCTTATAGATGTTAATATATGATATAGATATACAATTTGAGTGTTGTAAGATTTGAAAAATTAATTAATAGTAATTTAAATTGCTAATTAAAAAAATTGAATTGATATAATTTATAATGTGCCATTAGTTTCATAGTTCAAATATTTAATTTAAAGTTTGTGTTTAATTATGAATAATTATAATTTATATAAATCATTATCTGTATAATTTATATATTTATATCACTCATGTAATATATATTTAATATCATATCAAAATATATATATTTTTATTTGTATCACCTGTGCAATATATGTTTGTTATCATCTATTTAAGGTATATATATATATATATATATATATAGTAATTCAAATTGCTAATTAAAAAAACTAAAACACCAAATTCATGGTGTTTTTATTAAGCAAAATTAAATAACATTATTTATTAAAACTCAAAGCACCTAATATAACAGATATAGTTGTAAAATATAAATATATAATTAGAACGTTGTAAGACTAAAAAAATTAATTAATAATAATTTCTTATTTTTTATATTGTATTACCAAATTTTTAAAAATTTCTTATTATAAGATTAATAACATATTAATATAATTTCTTAATTTAAATTTAACATAAATTGATAATAATTATATAGTATGTAAATCAATATCCAAGTAATGAATGTGTTTGATATTACATATACGATATATATGCTTTGTTTCACTCATTTAAGGCATCATCATTTGTAAAAGAAATATATTATGATTTTTTTTTTAATGCAAGCATCATAAATTGTAAAGATATTATAAAAAATTCATCTCTTACTCTTTCAAGTTGTTAAATTTATAGCTATTTTATTAATCAAAAGTAAATAATATTATGATATATAAATCCCAATACAATTGTAATATATAATCTTATGGATTTAATTGTAATATATAGATCTAAAATTGAAATGTTATATATAAGATTAAAAATAATTAATAATATATTAAAATATTTATTTTTTTTATCAAAGTTAGAAAAATTATTTATTGTTTGATAAAATATATAAATACTATTTATTAATTTATTTTTAATAATTAAAAAATACAAGTAAATCATAATTAATTAAAATGATGAGAAAGATAAAAAGATAGTATTGTGAGAGAAAATATGAAAAAAAAAGCTTCTTATGAAATCCTTTTTTTAAAAAAATTTTTTAGAAGCTTTTCAAGTAAATATCAACATTTAAGAAAGAATAATAAATAAATAAAGTATGATTGGATAAAAAGAATAACTAAAACACATAATTGATAGATAAAGAGTTATGATTAGTAGATAAGGTGGCTAAATGTTATAATTGGTACATAAGAAGCTGAATGCAGTTGGCTAATATAATAAATATATATTTGATTGGACCAAAATGAAGGATTTGGATTGAAAGAGGGAGAATAAATTTTTGGAGGGAAACCAAATGACTCTCGTGTTGTCATATTATTAAATTCACTTTTTTATAACCTTTTTTTATATACATAAGTATGATTTATATTATATGATTCCATTTTTCATGAAGGTACGCAAGATTTTTTTCTTCTTATTCTTCTTCTTTTTAAAAAATGGAGATACGTAAGATTTGGTGCTTAGTTAAAACATTAACAAAATTAAGAAGGTTCGTTATAATCAACTAGCACATTTTTCTAACATTAATCTAGCTTAATCAACACTCAACAGTAGTGTGAGCGATTATTATCTGTTGGTAAATGCCATGAAGTCGTGCATGGCATCCACTTTGCGAAAAGATTGAAGATTTATAACTAAGAAAAAATCTATTCCATGAGATAAAAGGTTCTTACGCAAGTAGCGTAAGGGGATAAGATCATCATTAAGAAAATTTATTATATTTTGCCACCCCATGGCCATGATTCCTTTTGACAGTTGCATTATCGTTTTGGTGCGATATCTCTCCCCGGGTTCTCATGGCAATGGCAATACTTTTGCATATTCAACTAGTTTTCTTCTTTTTATTATTAAAAAAATTTCAAGAGAAAGTAAATACATAGTAAAAGCTCCTTATCATGTGGTCCAATAGAATTTGGCTCACTACTTGGAATGTTTAAGTCAATTCCATTTGTTCGATTATGTTGCTTTTCTGCCTAAGAAAAGGGCATGAAATAGTTAGGTTAATGAAAAGAAGATCCTATCTGTCCGATGCATTACGAGTACATCATAGGCTGATTTTATCTTTTTATTTAAATAAATAAATTTTCAACCTTAAATTTGTCACCACCATCTCTTTTGAAACTCAATTGGAAACCACCATATACTCACCTTTATTACGAAAGATATTCAAAAGTGCTTAAATATGACTTGTTGACATGTGGTTATTCGATTTCATGCAATTAATAGAAAATGGAATCATCATGACCCCTCGTGCATGTTCTGGTTTAATTACTATTTAACGTTAATGAATACATACTTAACCTCTTAGTTGATAAAAAAAAAATGGAAAATGAATTTGAAAAAAACGTACATTACCTATTGAATTATGATATGATTCCAAGGCCATAAGCATTGTCTATCTTACTAGTAAATAATAAAAAGTACTTCCTTGATTTCATATTGATTGTAGTTTTAGGGTTTTGTCTTTGTTTTAAATTAATTATCGTTTTATAATTTTAATAAAACATTAATTAATTTGTACCAATTGTATCTCTATCTACATTAAATTAGAAAACTTTTCTCTCTTTCCACTTCTTTTTTAGCCAATCATATTTTTATTTTGTTTAAAGAGGTAATTCAGTTTTTTTAATTTAACCTTTTAAAAAAAAAGGTCAAGACTATCTAATAATTTTCTTAATTCCTGCACAATAACCTTAAACAACAGTTAATATAAGAGGGAGTAACTTCTATTGTTGAGAAATATTTAAATATTAATTTAAATATGATTGAAACAAAATAAAACAAAATAACAATTGTGTAATTTGATCAATCGAAGAGTTGATATTGAAAAGGAGATTGGTAATATATGAGTGAAAAATGCAAAAGTACAAGTTTAAAGAACACGTTCTTACATATTTAAAATATGTATTTAAACTAAAATATAAATATAAAGAAAATAAAACATAAGTTGTATAATTAAACATTAAAAACGATAAAGTAATGAGTATATTAATACTCGTAGATAAAAGATTTTATTGATGTGAGGAATTAATCTTCTCATATAAAATTTTTATATAATTTAATTATGTATAAAATTTTATTATTAATTAAGAAGATTGAATTTACATTGAGACTCATTTACATATCAATATGACACATTATGTGAAATAATTTATCCCAGTAAAGAAGGAGAAAATTAATATCAAGTTATTTATGTTTATTTTAACCAATTTTTAAATTAAATAAAGATATATAAATATCTTTTTTGACATAAATAATTTAAAAGTTAAAAATATGTATATTTTCTAAGAAAAGTATCTATTCTCCTTTTTTTAATTTAAAAATTGGATGTAATTTATATAACAAACCTAATTTTTTATAAAGAATGTCATTGCATTCATGCATTTGGAGAGGCATAGCCATTGAGATCACGGCACGTGGCTAGATTCGATCAAATCATGTGTATCTTTTACTTATTTAGGATGTGTTTATTTTATTTTTTTTTAAAAATAATTATAAAATTTAAATTTTATATATAATTAAAAAAATAGAAAATTGATATTTTTTTAAATTATTTTTTTAATTTATAAAAAAATTAAAAACAGATTTTTTTTTGCAAATTTAATTATTTTTAAAAATTTATCTAAGTATATAAAATTTATTTTTTTCAATAAAAAATATTTTTTTATTAAAATAATTACAAACAAACACACTTTTAATAGTCTTGATAATATGACCAGTACCATGGGGACTAAGTTAGCTTATTTATTTATTTTAATTTAAACAATTATTACTACTCGCAAGACTCATATTGGGGGAGGACCATATACTATAAGGGCGTTCGATATATATGCATCTTTTTATATTTTCGAAAATATGAAAACATTCTTATATTTAGTAGAAGGTTTTAAGTAATATTTTCGAAAATATTATATTCTCATGAATGAATTTTACCCTTAAAATATTACCACCTCTCCTAAGAAAATTTAACATTTCTATGGAAAAGGAATGTTTGCCATTATGAAAAAACCAAAATACCTTTATCGCCACCCAAAGTCACCCGCCACCGATCATCGACCTCTGCCGTCCACCACCCACCACTGCTGCCAGCCACCTTCCGGCGTTGGCCACCACCACCACACCCACCAAGAGTCTCACTGTTGTCAGCTGACCAACCATTTGCCACCACCTCTATTAAGGGAGTTTTGGAAAATTTATTAAATATTTATGAGAATTCAATTTATATATCAAACACTTTAAAATATCATACTCGAGAAAGTTATTCCTGAAAATAGCATTCCTGAAAATAAGGAATATCTTATTTTCAGCAACAAAAATTCATTTCATCTACCAAACACCTATACCTGGAATGCGAATTTCCAAGATACAGTCCCTCTAATAACTCCTTCCCTCTCAATCTAGACCACTTTAATGTCTTATTTTTTGACTTTGTCTTCTTTTTTCGGCATTTCATTATTATTCTGTCTTTTTTTTTTTTCTCTCTGATAATTGATACCCGAACCCAAAGACCTCTCAACTCTCCATAAAAATATATAAACAATAATATACCAAAAATATATATAAATAAAAATTAACAAAAATTTTAGAAAAATTGAAACTATTTTATATGTAAAATTGTTTTTAATCCTTTGTGGCTGCTATGAAGTACTCATTATTTTTATCAAATTAACAACCTGTTCAATATTTTTTTCTTTTCTGTAAAATAAGTGAGCACACCCCAAAAGCTAACTATTAGAGTGGGAAAGTCTAAATTCTTATAAAGTCTCCCTTTTTAAGATGATCTTCCGACATGACTGTGAATATTACCACCCTTCGAAGATCCCGATGGGGCTGGCTCTCAATGAAAACATCATTTGTTACAAGTATAAGTCCTTAGGAGAACCACATTCTAAAAGCCAGCTATTGGAGTGGGAAAGCCCAAATCCTTATAAAGTTTCCCTTTCAATGTGACCTCCTCGATATGGGGCTCGTAACATAATATTACATTGTTAGTTCAATTACCTTAATACTTATTTTCTTTAAACAATATCTTGAATCAGAGTTTTATTGATAAAAAAATTAAACTTGCAAGAACTTTGCCATATCATAAATTAATGTAAATTAAAAAAAAATAGTCAAATTTTAACAAATTTTAAATACTGATTATTTTAAAAAAATAAAATAAGTGAGTGTTTTCAAATTAGATTGTCAGTGTCACATATTATTTTTGTTGAATTTAACAAAGACGCTGTCAATCGTTTATAATACTATTTTTGGGTGAGATATTATTTATTTAATCAAGTAGGAGCTCGTCAAACTATGATCATTCCTGATGAGGGGAGAAAAACGAATAATTCTAGCATAAACATAAGAGATAAATTTATAAATAGATGAACAAACGATTCAGATTCTTGATATCACACAAACTGGCAGACAATAGACATCATGAATATTAACCACTCTTTTGAACAAAATTGTTCTCGCTACCATGGTATGTATGGTTTCTCGCTGCAAATTAGCTACCTCACACAGCGTTTCAACATTGGATGTGCTCCAATTTCCGTCATTTTATACACATCGCACAATCCCCAGAGTGACAAATGTGAATTAGAGTCATGATGATTTTTTTTCCACATCAATGATATGAGATTTGAGCTCGTGGTCTTATATATACTACTCATAATATCACACCACTCATTATCAGATCACTTCTAATGGTTTTATTGGAGTCTTGATGATGGATACTGCTCAATGCTAGATTACAACCAATAAAACTAATGAAGGGTCATCTCAGTTAAGGCCAAGTCAATTTATTTTGGCTACTTTTGCAGAAAAATTTGTGTACCCTCATAGCAAGAAATAAAGCCATTTACATTTTGATACCTCATTTTTATAGATTATAGTTGTTTCAAATTTTTATTATATTTTTAATAAAATAGTTCGGATATTAAATTATAAATAAAACGTAATAATTTTCTTTACTCAAGTTGTGTATGAAATTTTAAATTTTATTTTTACCTCGTACCAAATATATATTAACGCAAAAGAAAAATTTATCCTTTTGACCGGAACATAACATGTTTCACCTCGCATTACCCAATATCTAGTCCGAAAGTTAGTAATCGCAGTTGAGGACACTGCTAGCTACTGTAGCAAGGCCGGCTACTTTTGCAGAAGATTGGAAGCTGGAAACTTCAGGATGCAGTTGTCCCTTGCCGTCATGAATCACGATTCAAACATCATCACGGACACGGCATCACCCTTAACAACGATAATGTTAACAAACACAACTCCTGGCTCGCGGCACGGTTTACTCATGACATAATGATTTTCAAGTCGGGCATGTCCCACGAAAAATCTGGATGTGACATTATATTATAGATCTAGCACGAATACAATAATACTAAAATGTATAAATACCGTACGAGGTTTCATAGGCATAATATACTATTCAATTAAATAATTAAATTTGAATAGGGCAGTGTTATTGTTGTGGGGAAGGAGTATAGCGGCACACACTAATTAATTAGTTTAAATGATTTGATAATTTTGTTAAACGAAATTGTGGGTTTAATTGGTGTGAATTAAAATAAAAAATTAATATTGAGGAAATTTTATCTTTATAATATATTCATTTGGCTTGAGTTAAACTAGTTAAGTTTTAATTACTTTTAAATATTGCTGGTTTAAAAAAATAATAATTTTAATATATTATAATATAAAAAAATTATATAAATATTTAATTATATATTATTATATTAATAAAAAATATTTAAATTAATTGTTTATTATCTTAAAAAAATTTAAAATCATAATATATAATTAAATGATAATATAAAATATTTTTATATTAATAATATTTCAAATTAATAAGTTAAAAAAACAAGTGTGGCACCCGAATTGAAGAGGAAGTGGCAAATGCGTAAAAGATGGTGTCTGCAACGGTCAAAATCAAATGGACAAATGAAGAAATATATAAATAAAATTTAGAATAAACTTTTAAATTGGTTTTCAAAGTAATGCAACATCAATTTAATTCATCAAAATATGTGATATTATAATATTTTTAAAAGTAAAATTGATGTTATAATTTTTTTAAGAATTAAATTGATATCTGATAATTTTTTTAAGATTTAATTTAATATTTTACTCTAAATTTTAATTTTGATATATTATAATTATAAAAAATATATATAAATACTTAATTATATATTATTATATTAATAAAAATATTTATATTAACAAAAATATTATAAATAAAAATAAAATTTAATTTATATATATTAATAATATAAAATTTTTTTATATTATCATCTAAATATATTTTTTTATTTATATAATTTTTAAAATAATAAAAATAAAAATTATATATATTTACTTATATATTAATATATAATTAGATTAGAGAATAAAAAAATTTTATATCATTAATACATAAAAATTAAATTTATAAAAATATATAATTAAATAATAATATAAAATATTTACATTACATTACATCAAAATTAATCTTAAATAAATATCCGAAACATAAAATAATTACTAATTATATCAAAGAAAGAAAATCGCTGCTACTTGGTGCTGCCGAGTTTACTCGACCCAGTACGTTTGCCTGCCACGACGAGGACAGAAAAGGTCACGGCAGAAATAGAAAACAGCGTCAGAGATAACGGAAGGCAGGGAAAAATCCGTTACTAGGAGTGGGAGAGGTCACATTTGCCCTTAGCGCCGTCAGTACTTTGGCGCGACATCGGTTGATGTGATGTGAGGTGATGATTACTGCCATTAATGCCCGCAGCCGTTATCAGACGGTTCCTGTTCTTTTGCATTGCATTACACCCCCCTCGTGAAAAGTAAACATTAGGAACCCGGCGGTGCAAGTATCTAAATTAATATACAAATTATTAATCTTATTAAATTGCATCGGATAAACTACTCGGTGAAAGTTACAATACAATTTAGTTTTCATTTTTTTAATTAAAATTAGTTTTTGTCTGATGTGGATTTTAGTTTTAGTTTCTACACTAAAATTTTTGGATTTAATTTATATATATTATTAATATAAAATTTTTTATATAAATATTTAATTATATATTATTAGATTAATAAAAATATTTGATTTAATTATTTATTATTAAATAATTATGTAAATAAGAAAATATAATTAGTTGACTGTATAAATTTTTTTTATATTATCAATATATTAAAATTAAACTCAAAATTTTTAAGTTTAGTCCCTAAATATTAAAAAAAAATAGTTTAAATCCATATAATAACATTAAATTAGTCACCGTTGTTAGAAAGTTATTAAATAATATTAATTTTTACTTACATGATTAACAGAAATTAATATGAGATATAATAAAACTTGATTGAAGTTATTTTGTCTTAAAAAAATATCATTTCAATTTTAGTTTGCTTTCTTTTTTATTTTTTAAAAAATATTGTTTTAAGCCTAAAAATGTCTATATTAATAACATACTATCCCTATATTAGATTCTGTTAGATATATCAGCAAAAACTAACACTTCTTTGTAATTTTCTAATGGTAGAGACTACTTTCTTAATAGAGTATTGGTGTAGGGACCTAAACTCAATTTTTTTTAATATAGGGACTAAAACTAAAATTTGGGAAATGTATAGAGACCAAAAATTAGTTTTAACATTTTTTTTGGGTAAAAATTTAGGTGGGCTCAACATTAGTCATCTCGCGAAAGTTAGGCATAGCCTCCAAATTCAAAGAGCACTTACAGGATATTTACGAGATCGTCTACCAATTAAGTCCTCACCTCGGCAATGAGAATCACTCATGCCTTTATAAGATATGAGTTTGTTCCTTACCAACTGTACCAACCCTTATTAATTTAGTTTCACTTGTCTATATTAATTTATAGAATTAGATAACAATATTGTATGAATAATTTTATATGATAATATGAAATGTATAAAAAATTTTATAAGATATCCAATGGATTTAATTTTTATGTATTGTCAGTATAAAATTTTTTTTATACAGATATTTAATTATATATTATTATATGAGTGGAAGTATTTGATTTAATTACTTACTATTTTAAAAGTTTTACAAATATAAATATTTAATTAAATAATAGTGTAAAATTTGGCATATATCAGTTAAACTCATATAAAATTATTGAGTTTTATAAATTAACTAATTTAATCATCAGCAACAATAACAAAGTTTCATATCACTAAATTAAGTTAGTTAAGTAACTTAGATGACGCTTTAAAATATTTAATTATAAATCATAATAATAGTCAAATCATTAAAGATTTATAATAAAGCATAATATGAGCCGATAAATTAATTTAATTGTGTGAGTAGAACACTTATTGATGATTTTTCCTAGTATCATCAATTTTTGTAAAGGTAATCACATTTTAAATAATTAGTGATTAACTTATTGTTACGCGCATCACTAATTTAAAATAAAAAATTATATTTATATTTTAAATATATGAAATATAGGGTTCAATCATATTCACATGCTGATGAAGAATACCTATCACTTTTAAAAATAAGCATATTGAAAAACTTTCTTTACTTATTCAATTGATCTTTAATTTATATTTTATTGTGATATATTTATAATTTTTTATTATTGATACATCATATATAAATAATTTAATAAACACTTTCTAAACTTAAAAGCATGTTATAACACTTATTTAAGATATATTTTTATTTAACTCTAATTTTTACAATAAAAATTTGATTTAATAATATTTTGTTCATTCTAAATTAACCTTACTGTCTATTTAAATATCCATTTTTATCTAAATTACCAATATTCATAAATCGTTGGATTCTATAATTTAATTTAAGTTGGTCTATTATAAAAGTAATACTCTTCTAGTATTAATTTTTTTAATTTACAAATATTCAAACTCAAAATTTTACCTAAAAAAATAAAGAGTTTAATTGGTATTACACTATCAACCAATAAAAATACTAGAAAGTGAGAAATCATGGTGGCCCCATGTTATAATGGGTGGTTATTTATATGAGTTGACATTTTCTACTATTTTTATTGGCTAACAAAATAAAACTATTTTATATTGTTAATACATTTAAATTAAATTCAAAAATAAATACTAAATTACCATCCAAACATTACTACTGTCTCTTTAGTTATAGAACCAAAGAATAATTATTCAAGTTCATGTTTAAAGTTAAATTTGTGAAAGTGTTGGATCCAAAGTGCTTAGTAACACTGTTAGTGATAGTAATGGTACTTAAAATGTTTAAGTGGCATAATGATTAGTATATGGTTTTGCATTTATAAACTTTAAAATCTTGCACTCTTGATCATGATTTGAACCAGAATTTGTTCTCTAAGAACTTTGCCTGAACCATAATTTAGAATTTTCATGATAGATATTAATCATATTATTATAAAAAGAGAATATTTTTTATGTAATGATAATATAAAATACACTATCATCCAAAAAGAAATGCAAGAACGAGTCATATTATTTTGAGTAATTATATAAAGTTAATTTAAAAAAATATAATATAACACTTTCTTCTATTTTTATTAAATAATAATTTTAAATTAGTTTACATTTTCGATACATAAAAATTATTTTCTTATAAAAATGAATTGGATCTTAAAGGTTTAGAGTCATGCCAATAAAAAAAAAAAAAAAAACCCGCTTTGAATCACACGCTACTTGTTACTAGAGCAAACCCCAATTTATCAATGGTTTTTTATTTTTTTTAATTACACACAAAGTTTTTTTTATTTATTTAATAAATATATTAAAAGTCTCGATAAAAGTAAAAGAAATTTAATTGATAAAGTTTCAATTGTTTAAGCGCTTAAACATTTACTACCATCTTTCAATTATCAGCCAGTTTGGTTTATCGAGCTGCGCTTTTGTACATGAATTGTTATAATTTAACTTTAATTTTTAAATTTTAGTAATAAATCAATTATAAATATTTTATGAGCTGAAGGTGCCATCTTTTTTAAACTTAAATTTTCATGTAATTAACAAAGCAAACCCCAATTTGTTTTTCAAATACTATTAATTTGGTCTTTAAGATATTAATGATGTTAAGTTAAGACATTAAATGTCTAGGTGACGATTTTTATTCATTATACGATATTTATATGTAAATAATAGTTGTATCAAAATTTATCCGGTACCATTTTTTCCCCGTAAAAGGAAGTTGATAACTTTCATACGTTATAATGGTCGATATTCAAGTGAGATGAATTATTTTATAATAGGTAGGCTACTATTTTAATCTTTAAAAGATTAATTTATTTAATGAATTTTATTAGTATTAATAAAAGATATTTTAATAATTAATTTGTTATCATACTAATTTTTTATAAACTAATTTATCAATAGATTAATTATTGAAATACCACCAACTAGTTAAATATCTTTCAAAAATTAATTTATCAATGAATTAATCTTTTTAAAGCTAGTTCTCCCTTAATTGAAAATAAAGCTACTATTCTAAAACCATAATTGGTAAGACAACTGAAATCGACTATTATGACCACTTTTGGGGTACTCCGGGCATGCAATCTCTGAACATTTTAATTTTACTAATATTTTATGATTCTATAAGTCCTGGAAAATTTATTGATTTATTATATCATTTATGGAAAATTTCAACATTCATCATGCATGCATAAGTTGTCTGGAATTTTTTTATTGACAGGTATTATTTATTAAAAATAATTTTATTTAAAGTATAATTAAATATTAAATATGAATATTTTTTTCGATTGGAATTTAAATAATAATTCGTCATGTTGTTGGGGTCCGACCCCTGCTGCTAAACCCAATCATTATGGACTGTTGGAAAGCCATTTTATTGTTTTGTTATTTTACCTACATGTTATTTTTACGTGAGTTTTTTATTGAAAAGAATAATCTATCATCTGTCATTCATTTATGTATTCGATCAAAACTGAAAATGGAAATATTGATATTTCTTCACGCGGTCAAATTTTGTTTCAGTGTGAGGTGATATTTTATGCAATCAACAGTGTCTTTTTAATCTCGCCTTTCTTCTTCTTCTTTTTCTTCTTTTTATTATTATTATTATTATTATTGTTAAAAAATATTATTTATATTCATAATATATATATATATATATATATATATAAAAGAAAAAAAATAACAAAATCTAAATTTTGCGTCTTTTCTTTTTTTATATATCCACAATAAGTTTATTTTATTAGTGTAAATAATATTTCTTTTATTATTATTTTTATTATTATTATTACGCAAATAAATATTTAATTATATATTTTCAAAGATCTCTACTTATACATGGTATTTTCTCATTATTTTGATTTAAGAAATTAAAATGAAAGATTGATGACACAGAATTTTCGATTTTGATAAAAAATCAGATTAGAGGAAAATTCCCCAAAATCTCATATTATTACACATAATCCTCTCAAATCCCATATAGAAAATAAATCCCTATGTGTGTGTGCTTTTTTAATTTTTTCCTAATTTGGATGAAATGCTTTGGATTGTAATATCTAACTCTTATAAGGTTTTATACTTTATATTTTAATTATATTTTTTGGTTATATTAGTAGTGATCCATAATTATATTAATTGTATGTTATATACTTAATTTATTTATAGTTTCATCATTAACTCTTTTTTAATAATAATAGAAATCTATTTATTTACAAGTTTATATCAAATTATAAGATATTATACAATATTATTCACAAGGAGGCACTCAAATTAGGGAATAAGTCTTTTTTTTATTACTATTTTAACTTTTTGGAATCCACCCCTTTTTTTTTTTGCCTGTTTTAATACATATTACTCAATTATAAATTAAATACATAAAAAAGTTGAATAAATTGCCAATAGTTATTTTTGATATATATTGAAGGGGTGCTTCACCTATGCGTAGCTTGAGGTTCTCTATTAGTATAACTACACTACATAAGTGTTTCTAAAATAATTTTAAAAACAAACAAAACTATTTTATATTAAAATAATAAAGATTGTTTTCCACCAAAATCTTGGCCAATGAGTATCAGGAGAATAAATCACAGTAGGCTCAGCTGAATGTGTAGGCTAGAGGACCAGAGTCTATAGAGGAGACTAGAGAGAGAGAAACACAACACCACACCACTCCAGCACACACAAACAGAGAGAGAAGAAGAAGAAGAAGAAGAAGAAGAGAAGAGAGAGAACCATGTCATGACGCAGATAATGTTAGCGGGGTGAGGGAGTTGATAGCGTCGATTCAGCTCTTTAGGGGGAAGCTATCAACGACAACGACAGCTGCAAAAAGCAAACCGAAGCGCAGCAAGTGGGAGCTTTCACAATTCAAAGGGGTTTTTCGTTTGGTTTAGTTTTGGAGCTTCGGAGGAGCCGCAACACCCTGGTCTTTGCTCCAAAGCATGGCTTCTATAACCGAAACTTGAAG
Source organism: Pterocarpus macrocarpus (assembly GCA_031439585.1). Classification (NCBI taxonomy): domain Eukaryota; kingdom Viridiplantae; phylum Streptophyta; class Magnoliopsida; order Fabales; family Fabaceae; genus Pterocarpus; species Pterocarpus macrocarpus. The sequence goes on along the minus strand of CM062515.1, from coordinate 1,594,121 downwards.
CAGCAGCCCCGTATTTGTTGCGGAAACAGTTAAAGCGACACGAGATAAATTCGGCTACAGTTCATGTTCGTTACAGAACACAAAGTGAGAAACGGAAAAAAAGCAGGATACTACTCATTGTCATAACTCCCCATAATAACCGTGTTGTCTGGCTGCTTCTCTTTCTTTCTCTCTCTCTCTCTCTCTCCTTCCATGCTATTATTGATGGGGTAATCTGTTTGTTGTGTTGTGTGGCTGCTGCGGGAAGCTGCTTCTCTGAGCCTTGTCTTTCTTCTGTTGGGCTAATTTGTTTCTTCTTCGTGTTCTCTCTGTGGGTTTGTGACTGCTGAATGGCACATCTGGAGTGTAATCTCAGGGGCCCCGCCACTACTCAAGCTCAAACAGGTCGAATGGCTTAGAGGGTTGAATTTTGTGGGGATTGCTCTGTTTGGTTGCTGAGAAAGTTGAACGAAGAAAACTAGAAAGAAAAAATGCTGCGTATTTTTGGTTCGTAGCAGTTCCCAACGTTGCGAAATAGGAGGGAACTGAACTAGAGCAAGGTTCTTGTAGTTTTGAAGAATCTGGGTCTGTGCGCCAACTTTGTTACCCAGTTGAGGGCACTGGGGAAGTGTTCAGAGGAAAATTAGAGAGAAAAGTTCCTAACTTTCTCAGAAACCACGCAGAGCATTATTTCCCTTCCATTCGTGTTATTTTTTTCTTGCTCTCTCAGTCTCATTGAAATGAGGTTGAAATTTAGACCCAGCTTATTTGTTTTTGATTTGCGTGTTGGATAGGTGAGGGAGATGGCGATCTGTACACACAGCTATGGAAGCTGTGTGCGGGGCCTTTGGTGGATGTTCCTCGTGCTGGAGAGAGGGTCTACTACTTCCCTCAGGGTCACATGGAACAAGTATGCTTCTTTGTTTTTTGGGTCTTTTTCTTTTTTGCCTTTTTCAGGGTTCTTATTTCTTAGTCGCTTTGACGCTGTCGTTGGACTTGGAGCTGTTTTCCTTATTGCACTTGCTCACCAAGCTTTTTGGCCTTCTGGGGTTTTGCAGTTGCAAGCATCAACGAATCAGGAGCTCAACCAGGAATTGAGCCAGCAAATTCCTCACTTCAATCTCCCATCCAAGATTCTCTGCCGTGTTGTTCACATTCAGTTGCTGGTACTGACGTTTGATTCCTTTTGTTGTTTGTCCTTATTTGTTTCACTAGCTGGATGATTATGTGTATTTATCATAAAGTTTTTTGTTAATATTGTAGGCGGAACAAGAAACTGATGAAGTTTATGCCCGTATCACTTTGCTTCCAGAACAAGATGTGAGAATATATTTGTCTCCTTTACTTTTATGCTTTAGTCTTGTCGATCTGTTTGGTTACCTAGAGAATGAGATATAATTACTGAACCGAAATTCCCACGTTGTTAGTCAATCTAAAATATGGTTCTCTTACTTTTGTCTATTATGATTTTCTCGGCTGCTGAAAGATATGCGTGACTTAAAAAGAAATATAAATTTCAAGTTGAAAAACGGGTTAAAGGCTGATTTTTTTTTTTTTTTAAAATTTTTGTTTTGTGGTTTCTATTCAGCAAAATGAGCCTACAAGTCCTGATCCAAGTCCACTCGAGACCCAAAAACAGACGTTTCACTCTTTTAGCAAGATATTGACTGCCTCTGATACTAGCACACATGGAGGATTTTCAGTTCTGCGTAGGCATGCAACAGAGTGCCTACCTCAATTGGTATTTGTCTAATTGGATTTCCGAATCTATCTATATACTTAATTCAATTAAATTTCAATCTATGTGCCTCAGTTTGATGCTTTTTATTTATATTTTGTAGGACATGACCCAACCTACCCCAACCCAGGAATTGGTAGCCAAGGATCTTCATGGGTTCGAGTGGAAGTTTAAGCACATATTCAGAGGTAATTTTGTTTATATAGCGGAAGCCTTCTAAAATTTATGGTTTAGTTGCATTTTCAAATTTTGGAGTGAATGAATATCGTGATTAGCATAGAATGAGGAATGCAAGGGAGCATTGCCCTCAAATCTACTATTTTGCTTGGCATTTTGATTGTCCCTTTATGTAATATATGATCAGGTCAACCAAGGAGGCACTTGCTCACAACTGGCTGGAGTACGTTTGTCACCTCCAAAAGATTGGTTGCTGGAGATGCTTTTGTGTTTTTAAGGTACTTAAAATTATTGGTACCTTGCATGATTTCCTGCTTTTGATGTTGGGCTTGATGCTGTGGTTGTCTGCACTTCGGTCCTGACCTGATTCTTGCAGAGGAGAGAACGGGGAGCTGAGAGTTGGTGTTAGGCGTCTTGCACGGCAGCAGAGTCCAATGCCTTCATCTGTGATATCAAGCCAGAGTATGCATCTTGGAGTGCTTGCCACTGCTTCCCATGCTGTTTTGACTCGTACCATGTTTGTGGTTTATTACAAACCAAGGTTTGTAAACACATTGAATTGTGTTGTGGTGGGTGTCATTTAGCTTATAATGTAAACAGTTTGTGTAACTCTTCCTTGACATGCCTTTTGGTACATTCAGGACTAGCCAGTTTATCATTGGTCTTAACAAATATCTGGAGGCAGTCAACAATAAGTTTTCAGTTGGTATGCGTTTCAAGATGAGATTTGAGGTGGAGGACTCGCCTGAGAGAAGGTATCCCCTTTAAACAGTTATTGTGGGTAACTGAATATCACCTTGCCTTCAAATTGGTCCTTTGTTGGCTTATTGTTATAATTATGTGGTCAGGTTTTCTGGTACTATAGTTGGGGTTGGGGATGTATCTCCAGGATGGTCAAACTCTCTGTGGCGATTGCTGAAGGTTCAACTTATTTCCAAATTTTCTCGTCTGAATTCTTATTCTGTCGATTGTTTTCTCTGGATTTGAGCATTTATAATCTTTTGCCACCTTTAGGTTCAATGGGATGAGCCGGCAACAATTCCCAGGCCAGAGAGGGTTTCTCCTTGGGAGATAGAGCCTTTTGTAGCTTCTACTGCTTTAAATGTCTCTCAACCAGTGGTGAAGAGCAAAAGGTCCAGGGCTGCTGATGTTCCATCATCCGGTAGGAGAGACTTTTGACCAAAGTTCTCTTATTAAATTGTTTATTGACTGGGCATTGACTTCAAATGTGATGGCTGGATGTAGAAATTGTTCCCAATGCTCCTGCTTCAGCTGTTTGGTATCATGGATCATCCTTGTCCCATGAGCCTACACAATTAGGCGGTGCTGCAGAAGTCCAGAGCAATGACAACCAGGTTCTATGGTCTTTGAGGCAGAAAGAAATTAATGGCAATCCTACGAATACACACTCCAGCAGCTCTAGGGTCCGTATGGAAGGGATATGGTCTACTTCCCCACATGTGAATGTCCCTTCAAACCTCTTTGCTGACCCCAAAAACATCAAAGCTGTTGCAAAACAATCAACAATCTCTGGCCATTCTCCTGTTTCATTTAAGCCAAATGATGGTTCTGCACATGATCAAGCTGAAGATGGTAAAAAGACTGAGAATCCCACAGAGATCTGGGTATTTGGAGTTAATTTGACTAACAACTTTACTAATGCTTCCCTTCTGGAGAAAGAACTGGGATGTCCAGCTATTATACCTGGTGGCCCCAAAGAATCCACTCCCATTACTGCATGTGAGACTGAGAATGCTCAGAATTCCAATTATTCACTGTCCAATAAGGAGCAGAAGCAAATTATTTCTGATGCATCGCCAACTGAGAGGCCTAGCAAGCTGGCCTCTGTACCATCGATGAGGACGCGGACTAAGGTACATGTTCAGCTTAAGTGTATTAGTTTGAAGATTCCTTTCATATTATGTAGGAAAGTTAAATGATGTAAAAGCAAAAGAGAAGGAAATCGGTCAGCCTTTTAAGTTGGTCAACTGGAGGGTAGCAATATTGAGTTTAACATTCTTTTTTTTTTTTAAATGCTTAGTTAAGTTCGTTTTGCATATTTTTTATGATATGTTTATGACTCAATTGTTGTTTGAGAAGGTGCAAATGCAAGGTGTAGCTGTAGGGCGAGCTGTGGACTTGACCATGTTGAATGGGTATGATGACCTTATAGATGAGCTTGAGAAATTATTTGATATTAAGGGAGAGCTTCGATCACAAAACAAATGGGCAGTTACTTTTACTGATGATGAAAATGACATGATGCTTGTTGGTGATGATCCATGGCCGTGAGTAATTTTAACACTGCTAGCCACAATTCAAATTTTACTTGTTTCACATCAATTAGTCTCAATTGTTTTTCTCCGTCTCACCCTTGATTGCAGGGAGTTCTGCACTATGGTGAAGCGCATTTTCATCTATTCAAGGGAAGACGTGAAGAAGATGAAATGCAAGCTTTCTGCTCCTTCATCAGATGGGGAAGAGACTTTGTTGAGCCCAGATTCACAGATCAAGGACGAGACTCAGCAAATCTCTTGCGCTTAATTTGACAGCTTAACTTATTTTCAGTTTCTTGGTTTGGGAGGGGGAGGGGTTGGGGATGGTTTGGGTTGCTTATTAACTTTATGGAACTCTTAAGAACTGCAGAGTAGGGACTAATATATGGTATTAAGCTAAAGGAACTTCGGTTGGATTTTAGATACTTTATATTTGTGAATACCTTGTTTGTTGGGTGGTACGAGCAGCATGTAAACATGTATGCTGTTTTGTTTCCCTGGGGTTGCTTACATGCATGATCTTGTTTTGCCATATTTTTGGGCATATCATTTAAATGTTTTCGTGTTGGGTAGCGGAGGATAATTGATTTGTTCTCAAAGATACTGGGTACATACGAATATCTTTTGCCATTAAATACTGTCATGTTTTAGATTTAGGATAAACTTGATAACAAAATGAAAAAAAAAAAGAAGACTGGCATTTGATTTTGGGTGGCTTTCTCCATCCTTTGACTCACTACGCTAGTATTACCTCTTCACCATCAACTGTAATCCTGTCTTTGCCTTTTTAATCTACGTTAATTTTGTTTATCCTCGTTACGTGTTGCTTATTTTCATTTCTTTTGAATTTATTTTCAAAATTCTTGCGGGGGCAATTTATTTTCAGCGTGGATTACAATTTTGTCTAAGACGAGTTTGCATTAGGATAGGATGGTGTGGTTCATTTTAGTTATTCTTAAATTTAAAATATTAGTTTTGTGTATTACTTAAACTATGTAAGGTACTATGTTTTTCATCATTTGGTTGGTTTAAGTTCGCTACTTAAACAAGATATTGAGTTTGAATACTATGAATAGAAAATTTAAGGCGGAAAAAGCTATACTTTATAATGAATTGACGTAAGTTGAAATTGGTTAGGGTCTGTTTCAGATAGTAACGGTTTAGGCCAGGAAAAATAATACTGTCTTTTCACCTCAAAATTATTTTTAACATTATGTTATGTTTAGTTTAATTTTTGGGAGAATTATTTTTGAAAGAATTAAGATAAAAGAATTATTTTTAAAAGAATTTATTTATATTTAGTTTGAATATGTCAAAAATAAATTTAAGAGAATAATTTTGTTTGGATAGAATAAAATAAAATTATTTTTAATTATTAATATGAAAATAATAGTAAGATTTTATTTTAAAAATATTTTTACCAAAGTAAAAAGTAACACTTGTTACTTCTACTACAAGTCCTGGTAGAAGAATGAAATTTAAATTTCTAAACCCTAGACCAAATATATACACTCACTGTGCATTGTCATTTTCTACCGGTAAAAGTTCGTTTGGGGGCATCCAACTTCAAAAAAAACGGGAATTATCGTACAAGAATGAAAAACCAAAAATTTCTGGGGATAATTTCTATGAAATTAACATTTATCCTAAGGCCGCCCATTTAAGACAAGTGAGATCTCCCATTTATAGACAGGCGACAGAATTCTTTGTGCGAATGACCATAATTGATGTTTGTTGTACTGTACCTTGTAAAGTTGCCAAAGATTGGACGCAAAGGCTGCATCGAGGAAGATTTTAGTTCTTTTTACCTATAATCGATAGGTAAAAAGGATTTTAAAACAGCAAAAGAAAATAGGTAGAGTCAAAGAAAGTGAGCTCAAGCCTGTTAGCAATAATTAGACAGCAACAGTCCCTGCCTTTGGATGCATCTTCGTTCGGTTTCCCCTTTCTTGTCATACACCCTTTTCTTTTTTCTGTTTTTTGGGTGGTGATGTTGTTTTCTCTTGCACTTTCTTTTGCCTTTCTAAGTGGGCTTGTGTTAGGTTGCTCCAAGTTAAGTGTGGAAATAACTTAGACTAGGTCTTTAAAATATAAAATAAAATTGGTAAAAGGTTTTTTTTTTAATTATTTACAAACCAGACCTTTCCTTTTTCAAATCCAAATTTTCAAAACTTTGAAACCTTAACATTTGCACTTCTTTGAATCTCTTTGCTCCACCCAATGACCATTGCAGCGTTCAAATCCATCACCAAGCAAACCCCTCTCGAAGCCTCCTCCTCCACCTTCTCCAACCGCAATAGCAGCTCCTCATGCGTCCATCACCATCATTCTTGTAGCCTCAGCCACTACTCTTTCTTCGATACTTATTTCCATTTTGCACAAAACAAAGACCTTGCAGGTATTAAAAATCAGATTTTGAACTATATGAACAACTTCTCTGTGCCCATGGAGTAGGAGTGGCGCTACAAGGACGATTTGATAGAGATTTGGTTGGCTGAGGTGTGAGCACGATGGAGAGGGCTAGTGAGGGTTCGGGCAGAAGATACAAGCGACAAGATGGACGACTGACTCATGGTGGCGCGTAAACACGGCTTGATGGCACGCAGTGGTGTTTCGTCAGGACGGTGAGGGCAATGATGTTTCTTTGGGCAACAAAGATGCTGAAGTGTGGCATGGGGCTAGGCGGAGTAGTTTGCTGTCATGGCTGGTGTAGGGTTGACGACACCAATGGCTTCGGACTCGCAGTAATGGTGGCCGCAATAAACCTCAATTTTACAAATAATAAAAAGAAAAACTCTTTTAACAATTTTATTTTATATTTTAAAGGTTTGGTCTAAGTTACTCCCAAACTTAACTAGGAGTAACGCAACACAAGCCTTCTAAGTGAGTGACATGTTGATCTGTGCATGTTTGGGAGTTATATTTGTAACATCCTCACTTTCTTAAATAAAGAATAATAGAAATCTTGAATTATTTCCCTTAGGCAGTGCTATACCCTGACAATCCTTACACTTAAAACTATAGAGTAGCGTAACACTGCCATTGAGAATATGGCGCTGCCATATGTTAAAAATTAAAAAATTACAAAGATACCCCTATAAAACTTTTGTTATTTGTAGGGTTGCCTATGACTTTTAAAAAATTTCACTTTGATCTCACAAACATATTTCCATAAGGACCCTAAATCTTTTTAGAAAATGACATTTATGTTCTTTTATCTGTAGAGTTAGCAAAATAAGGCTTTAAGCGGAGCAGAATCATATTGCGAAACCGTAGAAGTTTAAGTCTCCACCGTTTGAGCCACCGGAGTAGTCAAGTGTAAAATGACATGGGGTGCTCCTGGACTTGCTAAAATTTATGAAAATGCCATTAGTTACAAAAATCAAATAGAAAATGATAAAGGATTTATGAAAAAGCGAAAATATAACAGTTCAAAGAAATGATGCGATTGATTTGCATTGTTAATAAATTTATCAAAAAAAATAAGAGTAATTAGGGATGAATTATAAATACTAGAGTTAAAAAAATTTAGATTGTTATATAAAATACTATGAGAAATTATTTAGTATAACGTCCGAAAATATTTTATCATTTTTTTTAGCAAGTTATTCGATTTTATCAACTACTTGAGATGAATTAGAATTCGATTAAATATTTACTTAGAGCCAATTAAGTATCATTTAGAGAAATTAGATGTGAGGGAATTAGATTAAAAGTATAGGAAACTTCATAGGATTTTTTCAAAAATCGATTTACCAATTTAAAAGAAATCGGTAAGATTTCGGTATTTAAAATTGTCAGAACCAAATCAATAGAAATTATATTGTGAGAACCCTAGATTAGATGGCCAAGATTCAGCCACCCAACCCCCTCTTAGTGGCGCAACATCAGCCCTTGAAGAGGGTAGCCACATCAAATTGGAGTAATAAAACAAATCCATCAATCATCTTCCAAAAGTTATCAAAATTTTCCTTTCTACACAGATTTTCGTCCTTATTACCATTAGATACCTCTTTTTTTTCTTTCCTTCTCATCTCATATTCACTCTTTCTTCATCAAGCTTCCAAGTTTCAACAAGTTCCAACAACTTTCCTTGCTCCAAGACTTGAATCTAGCAAGCTTAACACCTAGAAAAGGTAGGATTTCTAATTCTGTTCTTGTTTCTTATGGGTTGCAGCTATATGGAGTTTCAGTTTTCCTCCTTTCTTTGATATTTAATTGAGTGTAGATAATGGTTATTGGTGGGTTTAACTTAAGTCTTTGGAAGGAACAAATTTGGAAATAGGAAGAAGCAGGATGTTGTTTGGGTGAAAACCCTACGACATCCGTATTTTCATCTTGTACAAACTAAAATTTAGCCATCAAACTTGATAAATTTATTTTTACATGAAATAGACATTTAGAGATTTCCAACCATATAAAATATAAGGCCATTGAATTAGTACTGAGTGAGTTATGAATTTTTGAAGTTTAATCTGAAATTCTGGGTTCTCTTCTGGGCAGTATAGGTTTCAAGAGATGTAACTTACCTTACAAAACTCTAAATTGAGTTCAACGAATTAGCTTTGAAAGCCAATATATAGGGGAGCATCCCATAAAAATTGCAGAGTTTGATTTGATCCCAATTATTCCTAGTAATTCAATGAAGTTGACTTGAGTCCAAACTGGACTAGAATAGGGCAGTCTAGAATGGTCAAATTACAGGGCTTATAACTCAAGCTATACTTATGTAAATGTGATGCAACTTATTTCAAATAAAAGCTTGTCTTGTTAACTTTAATTTGGCATAAGTTTCGTATGATTTCATCTAGTTTCCTATTTTTAGTGAATTTTTACTTCTAAGAGTATAATTCTAGCTAGTTGTAGGGCAGACAGAAGTAAATTTTGAATAACTAGAACTACATAAATCAAAATGAGATGAGACTAAAAGGGTTGGAAACTAGACACATAGCACTATAACATATTCAAAATTTAGATCCAACTGAATTGAATAGAAATTATGGTGAATTTTACAAAATTGGGCAGAATTGAGTAGAATGAGCAGAAAACCTAAGTTATGTATTTATGTTAACATATTATATGATTGATATTATTGTTATAAAACTTGATGCTCTATGTTGGTTTTGTTGCTTGATTGATCCTTCTGGTAGTCTGGCACTATTCATAGGAAAGCGAACTCAATCCGTGATGCTGCCGAATTTTCGGCAGGAGTTTATGAGAACTTATATTATGAATAATTGTGCTAAGATTATAAGGATACATATGTTCATATGAATGCCATGTCTATGAAAATCATGCATGCAAATAGGATTGAGATATGATATTAGATATATGCATGAACGCATAGAGCATTCACGTGCATAATTATATCCAAGAGGTAGTAAAACATTATAAGGACTTGCAAGAGGGAAGTATCAAGCTACCACGTGAGGCATGGCATAGACCCAGCTAGCATGGGCCAGAGCGGTACTGTCTAAGACTTAGGCTAGCCCTCGACCAGAATTAAGGGGAATAGACTAGTGTGAAGTTCGGGAAAAGTAAACTCGTCACTCATGTATAGGTACAAACTCGAACCTGAAAAACAGGTTATTATCCAGGGGTAAAAGAGGCCATTTATCTCTAGGAGACCTAGTACAGAAGAGCAAGATTAAGTTGCAAATTAAAGAAAAAGATGAATTAAGTCAAGTACAAGTATCTACATATGCATCTCTAATTATCTTATTATGTCATAATGTTATTATGATTCTTATAAAAGTATGTTACACTATTCTTATTTCTATCTCTTCACATAATATGCCAAGTTGTTAAAGTATAACCCGCTTCGAGAAAGATATTTTCAACTTAAAATTGAGCCACTGCTTGCGTATATGTGCTCACATTTTCATAAAAAACCGAAGCGGCTAAAATGTTTATGATGGTACTGTATGAGTAATGGATCGAGTTTACCTACTGAGAACTTTAGGTTCTCACTGCCTACTTGTATATTTTTCTCTTCCATAAACATTCTAGTGCCAAGGCTAAAATTTAATAACAAGACAAAATCCTAGAGAATTCATCATGCAAGACTTAGGCATAAATCGGTCCAGGAGACTATGGAGACCGGCTAAAGTCAGTGAGGGTGACAACTATAGTGCGGAAGTAATTTTTGTGGATAATGTTAACTACAAAAAATTTTCTTAAAGTGTAATTATTTTATTTTATATGTATCAGAAAAGACAAAATTTATAAACCATTATTCAGTAATGTAGTATGCAGTTAGAAGGTCATATATTATACTTTTTGTATTTTAAAGCTCTCCTAGCACAATAACAACCTCCTAGTATAACTCATAACTCGAGCATAGCTTACATGATAGAGGATGTTACAATATTAGTCATTTTTTTTTTAATTTTAAAATGACCCCCACAAAGTAATTGCAAAAAAAGGTCTATTGGCATTTTTTTTTGGGCAGATATAGGGTCCCCTCAAATGAAGACCACGATAGGGCAGAACCCTCTGGGAACTCGATGTACGCTATGAACCTTATACAATTGGCTTCCATGGTTGTTGAAAGTAAGGCTAAGCATTATAAGCTATATTAATTTAATAATATAGACATGCTTGCCATGGTGGAGTTCCTTGAGCAACGGCACTGTGGAAGCCAATCGTATATGGTTGGGTCACGGTTCTAGACGGAGGAGAACAACGGCACCACGCACTTCCTTGAGCACATGATCTTCAAAGGCGCCGAGAAGCACAACGTGAGGGAGCTCAAGGAGGAGATCGAGAACATGGTGGGATGGGATTATTAATCGGAATCCCTGTTTTGCTAGTCATCCACTTGTTGGCATCTTGGCTCTAGCGGTTGAATAGTAATATGTATGTTATTTTTGTTTTTTATTTTATTTTCTGGGAAATTTATGTTGAAATGATAATAAGATGAAGATGCCCTGGAGAAAGAGTCTAATAAATTCCTCTACACATTTGAGCTTCAGATCTATGCTCTTTTTGAGGATTTGAGCATGGGGGAAATCAATTCATCTGGGTCTGTGATAGAGTTTAGCTTTGGTGATGATATCTTCATGTTTACAGCACCGTGGCAGTAGTGATGTGATGGGTGGAGTAGGAGGGGGACGACTGTGGTGCTATTGACGAATGTAGGTGGTGGGAGGAAAGGCGTTGGGCGGTGGCTTGCAAGAGGTAGTGGTGGTGTGAACAGTTTGATGGTGACTGTACCTACTATTAGCACATCTCAAGCCAGAAAGGACTTGAGAGTTTCTTGAAAATATTGTCACTTGCAACATTTTAAATTTATTTTTGAGATACTAACGCTAGGGTGAATAACAACCATCAGGTTTTAAATAAAATTGATCGACGATGGTGAACATTAACAATATATCTGTTTTAAGGCGACGTTTGCTATGCACCGGAGAAGTTTGGTGCACTATGCACCATGTGATCAAACGGTCAAGATTTGATTAGAACATCCTGCACTAAGCACTGTGATAAACTAGAGTTTTCTTCTTTCTCCTCCTTTGAAGCACTCTGGCACCGTTCGACACAATGTGGTAGAGGGAGTTAGCAACTGGAATGTGGCAGCGATGGTTCACCGCAGCTCCGCCCACGGTGCATGGCTGGCAGAGTAGAAGAACTGCCTTGGAATCAGCATCAACAATGAACCCAGAGCAAGGTCTCTGCTCCTTGCTTCACCGCCATGCTTCTGTACCTCGCCAAGAATCCCAACAGGCTGTCGGGATGGCGCCATCATTCGCCGGTGGCGGTGGTGGCATCGTCCTTCTCTTGCGTATATCTCAGCTAAGAGATGGTACGGTGGTGAAGAACCATGGTGGTGGTGATAGCGTCCAAATAGAGCAATGTTGGTGGTCGACGATTGAGTTCCTCTTGCACTGTTCCTCCGCACTGCTACTTCTATTTCATTCTGCTTCGATAATGGTTATGGGGGATGGGTTTTTTTGGGAGAGAGTGAGATGTACATCCAGTGGATCACTAGTCATTGGACTATGGATACACTATCAATCGTTACCAAATCTTGACCGTTCGATCACATGGTGTATAGTGCACCAAATTTCTCCTGGTGCATAGCAAACATCGCCCTGTTTTAAAAGGGAACTAACATAACTTCCAAATATGCGGACCAATATATCATTCACCACCTTTCTATTATCGGTTCATTAATTAGGGATATTCAAAATCGATTTAAATTAAATTAAAACTAAAAATCGATTCAAAAAAATCAAAAATTGCGTAAAATTGGAATAAATCAGTTTTAATTGATTCTTATTTTATAAAATCAATTAGTTTGGTTCAATTTTTTGCTTTAATTTCTAAAACTTAACTGATAATATATATATATATATATATATATATATATATATATATATATTATTTAAGTATTCTTATTATATCTTAATTTAATATTTTAGATTTATAATTATTTATAATTCTTTTAATTTGCTTAATATGAAATTTATTTTTTTTATACTTTATAAATTTTTTTAATAAAAAATTGAAAATCGTACAAATCTAAATCGATTTAAATTAATTTAGTTTAATTTGATTTTTTAATTATAATCAAAATCAAACCGAATCAAACCGAACCACCAAGACACCTACTGCTAATAATTTCCTCATTGCAACAATTAATTTTTATTGGTTTGGTAAAAACTCGCAGTTTTCTTTTATAATTATTCTTAATCAACAATGTCTAATATTCTATTGTTGCTGATGGTTCAAATATTGATTTTTTTTTCAATTATATGAAGATTTCGGTGCAAGCATGTGTGGGGTCCTTTTTTTTTATATGGCATTTAAAAATGATTTATATCAAAATATGGGATTTTGGGATAAATTACAAAAATATGGGAATTTAAGAAAAAGCTATTGCTTTTTAATCTAATAATTTTTAAAAAGCAAAAATCGCCAATGGCGATTTTTGAAAAACTAAAAAATAAATCATGTATCTTCGTGTAGCGTACCAGAAAAAGACAAAAATCGCCACTGGCATTTTTTGGAAAAGAAAAAACCGCCACTGGCGGCTTTTGAATCCCATATTCATGTATTTTGACCCATAATCCCATATTTTTGTCTATATCACACTTATTCACCATATTAAAAATAAAAAACCGCATGTGTACGCATAAAATAAAATCGTGTTCGAAGTGATGTGTACACGCGATAAGTAGTAGAGATCAAACACGATCCTACAACCTTCGCTTATTTAAATATTCCATCATTAACTATTAACTTGGCGACTCTCATTTTTATTGATCCTTTGCATATTATTTTCTCCCTCTGACTCGATCCAGGTCGGCGTAAAATTTTGAAGGAAATTTCTAAGTTATGCGTCGAGCCCTATTTCGAAGAAAAATCAGAAAGAAGTTTCTGCGATGTTAAAAAAGTTTGATTTTATCCTTCCCGTTGAGGCGTTGACTAGGATTCATAGACATAAAAATTTCTGATCTTTATCGATCATAAGTCATCAAATATAATCATAAGATCATCTGTAACTTCTCTTTCTCTTATTTCCTTTAAGAATTTTATAAGAAAATAAAAAGAAGAATATATTGTCATTTTGGATTTAATTTGTATATTTTATTCATGTAAAAAAAATTTGTATAGATATCCAATTATATATTATCATATCAATAAAAATTTTTGAGTCAACCACCTGATATTTTAAAAATCTTACAAATATAAATATTTGATTAGATGACAATATAAAACTCTTGTATGGCAATTAAACTCTTTTATTTTTAAATAAAAAGAGTTACAAAATATTTATAAAATCAAATAAAAATATTTAAAAAATTTTATGACAGTTTACTATATTTTATTTTGAAAATTTTTAAATTAAAAAAAAAACTTATCTTTATCTTCTTTATCTCTCTCTCTCTCTCTCTCTTATAGATTCTTTTGTCTTTTTAATGAAGGAATTTTGGGTGAAAATTAGGGGGTATAAGCGAATCAGCGAATCAGATTAATCCAATCAACCCAAAAATCCGAACCAACTTAGATTCGCGTATTAATCCAATCTTAGATTCATCGGTCTAGATTGGTACGGGTAATCGATTCATTTTCAAGGTGGAACCAAACTAAACAATTATTATTGGTTTGGCTTCGAATTTATAATTTTTTAATCCGATTACCCAAATACCCATCTCAATCACCGATCAACTAATTTTTTTTTAATTTCTAATATTTCAAAGTTTTACACTTAAATTTCTAGTAATATAGTCACTTTTTATTATTTTATTAATATTTATTTAAGAAATTTATTTATTTATTTATATCATTATTAAGTATATCATAATCAAGTTTTATATTATTGTTAGTTGTTATAAAAATAATTTTTTTAAAAAAATATAATTATTTATTTTTTACTTCAATATGATGACCCGAACCAAACTAACCAAATCTTAATCGCATTAGTTTGGTTCGGATTTGTTGAAAAATAATTTAAAGTTCAAATCAAATCAATCTAATTAAATTTGATCGGTTCAAATTTATTTTTTACTTAAACTCGATTCAAACCAACTTATTTACACCTGTAGTCAAAATCTAACAAAACAATAATACAAAATCCCTATGTCTAAGGATCAATTTAACACCAAATATGATATGCACAACAACAATTACAACACTTAGGAGATTGGGTATGAGGATGATCTGAAATAGTTGAACACGAGAAATCCATAATGAACAAGATCACTTGATATAAGTTGATGGGCTCAACTTTTCCATTATAACAAAGCTTATACATAACTATCCATAAATATATCTACTAATAAGCAATATTAACAAAAAAAAAAAAGCTCAATAACAAGGAAAATATTATATATATATCTCACTTTTTGGGACTCTATATTAATAATCAACACCTTAGTCGATAGTAAATGGGTGGGTGTCGGCAAAGTATCTCCAAAAATGAATATATACATAATATAACTCCAATAATAATAGTGAACACATAGGCTTAAAATAATAGGTTTTAATTATTTTGATATTTAATTAATTTACATTTAAAATAAAATATGATATTAATTTATATTAGTCCATACAAAATTACTGACATTTAAATCTGTCCTGTCAAATATACTCTTGCCGATGCCAATAACGGACAAAATCTACATTCGTAAAAGAAATCAGAAGATGCAAGAAAATGGAAATAGCTTTCATATCAAATTTTGGAGTTTTGTCGTTTTATTCTTCGAAGTACTAAGCAATATAAAGCATGTATTTATGCAGAAGATAGCGAAAATTCAATGTTAATTACGTTGGCCAAAGCAATACAATCTAAGTGGGGCCTGCTATGATTTCCCAACAAGTGTAGTGCTTAAAATAGTTGATGTGACGCGAATCGGAAAAGGAAAAATTAGTAGGATTTGATATGATAGCAGACATCGTTACTTCGCCGGGCGGCGCCATGACACGTTCATTTTTTGCATGGGTAATTGAATAAATCCATTTTCATTTTAAAAATATTATATATATATATATATAGAATGTCGGATATTATATTAATGTATATTCTATTTATAATTGAATAGAACGTAAATATCACTTAATATAACTCTTGTTATTTTTCAGACATATCTTCTTTTTATTTATTTTATGAGTCTGACATACGTCCTTCTCTTTGTGTTTAATTGTTTGAGTACCTTGAATCAAATGGAATACACGACAAGCTAGCATCGACGAGTTTAATTGTGAGAAATTTGAATAGTATATATAAAATTATAAATTTAAATTTGAGTGTTATTAATATATTTAAAAAAAATTGAAATGTATGGTACGTTCAAGCCACGTAACCATGCAGTTACAGAAATATAGCTTTTTTAAATTATTTTCTTTTATAAATTACTACTATATGATGTCTATTAAATTCTGATTTATTTGAGTTTAAACTGGGTTACTGGGTTAATTTATTATTTAAGTAGAATTCTCACAAAACTCAAAATCAAAACATTAGTCAAGAAGAACAATTACCCAATTGATTAAATTTTTATTAATTATTATCTCTAGAATATGGTTTTAAATCCATAAACTTAATCGTCATTTGAGTTGATTTAGAGAGCAGGAGTAACATTTTTACTTAAAATTAAACATAAGTATACTTTTCAAAAAATCTTCATTAAGTAAATGGAGAAATTACATATTTCAGCAGGCAAATTCATGATGCTTGATATACATATTTAATATATAACCTTACCCACCATTGTTTTATCAATGTGACACTTAACTCACGAAACAGCAATATATTGACTTCCTATAAGAAGGTCTTTTTTCCCCCCAACTGCTTAAGGGGGTTAATACACACGTAGATGAGTTAATGAAAATTGTATTGGTGAATTTCAAATCATGGAAGAATTTTCTACACGGCCCCTTTAAAATCTCTGATGTTATATAATACCTTCCACCGGCGACGCTTGTTTGAAGTGTGCAGAAAGAATGATTAAACACCCTGGATATTTGCTTTCTTTCCTTTTTTGTTTGTGTTTTTTTGGGGGGGGGGGGGGGGGGAGGCATCTATTCATCTTGTTTTCTGTTACTAAAGTACATGGAGAAAAAAACCACTGGAATTCCGAATTCATAAATCATTAAAAAAAGGCCATTACAGTTCTAATTTTGCCCGTCATTGTATTTTACATCTCCATGAAATTGATTTGGGCTAAAAGTAGAATGAGCTTCTGGATGGATATGTGAACAGGTTATTTTTTTGGGTCTGAATCTGCTTTTTCTGATCTTAGTATACCGCCTATGAATTGTACTTGGCTTGGCGATTGGGCCCACTTTAACCCACTGGACAAAATGAATGTTTTGTCTTGGTTTTTATATTGTTTCTTTCATGGGCCTGATACAAGGCCTTTTCTCTGATAGTCCCTGGTTGCAACCAGCAAGGACTCATAATCTGGATGTCATTGATCAAACGGGAGAAAGTAATATTGAATATTGACACAAAAAAGTAATAGGAAAAGTTTACTGTTAGATTTAGTCTTGATTTAGGGTCCGTTAGGATTAATTCTTAGTGGAATTATTTTTGAAAGGATTAAAATTGAAAAAATTGTTTTGTATTTAGAAATTATATTTCAAAAGTAAGGTTAAAATAATTATTTTCGTTTGGATAGTCAGTAAACCATGTGATGTAGTGGCATTTAAAAATCATTCAATTTTTTTTTAGCTGAAAATAAAAAAATTTAGTTACTACAGTTTTGTCATAGAAACCTTACTAGAAAGGGTGATAAGGTATTGAGCACACATTCTAACTCCCATAAACTAACAACGTGATCAGGTATTGCAGGATTTAACTTCTATGGGTATTACTTTTAGAATTTGGTGAGGATGAGTTGGTGCATTTAGATTTTTTTTTTATTAACCCAAGCTTAACACAAACAAAAAAGTTTGCCGAAGATTTTAAACTGACTAAACCCAAACAAAAATAAGAACCAAACTAACTTATTAATTTAGATTAACTTCAATATATTTTCATTGATTTAGGTTTTGGACAACCCTATGATTAAGGCTTAGTTTGGGAATGTTGTGATATTTTCAAAGTTGTTAAATTCTTTTGACTCTTTGAGGTTTGGTTTGATATTATTATGACTTTTTCTAAGTTGTTAGATTATCTGATCTCTTTAAAAGTTACTCTCAAAAAGTCATAGTATTACTATTTGGTAAAATAATATGAAAGTTATTTTCAATAAGCAAAAGCCACAAGAATAATGTTTGATAAAGTTACTTTTAAAATTTAAAATGACTATAAATGGATATAAATATTAAAGAAAGTAAATTCTACTTTCACTATCGTTAAAGAAAGTAAAATTAGATTAATCTTTTAAATTTCACAAATTAACTCTAAAAAATACCTTATGAGGACTCTCAATAGCATCTCTCGATTTTAAAAATTTGGAGCAAAAGCACAACCTCAAAAAGTACTATGAGACTAGGGCTTGATTATGTATTATTATAGCTTTTTGAGAGCTGCTAAGTTTTCTGTGCTCTTTAAAAGCTACTATCAAGAACTCATACTATTTGGTAAAATAATATAAAAATTACTCTCAATAAGCAGAAGTTACAAAAGCAGTGCTTTGTAAAATTGTTCTTAAAATCTAAAATGATTATAATGGACATAAATATTAAAAAGAATAATTTCTACCTTTAATATTATTAAAGAGAGTAAAATTATATTAATTTTTTAAATTTTAGAGAGTATAAGCTAATTCTGAAAAACACTTCATAAAAGCTCTTAAGAGCACCCTTTAGCTTTTAAAAGTCAAGAGCAAAAATAACTCAACTTTTTGATTTACTAAACAAAAAAATTGGCTTATATTTTTTATAAAGTAGAGCACCCATTTAAAGAGCACTACCAAACTAGGTGTAGGCATAAAAGCTACTCTTAAAAAATTATGATAGTACTGAATACTGTAAAAATTACTTTCAATAAACAAAACTTATGATAATAGTATTTGATAAAATTACTTTTAAAATTTAAAATGACTATAATGAGCATAAAATCTTAACATCTAAGCAGAAGTCATCTGAAGGTTAAAATTATATTAGTTTTCTAAGTATTAGAGAATATAAGTCAACTTTAAAAAATACCCAATGAGAGCTCTCAATAGGAATGGAAATAGGTTAGGCGATTTATCAGGGACCTTTAGCCTAGCTGACATTAAGTTTAGCCTAATCTAATTTGTTTATTAAATAAGTTGATATAAGGCTTTTTAAGAAGTCTTTTTAACTAAAAAAGCCAGACTACATACTATGTAAAAAGTCTATTGGGCCTAATAAGTTGATATAAAATCCTTGTAGTCTATTTAGAAATAGATTTTTTGGCATATTTAAAAATTTTTTTGGCCTATTTAGGAATGTTTTTTTGGCCTATTTAAGAGAAGGCATTTAGTTTATTTAAAAGTCTTATTATAAATAATGCCCCTAAAATAAGTTTTCAAACCAGGTTAGACTTTTAAAAAAGTCAAGCTAGACCTTAAAATAAAATTCTATGTCAGATAATAGTTTTAGACTTGGCTTGTATATTTAAAATGCAAGTCAAACCCTATTTAAGTTAAATTTTAACCTAATCTAACTTACTTCCACCCCTATCTCTCAAGAATATCTCTTAACTTTTAAACATCAAATGTAAAAGCACCAAACTTTTTTGCTTATCAAATAGAAAAAAATTAATTTATATATTTCATAAATGGGAGCATCCCTTCAAAAAGTCCTACCAAAAATACTACCAAACCCTGGCTAAATGTTTGAGCAATAACAAGGGGAAATAAATGGTACTTCCTTTTTTTTCCTTTTATTACTTGAACCGGGAGCTTTAAGCCTTACCGAAGAGGGGAGGAAAATTCATTGCGTTAATGATTGTTCTTTCCTCTTTACTGAATATTTGCAATGATCATTCATTTATTGCTGTAGCAAGCCTTGTTTTTATGTTTTGAGAACTTTAGATTTCTATGCACCAAAAAATAGCTTTGGACTTCTGTCGGTACAGGACGAAAGCAAAGGCAATCAACTTTGACTTTGACATTTGTTGGGATTAGGTTTAAGGGCATCATTATTATGAGCTACAGATGTATATGGGCCAGGCAGGACAGCACCGACACTTGCATTAGATATTGAGTAAAAATACTTACAAATAACTAGTTATAAAAACTATACAAACAGTTCATAATCTAAATGGTCTTCAAGCCATTGATCGGAGACAATCACAACCACAAAATATGAAACACTTGTGAACCACCAACACATACTAGCCAATGAAATTTATAAATGGCTTAATTTAAACTAGAATTCCCATCTTGGTTGAGTTTAAACTACTACAATTACGTTTACTTGTTTCGAATTCGGGTAAGAGTTCTTTAACAAGTATACTATATTTCAGTTTTTAACCATTGAATTTCTTTGAGTGTATCTGGGAACGAGTAATGTTTTGAGCAAATTAAGTACTATGCGAATAACTTAAATATATGTTACGTCTTGGAATCTGAATACTCGTTTTTTTGTTTGAAACTCGTTCTTGTTGGACCGTATTGGTCGTAGGGATTATAACGATTCCTGAACCAACCAACCTTAATTGCGCTCATGCGTTTAAACAACCTATGGCTTCGATCGGAATTATGGACCATGCATATAGTATTCGCTAGTCCTAGCAATCGAAAACCCGACCATGCTGAACTTATCCAAATCTCTTCAGTCTTCGCCTCCCTCAAGCGTTATCCTCCCCTTTGGTCATCTGAACCATTAGACCCTTACTCAACTAGAGTCGTATCTTAATCACCATTTTCGAAACAACTTTTCTTGCCTCACTTTTCTCTTGTGATCCATATTGTAGAATGAGAAATGATTTTTGAACTTTTGAGGAGATGGACAGATTAGACATCGAGAGAGAGAGAAAAGAAAAAAAAATTATAAAAAAAATTTAAAAAGAGTGAAATAATTGATAAAAATAAAAAAAATAAAGAAAAGATATTAAAATATCTATATTTTTTTAGTATATAAATAACATAACTAGAATATTCCTTCTAAATACTTACAATACGTGACAATTTTTAAAAAATTTTCGTTGAGCCTGGCCGTTGCCATAATAGAAAGAGTTTAATTGGTATATATGGACAGTGTGAAATAATTTTACACTATCAATTAATAAAAATAAGAAAAAATAAAAAATTATAATAGATCCTTCATTATAATAAGTAATTATTTATATGAATTGACACTTTTCACTATTTTTATTAATTAATAATATAAAACTATTTTACAATATCAATATATTTAAATTAAATTCTAATAGAAATTCTTGTTAAAAACACAAGTAATAGTAGGTTTCTTTAGTGTGACATAAGTCTGACCTCACCCAATATACAGTGTAATGTAAGAAAAGTAATGTAGATTCACCTTTAATCTAGACGCTAATTCATTCACTCCTTACCAGTTACGAGATAAACTCCATCTTCAGTATTTCTCCACCGTGTTCTATCCTCTACCCCTGAAAAGTTTATTCTCGATGACCTTCAACCATTAGAGTTGTATCCCTCAAGTTCAGACAAAAACATTTGTACACTTTATTTTGCATACTTGCATAGAGTACAAAAGGGTAACGCTGGAACGTCCCGTAGAAATTCCCTGCAATTAAACTTTACACCTTTCAGACATATCAAACGGCTTATAATAAACATGCTGCAGCATGCATGCGCAAGACATCGTAAACATAACACAAAGTTGAATACATGTAGCCGTGTGGTTTGTGTTTGCATTTTTCTTTTGTCTTTGTTATTCCTGAACTCTTGTGCTCCTCTTCAGTTCTGGGGGGTTGAACCTGTTTGTTACTTATCGGAAAAAAAAAAATAGAAAAGTTGAATACATGTCAGTTGGAGAGAGGACGAGGGAGGGAGATAATAAAATGTTGCTTTCTGTAGTTTAATGGGGTTTCTTTGTGCCATCCTATGCCCTTTCTCGCAAAATATGAAATTGAATAGCGTTTATTTATGTCCTATAATGATCTTAGCACTTCTAAATTTCTAATATTAAAACAATATTTTCAGTTATTTTAATAAATTGCTTTTTCTTTTCTTTGAGAAAATTACATCCACCTTCCTTGACAGTGGTGACTCCTTGTACACTTGAAGGGGCGGCCCCCCGGGAAATTTTTAACTTTTTGTAAATTTCCCTTCTTTTTCTTTATTTGGTCTCTTCTAAAATATTTTGTTTGATTAGTTCTTACAAATTATTTTATTTAATTAGATATTTAAATACTATAATAAACACTATATTATGTATATGCGTATTTTTTTTTTTTGAGTTTTGATTATAAAATATTTATTTTATTTTATATTTTGTGACTTTTATTTAAAATTTTAAATAAGAACAAAAATTAAAAAATATTTATTATTTTCCACATAAAAGTATTAGTCCCTCCCAATAAATGGGGTCTAATTTCGCCCCTGTTCCTTGAGGTTTTTAAAAAATGTACTAAACTCTAAACTTTTTCCAAACTTAATGCTCCACTCCAATCTTCAACAATTTTAGAATATACTCCCTTAACAAAATAATCCACCCAACTAAAGACATTTCAAAACAAAACAAAGGAAAATTATGATTTCAATCTTTCTATGTATAACATATATTTTAAACTTAGGTAGATATATATAATTTGTTTAATTATGATACAAATGTAGTTTCCGTCTTCTTTTCTTTAATACTTAGCATAGCAAAGCATAATTTTTTTTGTAAGTACCGATGTAGACCATTTGCTGGCATAACTAAATATATGACATAATGAATTTTAGTATATTATTCATGTAAGCAATTTACTATTTATTCATATGAGTAATGTACTATATACAATGATCAAATATGCTAATTATAATACTTAATGTATGTTTGACATACTGAATTAGACCTGATAAGATATTAGTTGTTTACACCAAAAATGGATGAGCATGTACTTCTCACTTACAATTATAAAATCAATAGTTCTGTTTAGTTTTGTTTAGTCCTTTTTATTCACACAGAATATGAGAAACCTAAAATAAAAATAAAAAAAGGGACCTCAAGGAGAGTTTGTTTGTTAACAAAAAATATTTTAGATTGGTTTAATATTGGATTTAAATGCTAATTTTGTAATGAATTAAAATTAGAGTGGTGATGAGAAAAAAAAATATTAGAGTGGATTGAAGTGTTAATTTGTAAAATTTTGGAGTTTAGTGTGTTTTTGAGAAATCTTAAGAGGGTGAGTATAATTTTTTTTTACGATATAAGTTTGTTTTATGGAAATTAAGAAAGTTATTAAATAATTTTAATTATATATAAGAAATTATATTTAAATAGATTACTCTTTAGTAAACTACTATTACTTTAAATTTTTTTAAAAATAGTATACAAAGTAAACATTTAAATTTTATTTCAATAAAAAAGGTATGTGAAATAGATCAAATAGAATGGGATGAACGTAAAAGAATCCTATACTATTGTTCGAAGAAAAGTGTTATTTGAATATTAACCCTAAACACCTTTAGAAGGTATTTGTTATGGAGTAATTTATCTAGATTACTAGTAATATTAGATTTTACTTGGGTTCACAAAATTACTTTGTTTGGTTGCACTACATTATTGTCTATCCATATTTCAAAGGTAATCCAAATTACATTTCAAGTGGCAGTTTATATTACCCTTATTAGGGGTGTCTATTTGGATTACCATCCAAGTGGTAATCTTTTATTTATTCTTTCACAAAAATACCCCCCCTCTCTCTCTCTCTCTCTCACTCTCTCACATATCTAGCTATTATTGTGAATTTGCTGTTTCAATAAGAAATAGTTTAACCATTTAATATTTTTATTTGATAAAATTGGTATTTGTAACCAATTTATGGTCCGAACAGCAAATGAGTAAGGTGACCAAATAGCAAATGATTTAATCAAAATATCCTATTTATAAACTTTTTTTAAAAAATAGTTTAAACATTTAATATTATAAATAAATATATTTAATTATATCAATATCTAAAAAAATATTATTATTATTATTATTACTATAATAATAATAATAATACTTTTTTCTAGGGCATTTTAGTAAAGGAAAGAAATTATCCAGTAATCTTTTAACATATTAAATAGGATAATGTGGATTAATAGTTATATTACCTGTGTATATCAAATACTGTATTATAAATTTGTAACATTACCAGTAATTTAATATCTGATAATCTTTCTAGATAATAATTTGGATTACTAGCAATTCTACTAGACAATTTGTCAAACGCCCTCTTAGAGGTATGTGAATAAAGGGTGCCGAATAGATGAATACAATTTGAAAAAAAAAATTCTGAATTTTTTTTAACCTATATGTTTCATGGTATTTCATGATTGATGTCTATAGGGGGTGTTCAAATAATAACTCTCCTGTTTAAATATTGAAAGACGAAATAGAGAAAAAATTATACTCTATTATTAGAAAATATGACAAAATAAGATGGAATGATAAAATATTATAATTATGAATCATTTATTTTCATTCATTGCATATTACTAATTTGGAGAAACAAAACGTAAATGAAATAAATTTTATGTAGTAATATTTTATTTTATCTTATTTTAAAATATTCAAATAATAATACTTAATATTGTTTTATTATGCTCATTTCTATACTTTTTCTTCAATTAAAAAATAATTATAATTCTGACAAAAAGAGAAGTCAGTTAAACACAGATGATCATTGATTAGACATGCTGTCATTGTGCGTAAAAACAAGAGGTGGAGCTGACTTGAGATTGGACGAAATGGCTTCTATTGCCTGTATCAATGTCAAGGGAGAACAAACGTGCTTGCCTTGCATCTTCCATCTCATTTCCATTCCATGGTATTGTATGACCTAAGCGTGATTTTCTTTCTTTAAATTGGAAAGTGACTCAAATGCTTTCTCTTTTTTCCACTTTTTTGACTTGTGAGCGTGAGAGGTTAGAGATTGCTGTTCTGAATCTGCGGCTCCTATTCCTATTTGTATGCCGACTTCTCTTAAGCTTCCCCTTTGCACAGTTGTTGACTTCGTTCACGGATCTTTTCAATCTACATAAACATATAGTAGTAAAATTTCTATGCGTGATTTTCGTTCACAGGGATCCCAATGCCATAGCGTGTGTTTGTTTTTGCGTGTTGGATATTTTGCGATGTCTCTATTTTAGCAGGAATATCACCTCAAACCTCACTTTATATAAAAACAAAAAATTGTTGTTGGAGGCTCTATATGTATGTTCTATGTTTTTACAAGATTGATATTATTATTTTGTCTTTAAAATATTAAATGGTTTATTTTTTTATATTTTATTTGTTCTTTAATATTTAGACCTTTTTTTGGAAGTACATATATGAAAGTGATGTTAATTAATACTATTTAAATAATATTTATTTTGATATAATTATTTTTAATATTAAAATTTCTAAATATAAATTATGCTAATATTATCTTATTTTTAATCAAAATCAATTTTATAGAATTAATTTAAGGCAAGCCTTCGGTTGCAAACTCTAACCCAAAAACACATTATACCCAACATGAATTTAATCACGTTTTATTCTTAAAAAAGGGCGGCACAAGAGGGGCACTGCAATGCTTTCAAGCTTGAAAATGAATTCCCTTTTCCATCTCATTTACCGTTTTGTTTCTCCTTTTTCCCTTTGTAATAAAGAATCAGTGTATCATAATTAGATTATTAGTACAGTGCTACCAAAATTTTGACACGTAACTTCTGTTGAAACTTGAAAGTCATCTTGTATGTTTGACAAGGATATAAATGATCAACTTTGAGTCAACGTTAAGCCTTTCTAATCGAAAGTGGTAAATAGCACTTGGGTAAATTAGACTAAGTTGAATTCCTATATTTGTGCATATATATATATATATATATATATATATATATATATATATATATATATATATATATATATGTGAACCTTACTTAATTCTCGAAATTTACGTTTGATATGATCTGCCGGTTGCAGTTTGCAAAGGTAATCTAATGGGGTTTGGTAGCAAACAGGAATGATGTGATGTAGCCAATCAAACAACTAGTCCGTGCACTGCCCTGTTCATGCCACTCAGTTTTCCATCCACAATTTGGCATCCAAAGCGCATGGCACGGCTAGAAGACAAATCACCTGTGATCAGGGCAAACTCACCCTAAAAAACGAGAAGTTAAACACATTTTGATAGCAATTCTTAATGAATCTTTGCCAATTATATGCAGACTATAAAGCCCTGTATTTGCAGCATTTTTGTTCCCGTTTCTAATGGAGAAGATGCTGGTGGCTTAATTGACGGGAAACCTTCTGTTAGACGATGAAATGTAGTTAGTACGTGAAAATGATACGAGACAAATGCTCATTAGGATCATGGACAAGATAGAAGGCGATATACTAAATCACTATGTTTGACGCTAACAAAACGGGGACGTGCACACGATACGTATTCTCTCACTTAATCATGTCCACAATTTCCTTATGTAAAGTCCTAGTCGCTTCCACTGTAATTACACACCTACGTATCATGCTTCAGCTCGACGTCATCCTATTGATTGGATTGTTCAAATGTTGAAATATCTCAAGCGTGTGTATAGGTAGATACATTACTATTATATTAGGCAGATTATGTGATGCACCTATCACACACCTTATAAAATAACGGTTAGATCTGAGGGTGCATAAATATACCTTATGAGATTAATGGTCAGATGTGAGAATGTATTTATGTACCCTCAGATCTGACCGTTTATTTCATAAGGTGTGTGATGCACTTCACTTTGTGAGGTGCATCACAGAATCCGCCTTACTATTATTATTATTATTTTGGTACAAAGGCAAATATATTAGTTGAACACAATGATTTAAAATCTAAATTGATATATGATTATGATAATTTAAATAAACGTACATTTAATCCACATATTATCTTTGTTATTAAAGTAGATTTATTCTTAATCATACTATGTGTAACATTTTTATAATTAAAATTCATAGTTACTCACACTACGATTAGTATATATCAATTTAGATTTCTAAATAATGTATCAATATATAGCCGATTGGAATAATATATATATTTTTATTTTAATTAATGATCTCAAATTGAATCTAAATATGGTATTAGGAGAACCATAATCCTATAAATTTCAAATATTCAAATAAGACTCCCTTCCGCGGAAAGATTTAAGTGGTTTCAACTAAATATTTGGGAAAAAAAAAAAAACATTCCTCCGTGTATATAAATGTATTTATTCGGTTAGTAAGGTACGGCAAAGTTAGGGCTATATACACATATTTTCGGCAAAATATTGGTAGAAGCTCGTAGCTAGGAGAGGTGATAACAAGTACACATAATAGGGTGTTCCTTTTGGAGCATTTCTCCAGTGAGAGAGCCAACCTTTTTCTGTTGAAAGTGTAGACCCGTGAAAACCACTCAGACTCAGATAAGTCCCCATTGTCTCCCTTTCCCCTTCACATAAACGCACGCTTAGTCAACAAAAACACCTATAGAGTATAGATTTCGCTTTTAGAGAGAGAGAGAGAGAGAGAGAGAGATGGGTTGTGAAGCAGCAGAGGCAGAGAAGGAGAGAAGCATACCAAGGCTTCCTCTTTTCTCGGTGCCACCAATGCAGTCTCCAGAGAGGTCAGGGACGCTGACTCCTCCACTGCACACCTCTGCTGCAGTCCCATTCCGGTGGGAGCAAGAGCCTGGGAAGCCAAGGTCTTGCACCGCTCTTGTGCCGTTCACAAACCCCAATGACTTCCTCCCAAAGTGCTTGGAACTGCCTCCGAGGTTGCTACTACCTTCACCCACCACCGTCTTGGAGGGTCCTTATGTGGGCAGCAACAGGTTCCGCTCTCCCTCTTTCAAGATGAGCAACGATTGCTATGGCTCCTTTGGTGCTGAAAGGGGCCTGCTTGGTGCGTTGGTTCTCCGCAAAGGTGAGGGGGTCAAGAGGAAAAAAGCGCGGTGGCTTGGTTCTTGGAGGAAGAAGGCCTTCAGGGTCAAGATCAAAAGAGAGGTCGCTGGGGGTAGTCATGTCTTTCCATCTTCTGCTGATAGGGGTGCTGCTGCTACCATTGGTGGTACTACTGACAGCAAGGCAAGCGTGTCAAAGATGAAGCGTGCTGCGAGCTTTTCCGGGGTATCCCATGGCAAGTCTCGCGTCTGGGTAAAGATTTAACTCTCTGTCTAATGTTCATGCAATATTTTTCACATTCCATTTTGGTAATGCTCGACATTGTATTGTACTTCACAGCTGGCTGCTTAAAAATTGTGTTATAATCCATTAAAGCATGTAGCTTTTTAGCAATTCCTATGGTTTGAGAGGTTATGCTTCACTGATTGGTAATTTGGACCAGATACTCAAGTAGAGTACTTAAAACTGCATCTATTTTGACTGGGAATTGTTTTGGGGAAGTGGATTCTATGAATGAGGGATTTCACTTGAATAAAGTTGCTATTTTTAGTATAGCATCTTTTAATAAATAGAACCCATTTGTGATTTGGCTCAAGCTCAAGCTGAAGCTGCCGTAAGATTTTTCTAATCTTCATCATATTTCTCAATGGGATTATGAGGGCAAATATCAATTCTAAAAGTTGAAGGGTTCGCTTACCAATGGTTTATGACTTGACTTGTGCCTCATAAAAATTGTTTTTTTTTTTTTAATGTTTGTGTAAAATCTGTTATTACGGTGCTATGCTATCGTTCTCTTGCACTGACCTTTAATCTTTTGCAGACAACAATCTGTGAGGGCTTGAAGCAAGTGGTTCCATGGAGAAGCAAAAAACTGAAGGAAGATGGGAGCGCCGTTGGGCTCTAAGCTCTTTTCCTTGAGCATTATTGTCTGGTCAAAATCAATTACTGTGAAGCTGTCCGCAGAATCTGTACTATATTTGCTTTGAGGTGTGGATGACAGCTTAATTATAGACGGCTGCAGCCAGAACCTGTTTCTTCTGCTGCTACGTCACCGGCAAAACTTTGGATTCGTTCATGTTCGTGCTCATGCTACGGAACCTGTCTGTTTTTCTCGTGACAATTTGTACAGGACCTATCAATTATCAAATTAGGAGTAGGTATCTTAGCGTAATCTGGTAATTTTACAGTTGTCTCTGTCCTAGACTCCGTTCAGGGAAAATGGATGTGTACTCACTACTCGGTAATGCGGTAATGCAGTAATGCTAATTTATCTAATTAATTCATTTATTTACGATAAATAATGTAGTAAATTAAATATCTAATTAAATTAGTCACGTTTTATATCGCATCACTTGGAATACTAAAACATTTAAACCCTTAAGAATATTCAAGGTTCAACACCCTACAATACATCGGTGTATTTTTTTTTTTTTAAATGCATAGTTCATATGAATTACACCTGACAATGTGAAAAGGTTTTGTGAAAATTAAATCTGGATAATTGTCATTATTATAATTTGGTTTCCAATAAAGTATATGACCCGTGTCGTTAATTTCATGTAGTAGAAAGAATAATACTGAATGTAGGAAGAATAAGTCTGAGCCATGCCTATATAAGATCGATTTTGATCTATTTATTGATTGCACTAAAAACAATAAGATCGATTTTGATATACTAGCAGTTTTATTTTGTCATTTAATTATATATTTTTATTTATAAAATTTTTAAAATAATAACAATTGAATCAAATATTTCTGTTAATATATATATATATATATATATATATATATATATATATATATATAATACACTATAATTGATTGCCACCCTTAGAAGAAAAATAGAAAACAATCAAAGGTATTAGTATGATAATTCGAAATTCAAGAACTATTTATGCAATATTTTATTTATTTATTTTTTGAAAATATTGAAAGCAATAACATTTGGATCTAAAATCTTATATAAATTATTTAAATCTCTTGTCTGCTTCACAACTTTTTATTTGTAAGTATTATATGATCCAATACTCGATAAATATTTTATCTTTATTACTTAGGAGAATGCGATCAATATGTACATGAGCTACTTTGGCTTCTTTTCTCTCATTAATTTATCTTCCTAGCAAATACGTCATTCTTTTAAAGTGCCAAAAAAGTTAGATTATTTCTAAACATACTACAATCTCATCATGATTTTCAATTATTTATAAACATTTTAATTTATAATTTTAATAATATATACTGCAACCTTTCTAACCTGTTCATACATCTCATCATTGCCTTTTTGATAATTAAGGACTCAAATGCGCCAATATGTTAAAATACAACACTATGG
This sequence comes from Pterocarpus macrocarpus, assembly GCA_031439585.1. Classification (NCBI taxonomy): domain Eukaryota; kingdom Viridiplantae; phylum Streptophyta; class Magnoliopsida; order Fabales; family Fabaceae; genus Pterocarpus; species Pterocarpus macrocarpus. The sequence continues at coordinate 1,564,175 of CM062515.1, read as the reverse complement.
GGAAAAAAAAAAAAACAACATTTGAATCCGTTCTTTTTCAGAAAAAAGAAGACGTTTTGGGCCATAGTTGTATAATTTACATCACTTCTTTTTTTTTATTATTATTATTGTATTAGAAGTGCAAGCACTTAGCAGAGTATTATTGTTAACAAATGTTATCATGTTATTATTAAACGCGAACCCGATAATTGAACAATATTCATGTGTGCTAGTTTGCGTAAAGAAAAATCCTCCACATTGGCCCCATAGACAATTTCAGAAACTGCACTTACTAGCAGAGGCAAAATTAATCAGGCCGCAGGTAAATTGACATTCAACCCAACCTTTAACCTAAATTAACACGAAATGAAAAACACCAACAGATAAATTGTCACAAATGGAACCTAAATCCCACAGTTAGTACTCTTATTCCTCTCACAGTATGAATGCAAATAAGTTCAAACAGCGAAGTTGGAAAATTTGCCCTTATATCTCAAGTGAATCGCCTCACTTTTTACCGGTCATACCAGCAACCACCTGCAACGACGCAAGATATCAATATCAGAAAATCATAAATGAGGGTGTGGGGGTGAGGTGGGAACGCATTCAATACCCTTCAATACAAGCAATTCCCGCAACTCGCGGTGGGTTAACATCTATTGAGGGCGTTTAGATATGTTGGGTGCTTTGTCTCAAGTGGTAAGAGTGGATGAAACTAAAAGTGTGGGGTGGTTTTCAGAATCCAGATGCATACGGTTTGATGCTGAAACTTCCTTGTTTCATAACTATCTTTCACTAAAGGTTCTAACTACAAATAGCTCAAAAACAAGGGGACCAAGTAGTCCCTCTCCTAACAACGGGAAAATGGAAGAATAGTGTTCTGGACCTCTAGATTTGATGATGCGACAACACCAAATAGAAGTTTAGTATGAAGATTACTACAGGTGATAAGACAAAACATTAAGCATTTACAAAACACAATCACAAAATTAGTCCTAAAAGGAACACTCACATCGTTTAAAGCAGGTTGAGGAGGTTGCTTGGATGCCTGATATGAATCCAGAATGGGCCTCACAACAGCAGGAAGAAAAAGGCCTGAGAAGGATTTCACAACATAATAAGTGAATAGCCTGTCAGTAGAAAATGATTGTATCCAAAGTGAAATAGGTTATGGGTAGATTGGGGAAACAGCATAAACTCATTATAGTATAGAACCGCTTTTTTCTTTTCTTTTTTTTTTTTTAAATAAAAATAAATATAGGACTGCTTACAGAGAACATTAATCAAGAGAAAATACTTTGATAAGCACTCTATGCTTTTACTTTTAGCCCTTATCATAAAAATACTTTGATAAGCAACTTGAACTCTATCCTATCCATCATGTAGTCTTGTCAAATTAAAGCATAGTAGATTCAGGCAGTTTACTAATACTACACAAACTTCAGGCTGGAAAAAGAATAATTATTTTCATCGTTATGCCACACTTGAGATCAAATGCAGGTTTAAAGGAGGATTGAGACCTACATTCACAATTCAAAAAGCTGTAAATTTAGCAGAATTGTTAGTCAAATTATAGCATTGCACACATCTGTACAGTGTGCGAAAAAAGAAAAAAAAAATGTTGATTGAAACATATCATTTTGTGTGTGTGTGTGTGTGTGTTGTACAGAATTCAGTAGCTGCAGTCGAAACAAATAGAGGTAACAAGGATTTCAACATTCTGATTCAATTCAATGGAGTTTACCCAACACACTAATATCTAGGTTTTATTGCCCCCAAACAATCAAGAAACAAAATAGATAAAACAGCTATCATGAGTGTAGGAAATAATTTGCTTGCTGACCACACTAAATGTAGGTGCGTTAACAATGCAAAGCTAACAACAGGCATGTTGAGAATCGGGGCAATCTGACGAAATCAAATCCTATTACAATCTCAAGCCCCAAACCAGCTATGTGAATCACCTTCCAAACCTTTGATTGAACAACCAAAATTTCCAATTGCTATCTTAATTCCGTAATGAAACAATTAAAACATGGAAATAAGCCTTAAATCAACCAGACTGAATCCTAATCCCAATCCCAAGGACAATCGATTGCAGATAGAAAGCTAAACCAACCAGCACAAAATCCAGACAGTAACACGATTTTTTATGTGAGATTATCGGCAAAAGGAAAATACGAAAATACTAGGGTTTTGAGAGTGAAAGACATACCAAAGCCAGCGATGAGACAGGAAGCAGCGACAACCGGCTCTTGAACAACGAACATCTTCAGCTTCTCCATAACTGCCATTTCGAGTTCTCGATTTCCTCTGTCACTTCCAACTTCCACTACCTTACTTTAGCTCGGATCCTCTCGTCTTCTCTCCTCTCTTCCGCTTTTTCTTTTTCTTTTTCTTTTCGGTTTTTAAAAATTTAACCATTTTTTTGTCCAATGTTACCTTTTTTTGGGGGTACACTGGCCCTTTCAATGTTACATGTATTAGGGAATAATTCTACAAAAAATATGGTTGGCCCACCATTTTTCTGGCCCTGTTTGACTTTGGAGTATCCGCATACAAGGTGATCGATCATTTTAAGGATGGGCCAGCCCATTAATTGACTCATTGAGCTAGTAGTATAGAAGCCTAAACGGAACAAATGAGATAACCTTCTTGAGTTGGGTTCGTTTCAAGGATGCTTTGGATTATTGGGCTCCGAGAAGATTGCATGCCTTTTTTAACATTTCCGCTTTCCATGTGACGTGCAGAATCTCTTTTTATATATATTTTTTCAGTAACTGAAAAGCTTCAGAAAAATTAATAAGAGTAAATAAATTCAAAGGAAAATAGATAACGCTTAAAGATAAGTGTAATCAATAATTTAATATTAAAACTTATGCGCAATTGTAATTATTTGTTAATTTAAAATTGTCAACGCTGTCCATTGTTGACTTGAATTTTGTCAATGAATACTTGACGTACATATTAAACAATCGAATGAGCAAGTTCAGAGCCGAGCCAAGTCTTCTACACGAGCTCCATCACAGTTTTTGACTTTTTGTCCTTTAATATGGAGCTCTTCCTCCTGAAGCGAGTCACACCCAACCTTTTTTTTTTTTTTTTTTTCCCCCTGTAATTAGTCGCTGAAATATGGTTTATGGCATTTGGTAGCTTGGAATCCAATCTTCTTTTCCTGTTTTGATCAATTCCCTGGAAGATACTTGAAAAGAAATAGCTGTTTCACATCATTTTTACAGGAAGATTTATGTACATCAATCATCTCATTAACATATTCACTACAAAAGAACAATGCAGAATGTACATCACAAGTAGTAAAAAATCTACAAAAATACATGCACATCTGATAAAATAAATGGGCCTTCTTTCCCTGTCAACCAATTCCACTTTGTTTTATCAATCTTCATGACAAGCAGGACTATGCTACAAATCTTTCAGAACTATAAACGAGGCAACATCCAACCCACAGTCCATCCTAAGAGCAAGCCAGCACCAACAAGACTCAACCCTAAAGCAAACGCAACAGCATAAGTTGTAATATCACATTTCGGCTTGGCTTGCCCTTCATGTTTGGCATTGGAAAATTTGTGCTTTCTCTTCCGTGGTTTCCTACCTTCACATGGCACCCATGGAAGAGCCACTGGAAAGAGAGTGGAGATTGGCTGATCCGTGTTCTTAATCTGACTGTAAAGCGTTTCCAGCTGAAGCAGTTGAAACCATTGCTTATAAGCAAAAAGTTGTGAAGCCTGTTTGAAAATGAGTGCAACAATGTGTTCTTTCTCCGCATAAGCTTTCTTTGCTGCTTCCTCTGCTTCCCTTGCACGTGTTTGAGAGTGACACAATGCTTCCATTAGTTTTGCTTTGCTGGGGTCTCCTTCAAAAATTTGTTGATTCTCTGTGACATCCTCATGTATGGCGGTATAACTGCAACAAAGTTGCAAGTCCAAACAAATTACAAATATTAGCTAAATCAATTTGCAACTCACTTCCATACCCCAAATCCAGAGCACAAAATCTACATGAATTTTACACTTCTTCAGTTCTACTTACTTAACCAACAAAAGACAAATAAATAAATACTAGCATCCAGGAGAATTGGCAAAAAACCTATGAGAATTTGAACCCTGTGCAAAATAACACCTATGCTAGAATATATCATCGCTCAATTTTCAACTGTTTTGTCTAAAGACTTTGACAGTAAATTTAGCCATAAAAAGCACTAATGTAATCATCTAATCTGATATCAAAAGAAAAGTTTAGTACCTTGAAGGTTTGTCAGAAACAAAATATGAAAGCCCTTCATTGGCTGAAGGCCCCTGCTTTTTATGCATCAATCCTGAATCTAAACTTCCCTGCACATGATCCGCCAAATTGGATAAATTTCGAGATTTAGCCTCCCAGTCATATGATGCTGTTATTAATTTGTCATCACCGATACTAGGACATGGGTATCCTCTAAAATGCTTCTTCTGAGGGGGAGGAAGATCACAATTCTCAATATGGTTGAGTGACTTCTGTGAAACAAAGGAAGCTAACTCATCTCTATCTGTATTCCGCCACCATGGCGCAGCCTTATCACCTTCAATCCATGAATAATCTGATCCCAAGGAAAAATCATCTGTTTGCTTGGACACTGAGCAGCCAACAGAATCAATCTCCACCATCTCATGTTTTGCCATACCATCCATCAATTCAGGAAATGCTTCATAATTCTTACTAAATGTTTTATTTTCATTACTAGCTTTCAAAGTTTCCACCTCATCCTCTAATGCATTTAACTGTTCATATGTTAAGACCTTTTGATACCCACAGTTAGTTTGCAAATGTAACCACCACCTAGAGTCAGCTGGTGGATTAGAAAACGACGATTCCCTGTTAAAATGGGTGACATTAACAGCAGCATGATCAGATTCATCCGCTCTACTGGCAGGTCCAGCATCCACCAATTTAGATGTTGCACATGAAGATTGGCAACAAGCCAACTTGGGAGCTCTTTTCGCATCTTCTTGGACAAAACAACGATTAGCAGTTCTCTGCCACAGCGCCCTTGCTTCTGCTGCCGCCATCACTTACCTACTCTCTTCTGATAATTTCTGAGCGAAACAAGAATGTTAATGGTTAAGAACATCTGAATCCATTTTAAAAGAAGTTATGCATAATGCACGACAAACTAGAAACCACGAAATCACAAACAAGATGTTGACTACCAAAGCACTTACGAAAACTTAAAAAATAGAATAAAAACAAAATATTGAGACGCATAAGACTGGTACTACTACTCCACAAATCCACTATGGAAAGAAATACAAAATAGTTAAATAGATAATAATTTCAGTACGGTGCAGGAAAAAATAAAAAGTCATATCAGTGCAGATTAGAAGTCCAAAGTCCAAACAAACACTATGGTGTTTTAGCAACATGCTTATAGCTTTTATGAGTTACTAAGGCTTAGCTTGCTTCAGCAGGGGGAAGACGGAAATGCATTTGGAATGATACAGTCTGAAATATGCCTTCTTCTTTCATATGGTCTTAATCACTTACAAATACATTTCTACTTCCCACCTACTTGACCATGCATAACAGCCTAGAGCAAATAAAAAATATAATAATGATGTTTAAGTAGAAGAAGTAGCAAGAAACAACCAATCATTTCATCGCGTATAAGAATTTTCTTGGAAGGAAAATTCTCTCAGCGCCCCTTCTTCCTTCAGGGAAAGAGAATCAAAAATAGCATTTACGACCCTTCATTGAATTACCCTAAGTACTGAGAAGAAAGGATTAAATGCTATTCAGTTTTCATTTAATAGTTTCTATTTGTTGTTCTTTACCTTGTGCCCTAAGGACAGATAGCATAGAAACCGAAAACTCTCTTGCATGACAGTACATCTCCGATGCTTCAAGTTAAAGACTTCGCAAAACATATCAAAATGGTCAAACACACCCCATACTCAAAAGAATCCTAAATATCAATCAACACCCAGATGAAAATAGAAACGAATATAGGCAATAGAACAAAAAAGTCCACAAATTTTGAACTACCCAGAACATCACACAATCACCCAAACAGGCGCAGACCAAAACAGAGTTATTATCAGGGAAAAAAAAACAGAGAAAACAGAGAAGAATAGAGTGAACGAACCAAAAAGGAAATTTGCACATGGTGGCAAGCCTGGATCAAGGTCAATGGACGGAAAAGAAGAGCATCAGACAGAGAGATAGAGAGAGAGCAACGAATATAGAAGGAGGTGATGACGCCGGGGAGTGAACATGGATTTTGTTGTTTTTTCGTTTTTGTTATCATTCTATGCTGTCGGTTTTCAGTCACTGGCAGCTTTTTTGCATCATTCTAGGGACACGACAACCCAAGTTTATGATCACTACGACGCCGTTTCCGCCATGATCTCTTCTCACGGACGCTGTCCACGTCAAATGGTTGGTACACACTTAGCAACGGTGGGGTCCGCGAGGAAAAAACAACACTAAGAGACTTTGATGAAGAATCCTGGTGATGACACGTGGCAGTACAAAAAAATCAACGGCTGATTGCTTGTCCTCCTCGCTCTCAATAGATAAGAACTCTATCTTTCTTACAAGGACAAAGAAGAGATAGTACTTCACGTCAAAAAAGGCAAAAAAGCAATGGATAGTACTTGTTTTAAGTTACAGGTGCACTTTCTCTCAATCCAAACAATGGGTTCGGAAAATCCCATATACTAGAGACCGGGCCAACTAACTTTTGGCCTGCTCTAAGAAATAAATATACGTAATTACACATAAGTTAATATTGCTCATTGTGGTCTCATTAAATTTATTGAACTAGTTATTTATTATAGTTAATTTAATACACAAATTAAGTGCTGCTTTGAAATTGTCAGCTAACTCAATTGGACAATTCCAAAGGCAAAAACCTGAGATCAAATAACTATTAACACAATCTACCACAATCTGGTAATCTCGTGATATAAAAATTACAATTTATATAATACATATGTCCAGGATAATATTACTGTTCAAAAAGTCATCTCACTAAAGCCAGTTGATGGGTTAACTTAAAGTTGATAAGCAAACCACGTGCGTGCCCTTGGTTTTATGGTTGATTCCACAAATTACAATGGGTTGGGTGGAATTGGCATCAGAAATTATTAAATATTCATAAAATATTATATAAATATATTTATAATTAATAATATAATAATATTTTAAAATAAAATTTATTATTAACTTATATTTTTATTTAAAATATTACTTTATTATTAATTATGAATAAAATTCACGTTTGGCATATGGAGAATAATTGTCATCCACGTAAAGTTTTCTGATCATGGTTGCTGAGAGCGAGAACTTTTGAGGACACAGGCAGGAGGATATCCAGTCCACGCTGGTAGGTGAATCCACTGGCAGATATGTGTTGCTTTTATCTCACTGTGGGCCACAGCTCTTGGGGGACCCGTTTGTTTGATTACTTCACTTCGCTTTGCTTGTGCTCCGTACATACATACTTTGCACAGACTTCCGATTAAGGAATCTCATAATAATGCCCAGCCACTGCCCATTCTTCCGAGAGTTGTGTTATTTAAAACACACAAAAATGCATGTATTTGGTGTATTATTAATGTTTTTCAGTTATTAATTTTTTAAATTAAAATTATCAATTTATTTGATTAAATTATTAATTAATTATAATATAATATTATAAAATATTTTATATTTAATTAATTGATAATTCAGTCAAATAAATTTATAATTTTAATTTAAAAAATTGATAATTAAAAAAAAATTGATATTTATATACTGTAATTAATTGATAACTCAATTAAAAAAATTGATAATCTTAATTCAAAAAATTCATAACAAAAAAAAAAAGTTGATAACGCATCAAAAATACGTCATAAATACATGTACAAATAATATTATTGTTCTTTCAATTACTCATGGTTAAAACTAATTTTTGCCGCTTGAATTTGATTTTGGTCCATTGAGTAAAAAAATTTTAGTTTAGATTTTTATATATTGAAAAATTTTAATTTAGATCTCTATAATAATATTGAGTTAGTTTCTATTATCAAAAAATTACTAGATAATAGTAGATTTTACTTACATAGTTAATAAAAATTAATATGAGATATGGTAAAACTCGGTTGAGTTTATTTCAACTTAGAAAGTCATTTTGATACTATTTTTATTTTTTTTTTATTTTTAGAAAAAGACTACTTTAGGCCTAAAAATTGCCTAAATTAAGTCATTTCAAAACTATATTAATAACATACCATATTCATATTAAATCTTATTAGATATATCAGTAAAAATTAATACTATCTAATAATTTTTCAATGACAGGAGCTAATTTCTTAATAAAATATTAATATAAAAACCTAAACCAAAGTTTTTTTTTTTATATATATAAAGACTAAAATCAAAATTTGAAGCACATATAGAAGCTAAAAACTAGTTTTAACCATTACCCATTTATTCTTCACTGCAACTATTCTAACCCGTGGATATTACCGTAATTTTATTTCAATACGAAGACTACAAAAGCAACATTTTACTGAACACAAGAAAAAATCTACACCCAACAGTTATTGAGATTGCTGAGCCGGGGATAATTTGTTGCCGGACAACTCGATGATGATGTGATCGCAATGTAGTGCACGAGGAGTTAGCTTGACCATAGTTATTCCATTAACAGGACTATTTTGTGTCAGCTTGACACTAAAGCAGATGAACAAAATTTCAGTGACGGATCTAACTGAAACGTAATAAATCAGCAAGTCTTCGGCTATATATATATATATATATATATATATATATATATATATATATCCCCTTTCGCATGTGTGGCAACAAGATACCGGCAGCATGTATGTGTGGTAAATAACCCATACTCGCATAAAAATTTAGTTTTGCACAAGCATGTACTAAGAAAAAAAATGCTCCTCCCAAAATCTAATGAGCCATTGTACTTTGTGACTACAATTCTATATCTCATAAGCTGTAAGCCATGATTACAACTGTACATAAACATCAGCTAATTAAGGGATCTAATAGCTGAATCGGAACTTGTTTCCTCGTATGCGTACAAATTCACGAACGACTAACTTCTCTCAAAATAGTGAGGGTATTCATAACAACTTCAAAGAACTCGACACCGGCGGCTACCAACTAGGTTCTCTTCTATTCAGAAAGGACGGACCCGAATCGAAAATGATTTCATGAATAATTCTGCTCAAAGAAACAATGGGGTTCACTTGGATGAGATGTTCATATAGAGCATGATGCTTCCTGTCTCAGGTGAAGTAAAATAGGTGGCTCCAGTAATGTATTCATTTCTTATGCAAGTTATTGAAGTCGATAAGCCAGGATATGTTAGCGACCCAACTCTAGCTCTTGACCACCACCGCGAAGTATGTTTGAGACATCGACAACAACAGATCTCAGAAGTATAATAATTTTAACTCCATGCCCTTATAGGTGAGTCATTCAGCTCTACAAGTTTTACGGTTCCATCTCCACCACATGTAAGAAAACCATGTGGAACTACTTGTATGTCGGTAACAGCAGCCTGTAACAATTTAAGCTAAAAAGTATTATCAGGCGAAACAACTGGGAAACTTTTTGTGTCCAAGGAACTATATCAGATTCTTGAATAAACAGAGATAAGTAACACCTCTGTACAATCTATCTAAAAAAGTGAGGTTTGTGTTACTAGTCACGTTCAAAACATGATATATGAGGTGTAAAATATTACCCGAACAATACCACCAAATCCGCGTGAGCTAGGCTGCAAAAAGGTGTGCTTGTCATGTAATTTTGACCAATGCTGTATTAAATTTTTGCCCTGGGCATCCCACAGTTTGACATCTCCATCTTCACTTCCAGTCAAAAACAAGCTCGTATTTGGGATGGTAACTATTTTTGTGACACTCCCTATAAATAAAATTACAAAATTTAAGCAGAAATTTTAGGTTAAGAATATGCTACGATTACTAGTGCACAAAAAACTCTCAGTACCTGAGTGAGCCTTTGGAATATACCAAAGCATCCCATTGACATTTGAGTTCTTGTCAGAATTCAAAGATTTGCTGGAGCTTTGCTCAACATCATCAGCACACCTGTGCCTTTTAGCCTTTCCGGTTGCTATATAACGGAAGTCATGAAGTCCAACATCACCACCTTTGCCACCGGTCACAATAACGGGGGAAATACAACCACTGCCTACCTCATTATCAAATACAGAAAAGGAGCGTGCACCACCTTCACAAGATAGGAGTCAAGGTTGGCACCATAAATAGGAATGAGGCAATATTCATGCACAAAGCAGCACATAACCCTTTAAAAATAATTATCATTACACCCACATACAGAACTATCTTTCAAATAAGAAAGGAGAGGGGGAAAGAAAAAGAAGTCGCTCTGATCTGATCAAAACCTAAACTAAGGGTCAAAGCCTACTCCAGGCCGTAGCTTAAGAAACATTTGACAAGACCTACCCTGAAGAAAATTTGTTAATTTATTAATCAAGCAATGAGTTGTAACTCCACCCCATTATTTAGATCCATGAAAACTCAACTACTCAATTACATTAATATAGAAGCTCAATAACAAATAAATGTAGGGAAAAACCTTCATGTCACAGAATGGAAGCTCGACAAGTTGCAGGTGGAGCTAAAGTATCCCATATGACCACATTAACACCATTAGAGCTATAACCAGCCACAGCTATTATTGATCCACTGGAAGAAAAGTATGTGACATCCCTGAAATCAAATGAAGAATCGACTTGCAATGACATAATAGCAAAGACAGAAATAACATATTTATTAAGGAGAACATAATAACTAAACATCCCAACAGAACTTAAAGCCAACTTGTTGAGCTCTGTCTTAAATAAGAATCAAATGGTTAACAATCACAGTCCTGATTGTGGATGATGTTTCATTATTAATCACAGTTCTGATAACAATCTGTCCTGAATCTATCATTGCCCTTCATTTCTGCTTTGTCACCATTACTACCATCACAATGTAGGATAAAAAAATAGTGGCGTAAAAGGCCCATGGTGAAAGCAAGCTTTGACAATTTCTGTTTAAAATGGAGTGTGTGAAAATTAACTCTCTAAAGGTCATAGCAATTTTCTTGATGCATATTCTGGATCAGTGGTTTGCTCCTAAACACGGCTTAAAGCCAAAGTGACTTAATGTCAATTCAAGTTCAGAAAGGCAGAGTACTTACAATGCATGACAATTAAAGCCGAGAGACGATTCTGTTGGACGAACATTGTTCCTTCCTCCTACTTCCAGCTGCCACGTGCAGACAGTTCCATCTAAAGCAGCACTAGCAAATCGATGTTCACAGCGGTCAAACTGTAAAGCTGATATTGACGCAAGAGCATAAGGTGGAGGAACATCAGCAGCAGGCAGCACTCCATATGTAGCAGTAGCCTTATCTTTATTGAACTGTATATAATGCTCCTCATTAGCCATATGCTTGAAAGATTGACAACGAATCTGACTTATTAACTGTGCTATACAATAGTATATAGGTATGTAACATGTTCTTATATTAGATATGATATGCAATACCTATACAGCATTAACTGCAGTACACATTCGTTTTGTTTTTCTTTCAGTGGTGATCTTAATTGAACTAGAAATCATAGTAGGACATCCTTGGTTTGCAGCAAGCATAACCTGTCCAGAGAGCTGCCTTAGGATAAAATTTTAGCAGCTGATAGTTAGATGAAAACCAAAACAATTTTATTAGTATTCCAAGTTAGCCAAGGTGAAGAGTGGGTATAACGGTCACATTTTCAATGTCTTCTCTCAAAGGGAGGACAACTGTGGTGTTATGGCTTGGCCAGAGTAAAATGTTCTTGCACATTAGAGGTGGAAAGAGTATCTGGAAGATTAAAGAATTCACAGCTGGGAAAGTTTACCTCCCACAAGTAAATGTGTGTATTGCTTGAACCAACCAAGAAGAAAGGCATCAATGGATGACTAGACAAAACCCTCGTACTTGTGTTCTCCAAAGTTGCTGGTGGATCAACAAAATCTTCAAAGTCTTGCTGGACTTCCCAACCTAATCTAGATGCATCAATACCAGCATAGCCCGGAATTCCAAATGCTCCAGCACCTGTCCAGTCTCTGCTGGGCCATGCTGAAGAACCCACACCAACAGTTGCTCCACCCAGCCCAAGGTGTGCTCCTTTCATGCTCCCAAGACCAACACCAGGAGAAACACAAGTTGGAGCTGGGGTGGATTCTGAACCCGCCCACCCATTTTGTGGCCAGTCAGCCTTGGACCACAAATGGTTTGATTTACCGCTAGAATGTATACCTTCTTGCAGATGAAAGAATATTATACCCTGAATTAGATAAATGGACACAATTATTTATATAATTTTCACATATCTTCAGACATAGGATTATAAAATGCCTAATGTTTTTAGTTCGAATGCAATTAAATTTAAAATAAAACCATGTGTCAAGATATGAGAAATGTTTTTTGTACATGCGTTTGTTCGGCCTCCGTGCCGACACACGTGGGCCCCACATCCCATCCAACGCTGGATGTACGTGCGTCGGCATAGAGGTCGAAAAAACACACGTACATATAGCATTACTCTTAAGATATTTGTGATTCCAAAAGTATAAAGTTAATAAACATATGCAGCAATCATTACCTACATAAAATGCTACATCCATGTCTTTATTTAAAGAACACATTGGTCCATGGTCCACTCCATAACAAAAAGGGGAATTAATTAAGTAAATGTGAACATTAGAAATATCTTTAAATTCCAAAATTAGCTTTTCAAAATTCATACCCTTGATAATGCAGATGACATGCATGTGCTACAAGTAACACATTGAAGTGCTTACCAAAGGCACAGTTCAATTGTTACAACCAAAAATATATTTATAAGTATATGCGTAGAATGGCTTCTATTTCCTTTTCTGGCCCCCTCTCCCTTTAAGACATCTGTGTTAGCTCCAAGTAACTGTGCGAACTGTATTTCACCCACGTTTTCACACATCTCCCACTTTTTACCTAAACAAATATTATGGCTGTGCTTATGATACAGCATGATATACTCCCAGACCCAGTTATATGCAGAATAGAATAAATATGAAACAACGTTTTAACCACGACACCCATTTTTATAAAGAACTTATTCATGAAAAGGGAAAAAGATGCTCATTTTTATTAGCTGTCTAAAACCTATTTAAATCGCGTGTTGTTTGATCCATATAGCCGACCTCACCTAGTAGTTGGAAAAGGCTTTGCTGATATTGCATAAAACCTACTAAAGTTAATAACGGAGGTCAGGTATGAAACAAACTCTACTGATAACTGTTCATTTCTCTGCCTGTATGTTATATAGTATTTTTTCCCCCCTTTCAAAGCCTCTAATCTCCTCCTTCATAGTAGTTAAAATGATTTTTTTGTACTAGTTCCTTTAGTTTTAGGATCACACTAATAATTACATATGCTTAAAAATAGTGTCTTCATTATTGCTTTATTAGGATTTAATATGAATTTTTCTTTTTTTTTTTTTTAAAAAGCATCATCAATTCATTAGATTTCTCTGCTTTCCAGAATTCAATTCTCAACTGTACCTCCATTGCCCATACCTTAAAAAAGACTGAAAACTGAGCTGACAAACCAAAAACTGATAATCGGAATAACCACATGCATAGGAAATATACAATGCTTTCTGCATAAAAGATACAGGCATGTGCAGGGGTACAACCAAAAAAAAAAAAAAAATTGGGCATCCAAGCACCCAAAGTTTCAAAATAACAGAGAAAATTAAGAGGACAAACCTTCTGGTTGCTAGCAAGTGCAGCTTCATCTTGATCAATAGAGTTTATGCACAATGCCTGCTCAAATGTAGCATCATGTCATTCTGATAATCCACATATATCTAGCTAGAATAAAAAAAATTAAATTGTAAGAAAAAGGTTAAATAAAATGGAAATAACCTCTAAAAGTTCACCATTTCTTTTGTACATTTCTCTGGGATTTTGGAAATTTTCAATATTTGTACAGGTATCTTTCTGGTAGGAACTTGCAGAAGCATGGCCACTCAGCAACATTCCTTTAACAGGGGATCCAGCTCTATGACTAGGAGATCCACAGCTATCTTTATATTCATTATCATGCCTATCGTCAGTTTTATGGAGGCCTGTCATAGTTATATACATATTGTTCCATCCTTTAGCAGGCATATGATGCAAATCATTTGACCAATTGAGTTTTTCCTGTGTAAAACAGTCAGATACCAATTTTGGATCAGCACAGTGATCCCATAATATTTGATAAACTAAGCATTTATCTTTCCTGTTCACCACTTCCAAATTGACAACGTCCAGGCTCTGGTTCTGGATGGATTCTGATTGAACAGGCTGTTTTAACCATTCAAGAGTCATTACATCAGAATTATTCTCCAATTTCTGCCACATAAAATCTGCAAGTTGTTTAACATGATAAGAAGAAATGTGATTAACCGTAGTCCTCAGTAAATCACATAAGCTCAACGAGACCATTCTAATTTGCTCTGGCAAGCTGATGCCATCAGAATCCATTTTCATGAGAGTGGATGCCCTATAAGCATATTTTCCAGGGAAAGAATCAGACAAATTAACATCTTCAAGTGTATCAAGAACCAAATTTAAATTATATATCATGAATCTAGTAGTATGCTGCCACAAGCAGGCCCCTAAAATCTTCCATCTTTCATCATCAGGAATTGATTGCTTCACATCTGCAACTTGTTTAACTTCTGCATATTTGGATGATTGCAAGTTCCGTATGTTACTTGCAAAAGCATTTTGAGCCACCACCTCTGCAGTTTTAGCATTAAGTTTCTTCAGATTCACCATATCAATCTCATAAGGATTATGACCATTAAAGCGTGCAATCAAGAAAGGTTCCACCATCAAAAAAAGAGCTTCTGAGTTTCTCTGAAGCCAAGCTAATGAGAAAAGTAAATAGTACTCAAATAAATCAAGGATATCAAGAGATTTATTGATAACAATTCGGATTAAAGAACCTGACTGGATCCTCAAAATAGCTCTCAAATACCACAATGAGATTAGAAGACCTTTGAAGTGACACTGTGAATCATCCAAAAACTTAGTTATACTCTCAGTAGATGCACTTTTCTCAAAAAAAGTTGGACTTTGTTGAGAATACCCCATACAACAGGCAGAAAAAAATCTTGAGTAGAAATATGAGATTTCCTCTGTAGTTGCAAGAAGGGGTTTAACCCGATAGTGATATAAAATGAAAGCATCAACAACATCACTCCTCTTTTGAAATAGTTGTCCTGAAGTGGATTCATCTGCTACATCATATCCAATGTACAACAATCCATGATGGCAAAGCAAAAGTAAAATCTGCAGAAAAGGGAAATTAAACTAAAAGTGACCACTGGAAAAATAATGAAGATGAAGGTCCACCAAAAAACATGAACAGAAACAATCTTTTAAGGTAGACAAACAGCATACCATACTTATTAGACAGGGCTTAGCCAACGAAAATCTCTGTTCAAACAAAGCAAGCTCTGTGTACAACCTTTGTTTAAAACTTTCAAGTGACTTCTCATATTGTAGCATGTACTCATCAGAATATGAAGCTTCCTTATTGGATTCCACAAAGAAGTCTGGCCAACTTGGATGCTGTTTTATCAATTTTGATAAGTATTGAAGTGCCAAATTCAATCTAATATGGAACTCCAGATGCACGGACACATCAGGAGATAGCCAGTTAAAGGTTTTTCCAGGCAAAGGTTTTAAAGTATCAGAGAGAACACCATGTCTGTCACCCAACTCACTTCCTTGATCTGCAGTACCAAGCATGTTCAGAGAAGACGAGAAACACTCCAATGCTTCAAGCTTGAAACATGGAAACACAAAGAAAATCACTGATTAAAAAAATAGAGTACACACAAGATATAATGCCACCCATACCCATTTGCATTGTACTGACAGTTTGACATGTGTCCGGCATCCTTTAATGCAAACAAGACTTCAGCCATAGACAAAGCAGTAGCAATTCATCTAACATTGGCTTCCACCAAAAAATTTTAACTTGATAAATGACAGAACCAGTTAAAAAATTGGGATCATATACTTGTCTTAGGATTTCTCAGAGCGGTTTAAATTTATCATTTCCTGGGGCACTTGAAGGCCATTAGATGATATCTTCACTTTGAACCTTTTTATATTGATGCAGTTGAGGCACTAGTTTAAGTGATGGTATTGTCTGCCTCTCACTAACTGCACTTGGATTTAATACCAAGCAAAGCCTGGTTTGTGCCCCCCGTGGACCCAAAAAAAAAAAAAAAAAAACTTTTTATATTGATAAGAGCAATAGGTGAACACACTTGCACCAGGCATGAAAACATAAAAAGATAGAGAAGAATTTCTTTAGGAAAGGATCATTCTATAATGGAGGTAATAAGACAAATGTTTATTAAATTAACTTCGTTTGATGTGCTTGTATTTCAAGCATACTCTTTAAGTGCAACTGGAAAACTCAAAATAACTTAAAATTGTGCAATCTGTAAAATAAACTTACAGGAGTACCAGATCTTTTTAGGGCAGTAGCTGTCATCAGAGTTGCCCACCTTAAAAGGATTGCAGAATTTTGCTCCCCTACTGCATTCCTCAGACCATTTTTTGTTGCTAGCATTTGGCAATAAAAACCAACACTAGGGTCCAGAAAAGGAGTAGAATTGGACATGAAAGTCAACTTCTGAGCCACAGGATTTACTGAAAAATCTAGCATTCTATGAAAAGATTGATAATAATTACCTATTTCCCACTGCAAATGAAGAAGAACAAGTTAATGGAGGATCCATGCAGAAAATAAGGAAATGTCCACATGGATAAAAGAATATAAGTAAAAATAATTATACTTATGGCACCTCCAGAAGGCTTGCAAGCCAGTAGTCTCCTTTATCAATAGCAGATGGCAGTAAATGTTTTATTATTAGGTAACGCTCCAATGGTCCACCATGGCCCTCAACAAGACGACAAATCACCATGGCAAGTTGTTCATCCCCGAGGTTCTTAGCACAAATATTTATAGTAGACGAATGATCACCTCCAAGCAAAAAGAAAGCAATAGCTAGTTCCAGCTGATGCTTCCCCAATAAGATGTATGCATTTTTCAAAGCAGCTGCTTTATTTTTCTCATCCCGTAAGAAACTTATTATGAATATTTCAATATACATGATAAAAACAACTGCGTGTAGGTCGAGACAGTTTGTAACTTATAAAAATGCACTCCATTTAAAAATTACTATTTACTAAAAGTTCAAACCTGGGTAATCCAATAATTTAATCACTCACCCCTCATTAAGTTTTTACAGCTGTTTTGTCGGACAAAACAGAATACCTGAAAATTGCGCGAAAGAAAACTAACTAAAGGCTTGTCCTTCTCATCCTTACTGATTTTGAATAGGCCAGCCAAAACTTGAATTCTATTTAGTGCAATATACAGCAGCGCACAATCCTTTGGATTTTTGTTCTTCAAATACTGTGCTCTTGCCAGTTTCTCCATCTAGAGTTAAGAAGAATAAATGAAGTATTAAAACCGTTTGAGTTGGAGAAAGAGTAATAACTAATCAGATATTCAGACAATAATCAGCAGATGGCAAGCACGTAAAGGAAGGATGAAGCAACAATTAGTGAAATAAATTTTTCCTCAGTGATGAGCAATTCCTCTGTTTCTATTGCAAAATGATGCAATCATCAGACGTTTAGCACGTAATAAAAATGAACACAAAAGCACAAATGTTGTCACCCAGTTTAAACAGCAGTTTGTCGGTTCCAAGGCAATTTGAGTATCTGACCACTGTACCCTTTGCAGCAACATACAGTTGATACTCGACATGCACCACAACTACTTAACAGGGTCCTATTTAAAGCATGTAATGTGAAGTCCAATAAAATTTTGTCAGTCAAGCTCCATAAAAATGTGAAATTCTTAATATCTGGTTAAACAGGCAATAAGAAATGTAAATTCTTTTGACGTATACCAGCTCTAAGCTGAATACTTAAAGTCTCAATTTCCATTGTTCTGTTTCTAGCCATATAGCACATGGAGAAGAATGGGAAAAAGTAAAGGATCAAGCATTACCCTTGCATGCAATTGAGATACATTAGAAAACCAGAAGCCCATACCCAAAGCTCACATTTCTTGCCAATATGGTTCATTGGGTATGACAGAACCAACTAAATTTTCTTGACAATCAGAGTGGTAAGCCCACACAAACAACCTTGAATTTACAAGCAACTCTTCAAAAGATGCAGCTCTAGCAAACTTTCGTAGAAAATGCAGTTGCTGAAACCTTAGCGCAACCCAAAACCTACAAAAGAAATATTTTAGAAACTATATCAGGTCCCACCAGGCCACCACCATCACATATGCATATAGGTCCTCCAAAAAATGGTTGACATTGCCCCCTAAAATTAGTCCCATATGTCAGCATACTAGCTATGTGATAGCTCATGCCCTAATAAGTTGTCATATAAATGCAATATAGCACCATCTTAAGTCATACCAACCAGTTCTACAAAAAAATTCCTCCAATAAGATGACCTCCAGTGCTTAACCATTGAAGTTCAATTGCAATAATCATAATACAAAGTACTACATATCCAGCTATAAATGTATGAGAGTAAGCTTGGGTGGTTGGCAAACTATATATTTTTTATACACATTGCTAGAAGGCAGAAATTCAGAGGAAAGTCTTCAATTCAAGACATAATATTCTTGGTTGTCTACTTTGTTTTATTTTCCCAAATGTTCCATCATTGACTTTATTGATATAATGTCTTCTAATTTGTCTTTTATATTGGCCCATTGCAAGATACCTTTATCTATACATTGAGTATATGGGTAATGCTTCCTTGGTGTCTTTCAATAGTTTTTACTTATCAAAAAGAGAATATAGAAAAAACTAAAATAAAAATGTAATATAAATCATATAAATATGTAAAATAAAAATACTTGATTATTTGATAAAACTTGCTCAAGAATACCTTCGTCCAGCCTCATCAAGACTTTGATATGCTGAAGAGGAGTATGGACTACTAACTTCACTGAGCAGATCAATGACTGCAAGAATCTGTGTCTTTTCTATGTTAATCACAGCTGGTAACTCAGGCAAATTCTGAATAGATTCAATAAAGCCATTAAGCTCAGATTTTGCTGAGGCTGAAATGCTCATATTTTCAGTACTGGATCCTGAATGATATGGAGACTGGTTCAAGCTACTTTGAGCCTGTGAAATTGATGAGATTGAATCAGCAACCCCAGTCCATTGGAAACCCTTATCTTGGGAAATTTTTGAGATAAGTCCTTCGATATAATATGACAATTCAAGATCAGGAAGACCAGTCTTTTTGGAGACATGTCTCATTTTAGTTTCATAATTAGAAGACAGACAACCAACAAGATGCCTCACAGCCACATATGCACGTTTCCAGTTGCCTGAAAACATTAAAGATAAAAATCTGTGAAGAATATGATATAATTCCCACTACATGCTTAATTGAATTGAGTAAATTCTTTCCAACAGTAATGAAAGGTGATTGGAAAAGTAATACTTGCCACGTAAATCCAAAATAACCTTGTTGTTTTCACCATTTCCTTACACAAAATTTTTAAAAACCGAAAATAAACTGAAAACAGCGTGGCATTTTTGTAATTACTAGTGAAAACATATCAACTGAAAATAAAAATAGAAAACAAAACAAACACTCCTTTAATTTACCTTTTTGTAGAAAAAATTATGGAAATATATAATAAGAGATATATTTTTATACAACATCGGGAAAATATACAATATTAAATTGCAACAAAGTGGGTCATTACAATTTTATTATCCTCCTACCCATATCTCACTCAGAAAGTTTCCGATTAATACGTCAAATTTTTCCAAGCACTCAAGTCTTAATAATATTGTACTAATTTATAGAGAAAACAATTTACTCAACCATTACCTGAACTTATATTAGCAAGGAGTACATCAGGGTGATAAGTAGGCAACGAACCATTGATGATCTCAGCTATTTCTAAGATGCTCCATAAACCAACATTGGTACTAAGTTCAGATTTTAATTGTTCCTTGGCTAAAATCAAGCTGCTGGAAAGGTTATTGTCCTTCATATTAATTTTGATTGACTGCATGGAGTCACAATCTCTGCTATTGTCTCTAATTGACTGCTCACTGAAAGCACCAATGTCACAATCAGTAAAAACTGCAGAAAGTATGTCTTCGGATATTTCACCCTTGCAATTTTCTGTTGAATCACAAGGATTAAAGTTACTCCATTGCTTTCTATCCACATGGAACAGCCAATGACTAAATACACTAAAATAATTTCCATGAATTACCACTGCTGTAGCTCTGGATCCCCACAAGAAATCACAAATGGGAAGGGAGGTGTGAACAAATGCAATGCAAACCCAAATATTCACATTTGAAAAGTTTACAGAGTTTGAAAAGGTCAGACCATCATAACGCCTGTGAGCATATACTCGCAATTAATTCTGCAAGCAAACTCCAAGTAATAACTGACCAGTCCCTAAAGTTAACCAATTGAGGGTAATAACATCGCTTTCAAGTGTTAGTTTATCTTCCAAAGTAAAAGTCCCTGCACTGATCAGATTTACAGCATCCCATATATGGATGGTACTGGCAGCATTTGATTTGCTTTTACTGCAGAATGTAGCAATCTTCTGGCCACAATCAGTCAAACATATGCCCTTGACTGGACCATCATGTGCAGCAAACACACCCACAAGCTCCCATGGCATGTGCAGGGTCGATGGGTTGCCAGGATTACTTCTCCACAGCTTCACACTGCCATCAGAGCAGCCTGTGGCCATGATATATGCAGGATAAATATTACAAAGTTCATTTGCAAAGTCAAACCTCTGTTGTCCCTGGCTCAGATTTCCTGGACCAACCACAGCAAAACTAGTAACCAGATCATCAGTATGAGGACTTGGAAACTCAGACGAACAAGGATTTACAGTGATGCAATATCGTTTGCCAGCAAAAACACTTTCAAAGGCCCACATACTGCTGTCAGCAAGGTTTTTGGCATCAAAATGGCATTCGCAACTGCTTGTTGACATGTCAAATGAGTGCAAAATAATTTCCCTAGATAGGGCCTGAAATCTCCCCATCCAAATTGCCAAAAGCATGAGTTTATTATCCTGAAAGGTTTTATTACAAGTAGAGTATAAAGGAATTGCAAAGATATCAGAGGGACCATCCTCAAAAGGACCTTGACCAGTGAAAGGAATAGTGCATAAGTAGTGGCATTCTATGTTCTCATCTTCAGTTCGGCAAATCTGAACTATAAAGCAATCAATCCCCCTTGCATGTCCCATAAAAAAGACCAGTTTGTCTCCACACACTGATGGTCCCCACCTCAAGCTTGTATACCTGGAGCACGTGCCTTGAGTTACAAGCTTTCCACAGAGTTCCCAAGTTGGAACCAAAGTTGGACATCCCAACGTGCAGTTTGAAGTGTTAGAAAGTGACCAAAAAAGAAGCAGTCCATTAGAATCCAGAGATGCAGCAATTTGAACTTCACATATAGAAGGATGAATAGAAACCTTTAAAATTTTCCCACCATGACCATCTAAGTTTAAAACTCCACCGCGGAAATGCGAGATATTATCCGTGTTGCCTTCATCAATAGAGTTCTCCACAGCATCATGTATTGTTGGAATATGGAAAAATGACCAAACTAAGGAATTACAAGATAATAAATGGACTGGAGAGAATATAATCGGTGGCCCAGAAAAGCAGTTTCTCAATAAGATGACTTTTGGCAGAAGTAATGCATTTTTAAAATGAGAAGTGTCATGCCTATAAACATTTTCTATTTCATTGCCCTGGAATTCATGTCTCCCCCATAATGTAACTCGGGGAAATCTCAACGGGGATACATCATCAAGACAATGGACAGCCCAAAAGCTAAGAAACATTCCAGGACCAAACCCAACTAACCAATCGCATTTTCCAACCTCATGCTCAAATCCTTCCTTGGAGAAAACTTGGCTGGCTCCTTCACCAGCTTTAAGTATTCCCTCAATTTCCATACCCCATGTCACAAAAATGTCTGAACCAAGAGCTCCATTTAAGGCCTGATTAACCTCAATAACAGCAACAGCACAATAAGAGACGTCCTTCAAAATCCTCCTGCCCTTTCCATCATCAATCTCACTCCATAACCTTGCAGTGCCATCCAGGCAGCATGTCAATAACACATGCCTTATTGAACGCCTCCCATATGAGTGTGTTTGGAATGTTAAAAAATTGGAAATGATTTGATTTAGAAATCAAATCTTGTGTTTGGGTGTTTTAAAAATAAGAAATGAAGTGATTTCTAATTACCATGGGATTTAACTACTTTTTATTTGAAATCCTATCAAAATTGAAAGGATTTGATGGGAATTGATTTGATTTTAAAATTTAAATATAAATCAAATCAAATCAATTCCATTCTTAATCATTCCAAACACAATCTAATATATTATAAACATAAGAATTGATTTCTAAATCAATTCAAATCCTATTTTTACACAATCATTCCAAACATAAAATTTAATTTATAAATCAAGTCAATTCAAATCAATTCAATTTAAATCAAATCAATTCCAAAATTTAGTTAATCCAAACACACTCTATGTGTTTGACAGTCTCCCTCTTGATGGTCTCCACTGAATCATTGTGACAGGCATAGGGTGGATTAGTTTAGCTGTTGAATACTCAGACAATGCATTCCTTTGACAAACCAACACACACTTGCTTGCTTCATTAGTTAATGACCCTTCAATGTTTTGTTCACCAGGATGCACTGCAGCTGCTGAAGGACCCTCAATAGACCAAGTTGCACAAACAAGACTGTGGGGTTGATCTGCTTTGAACTTCCAAGCCATTTCCCAACACCTGTTACTCCTCTTCCACAGCACAACCTCGGTTCCACCAGAGACTATTCCATCCCCGGATCCCGTCCACCTGATGGCACACACGCCCGAATTCTGCACAAGCACCGCATTCTGGCTCCAACAAAAAGAACCTGAATATGAGTAACAACTAACAACATCGCTTCTTTGAGAGAGAGAGAGAGAGAGAGCTTCTGAATCTGAATTGTGAAGAAGTTTCAAACTTGTAGTTACCTATGGAGGCAGCAGAGTCATGGGAGAACACCCAGATGCAATTTTCGGCGGCGGCGGCGGCGAGGTCGCCGAAGGAGGGGAGGTGGGGGGACCAGGAGACAGCGGCGACGGGGGCGGCAGAGGAGAGGTGGAAGGATTGGCTGAAGATGGGACCAATGCGAACTTGGTGGAGAGAGAGAGGGGATGGGAAATGGGCGATGATGAGGAGCGAAGAGGCTCCATAGGCGATCCATGTGTAGCCGGAGAAGTCAGGGAGCCAATCGACGGTGGATTGGGAAAGGGTGGGTGCGGGGGCGACCACCTCGGATCTGTGGAGGCGCAGGGGAAGGTGTTCGATGGGGTTGATGATGCTGCTGCCTGCTGCGGTGGCTGTCATTGTTGTTAGTTGGTTGATGTTAATGTTTGTGTCGTCACTCACATGACTTGACTGACATGAGTTGAGCGCGAAGCTGAAGTGAGGCGCTGTCTCTCCCTCTGCTTCTGCCTGATAGCCTGCATCCTCTGTTTCCGTTTTCACATAACAGGGGTGTGTTGTGGCCTCCAGCTCAATTGCCCCCGTACGCTCGCAATTCAGTTTAGCTAAATTTATTTCGCTAGTTGATTTCTCTGAGCATCCTCTCACTCAATGTGTGAGTGATTAATTTTACGGATCTGGTCATTAGCTAGAAATCTAATTAGGAATCCCTCTCATCATTGTTACGTATATACAAATTTTGAGATCGAATCCAAAATTTTATGTTTAAGGAATTTGTGATAAAATAAATATTTAGTTGTGATTAAGTTTTTAGTTTAGTAATTATCTTTTGTCTATCTCATTTGAGTTTAAAATAATTAATATTCAATTTTTACTTTCCTTTATTTAAAAATATCTCCTAAAAATAATTCATAACTTCTCTATCTTTATTTATATGTGAGTGATTAAGTTTACGGATATGGTCATTGACTAACATTTGGATAGGAATCCATCTCACCATTATTTTTTTTTTATATATACAAATTTTGAGATCGAATCTAAAATATTATATTTAAAAAATTTGTGATAAAAATAAATATTTAGCTATTGTTGAGTTTATTGATAAATTTTGTGTATATATATAAATTTTGTCAATATGTGCATTATTTATACTAGTAAATTTTGTAAAAAAAAAATTTATTAGTATAAATAGTGCATATATTGATAAATTTTATATAATATATACAAAATTTACTAGCGTATATACTGTTCATATCGATAAGTTTGTTAAAAAAAAAAATTTATCAACGTAAATAATACATACACTGATAAATTTTGTGTAATATACTCAAAATTTATCGACGTGTGCACTGTTTACGCTAAAAAGTTTTGTAAAAAAATAATAATTTACTAGTATATGCACTGTTTATTCTAGTAAGTTTTGTAAAAAAAAAAAAAACTTACCGACATAAATAATGTAAATACTAGTAAATTTTATGTAATATATACAAAACTTACCAGCATTTATACTATTTATGCCAATAACTTTCTGAATAAAAAAAATTGAATAAAAGTAATAAAGCTTATATGAGATACATTATCCAAATATTTTTATCATTTTTCTTATATTTCCTGTATACCTATCACATAGTACGTTACAAAAAGTCCGTCCCCAATCATTTTTCCATGAGAAATACCTATAACAGAAAAAAAAAAAAAAAAAAAGGAATGGTCGTTAACAAAGAAAAAAATCTTTTATTAATTTGTGTTTTGAAAATGCGTGGAGCTACTAGTATTCTTAAATTATCTATTTATATATGCCTTACTAGCAATTTATAATAATAATAATAACTCTCCAAATTATACTTACTTGAAAAAAATTAATTTAAATTAAGGTTTAATTAAATATATTATTATTTATCTATTTATATTTTTAATAAATATTAATTACTCATTAATCCCTCATTTTTTCATTTTACAAATTTTCTCACTTTAGAGAATCTAAATTCATTTTTTAATGTACCAAAGCACTTCACTTTTCCATTATTTCTCTATTTTTTCGTCATTTGATTTTTCTTCACTAGATAATTGTGCAATTATAAATTGACACACTAAACTTTACTAAAATTTATTATCCTAATAGTAAAAATTATTTAGATTTAAAGTTGAATTCTTACATAGAATAAAAAGGTGATTTGAGTAGTATTATTTTATTCCTTGAAATGTAATTTATTCCTTGAAATGTAATTTTATAATAATCATAAGAAAATACATGTTTTCTTTTATATTTGTTAGATCAATTACTTATCATTAGGTCAAAAGTTATAGCTATTGGTAAAAGTGCAAGTTTATTTTTTTATAGTTTCTTAGAATTATATCAAATATAAGATGTTATACCTATTACAGGTATCATAGCTTGGAATGTTAAGCCATTAAATTCTAAGAGTGATGCTGACCAAATAAAGCCAACAATATTATTTATGTATTATGAGTTTTTTATTTTTTCAATTAAATTATTAATTAATTTTGCACAACTTTAAAACAAAGAATCAAAATTTAACAGTTTATCTCACTCTATCATTAAATATCAAATAATAATACCAGGCTTTACCAGAAAAGAATAATAATCTTTGACATATATAAAGGGATTGCCTTCTTTTGGTGTCCAATTTTTGTTTTTCATTTTTGCCATTGCTTGAATTTTTAAAATAAATTTTGATACAAGGGTAAAGTTATAAATTAGCATGAACTCTGCTATCTTATATTAGTGCATGTTTGGCAACCCATCCAAACAGCTTTTTTTTCTCAAAAAAGTTGTTCTTTAAAAATTAATTATATTTGGATAATTTTGTAAACTAGATTATAATCTAAAATTAATAATTTTATGCTAAAAATTAACTTATAAATATAAGTAAATTTTTGGAGTTTATGATTATAAATAAAAGTTGATTATTTTATAATTCTTATATTCTTATCAAATTGACCATAAATAATAAATATTATATAATATAAATAATTATTTTATACTTTTTTTAGTAATTTTATCATATAAAAATAATTTTTTTTATACAATCCAAATAAAACAGATAATTTTAAAACCATATTTCAATTAAAATATCAAAACATAAATTAATTTTTATATAAATAATTATATAAAAAATAATTATACAAATAAATAATTATTAAAATAATTTTAATCTCACAGCTCTCTCAAATACACCCTTATTACCCCAAGTTCAAAAGCAGTTTCTTTTTCTTAAGTGGGTCAAAAACAGTTTTTCAACTTCCTCTCTAAAACCAAACTTCAAAGCCTACTAAATGAATGGATAAACTCCAAGACCGTGGCCACTTGATTTTCTTGGCAATGAAATAGAAAGCTTCCTGAGACTACTCCTATTCTAAGAAGATGATCACGATGAATGAAAACTTTCATGTTTGACTGCATATTCTAATAAAATTGAAGTTATATTAATAAACAACTTAGCCTTTTTATTTTGACTAGCCGCTTGACTGGCATTTTTTATATATTAATGTAATTAAATATTAATTATATATATTAATAGGAACTGCAAAATGAATGTAAATGATGAGAGAAAAAGAAAAAGAAGTGGACTAGAGTCGGATTAATTATATCTTTTTAAAATTATTTTAATATTTTTATTTCATAAATGCTATGGAAAAATATATATAGATTTAAAAAAATATTCAAATACAATAAGGAGACACTAAAATATAATTATTTGGGGGAAATCCCTTTTATTAATAATATAGATAATAGCTTCTTTGTAAGTTTGATTTATAATCGACTTCTGACATTCTCATTGATTTTGGTATGGAGAATTGCAATGTTTTTTTAAGTGAATAAAAATATGCAAATTAAAATTTATTTAACTTAAAAGGATTAGAGCTTAAACAGTATTGTGTCTCGAAAATATAAAGTTTTTCTAATGTAAAATTTGCCAGGCAATAAATTCTTTATTAGATAGTTTGACATTTTGATATAAGGGTGAAATACAAACTGTAACACTAACCAACATCAAAGTTCAATTAAGCTACTTTAAATGATTAATTATTATGAATTAATTTAAGAGTATGTGAAGTATATAAATGAAGAAAATAAGGGAAAAAAAGAAATTTAATTGATCAAGAAAAAATAAGAAATAATAATATAAATGTGCACTCATATTTAATTATATTAATACTTAAAAAATATAAAAAGCGGCTTAATAAACACAACACTAAAAGTTTTATATGCTAATTTTATATCAATACCTTGAAAATAAAAAACTAGTAATAATAATATAAGAATTTTATATCATTCAATCGTCCGAATGAAATCAAACTTGTGCCGTCTGTCCGACTTCTACTTGCAAGATGTGCCTGCACGCCCGCTTGACTGAAAAACCAGCCACCTTATTCCCTTTCCCGTACGTACCTGTGGCGGCTGTGGGCTCCACTCCCTCCCAAATTGCTTTGCTATGTAAGCTCGTACCGGCTCATTTGAGAAATGATATATTATTTGAACATATACGTATAAATATAATGTGAGTGAATATTAAAATATATGTATTTAAAATAAAAAAATTATTGTATATATTATATGAAAAAGATGTTATAATTAATGTTAAAAGATTATATCCAAATACATTACTCACCCTTTGTATGGTGGTGTTCCTTTTTGCATGTTCCATCGCTCACGTCTTATAATTACAAATTTACAATTGAAAATATTTCGCTCTCTCCCGAAGCGCAACCGGATCAAGTAAATTAACCATAAACTAAATTAATTGATATTCAACTAAGTGAATTATCCATTGATTAAACTAATGTTAATAATCACTTATACAATTGAATTATTATTTTTAGGAATGGCAAAATAACCGTCAAAACGGATATCTATAGGAATTACCCATAATTAGGATGAGTATGGAGACTAATAAGATCTCTATCTCATGGAGATCCACTAAATTTCCATATATATATATATAATGAAATCAAGTTGATTCAAAATATAATCAAGTTGATTCAAAATATAATCAACATATGGAAGAATAAACTTTTTAACCACAATCAAATTTATAATAATTGACTAATTTTCATCAAAATAAAATTTATAATAACTTGGATTTATATCATGTAATTTTATTTTTAATTTGAATTCTATTGTGTTATTAACATTATAATAGATTATAGATATTTATGATTGTTCTATTTAAGTTTAAGATTTTTTTATATATAATTTTTCTTTTTTTTGAATTTTTTTGCATAAATTTACATATATTTGTGAAAATTTGAATCCCCATGAAGAACTGGAAATAGGGACTCGTGACGAGGATAAGAATAGAGATAGAGGACAAATTTTTGAATAGGCACGGAAGGGAGACGGAGGCATATCCGTGCCCCATAAATACTCATTATCATCTCTAATCATTTCACATATTACATCACTTTGGGGTATATGATTGAATTTCCCGCTTTCTGAAGATAGACAAACTATCTAGAATATAATGTGACGATAACAAGCCTAAGAATATTCCAAAGAACATCCTCTAACCATAAAGCTAGAGAAGCACGCTCATGCACTATAGCGTATAACATAGGGCAAACATGGTGGAAACAAATTCCCAACCATGAAGTCAGACATTAGAGGAAGACAGTTCCTGATAAGTTGTCTAATTAGGTAAAGCCTCTTCCCTTCATGCTGCTGAAGCCAAAAATGGACTAAGATTTGTTTGCTAAACTCATCGTATTATATTTCTTTTATACCAAAAAGTATCATAAAGTATTATTTGTACCACTCTTTTGTGGGATATTGTGTCGACACCCCACTAATCCGCCATTAAATGAGGTATAGACTCCACTTTAATTGGGACATATACCTTATTCAATTGTGGATTAATAGGTGCTGATATAGTACCTCACAAAAAAATGATACAAATAATATAATTTAGAAATATCGCTATGTTATATTCATGGTTAAGAAACTTAGACCGGATCGGCCAGTCAGATTGGCTTTATTAGGAATCGGTCACTAAGCTGGTTCAGTTATCCCCTTAAACCGCCAACCTCAAAAATCGGTGCAAAATAGGATAGAACCAGACAAAACCGCCGAACTGGTACGAAATGAACCGGTTATGCCAGTTTACCAATTCGATTAATTTGAATTCTTTTCTTTTAAAACGCTGTCATTTCTTTAAAGAAGAAGAAGAAGAAGAAGAAGAAGAAGAAGAAGCAGCTTAGGCAAAAATCAAATCAGCAAGATAGAAACAGGGGCTTAGGGGTTAGGGCTGGTGGCTTGGTTTCATTTCTACCTATCTAGTTTCTCTCTTCAATCTTCATGCTGCCAAAGAAGGAACAAGAACACAGCAGTGTTTAGCCATCCGACGTCCGTCCTCCATGCCGCCATTCGTCGCCAAGCAACTGTCCATCGCTGCGGTTCAGGGACAGTCCACCATCATGCCCTCCTTCTTTTTTGTTTTTAAATTTTGAAGTTTCATAGTGGTTTTTGAACTCCAAGCCATCCGACATGACAATGACACGGGTTGGACTTCTTCCGGCAACGGTAGCTGACACCTAGTGGGTAGCTACAAGCATCTCTCTATTCACTATTTTCTCATCGTCTTTGTGCTCTCTGTTATGTTTTTGTAATATTAAAAGAGATGGTTTTTCTTTTGATTATTCTATTGTTATGCGCATTGTTGAGGAGCTTCTAGACTCCATCTCTGCAAATACTAGTTTGGCTCGTCGCACCATTCCCAAACTTCTGTATCGCTATCGTTTTCTCCGATAGTATGAGTGCTAATTATAAGTGAAATTATTGTTGCACACTATTATTTTTCATACTTCTTATTGCGCTAATTTACCAAAAAAAAAAAAGAGAAATTGTATATAATTAAGAAGTGTATTTATCTTATTTTATTACTTAAAAAAAGTGTAAAAATAATATAACAAAATTTGCGTGGAAATAACAACTGTAATGATATTGAGCTTTGGATATTAACTCTTTGGCGTTTAGAACATTGGAATGCTCTATATCTCTCTGGTCTGTATTGTACACCTTTGAGTTTTCGTTTCAGAATTACTTTCTCTCCATATCTATCTAGAATGTGAATAGGAAGCTATAAAAATATTGTATGTAAGACAGGTTTAGGTGTACCAAATTTACATTCTATATGTGATCGACTGAACATCAAAAACTGTATCTCGATGTATTAGTCTTAGGCTTGGAATACATTAAGATAATAACATAAATGGCTCACAATCGTAGATATTACAATTTACAACCATTAGTTTAAATTAGAAGCCCAGAGACGTTTCTCTGTCTTCGACTAATCGTTATAGCAAACAAAAAGTTAGGTCCAGGTGAATTCCAATATTATTGTCTTTAGCGATTCATAGTCCTCCCCTCTAGCAGTTGAGCTATGCTTGCTAATTGTTATGTTAGTTCTATATATATATATATATATATATATATATATATATATATATATATATTAGGGTTAAACTATATATGGTCTTGTGCGGATCAATTCAGAATGCCATCGGCTCTTTCAAATTTCTGAGTCGAAATAATTTCGAGAATGCCGTAGAACTTTTGACATTTCAAAATATTGATCACACTTATTTTATCAATTTTATCCTTCTGATTATGACACTTGTTACACCCATTCATCCTCATCGAGTATGAGATCTAACATGTTCTACTACCTTTTCATGATCGTTCATTGACTAAAGGTCGACGTGTTAGAACAATGTCTATTGTATAAGGTATCATCCCTATCCACTGGAGCTCGACGGATGATCTGTCTGACCTCATATATCAACATGCCAGAACAATATAGATTGTACCTATATAATATTTCTCTTTGTAATTAAATAAAGATATTTAAAAAAAATAATAACTTAACCTCACTTTCATATTATCCTATATGTTTTTTCTTTTCATGTTACTTTCCTTACTCAAATACAAACTTACGTGATTATAATGTTTAATGAATTAAAATTAATAAACCATAAATGAAAATATCTTATCATGCATTTTTTTATTCTCACCTTAAATAAAAACGTTGGTTCCTCTTTAAAAGCTAGAGTTAGATAATCTATAATCTATTACATATTAAAGTTGGCTTTTAATTAATCCCACCTAAGCTTTATTGTGAACGCAACTTCTTAAAAATAAATAATTGTATTAATATATATTAATTATTGTGAAATGAATGGATCGATATCGTCAAAGGTAAAACCAGAAGATGTTGCCAATGGTTACCAAACACGAGTTACATTCACTATTTCCCCTTTGGTTTGTTTAATTGTAGCATAACTTTCTTACAACCACGCACTTACACATTTATCTTATCCAACATTTAGTGCTCTAGCAGGGGGGTGTTAACATAATATTATTTCTATGTATCCAGTCATCTTCTACAGGAAGTTCATCAAGTGAGGCCATGAGATGATGATCAACGTCTACTGACAAAGTGCTGTAACCATCAAAGATAGGTTCATCCATTGGAAAGAGAGGATCAAGATGGCCATAAGTGTTGTTGTTATGAATGCTCAACAATTGGTCTTTTTGTTCTCGCAGCTCCGATACCCGAGTTCTTATCGATTCCAGCTGCGCTTTCAGCTCCCGAATCATCTTTTGCAGCTGGAAAATAGCTCCAGTACTGCCATAAACAGGGTCTCTAAGCCTTGCCCTGGCCTCGTAGACCATGGCTTTCACAGCATCTTCTCTCTTTGTATCCTCTACCATCTATGTAACAACAAGAACATGCATGTTAATTAACCACCAAACTACTGTGACCTTTAACTTTTCCTTTTCGTCTTGTGCATGTGAAAGAAGAATGGAAAGTATAGGGGTGGATTCACCAATTCATTGGAGCAACTTATATAATTAGAAACAATTTCTTTTCTCAAATTTCATCTCTTTTAATTATAAAGAGATGATATGTTCTTATTAGTAGGTTTTCGTAAGTGCAAAGTGCCGTAACAAATTTTACCGCTTAAATTAATTAGCATGGTGTGATCAACTCAATCACAATTTAATCAGGGAAATAGTAGAAATTGGACGAAAACAAGCATTTTGAGACTGATGGAAGATGTTAAAATTATCTAAGATTAAACTTTGGTTACTGTTAAAATGGATATATATACATATATTATGCTCATTTGGAAATTAGCGTAGCATTCAAGAGATAAAGGATATACAACATTACGTGCAACTATATATATCCGACCTGAATCATTTTGATAACGTTGCTAGCACCGAACACTTTATGCACTCCAACAAATTTCTCAGCCTCGTCAGTTGGGAAATATGGAGCAAGTATGCACTTACTATCACATCTCCGCCGTAGCATCCTGCAAGCTGCGCAAGGTTGATGTGTCCTCGCCTTCGCCCCAGCATGGATATCCATATCTTTGAATGAAGAAAAATGTAATAATAATATCTAGACTTAGTATAATTTGAACGCAAATCAAGCATATTTATAAAAGATGGAAAAGTTGTTACGTGGATTGATTGGAGTATCTAGCGGAAAAAGCTTCTTGTTTGGTGCTAGCTTTTCAAAGGTTGAGTGCAAGAAAGATGCAGAGGCGGCCACAAAAGACAGATTTAGGATGATGGTACTGTTGAAAAAAAAAAAAGAAAAAAACACTAGGGATAAATATGTCTCAGTCTCACTGTTGGGACAGCAGACCTATCGCCAGTAACCGAATTTGGGATTTTCCCCTTAAGTAGACGATGTGGGAGACAAGGTTAGTCACTGTCCTTTTTCCTGTGTCCAGCAAATAGAACTCCCGCATGGTGAAATCCTACTCTAACAACTTCCGAAGGAGTCAAATATCAGAATTCTAAACAAGTAGTTCTACACATCTGCCTCTTTTATGTTCAAGCATATAAATACCGTACTACCATTTATAGCATGTTTGGCAAAAAGATTATTTCAGGGATATGATCCTAAAAACTGTTTCAAAAATTTTGTTTAAACCGAAAATAAGTCAAGTAAAACACACGCAATTGTGATAAATACTCTTTCAAAGTGCTCCTGATCTTGCTATAAATTTCAAAAGTAGAAAGTGTAAAATTCTTGAACGCATTGCAATATAATATGTGACAATTTCTTCAATTTTCCTTACAGCTGGTTTTCCTTGGAAATTGAAAAGAAAAAACAAAAATGTTAGCTAGATTTGCTTTGACTGATTGCGCTTTACGCTAGCTAACGTGTTTATCCCGTTGTTGGCTGTGTGATCTCAGCTTGCAGGCTTTGACTGCTGTGGACTACAACTGCAAGATATATACGGATGAAATCTTTCCAAATAAAATGGAATTGAAACGTGGCTGTCGGTGCTAGCGAGCTAGCTAGGTGCCAGTCATGCTCAACTTCAGGATGTTACGTATGTAGACCTCTCATCTCCTTGAAGTCTTGTTTGGTTTTGTAGGTTAGCTGAAATCGCGTACATAGATGTTGAAGTTTGAACTGCTGAGGACCGAGGAGGATTAAGATAAATCGCAAAAGAAGAATAATGGATACTGCCGGAGACTGATGAAACAAAATAAAATTAATAATGCAATACGAAATTAAGATAATTGTGAATAAAATAAAACAGAATTTTTTCTTCTTTATTACTAAATCCGCGCAGGCAGTGGCTTCTATATTAAACTTGCACCAAGGAATGCTGCATGCAAAGCAGATATTTTTCATAATATCATTTAATTATATTATTGAATCATTAAAAAAATAACTAGCATAATCAGAACTTAAAAATCTAAATACCGTTAACTTTGTGGCAGCACTAGTGCACCACTGAGAAAAACCAATGCAAAGCAGAAAAGTCGGCAAAGGGGGGGGGGAATTAAATATGAGATATGGTTCAACTTGCTTTAAAAAGTATTTGATTCAATTCATGTAATAGTGATTTATTACTAAGTCATATAGTATAAGTCTTTATTTAAACTTGACATGTCCTAATTTTAAAATTGAACAACTTTTCTGCTCTCAGCCTTTATTTGCTTTTATGATTTAATTTTGATACATATGTCAATGTAAAATTTTATAAAAGATAATTAATTGGTTGAATATAAAATACTTTACACTAACAAAATATATATATATATATATATATATGTATATATATATATATAAAATAAAACAAGTGAAAATATAAAACACAGCAACAGTCCCTCAATCTAAAACCTACATACAGTCCGCTGAATGCCAAAGAGAGGAGACTATGTAATAGGGAATATTTTTTACCCTTTTTTATTGACAAAATGGAGAAAAAAAAAAAAAAACACGACAGAATACAATATCTTTTTGAGTTCTCAAACCCAAAGCACCCTCTTTTCCTTCCTCGTTCTTCTTGAAGGGCTTGGAATCTACGAAATTTTCAAGATGTTAGAATCTAATATAACTTAAGAATATGATTAATATAATCTTAATAAGATTCATAATCTAGTTTTTAGGATTAAGTTAAACTAACTCAATTCTTAATATGGTATAAAAACTTATTTTGTGATTGTTATTGGATGATTCATAGATATCAAAACTTCATGTTTCAAATATCTAATCCTAAGCATAAAAAAAATGTATTAGAGTCTTACATCACTTAAGAATATAATCAAGACAGTTCTTATTAGAGTTTGGACAGCCCCTAATTTTTAGGTTAAATTAGACTTATTCAATTGTTAATAGAAGCCATTTTCACTTCTTATGCTGAACTCTTCCTGCTTCTTTCAAAAGATATCGAACAGTTTTTTTATTTTCATGATCAACTTCTGGATCTACGGTTCAAGTTTTACTTCGCTCATCTTAATTATTACGAACTTCAATATCTTACTAGCATCTTTTCAACTCTGTACACAATAATAGATTAAAACAAAAAAGTAATGCACCTTGAAGCAATTAACAACATTACACTTTACACCATGCATGTATAGTATCCTATATACCGAGTAATTCGATTTTTCATTCAATGCAAAATCCTACAAGGGCTCCTCTTGGCAGACGGGAACTGACACAAATTCACAAATTTATCAAAATGCTTTTGGAGTCAAACAAATAGGATGAGTGATCACCACCTTCAGCGGTTTAAAGGAAATGGAAGCCTTAACGGTATTACAATGAGGGGTGATTATCCACATATTCATCTGCAATAGTGACATATGCGGAGGAGCCAAGGCCATCTACTAGTCCAATACAACTCCAAAAAAAGGTAAGGTGGCATTTGGTTTGTCCATTTCGTGTTTTCATTTTCACTAAAAATGGAAAATAGGAGTGACAATATGTTTGGTTCCATTGCTTTGAAAATATTTTTAGAAAATATTTCTTAAAGTGGCCGAAAATTTGGAAATGAAAAATCCACGTTTTCAGCCTTTTCAATTTGATTATTGGAAATATTTCCAATCAAAATGCGGTGGCATTGTGGTAATATTTTCCAATGCTTTCTGCTTTCCTTCCTTGTGCACATGGTTCGAACCCAAGCAGAAGATGACACACTTTCTTTTTTTTTTGGTTTTGCCCCACTGCTATTTAGACAAAAGCCGTAACAACCCCTCCCCCAATCATTCACGCCTTCGCCCCTTCCCTCAACTAGTCTCGCGCTACTCAGGGACACCTCGCCGGTCGCCGCCACCATCGTTCAGTGCGCCATCACCACTGCAGCGCTTCCCTTCTCCCACCCCTAGCAAGTTGCCCCTTTTACCCTATGCTGTGTACTTTTCCGTTTGGCCTTATGCGGTCCTACTTTTGTCGTTGCCTTTTCTTTGCCATCAGCCGCCACATCCTTTGCCACTTAGTCGTTGCCCTTCCATCACCGCCGCTATCTCTGTTTTTCAAGTGAGTGTTTTTTTTTTTTTCTGCTCTTGATCTGGTCACTTGAATTTTGTTGTCAAGTGATTTTTTTTTTCACTTGATCTGGTCAAGACTCAAAATAATGTGAGTTCCATGTATCTAGGTCTGCTTTCGAATCGTGATCGCTCAAGCTTAGTTTATGACTTTGTTTATGACCTTTCATTTCATGATTGTTTCTGCACTTCATTCTGGATTTGGTCTTTTTTTTTTTTTTTTGAGGTTTTGTGATAATTTTGTGCTTTGGTGATGATTAGGGCTTAGAGATAACAATTTTAGGAAATCAGGCAAAGCACTGACGAAACATAGTGCAAATTGAAGTTCATTGTTGTGCAAGTTTTGTTGCGTGTGTATGAATTATTTGAGGGAGATAAGTGGTAATTGTAGAAATTGGTGCTATTTAAGACACGAGAGCTCCTTTGCAACCAAGGGGAAAGAATTTGAAACTCTGTATCATAGTTGAAGCTTTGATATCTAATTTTGTTCTGGTCAAGTTGTTATATATTTCCAAATCTAATGCTTTTGTGTTGTACATTGAGGAAGGAAAGTCAAGGAACATTGATAGCATGAGCAAGAGATGAGGGAGAGGAGGAATCAAGAACGTGAACATTGGCATGATGGGCACCATGGACAACATTCTGTTGTAAGTGATACTTCCTTTTACAAGTTAGCATAGCATACTTCATGTAGATGCTTAGTTTTGTATTTTGGTCCCTCTATATTTAAATGCATACAACTTGCTTATCTCTTGTAGATTTCTCTTTATAGTGATTGTGAATTGCTGTTGGATAAGATATCATAGAATCTCATTTTTATATGCATTTTTGTGCCTTTGTTTCATTTGCTTGTTTTCATTTTGTCCATTACAAATATGTCTTGATGTGCTTTATAAATTGCATCATGAAAGTAATTATCAGTATATACATATATTCCTTGGAACTCATTTGACATTATCATGAACATACACCATTATTGTGGTAGTCCATTACAAATATGTCTTGATGTGCTTTACAAATTGCATCATTGTAAATACAGTGTGAAGTTGATATTGAAGCACAAACTATTTACTTATTTTGGCTTGAATTTCATTTTATTGGCAGTAATAATGTTGGCCTTTACTGATCTGATTTTGATGTTTGGGTGCCATGTTTGTAGGCTAACAGAATTATGGAATTCCAGCAAAATTCTAATATGCTAGCTACCCATAAAAACAGCCCTGATGTAAGAACCTTATCATTTGCTTTTGTGGAATTTTTTTGGAACTAGTTTGCATTTTCTAATATTGACCAAGGGATTAACAATGAAGAAGACCAAGCTGCTCCAACGTATGTAGTTTTCTTACCCTTTTGTAAGGATATTTTAGAGCAATTCTTCAGGGGGATGATCAAAATGAAATAGAGGTTTGTGTAGAAAGATAAATATAATTTGTTTTTAGATATTTTTCTTACTTTTGTTAGACACAATATTTAGTTACATTATACTTAATTTGGGTACTCAATTGCTTCAATAGAGTAATGATAAGAATTAATGATATGTTGTTTTCTTATGTAAAAGTAATGTTTGTGGTCTATAAATCAAATATATATAATTTTTATATATGTAGGATGACTTTCTTACAAGAGATGTGCATGTTTTTGATTTCATTGGTGCTGATTAAGAAGATGTTCAAGAAGTTGGCAACAAATTGGGACTTAAAGCGAGTGTCGATGCAGAGAGGGAAAAAAATTCAAGACTGGAAGGACTTGTAATACATAAGTCTTGTATTTGGATTTTTTTATGTTTAGTTTTGTTTAACCTATAATACTTGTATTTAGATTTGTTTATGTTATAATGGTTATATTGATCAAATAGCACTTGTTATTTGTTTTCTGTGAATGAATATTGGATATCAGATATTAGACATTGATACAATAAAATGATTAATAAGCAACAAGATACAATAAAGGAATTTCTCTCTACTTTTTATTATTTATTTTTATTTTTAAGAAAAGTAAAAAATAGAGATCAATATGAACATATTAAATGCCAATATGCCAATAACTCTGTATGAATTAATATAATGTTATTTTAATATTAAAATTAATTTTGAAGTTTATACAAAATTATTTTAAAAATTTTTTAATTCATTGGAAACAAACTAACCAAACATGATAAAGGGATTTCTCTTTATTTTTATCTTTAAGAAGAATAAAAAAAATAAAGATCAATATAAATGTATTAAATGTCAATACACCAATATGTATATATAAATTAGTATAAAGTTATTTTAACAAACATATTTTCTAAGACTAGAAAATTGGAGAATAAAAACTATTTTCAAGAAATGAAAATGGGCAATAAATTTTTTTATTATTTAATAATAAATATAATTTTATTATCTCAAATGTAATTTTAAAAATTATATTTTGAAATCAAACAAGTCAAATATATTTTTATTATTTTTACTTTTTGAAAATAAAATCTATTTCTATAAACCAAACATATTTTTTAAATTCAAAAAATATAAAAATAATAATTATTTTTTAAAAATAAAAATAAAAAATATTTTCACAAATCAATCACACCCTAACATTTCAGGAAGGGAATCTGGCGGTGAGGCATACTCCTCGTGAATTCCGAGGGTCTTCTTGGAGAAGTTCCTGCCTCATGGTAATTGCATCGCTTAATTGAATATGGGCTTCAAATATGTACCTGTCCTTGAGGGAAAGCATTTAATTTGGGTAATTTTCAGCATCTTATCACATGAATGCCCTTGTAAATATTATAAGTTATTCCTACTCAATTTTTGTAATGTCTGAATTGGTGAATTTAATAAACGTACATCCTAATTGTTTCAGTTTCAGGCACCATCTATTCTATTAACATAATATTTGAGAACTATAAATTGGAAAGTATTGCCACTTGGCAACTTCCAGTAAATTCTCTCTCTAGCTTATTTTCACAAACATACTAAAAATAGTGTAATTACTATTCCACTATCTTCACTCATCTATGTCACCTTTAGTTTTTCCGAAAAATAATTCTGGTTCCAATATGTGTTTAAGTTAATATAAGTCATTTATTTCTATTTATTATTTTTTTAACCCACTATTAGCCGCTAAAGGGTCATAGTCACCAAGAGAAGGGGGAAGCCACTAAAGAATCACTCTTGGATCCTATTTCCAACCCTCTCTTCCATATCTTTTCTAAAATCTCTCGGTTCTTCTTCAAAAAGTTTTTTTTTTTTTTTCTGTCTAATTGGGTTCTTTCATTTTTTTTCCCCTTATTTCTCTTTATGAGCAATTTTAATCATTCCCTATACTGAGAGATCGAGGGAGGGGAAGAAGGGTCAACATCACGAGCTTGAGCGTCAATTGATGATGATGATGACAACAGAGGAGTAAGTGGCGGCGGTAGTGTCCATGGTAACGTTTTCTTCTTCTCTCTACTAATTTTTTTTTTTAACTTTCTATAGTTTTTAATTTGAGAATGTTTTCTTCTTCTCTCTACTTTTTTTTTTTTTTTTTTTTACTTTCTACAGTTTTTAATTTGAGATTTCGAAATTTGGGATTCTTCTAGCATGGGGTGTGTTGTATTGAGGTGGGGATGGAATATGGTATGTGCTTCTTCACTCTCTAGTATGTGCTTCCTCACTTCCATTTGGCGCTTCTTATTATTTTGTTTTCTAACCGTCTCTCTAGCTTTGAGTTGTCATCGTGAATGGGTCCCTACTCTTGATCTCACTTTTGATCTTGCTTCCTTTTAATAGAGTCCCAGGTATTTTTTTTTTTTTTTTTGGTATTTCTTTAATCCAAATGTTTCCATTTATATGCCTATACGAGTTTTACTTCTCTGTTGCCTAGGGCACTCTTTGATTTTGCTGTCTCACTTTTTTTTTTCCTATTCTTTGTTACTATGGGTATGTTTTACTATAGGATTAATAAACTGAATAAACATCATTTATTAATAATAATGTGTTGTCTCTGGTGCTCTTTTGAGTACTATTTTATGAGGTTTGCATCCGGAGATGTTCCTCTGCCTTTGTAAATCCTTTGTAAATCCTACCTCTGAATTTGTTTCATATATAAATATATCTTAAGTGATTTAGCTGACTCAAAGAGAACTCCTATTGTTTGTCACTCTAACTACCATGTCGTTTGTGTATTATATTTTAAATGAATATGTTTTGGTGTATAAAGTATCCTGTTTTTAGTATGTTATTCCTATTTTTATGTGTGGCTTACTCAGCTATTAACCCTTTTATTGTGATTTGCTTTTAAATATATCTTTTGTAAATCATGTGTGATAGTATTTTGTGTTCTTTTTCCTGATTTCTTCTTATGGATTTGTCAGCTTGCCTTGATCTATTAAATTGTGTATTCCTTTTAATTTCACTTTTGGGAACCCTGTGTATTATCTTCCTATGTATTTGTCATGATTCTACCGTCATAGCCAATTTTAATCAATTATAGTTTGAGTTTTCTAATTCAAGTATGGGAATTGCTTTTACTTCTAAACTTTGTATTATCTTTCTAATGTTAATTATTTTGTTATTATTATAGCCTAACCTCACTGCTGGAGTGTCTTTTGTTGATATTTTCTTAAGTATGCAATATCAATATGTGTAGTGTTGCTAAGATAAAATGAGTATTAATTTTATTATTTCAATTTACTTTCTACTGATCATATTTCTGACATTTATGAATATTAATTTTATTGTTTCATATTTTCTATATTGTTTTTATTGTCTTCCGGCCTTCATTAATTTTGTTTCTAATAGTCATTAATTTTATTGCACATTAAGCATTGATAGAAGTTAGTTAACACAAGGTCCTAGAGGTGATGATTTTGAGATTTTTGCTTCAGTAGCTAAAATATTGGAATGTTAATGACCATTGTTTCCTTTGATCTCTCCCGGTGTGGGGAACTCATTGGTGATGATCTCAAGTGGTCTTTTGCGTTGAACAGGTTCCTCATTTCCGTATTTCTATTTTCAGAAAAAAAAAAAACAGCTTTATCATATTATTAATTGTTATTTGTTTGCCTCCATTTAACAGTTAAGAAGCTTTTAGAGAATTGGCCCTTGAAATGGTTTTGAGCCTATTATACTATAAAAAATGAACTTACGCACACGAAGGAAAAATTTGTGTGCCACGTAGATGGAAGTTTTTCAGAATGATAGACAAAGAGTAAGTGAAAATGCAAACAATATAGTAGATACGGGGAAATAGACTAATGCTTACAATTTTTTCCAGCTAATCTTAAATAGAGTTTTGACATTAGTTATATATATGACAAAAATAATATACTCAATTTTCTTTCATATTTACAAAGAAGAATTCGAACTTCTGATCATGACGTATATATAGTTAATTGGTTAGTTGTCAGGTAAAGCCCTATAAATAGAGGGTATAGATAAGAAGAAATTAAAGGGTCTGCAAAGACTACTTTGATCATAAAATACGATCATCCTAGAATAAATGAAGAAGTGTATGATTACTTGGCGAAAATATATCACAATTTGAGTAGTTTGGAGTATGGATTTAATGTAGTATCATTCCACCTCAGTTGTTAATTGATTGGCTTACATTTTATAGCAAAAGAGTTACTTTAGATCAATTACCTTTACTTTAAAAGTTTCCATTTGATTTTACAGTGATATCTCAACTTTGTCTTATGTTCTAGCTACCAGTTACTATGACAAAGATAATTACTCATCTTATTTCTCTTATTTAGGATCAAATGTTGTATCTATTGCAAGTATATATGGCTAATTTTGTGACTGATATGCTTTCATTTGTTTTCCTAATAGATATATGCTTGTGTGCTTCTTTTGTCTTCGAGGCGGCCTCTTTTTGCTGTTTGCGTGCAATCACAGAAAAGTCCCGTATGGATTATATAAACGTTAGCGATGTTGGATATTTCATAATATGTCTTTTGGACTTATCTTTAATTACATGTTTAAAGTACCAAAATAAATGTTCCAAGATGTGCAGTCATCTACCATTGCTAAGATTAGTTTTATTACAAAGAACTTATTTATTGTTATTTGATTTTTTGATTTGTTGGAACATTAAAATGATTATTTTTATGCTGCTGTAGACTGAGAATTGATGATGCAAATCATACATATTGCAGAGGTTGAAGTTCGTTCATTGACGTCTATGTAATGCAGAATAATGCTATAAAGAATTAGGAAGGGAGTAATCCAGGTTAGCTGTGTGATGCTTAAGCCAAATTGCTTGTGGCGTTGTACAGTTGAACCACGATGGGATTATTTTAAAAAGTAGATGGCTTTCTACTGAGGTCTTATGCTTCTGTCGTATAGGAGTTTTGAGCTTTTGGTTGTAGTCCAGAGAGGTGTTAATCTGATTTCAGAAGTAGTTGGACTAAACAGTTAGGAAATACTCTTTTCGCTCTCATTTTTGTTTTGCTGTTGCTCCTCACTTCTTGTTAGTGGGTGGAGCCTTATGTCTGAATGTATCCCAAAAAAATAAAAAATAAAAAATCCGATGTTCTAAAGTAAATGTTATTCAGATTTATTCTTTATAACTCATTACATAAAAGTAAATCTTTTAGGTACCTGGGCTAACGGCATAGGCGAGATCAATTATTCAATTTGTAACAGATTTTTCGTTTGTAGTTCGAATCTTAAAAAAAAAAAAAAAGAAGAAGAAGAAAAAGAACTGATGTTGCTTATTATAAAGTTGGAATATAGTTGACGAAATAAATTTAAGAAATAAAGAAATTTATTGTATGACATTTAAATAATAAAATACAATAAAAACCGGATACCATAACTGCATATAACCTTTAATTAGGATTTGAAGCTTTATGGTATAGTATTAAGCTTTTATAAGAATTTAATTTAATAATAATGTAATTATGATAAGAAACCTAATTCTTAATATAAAAAAAAGGATTTTAATATTTATACAAAAATATTTTTCTATTATTTTTTATTAACACATGCAGTTTGACATGAGTTTTTAAATTTTATTTTATTTACCGAAGCTAATTTTTAATGTAATTTAAAGCTCACGACTAAGAGGTGTTTAAAAAAAAATTAACTTTTAGGTACTAAATTTTTATTTAAATATTGTGTTTTCCAGTATAAAATTTATTACATTTAATTATTAGATTTTTATTAAATTAATTAGTAATATTTAGTCTTAAAAATCAACAATTTTTTTTATTATCTAATTTTGTTCATATAGACTGTAAATAATTTTTTATTCCTTATTAAGTTATTATTAAATAAAGTTATACAATTTCATAGTTAACAATTTTTTTTTTTTTGTCCCGTGCATCACACGTGCACAACGCACTAGATTATATAACAAGGAGAACACTTCTAATTGCTTTTATTTCATTGTTTCTTTTATAGGTGAACCATGCACCTCATAAAGTGAGGTACATCATACATTTTGTGAGATTAATGGTCAAATATAAGGGTGCACCAAATACTTTACGAGATTAATGGTCAAATATAAAGATGTATTTATGCACCTTCACATTTGACTATTAATCTCATAAGATGTGTTATGCACCTTACAAAGAATCCGCCTGTTTTATATAGTATTCTTACCAACTAGCATTATTATTTGTAATCCTTATGGTCACTCAAGATTAAATTAGGCAGCTTTCTATTTTCTTTAGTAAAAGATTATAATAAGAAAAAAAGGAGTTACCTATAATGGAAGCACGGATCAGGTCGGGTCAGACTTGACCAGAGCCTCCATTGAGATATTCGAATCGTGCGTTTCCGTTGGGCGCCACTTCGCTGCAGATTGAATTGAATGCCCACAATTCAATTTCAGGTTTTTTCGTTCT
Organism: Pterocarpus macrocarpus; assembly: GCA_031439585.1. Taxonomy (NCBI): domain Eukaryota; kingdom Viridiplantae; phylum Streptophyta; class Magnoliopsida; order Fabales; family Fabaceae; genus Pterocarpus; species Pterocarpus macrocarpus. Next base: position 1,520,369 of record CM062515.1, on the reverse strand, counting down.
ATGGGGAAAACAACATGGACACCCCACGCCTGCGGGTTCTGAAATTGGGTTTCTCAAAATAATAAAAATGGAAAATTTTCTTCTATAATTGGAATGCTGATGACTCAAATGTCGAATTAGAAAGCCATATACGAAGAAGAATCCCTGGGATGAGATTGATGGGCATGGCATCCTATAGGATATAGGTATGTATATGTTTATTTACAGAAGATTTAATATATGAATGAATTTGAATTTTCATATATAATTTTTCTTTTTTTGAATTTTTTTTTCATAAACTTGCGAATGTTTATGGGAATTTGAATTCCCACATAGAACAAGGAATAAGGACCTGTGATAAGAATAAAAATGGGGATGTGTGTATCCATTATCATTCCTACTCGTCTCTCTCTTTTTTTTGTCTTAATAAAATGGCTTTATGTTATGAGTTTTTCACAAAATAATTATTTACCAGACGTAGTTCTTGTACATTTATTCACATTTAACATATGTGAAATAATAAAAGATTAGGATCACGAGAAGTAACAATTTAAGTGAAAATTTTGTCCAAATATAAAGTAATGTGAATATAAATATATGTGATAATTTAACCTTTTTTCTTTCCTACGGACTCTGTGCATTGAATTAGGGAAATTATTACGAAATTTTTTAATATATCAATCGAGTAATATCATTAAAAATAAAATCAAACATTAACTGAAGTGAAATAGAAATATCACCGCATAGTTTATTCTAGGGTTTGAAACTTGTGTTTTATAAATAAAGCCTTGGATTTGAGTCATGTAAACGTAAAAAATAGTTTTAAGAAAGTTTTACCCTCTTATAGTGGGTTAATCCAATTCAAGTTAGATTAATAGGAGTTTAATGAACTTTGAATATTAGTAATTTAAATCAAAAGTGAAATAGAAATAAATATATATGAGAGGAGAGCTCCATTAACATTAGTGTAAGATTTAACATATTTATACCTTCAATAATTTATTATAGAATATAGTTTTTACAAATCCAATTATTAAATTATAACTACATATCATGTGGATTATCTATACTAAGTTTTTGCAAAAAATTAAACATCATTAAGAATGATATCAAATAATTCTTTTTATATATATTTAAAAAATATTTATTATGTTGACTTACACCGTTGTATAAGCCGTGCGTGACGGAAGAAAAGAAAAATCATGCATGATCCAAACCTTTAGCTTATTTAATCAATGACTTTAAATTTACTCATAAACTCACTATTAACAAATTGATCTAGAAAAAAGTTTATAAATTGACTTAACTCAGTCCCAGCATTAAGCACGTGGTGCAGTGACGATATTTTAAATTTTTTGTGGTGATGATAATATTATTTATTTATTTATTTTGTGTGAATGACATATCATATTTGACTGATATTATAATTGTCAAACGGGCTAGCTTGGACGGGCTAAACACATGGATTGTTAAAATTTGATTGGCCCAATGTAAATAATGCAGCCGAAACAGAAGACAAGGAAAATTTTGGATCACAGCTTTCAGGCTATTTCCATGGGATATTAAAAATTTGGCAAAGCCTGCAACAATTGCCGGACCCAATTTTCCAACTGGGAAACAGTCTGGCCCCCCCCCCCAAAAAAAAAAAACGTTGGAATACAGTGATCCTATGTTGTTGTTAACTTAAATCTGTGAATTGAAAAAGCAAAAAATCTTGGTTTATTTTTTATATTTTTAAAGTAAATTTTAGATAATCTAAAAATAGTTATGGCAGTTTAAATAGATTTTTATTTCAGTAAATTTTAACTAGTTACTTAAATACCTCTTGAGGTATTTAAGTAATTAAGCAAGTGCATTTTATAAACAAGTCAATGCAATTTTTTAATGACATTTTATAAATGTATAATACCTTTTTTCTTTACCTAAATTACTTCAATTTAAATCTCAATTGACTATCGGTTGACGTAAAGCTAGTTTTGAGAATGTTTTTACCATATATTAAACAATTATAATGCTTTTTTATAAAAATGAATTAAAGCAATATATAGATTTAATTTGCTATAAAAGTTTGTCAATTTATAAAAAGTTGAATAATTTGTGACTTTGGTCTTATTTATTCTTTATTATTTCTCATTTTTTTTTAAAAAAAATTTTGCAAAATTACGTGTATGCTCACGTACATAGTGTGTACACATCCAACAGTAATACGAAGGACGCAACAGATAAGTGAAGGTTAATACAAAGATGGATTTTAGGATCCATTTAAAGTGTTCAACACTATGTATTTCCATTAAAAAAAATTCAAAACTATAAGTTATATATACGTTATATAATAAATATAATGCGTGTATCTACTTATCTTTTTAAAGAGATACAAATGTACGCATGAACTGTATTAAAAATCCCACCAAATACAAGACATATCTATATATACATAATACATAAATAACCTTTTCACATTAACTATCAAGTCAAACATATTAATGGAGCAAATATTTTCTGTGGAAGCTGACTTTTATAAGTATTCAACTAACTAAATTCATTAAATTTGAAGTAACGCTCTAAATAATAGCAACTTTCGTTAGTAAATAATGACAATGAACTATTAAAGAAAACTATAGCGTGTTTATTTCTATACAAGTAAAGTCCGTTCACATTAAGTTGTTAACTAAGCTACATTCGCAATTATACAAGAAAAGAAATGTAATATAGAAGAAAACAGTTGATAAAAAAAAATGTATTTCCTTTGAAACATGAGGGAGCTATTTTAAAACTTTAGTGGAGGTTTCTCACGCCAGATGCAAAAGACTTCAACCTTATCTCGAAAAAAAAATAAAAATCGAACAGGTATATTTTACTACTTAAACTAATCATATAAATTATTACTTATCTCTCACATTAATTATGTTTTATGACATTTTTAATGTTCTAAACTATTGAAGAGGGAGGGGGGAATCATCGTGCACATGATCCCAAAAATTACACTGATTTAGAGAAAATTATATACTTTACTCTCTCCATTTTTAAATAAGAGCCACTTCTTGAAAACGCATACAAATTAAGAAAATTATTAAATAGATATTCAGAGAAATTAGAATATATTTTATATAATTATTCTTCATCATATAATTCTCTCTTTTTCATTATGTTTCCCACTCATTTATTTAATAAGAGTAGAGTAAAAGAATTAATTAATATTTTGTAGATTTCTTAAAGTGACATAATTGTAACAAATTTAATTTTAAAAAGTGATAATTTTATTAAGCTTTGAACTCCACGTACCTATTTTTTTTTTTTTTTTGGCCGTTTTGTTTTGGGGGGGGGACAGTTTGGTAGTTTCCTTTATTAAACTACAATGTATTCTTATTTGTTTATTGTAGTTTTTTTTTTTTTTGGTAAACATAGGGAAATCAAAACAAAACAAAACAAAACAAAACAAAGACCACTACGCGGTCACATCAATACGCCATTAGTCACGAACTTCATGTGGAGGAGAATCTCACAAGCGTTCAGCTTCAACCTGCGTACCTCCAATCTTGGCCATGTGGTCAGCAACTTGATTAGCTGATTTGAACACATGAATAACTTGAACGCTCCAATCCCTGTTCAGCATATCACGGATTTCTGAGGCCAAAGAACGTCTCAAGCTCTGAGCATTCACAAGAGAAAGAGATTCCAGGTAGTAATAAAGATCACGATAACCCCTTTCCCAGCCAAGGAAGAGACCAAAAACCGTAATACCTCTAGCTCAACGCACATCACATCCGAAAATCTACTCATGCAAGAAAAGCCCATGATCCAGGCTCCCTCGTCAGATCTGAACACCCCACCAAAGCCACCTTGCCTCGTGCAAGAGGTGCTTATTTGTTTATTGTAGTTTGTTCAATCGATTAATTTCTGTTCCATGTTAAAAGTACAAAAGATATATAATTTTCGTACAAGTATTACTTTTTATAATTTAAACTACCATTATTATTTTAGAAAATTAAGATGACTTATCGTTTTAATTTATTTTTAAAAATCTAGCTTGATATTTTTTAAATTAAAAAGTAACTCATAAATATGTGACATAATTATTTTATATTAATGTAAAAAATTGGCGAACAAGATTCTGTATTCAATAACATTTTTTAATGAGAGTTTTAATGTGAAAATTACAAATCTCCAAATTTCCAGCTCCTTAATGCGATTGTATCTCAAGCACATCTATGTTTAACAATACAGTCCTTAAATTTTATTTATTTATTTATTTATTTTTTAAAAAATAAATATGCTTGTAAGAGTTTGGAATATGACTAAAATAACCTTTATAAGAGATTAAATAAGGGTATCAGCAGCTTTATTTCTTTCCCTGAAAATGTGAGAAACATGGACCTGCCAGTCACGCCTCATCAGGAGAGCGTTAATCATCTCAACCAAAGGAGCGGCAACGTGAGTAGCTGGGAGTGACGATCCAATAATGAGCGCAACCACACACTCGGAAATAGTCCTTCATTTTTATGTTTCTTAATTGGGGAAGAAAAAAAAATATAATAGCAAGTTAGCAACTAATTTTTTTCGGCTTTATTCATTAATGAAAGTGTTAACTATAAATAGGTCTATCTGAGTTGTATATGTATATTTTTCTAAGACTATGTGAGTTGTAAATGACGCCACAAAAATAAATAGAGATATTTTTTTAAGAAATCATCTACTCAATGGAAGAAAATCTTTCTAAGCAACATACGCTCGCAATCTTTCAAGTTACAATGCTAGATTCTCTTGTCGTAAAAAGTTCCAACCATAATATTCCTTCGCCGAAAAACCGCCAAATCGTCGGCAGGTTTGAGATCGGCATGGCTCGCAAAAACTAATGTATACTACTCCGAATTCGTTCTGCACAGATAGATGTCTGACGTCAAGTTGCTTCAGTATAACCTGTGTCTTAAACCACTTCCAAAATGTCTGAAGTAGTATTGTGACAGCTAAGAGGTGGGCGACGCATGAACTTGTATAACCTTTTCCTCCTCTTAATATACACAAAATCCAACATTATTATACCATAACCATTGATTGCAGATTAATATTCGGGTATTACACAAACAATACAATAGGCAAGCATTAATTATTTAAGTAATCAAGCATTTTTTGTTTGACATGTCTAACTTAACTATTTGTCTCATTTTAAAAATGGTCAGAGCCAGATATATATATATATATATGTATTACTAACATTTTTACAAAACTTACTTTCTCTCTTCCAAACTATTCGAATCCCACGAACCCAGATGTCTATATCAATTGCAGAATCAAACGAAAGAAACCCATGCACAATACACAGCCACGAAGCAATTTGATAGCTTTTAATTTGATTAATTTTGTCAATAATGTCGGAAACAAGGAACACGGATCATATAAGCATTGGAGGATTCTCGCCTAATGGGATAAGTTAAGTAGTTAATGAATTTGGCCTTTTTGTATGGTGGCTTAAGTTCAGCTTGAATACCAGTAAATTCAATTAAACAAATAGAGTCGTGTTATTTGAATACGCAAAAGCGAACGTATTCAACGCATTACTAACTTTTTTTTTAGTTATTAACTTTTTAAACTAAAGTGACTAACTTATTCGATTAAGTTATCAACCAGTTATAACATAACATTACAAAGTATTTTGCATTCAATTAGATAGTAACTCAGTCGAATAAGTTGGTAACTTTAATTTAAAAAGTTTGTAACTGAGAAAAAAATTAGTATTTATACGTTACAACTGGTTGGTAACTCAATTGAAACAGTTGATAACTTTAATTCAAAAAGTTGGTAACTGAAAAAAAAGGTTGGTTACGAGTCAAAAATGAGTTCCAAATACATGTTCAAATAATATTATTGAAACAAATATCAATTTAGCAATTTTACTAGTTGTCTTTAGTCTAACATCCTCATTCAGCTTAATATCCATCCTTTGAGATATATTTAATTTTTGTCTTCGTCTTATGACCTAAGAATGTATTCTTCCAAAGTCAACCCAAAAAATAAAAAAAAAAAATCCCCCAAGGCCTTATTATAATAGGACCTAATGTAAGCTTTAAATAAGCAGTATTTGGCTATAAGAGTTGGGGGGATGAATTTACTTATATGAAAATTTCATATGATTTGGTTATATATTGATTTTTATTATTTGTTATATTCTCTTGTGGGTTTCATGCTTAAATCTTGTTGATTAATGACAAAAATTAATACATAGCTAGATCATTTAACACATGAAATGATTCATTCTATTTTTAAATAAATTTTTTAATTAATCATCAATTTCACATTATGCAATCAATAGTATAATTAATTATTTATTATAAATAATAAATATAAGTGCTATTACTAACCATGCATATATATAGTGATATTACTATTACATTTTAAATTGGAGGTATTAATTAAATTGGATGAGAGTTTTGGGTGAAGTCTTTCGGTTTATCGGGTCTTATTACTAGGAATCTAACTAATCCAATTCGACTCGTAGAGATCCCAGAGGGGACTTTAGGGCTTCCAACGAGAATTTTTTCCATTTATAGGATTCAAACTCAAGACATTGATAAAGAGATCGAAGCACCTAGCTACTTTAACTAATCCATGTTGGATGAGAGTTTAAGAACATGTTTTCTCGCACAATGTGTGTGTGAGGGTGAGCTACTATATGTGTCAAGGAAGAGAACGTTAAAAGAGGGGTGGGTGTTAAAGGGATATTTTATTCTTTTACTTTCACTATTTTAAAAGATTAAGATCATTTAATCATTGTCTTAATTCCTGTGCAGAACCTAAAACGACATTTAGTTTAAAATAGAGAGAGTATAAAATAAAGGTAGTAAAAATCAAATTTCCAATTACTTAATCATGAATTTCAGTATTGTTTCACCTGTCAAAGACTAACCAAGGTGATAATTTCTTTTTTCTTTTTTCTGTTTTAATTTTTTCTATTTTAATTTTGTTTTAAAAAAGTCAACTTATTTTTAATCTATTTCTTGTTTTCAGAAATTTGTAAAGGTAATATTAAAAATAAAATTTTGTTTTTTTTTATTGTTTATAAAATCCTAAAAATATGAAGGAAATTAAAAAAATTTGATATTCTTATAATTAAAATTGAAAATTGAAAATTGAAAAAATAGAAAACGAAAACGCAACCAAAGAAACCCTAATTTATAAGGGAATACTTAATATTAATTTTGTATTTCTAAGGCTCTACTGTATACCATATAAATAAATAAGAGGTAATTTAAACTAAGAATTTATTTGGATAACTCCACTTATGACTTCTTTCAATTTTTTGAAAGTTAAAAATCACATTTTTAACTTTTGCTTTGTTTGGTTATACAACTTATTACTCCTCAAAAAGTTAGTTTTTATGTTTTTTGAGAAGTTAGAATTTCCAACTTCTCAAAATAATATAAATAAGCACTTCTATTAATAAATATCTAAATACAAAATAATTTATTCATAAGTTAATTTTCAAAAATCACTTCCATATAAGTATTTAAATAAGATATTTACTCAAATGAACCCTAAGTAGTTACAATACAATGATACACTTCCTAGATGCACAAAGAATGAAAAATGCACAAATGTTTCTTGTCCAAAAAAAAAAAATGCACAAATGAAAAGACACTAGGTATTTTTTTTTATATGATATTTAGGTCAAAAATATACCAAAATATGGGAATTGAGAAAAATTTACAATGATATAGGATATACTAAAATCGAAATTTTAGATTTATAAAAAGGTAAAATCGAAAATTTCTAATTTAATTAAAAAATATTTTATTTTTATCTGTAATAAATTTAAAAATTTTAATTTTATTACAGATAAAAAATAAAATATTTTTTTAATTAAATTTAGAATTTTCGAATTCACTTTTTTAAGGAATCGGAAATTCCGATTTTAGTTACAATCCCAAGACACTACTCACGTGGCTAGGAGACACGGTGTGAGTTGATTATTGAAGAGAGGAAGTAATTGTTTCCCGTTGCAAATAGTCATCTAATAGGGAAGCAGAAAATAGAACTATATACAATGGAAATGGAAAGAACGAAGTGAGATGAATTAATATAAACTGTTTTTACTATGAAGGTATTGGTCCGAATGGAAGGAGTTTAGATCCTTTAAACATATAGTCCTGAATTCGATTTCAGAATTTATGTATATAAAAAAAATATCGATGAAAGGAGTCTTCACTTAAGTGCCTAACTATATCTCAGGAGAGTGATCTCTCACCTATTGATTGAAAAGATACTCTAGGAAACAAAAAAATATCCTAATTTTGGGAATAGATTTTCTCATGCTTGTCAAGCTATGATTTTTATTATTTATTAAAAAAGTGGACTAACCTAAGCCGTATAAAAAAATCTAATAAATAATAAAAATCTACTTAGGATAATGTCATGTGAAATTTTCCCATAAGAAGATCTACTCTATCTAATTTTGTTTCATTTTGTGTTTGTCATATCTGTACTTTACTTCTTGTAGTATATTCTTCAAGCAAATGAAAAGTAAATTGATTTTAATATATTGTTAGTGTAAAGTGTTTTACACTCTAACCAATTAAATTTTATTTGTTATATAACTTTTGAGATACTTGTGATAAAATTCAAATAAATTTAATGGCGTATAATTAACTGAATGCGTAAAAAAGTTTTATAGAAACAATGTATCAAAACTAAATCTATAAAGAAATAATGAGTGAGGCTAGTCGTCCCAAATTTATGACTGACTAGAATGAACTATCAAGTTTTAAAAGTAATATGGCATGTCACATTGATTTTGATTACACGACAGAATAAATAATTTTGGAAAAGCAATGCTACATTGTTTGAAAAATGTAATCTGAATTTTGATAGAAATTAGGGTGGTGGTTAGATGATATGAAATGATAGGATCAGTTTATTTATCTAAGGGTAAGTAACAATATTATATCATTATGGCAATAAAATTATACCAAAAATTCTGGTTGTCTAATATTTTTCTAAAATATTTTAGGAATGGGCTTTGATGGAATAATTCTGACTCTGTCTTCCTACGCGGTGGCCATATACAACAAAAAGTTCCGTTTGTTTTTCTACCCTTTGGGACCAAGCAAGTGACGGTAACTATCTCGATCTTGCCAAATCCGAAGGTCCTAATTCATAAACTGAATTGAAGAAGTAAGAGCAAAGACTGCCGAATAATTATTAATAAAATTTGATTATCATTTGCTCGCAAATGTATTATCAAAACACAATAAATAAATCTGGATGTGGTTTTCGGATGTCAGCATAATTCAAGTGACTAGGATGGGTAGAAATTTGGGTGAAATATTTTTAAATTTTGTTATGGACTAGGCCCAAAGGCCCAAGATTCCGAATGGTCCAACCAGACTTTGTCAATGCAAGGGCCCAAGATCCAAGTCAGAAACCGTTGGAATCAGCTCCACGGAAAATCGCCTACAGTTATAAGGCCATTAAGTTTAGATTCTGTAACATACCAAATTGGATTTAGTAATGTATGCTAATCCTAGACCGTTACCTAAGAATCTCGAAAACCTGTTACTATCCAAAGCCTATATAAATAAGAAGATTCTTCCATGAAATAAGTACGCATATTTTCTACCCAAATTCTCATATCTCCTACTCTAACTAACTTGATCGTCGGAGTTTTTACAGGTACTCTCCTTTTTTTGTAGTGGAATTCATTTTAACCACCACCTTCTGTTGAGTGTGACGATTGTAAGGTTTCCAATCATATTTTAGGTAAGCACAATTCTATAAACCAGAGTTCTACATCCGAACATTGGCGCCCTCTATAGGAAAAAAATCTCAATCGTTGTATTCAAACTAACAACTATGTTTACTCACCATTCGCAAGAAGGTGTGGTGGCCCGTGACCCTACCAACAAAATACAACCACCTTTACGAGAATCGATATATGGATGAATAGTGTAACATCCTTCCAAGTACAATACTATGTTTAAGTCATAGTACCACACTCGGAAGTTGTTACCGTTACTTTAACGGACCTTGTATGACAGTGCTCCTCGGTTGTCTTCAATATCTCTAGTCAAATCTAGGTGGCCGCCTTTGGTATGTCCTGAGCTATCTGGAGATAACATAGAAATGTACATAGGAGTGAGAATTATAAATTTTCAATAGGATTCACTAAAAAATTACATGCCATGTCATCGTTATTATCTCCAGCTGCTTTGATTTATTATAAAAAGGTGAGCATGTTATATAAATATATTTAGTTTTATAGTTTGAAACCATATTGTTCAAAGTAGAGTTCATTTTATTCAAACACTTGATAAATAAAGTAAGAATTAAAGCATAAGCATAGCAGATTGTGACTGATTTCGTAATAATAACAATAGTAGATTGTGCATGTGCAATGGCTCACCATGAATAGCATGTAAATGCAATTATACTTTCTTTTCTTCCTTTACTTGACACGCCTAGATGTTACGTATTACAATCCCTAGGGTGTTTGCATGCATATATCTTTATCTTTAATCTTTACTGTCTTTGGGTAGTTTGACCTAAGAGTGAGCTCAACTCATAACCATCATCATACAAAACTAACTTCCAAGGGGATCCATGTGCCTCTAGTCTTGGAGGGATCTCATTTTGGCTATATGCCTCCAAGGTAGAAGGATCTCATAGCTTTAACTATTTTCACAAGGAGGGACCTATTAACTGCCTCTAAGCGAAAGGATCTCATCTTATCTTTCATGTGCTTTCATAGCTCATATGCTCATATTTTTATGTATGAGAGGTTCATCTACATTTTCTGTATATGGATTTCAAACATTTATGCTTGCATGATATGCATCCATGGACATAACATATAAACATGTTTATCATTCACACATTCCTGTCGAAATTTCGGCAGCATAACGGATCGAGTTCGCCTCCCTGTGAATAGTGCCAGCTCACACAGACATTTAGTCACAATAGCAGAGTTAACATCATACATTAGTCACTCAGTAATATTATAGATTTACAACCATCAAGTTCTAATTGAATTTCATTCATGCAATAGAGTAACCAAACACTCAAATAACAATTCTGCCTATAACACCCAAATCTGCCCGAATTTATAAGTCATGCCATAAATTCTACTTAACTCCTTTGGACCTGAATTTTGGATATAATAAAATGCTATATGTCTAGTTTCTAATCTTTTTAGTCCCATTTGATTTTGATAAATATAGCTCCAGTTTTTTAGGATTTACCTCGACCTGCCCTGTAGCTGGGCGGATTTGCATCTTCAAAAGTAAAAATCCACCAAAAATCAAAATCTACTTGGATGCCTACCAAACCTATTGATTCAATTTTCATATCCAATAAGTCCCATGTCATTTGAGTAAATAGAGCTCAAGTTGTAACCTTGTAACGTTGGCTAATCTAAACTGCCCTGCTCTAGTCCAGTCAAGACACGGGGCAACTTTACGAATTTACTGGGAGCAACAGGTGTTGAATTTGGATCTGAAATTTTTATGGCATATTACCCTATGTCTTAGCTTTCTAACAAAATTAGTTACACTCAATTTAAAGAATTATAGGGCGAGTTATGCCCCTTGAAATCTAGTCTACTCAGAATCAGGGTCAAAATCCTAGTGTTAACTTCAAAAATTCATATCTCATTCAATACTAATCCAATGACCTTATATTTTATATAGTTGGAAAGCTCTAGATATCTAGTTTCACTTAAAATTAGTTTCATCTCAGTTTGGTATCTATAGGCGAGTCCGTACAATGTGTAAGTACGGACGTCGTAGGGTTTTTTAACCTAACAGATTCTATTTTGTTGCTCTTTGTGTTTTCTCATTCAAATCTGAATCAACCCAAGCAAATACATGCTAAACCAGCCATAAATCATCACACCATCACCATATATCATCAATTACATGAGAGAAGAAAGTATTCTTAAGATTCATTAATTCAATAAAATCAAGCAAAGAAGTTGAATCCTACCTCAAATTAGTGTAGAAACTAGCTAGATTTGAACTCTTGGTGGAGGAAGTGGGTGGTGCTTGGAGATTTGAGGAAGAAGAAGTGAGGAAGAAGAAGAATGAAGGGGGGAAAGTTAGCTGAAGAAGGCAACATGAAAATGAGGGGATTTGAAGGGATTTAAAGAAATTTTATAAGGCTTTGGTAGTTGGAATCTTGGATTGTGATTGGTTGTTGTTTGTATAGTATTCCTTTGGCCACTTCTCCCCATTCTTGTGGCTGCTGGTGGCTCCACTTAGTGGGGTGGTGGTGGTTAAATTCGAGCCACCCATGTTAGGTTTTTAACTGTATAAAATTCTATTGATTCGGTTCTTGCAATATAAAACACCAAATTTTTACCGATTTCCTTCAAATTGGCCAAACGATCTTGAAGAATTTTGTGAGGTTTTCTATTTTTCTATTCTAATTATTTATAATTCTAATCTCTCTAATTAATATCTAATTAACTCCTAATTAATCCTTAATTAACTTTTATTTAACCTTACTTATGCATTAAAATCGAATAAATCGATTAATAACGCAAATCGGTAAAACGTTGCTGGTAACCGTCTAAAATTTTCTACACAACTATTTCAAATTCTTCATTCATTAATCTCTTTATAATTCATTCCTAATTAACTTCTCACATTTTAATAAAATCAAATAAATTGATTTGCAGCGCAATTTAAACGTTCAAAAAATTTTGGACTTTACAAACAGCATCAGAATCAACATTTAACGTCGGAAATCAGCACCATGTTACACAAGGGCACCGTCTAGTATCCAAAGTGGAACGAGCTCTTTGGGACCAAATCCCATATGAGGATTTAGTTTCGATGATGAAGGAGCAAGCTGAACGGATACAGGAGTTGGAGCAAAATTTGGACCAGATGAGAGGAACTGGAGATTGAGGTCGGAAGGAGAGTCGTCACTGAGCTAGAAAACATAACAACCCACACCATTATGGAACTTGGCGATATGATGTGAGACAAAGCTCTTGAGGTAATGATTGACCTCAGGAGAAAAAGCATATGTATGGCAAGGAACCTCGTAGTGAGTATTCCCATTGTAGAGAGAATATTGAGTCCCCTCCATCCCGGGTAAGGAATTTTGATCATCAGCCTAGGCATCATCTAGATTATGATGTGAGTAATGATGATGTGATGCCTTTTTTGGATTACATAATGAGTGTTAAGTTCCCGAGAGGGTTTAAGCCCCTAACCGACATGGAGCCTTACGATAGGAGCTCTAATCCACAAGAACATATGGATGCCTTTAAGTCTAAAATGGCCTCAGCAGGAGCTTCGGATCCTGTAAGATATAGAGCCTTCCCGATTATGTTGAAGAAGGCAGCATTGAAATGGTTCAATTCTTTACCGTCAAAGTCGATCGGTAAGTTTTTTGATTTACAATATTGTTTTTTAGCTCACTTTACGACTCACAGGTTCAAACCTAAGCTGGTCGCTAACCGCTTGGGATTATCACAAAGACAAGAAGAGCCGCTTAGGGATTTCCTCGAGCAATTCAATGCAGAAACATTGTTAGTGGAGGAGTTAGAAACTCAAGTTGTAGTACTCATGTTGTTGAATGGACTCCGACCTGGAGCATTCAAAGATTCCCTCTCAAAGCGGCCAGCAAAAACCATGGAAGAGATCCAAATTAGGGCGTAAAGGTATACTTACCTTGAAGAGACACAAAAGGCCACAACAAACTCGACAAAAAACCAAGTCAAAAAGAAGTCGGATATGCAGCATGAAGAGCATCAAAAGAAAGAGCCTAGGGCACAGAGGGTCGGAAGATTTCATGATTATACTCCCCTTAAAGAGTCCTTAGTCTATTTGTAAAAGGAAGTCGGGCAGGTGGAGAGATTTCTGAAGCCAAAGGCAATCAGAGTAAGGGCCAATACTAATAGGTCCCTATTTTGTGAATACCATAATGGCTTTGGACACAAAACAGAAGACTGCCATGATCTCCAGGATGCTGTGGAATAGCTAATTCGAGAAGGAAGGCTAGCGAGGTACATTGGCTTCCAACGAAGCCCAAAGAAAAGAAGAGCCTCCCCAGTCAAAGATGACGAAAAATAGAACTCTCAATTTCAAAAAATCTCGGATGATTACCGCGCTAATGAATAGGAGGAGGAAGAGAATGTAACGAGAATGATTAACATTATATTTGGAGGATTTGTAGAAGAGATGTGGAAATTTGATGCTGTTGATACTTTGGGCATTTTTTTACAAATTTCACAGCATCTTGTGTCATAATGGGCCAATAATACCTAACCCATAAGATTTTTAATGCCAACATCTTTCCTCATAAGTGATGGTTGCAAGAACCTTCATGAACTTCGTTGAGCACGAGATTAACTTGATCTGGATGGAGATATTTCAGTAAGGGTTGGGAAAGGCTACTCCTGTACAATTGACCTTCAACTATGGTGGAATATGAAGCTTCTTTAGCCAATGTTTTTGCACTGACAGAATCATTAGGATGAACTCCGTTCAACAAGTATTGCATGATTGGAGCCATCTAACTTGGTTTTTCCTCAATTGCCACTACTGAAGCTGGTTCCGCTATGGAAGGGGCTTTTAGAGACTCATGAATTAAGTTTTTATTATTTCCTCCCGTCTTTGTATTGGCCAACTTAGAAAAAATGTTTGCTCGAACATTTTCTGTTCTTGGCATGTGTCGGGCCTCGGAAACGTCAATTTTCTTCATCAACTCTTTTATTCTAGCCAACTATTTTTGCAGTAATGGATCCTTAGCTTGATTAGCTCTAGAAACTTGCGACGTTATGATCTGGAAATCACTACAGATCGTAAGCCTTGCAGCTCCGATATCAGAAGCAACTTGAAGCCCGACTATTAATGCTTCATATTCAGCTTGATTGTTAGAAACTAGAAAATCGAATTTGATAGACATTTCAACCATAATATCTCTTTCTCTTTCCAGAATAACTCTGGCTCCACAACCTTTTGTACTCAAAGCTCTATCTACATACAACATCCAAGTCGGATCGATAAACTCTTCTTTATCCACCATTTCTACGAGGAAGTCAACCAAAGCTTGGGCTTTGATTGTAGTTCGAGGTTCGTATCATATATCAAACTCTGAAAGCTCAACTAACCATGCTACCACTTCCTGCGAGATCCGATTTCTAAAGCACCTGCCGAATCGGTTGATTCGTCCCGACTATAATGGTGTGAGCTTGAAAATATTGTTGGAGACGGCGAGTTGCAAAGACTAAGGTTAAAGCCACTTTCTTCAACCTTTGATACCAGATTTACTCTTCAACCTTTGATACCGGATTTATTCTCCCTGCAAAGTCTTGCTTTTCATCTTCTCGGATGGCACAAGCATAGTGGTCTACTGACTACCAATCTCAAGTTTACACAACATCGGGGGGCTCGACAAATAAGCTTTGATTTCTTGGAACGCGGCTTCGCATTCCGATGTCCAGTCAAATTTGCTTTCTGTGCAATACTGACTAGTGCAATACTGAATCTGTGACTAGTCCCAAACGTCTAACTAGGTTTTAGTAATTCTCGTGCAATACTGAATCTGTGTTCTTAATTAGTTCCGCCGATGACAAATTATTGTATCAAAACAGTGTATCATCTAATTAATGTAGAAATGAAAAATACAAAAGAAAAAGGCCGGCTTTCCGTTGCACTGCACCTATTCTTGTATGAATATTTAACAAAAGCAAAACGCACAAATAATTGAAGCCCTAAGCCACATACCATGAACAGTTTTAAAACTTTTTGCATGCATAGTGCATGTACTACAATATATATACTACACTCATTTTCGGTTATATACACGTTTGGAACTGCATAACAATATCGATTACACATTCAAACATTAATTTAATGTTGACAAAAGTTATCCTCTCCAACGTACGTACAATCCTTTCAATAAATTAAGAAACATAATTATAATGAAAAATATATACTAGTTAATAGCCTACAATTTGCGATATCATGTTAATGTGCCCTATTTAATTTTCACATATAACTTCCATTTTGCAGACAATAAAACATTCTTATATATTTGATTCATTTCAATATTTTAAAAATAGAATAATCATAATTTTCTTTTAAGATCACCTTTTTAAAATTCAAATTATTCTTCATTTCAAGAAATCGAGGATACACATATTTCCACAATCCCAGTCCATGGGTAAAATAAACTACTCCTTATTGAGGAGTATGGGACTAAATCCACGTTAATTATTTAGGTTCATATTGACTAGTAGGCTAGGCTTGATTAGTTGTAACTAACAAATGGCTCAAGCTTAGCACTCTATACGTAATGATACATGCAGAAGCAGCTAATAAATTCAGATCCAGAGCATCATGTGATCGTGCCAAAAGGGAAAGAACGGCAGACCTTAGACAAATAGTCATATATATAAAGTTAATTCAATTTAATTTTCGTACAAGAGAAATTTTAAAAAATCAGAGTTTTTGTCAGAAATTTTGTGCTAAAATAATATGACATTATTAATAATATTTAAATAAGTAAGTGGATTCTACCACTATACTTAATCAAGCTACTATATGTATTGTATCAAAAATCCTGGTTAAAATATTCTATCTGTAAAGCATTGTTGTTCTTACAAATGTCCGCAAGAGAGACTACAAAAGATTCCGGTACAAAATTATTATAACCACGGACTTCTTGGTGCTTGCATGATTGCATCCATTGTATAGCATCAGGCTACCAACTTTTCACATATATTTATGTGTTATTTCATTGATTTTGATTTTTTATGACAACAGCTGTCCTTTACTATTAGTGCATTTGATTCCGGACATGAGAAAAAATAATTATTTCAATATTAAATGATGGACTCCTGCATATGAAATGTGCGTGGATCTTTCCACAAAGCATTATCCTGTTTTAATAGAAGACACATAAAGTATTATTTTACCAACTCTTTTTAATACCGCTAAAGCCACAAGAGCCTGATTAATTAATTTGTGCCAGATAAGCTGGCTCTTGTTTAAGTCAAAGTTTCTTGACAAATGGCTCGGAGAAGCAATTCGATCCTAAATATTTTTATAGTTCATCGAACCTAAATATTTAGAGAGATTAATTTTAATATATTGTTAGTGTAAGGAAATTTTATATTATTATTTTATTATTTATATAAAAAATTTTAAGTAGTGATCATAAATATTAAATATTTTTATTGATATGATAATATATGATTAAATATTTGTATCAAATTTTTTTATACCAACAATATATCAAAACTAAATTCATATTTAAAATATATAAGAGATATATACAGGAATTTTTTTTGAACAAAACAAAAAAAAAGTTGTTACATAAAATAAAATAATAAGAACTATTTATTTATTTAAGAATTATTAAGTCTGACAGATAATTTTATGAAAATAATCCACGTAATTAACTTTGACTAAAGAATAATAAGAAGCAAGGCTTCTAATATATTGAAATAAGAAAAGATGTTGTTGACACTATATTTCCTAAAAAATATATGTGCTATCAATTTGGTTTTGAAAGTTGTGTGAGATCAAATAAGTTTGTGATAGTTAAAATATAGCATCATTTTAATTCTTTTATTATTTTGAAATAAGAAAATAAAAAATTGGTTTGTTATACTATCAGTGCAAAAAAAAAATTTATATACATTCAATCATATATTATCACATTAGCAAAAATGATTAACTCAACTACTTATTACTTTAAAAATTTTATAAATAAAAGTATGTAATTGGATAATAATGTAAAACTCTTTTTTTACTAACAATATATCAAAATTAATCTTAAAAAAAAAAAAAAAGAAACTCACATATTCCTTTACCTTATCAAAATAATGAAGAGGCTAAAGTCATCTCACACATTAAGTAGCAAATCATGGTTCAAATTCTAGCTAGGAGAGGTGTCTATATTCAAGTCCTAGATTTACAAATGCATTAAAAATTTGAAAGTGAGAGTTTTACAGCCTAAGTGATTCTATCCAACTTAAATAGGATTACCTCTAGTAAGAGGATATATGTTTTAACATAGAAAAGTTCAAAATTTGAGCCCAAAAAAATAGGAGAAATATTATTTAAACTACTTATGTATAAATAAAATATAGATATATAAATATCAAGAAAAACAAGTATCAAATTAGCTATCTGAACTGGTCGAACATTGTTGTTATTATTATTATTATTAGCTATCTCTACAAATTGTTGAATGTTATTCAAACCTTACATTACAAAAGCCTGTAAATTATTGAGGTTTAACTTGTATATTTCTTAAAATAAACTTTCAAGTATCAATGAATTAATGGTATGTAAAGATGAGGGGACTAGAAGGTAAGCACGTGAAAAGCTAAGCTTCAAACATTTCTCTTGCATAGAATTTTATTTATTTATTTTAATGGAAAATGTTTTCGAAACCACTGTTTTGATGTCGCTACTTTGATACTATATATATGGCAGGACACTTTCCAAAACGTCAAAAAAATAATAAAAAAAATTTCTTAACTCATAATGTGTAAATATCATATATTAATATAAGAGTAAATAAATAGTAAAATACATATATAAATGATATTTTTTTACTCACATGGGATGATGCTGGAATTGGCCCGAATGTATAGAAGATTGAGATCTGTACTCACATGGTTGACCAAATTTTATTTTATGGGTAAATTATATTGATTTTTGTTGAGGTTTGGTGATACTATATATAATATTTTTTTAATTTATTATATTTATAGTAATTTTTTTATAGAAATATACAGTGTTATATTTATAAAAATTTTAATATTATATTCCATAAAATATGAGGGTATCTTAGTTATATTATCATCTAAAATTTAGGAGAGATTAATATATATTTATATAAATCAAAGAGTGTCATATATAATATTGTCTAATTTTAAGGGAGATGTTGATATAATTTACCTTTATTTTGTTTTATTTGCCGAAACATCTATACTGTCATTTTACAGTCACAACAATAAAGATTCAGCAAAAAAATCCAATTCATCTTGGTTTTGGTTCTCTTCCGTCTTCAAGAGCTGCAAGCACTCTTCATAGATCTTCTCTAGCGTGCCATGGTCCGTGGGAAAATCAGATGACTGGCATTCCATGTCAGAGCCGTTGATTAGGTCATGATCTTCAGCGAAAAATCCAAACCCGCCATTTTCTCCTTGATTACCCACCCCCCAAATCGCGTTCACCTCTTTGGCTTCTGGGCTGTGCACTTTCTCGTGGTGGCTTGTTGATGCACTAGCTGAATTGGAGTCCAAGGTGAAGGTACTATCCGTTCTGGGAATAGATAATATAGCCGTAAACCTTATTGCTTTCGGTAGATAAATTATGGTCTTCTCTGTCTCTACTTGTGCGCCTTTGTTGTGGTCACTCTTCTGCTTATTATTATTTGTCTTCTTGCCACCGCTGTTGTTCTTCTTCTTTGCTGGTTCTTGAACAGGACCTTTTAACTTCTTGTGTGTGTTTGGATCTGTTCCTTGATTTCTCAGCTTTTTACTGAGATGGGTATTCCAGTAATTCTTTATTTCATTGTCTGTTCGTCCCGGTAGTCTTCCCGCAATGAGGGACCATCTATTTCCTAGTAGTGAATGCATTCTAATTATCAGGTCATCTTCTTCAGGAGTTATGTTTCCTCTCTTGATATCTGGTCTCAGATAGTTCATCCACCTCAGTCTGCAACTTTTTCCACATCTAAGAAGTCCTGCACGTCAACCATCAAACATACTTTTTATCTTTTTAATTAATAATACAAAAAAGACAACGAAAGTAAACATACCGCGCTTGTATGCAAGATAAATCTGCTTTAAAAAAGCTTTTTTTTGGGGGGGGGTGGGGTAAAAGTAGATTTTGAGGGTGTTGGGTTTAATTTTTTTAATGTTAAAAAGGAAGCTTATTATAAAAAATTTAATGAGATTCTTTTTGGGAAAACAAAAGGTAATTTTCTTCCCAAAATTAATTATCTAATCCATACATGTTCTTAGATGCTTGAAGGTGGGAGCCAACTCAACTTAAAATGTTATTTTCATGTTATAATAAAGAATAAAGAATAAATGAAGTATTTATTCTTTATTTATTCTAGCCCCCGATAAAAGTTTTGGCGGATAAATTAATCCTTTAGGATGTACAAGTTTTTATATGATTTTTTATCATTAAAAAAAAAAAGAATATATTAATTTTTTTATACAAAATTTTTTAGTAATATAAATCTATTTAAAGAGATCATGTGTCTATTTTTTAAATAATAAAAAATTATCGGAAGATTTTAAATCTTACGAAATTAATTTATCCTTCTAAAATTTTTATTAGAGAGTAAAATGGATATTTACTCTAAATACTATCAAATGTATTGATCAAAGTAAAAAAGAAGGAAAGGAATACCCCCATAAAGGCATGCGCACAAACACAGTACTTAACGAATGTTTTGATTAACCCCCCCCCCCCTCTCCCACAAAACATAAAAAAAAAAAAAAAAGAGAAAAACGAATGTTCTGATTATGAACAAAAGAATGATGCGACAGAAAATGGAGAAAATTTTGAGTAGTTATGAATTATGCGGGTAATTTCGCTAAAAGAAAATAAAAATCAAGAACGGAATATGAAGATATATGTATATAAAATCATGAAGCATGAAGGTGAAGCAGAGCTAGTGCAATCAGAGATTGGGGGAGGAGGCAACAAACTCTTACCAGCTCTTTTTGGTAGGGATCTCCACTGGCCTTCGCCATGGGCTTGAATATACTTGGTGAGCAATGCATCTTCTCGAGGAGTCCATGGACCTCTGTGCAATCCAACTTTAGAGCAACACGGAGCTCTTCCCATCTTTGTGCGCTCTTCACCTACCCACTTAAACCTTACAACTTCAAAGTGGTGATTTTGAGGCAACCAGAAAGAGACGCATGCAGAGGAAGGTCCTCTGTATGTTACAAGGAAGCAGAGCACCTCGTGATCCCAGGATCTTGTTCTCCTTTTAAATCGTCCAGCAACTCTTTTTTTTTTTTTTTTTTTTAAATTAAAAAATTATACACTATTATTTTCATCCCTTGACCACGACAAAACCGTTGGTTGTTGAATTTTAAATTGATTAATTGAAAGCCAGCGGTGCATGCCTCTATTATTCGTATTTCCTATAGCTATGTAAATATAAAATAAAAGGGCTATCATCACAAAAAATAAAAAATAGAATAAAATAAAAGGCTATTTAATATTTACACTGAAAATTTAGGAAATGGTTGTAGAATTTATTTTGAGGTTGTGATATTGCTCTAAGAGTTTTGCTTTATTAATTAATTATATATTATTATAAATTTAATTTTGATACATTATTAATATAAAAATATTTTACACAAATATCCAACCATATATAATTATGTTAGTAAAAATGTTTGACCCTCACACTCATTATTTCAAAAATTTCATAAATACTTAAATAGTACTATATGATTGGATAATAGCGTATCAAAATAATCTCATATTTAGTATAAAAAATTTTATATTATTATCCAATTTTTTTCACATCATTCTAATTTTGTCTTAAAATCACATATATAATAACATAATTAGTTAATATAATAACCCTAAACTATACTATTATATACTTGACTTTTAAAATAATTATTATAAGCGTCAAATTTTTTAATAATAAATTTTTACACTAATATATATATATATATATATATATATATATATATATATATATATATATATATATATATAAATTAACCTTTCCCAATATATAGGTCCGTGCATGAAACTCAACAACCTTTCTTCTATCTGCCTTTCTTCTGAATGCTTTATTTTGTTGGATTTACACGCATTCTTTTTTCATGGTTATAAGCTTTTACATGAATCCTTGTGCACAAACGTGTACGGGTTCAAATCGGGACTTGTCGGCGAGATCGAAATCGTCATGGTAAAAATAGGGGATTTAGTTGGGCAAAACATATTGTGTGGCATAAAGTAATACCAAAGAAATAAATTAAAATTAAAAATTACTTATTAGATATATTTTTATTTAAAATTACTAATTAGTAAATGAACATTTTGAGATCGAGTCACGTTGTGTTCGATCTAACAATTCCACCGAAATAAGGACAAGCCACAAGCTATTGTTGTTCTCAACATATATAGATAGAAATGTACATAGATGGATTAGTTAGTTAGCTTTGCTTGCGTGTCACTTCTCTCTGTTATTTTCTGTTAGTTAGTTATTAGTGATATATGCATCAGGGTAGCAACAAGCCTGCATGGTTGCACAACAAAAGCATTATTCTCTCTTGGATCAGTCGTTCTTTGTCAACCGAAATCGCTGAGAGTTGAGGCAACGTTTTTTTCGAGGAAATCAATCTCGAATAGCTGATTTGATGGAAGAGCTCTATTCCGTCAAACAAGATAATCTTTCAGTTACTGGATTTTTTACACAATCGAAGAGTGTTTGGTGTGAGTTAAAAAATTTCAGGCCCATCGAGCCTTGTGTTTGTGGTTTACAATGTCAATGTCGCATATATCGGGATCAAGATTGTGTGATGCGGTGTCTTAAAGGTTTGAATGAGCAATTCTCAGGGGTTCGATCTCAAATATTATTGATGAATCCCCTTCCCCCTATCAATGATGTATGTGGCTTAGTTGTACAACAGGAACGTCAATTTCTAAGTGAGAATCGTGAGATGACCAAGGCTCTAGCTACCACCAGTATCGGTGCAAAGGGCAATGGTGTCCTTGGAAAACCTCTTGGTAAAGGAAAATTTGTAAAAGGAGGCCAATCATACAACAACAAACTCTGTAATTTCTATGGGAAGAATGGACACACGGTTGACACATGCTTCAAGAAGTATGGCTTTCCCCCTCATTTCAAGAAAGAAGTAAATGTAGTGCATACTGATGCACAAGTTTATATACTACCTTGATGCATACGTCACTAATAACTAACTAACAGAAAATAACAGAAGGAAGTGACATGCAAGCAAAGCTAACTAACTAATCCATCTATGTACATTTCTATCTATATATGTTGAGAGTTGTTTCCACCAGTATTTAATTAATAATATATTCGTGTAGGGTTATTTTTTTCACAAAAAAATTTTACTGCTCTTAGAATAAAAAACATCTCCTACTCTGATTTGTATACTGATTGCCACATTAATTAATGTTGGTGGTTAAAGAGAGAAAGATGCCTCATTCATTAATATGACAAGTAGTGTATAAATTAGAACAAAAAATTTCTCAAATTCCAATAACACTTAAAAATTTCTCTTCTTTCACTGACTCAGTTCTAAAAATTTTGTTGGAGCGAGTCATTTCTTTTGCTGACTGAATTGTAGTAAATTAACAAATGAAAAATATGCAAAACATACTTGGAAACATTCTATTTTTTACCAAGTACTAGCTTGGAAAGAGTCTTTTTTCTTTTTTTTTCTCCCCTAACCGAGTTGAAGCTTGTGCTAGGATGAAGAGTTTTCTTATCATTAATTACATTTAAGTGATTTTTAAATGTTTGCCATTCGTAGTTGTGTTTGCAACGGTGATATACCAATATTCAATAAACTTCCAATATTTGTTTGTTTTATTTACTGGCTGCCCGAAGAACTTGATTGTGACAATATATATAATTTGCATATTATATGTTTAATTAGACCTGGGGAGAAATCGCGTGTCTTCTGTGGTTGAGTAAGCTTAATTTACAGTGCATAGAGATAGAGCTAAACTACGTGTTGTGAACAAAAGTTTTATTTTATATATTTAATCGTATACTATAGTTTAGGGAATCGGATCGTGAGAGGACCATTTATATATGTGAGATGAAATGAGTAAATATTGGCCATTAATCCATACACGAACGTCAATATTAAAAATTGAGCGTTGCTAATTGGCACGATAGAAAATGAAACGAAAGCAATATGAAAGTCACTTCAACCAATCAGAATTTTAGTTTTGCTGAAATAACGGGTAGCAATGGAAAGAAAAGAAAAAACTATTTCCTTGTTTCACTGTCATGCAATTCATGCATTGTGAAATTCATACTAGAGACCGTTATTTTTAAAAGTTTTTTAAATATCATATTATTATTTAAAAAAATTATATAATTTTATGTTTTAATTTTAATTATTTATATAAAATATAATGGTTAAAATTTATTTTTTTCATTCTCACAATTAACAGCTCCTCTCCCTTGATATGCTCACCATAGCTTAGTTTACACTTCGCATTTTAATTGTTATACTATATGCATTATTTTTTCACTATTTACATCGATGTATAATTTATTAATAAAATAACTACTGTTGTTATGTAATTTGGATATCACAATTTTCATTAAAGTGAATAGTGAAGGAAACAGAAAATATTATGGATATAAAAGGTTGAGTTCTAAGTATTTTGTATTTTTTTATTTTCGTCAATTTTTAATTAATAACACTATTTATTTTAAGAAATTCTAGTACATCAAGCTCATGATACACTAATTCACTATTTTAGTCGTTTTTTCAATTTGTTTTAAAAAAATTTATAAGTTAAAATTGTTAAACAGGAGTATATATATACACACACACTCTAAAAATAGAAAAGACTTGTAAGAATATTTAAAATCTAATTTTATGATCAATATTACTGTTTAATTTAGCTAGTTGCATTTACTAGTAAAATACATAGCAGTTGTAATTGCATCTATCTAATAGTCATTATTGATGTATAAAAATTAATATCAAAACATATTATATTAAATATTGTATTTTTTTGGGGGAAAAAAAACATATAGGCTTAAGCCTTAGAAACATCGTTTGTGGGAGGGTCTAATTATATCAAATTTTAATATGAGAAGGGACCAGTATTAAGGGTGTGAGAATACCCCAAAAGAGTTATTACTATTAGTTAATCTAGTTTTGCATCTAGCTATAAATTTATTTAGTTTTATGTTAGCATGTGTTTTGATTTCTTAAGCAGATACGCAAGTATCTAATTTATATAAATCAATGTAACTAAATATGAACTTAATTTTAACACTATGTTATTGCAGAACAAAATTTATATTTTACATCATGCAATTATATATTATAATATTAATAAAAATATTTATTTTCATGTAATTACCTCAAAAATTATATGTACAAGATATGAT
Organism: Pterocarpus macrocarpus; assembly: GCA_031439585.1. Taxonomy (NCBI): domain Eukaryota; kingdom Viridiplantae; phylum Streptophyta; class Magnoliopsida; order Fabales; family Fabaceae; genus Pterocarpus; species Pterocarpus macrocarpus. The sequence goes on along the minus strand of CM062515.1, from coordinate 1,495,277 downwards.
ACTAATAATATATCAAAATTAATCTCAATAAATATTTTATTTATGAGAAAAAAATGTAGTTTCATAATTCATTGGATTTGGAGGTGTTATTAAATGTCTCCTCTGATCGATTTTCAACAGAAAGAACAATACAGTAGCCAGTGGAGTAATAAGAATTGCTTGCTCTGAAGTTCTACTATTGAAAATCAAAATATATAGGTGGCTCTTTCTGGGTAACCTCACCAAAATGAACTCCTCTTACTACGTACGCCCTATATATGTCCTGCTAAATAAGATCCATTAGTTGTTTATAGGTTTTTCAAAATCAAACAACTAGCTTTTTATGACCATTACCAATATATAGTCGCTTAGGAGTGGCAGATACTCTTTTCTTTTAAATAGTAATTTCAGATTTAAGTTTTGAGTATGGAGTAATTAGTGATGAGAGAGTCATGCCCCTTATAAGATCTTGAATGTTCGAATAGGATTATCTTCAATAAAAAGATACATGTGATTTCAAAAAAAAAAAAAAAAACCAACATATAGACTTGAATATAGTACTAGTTAACTGCAATTTGCAAATTAATTGTACGTATAGCAGCAATCGATATTGAAATGTGAGAGAGCCACGGTGGTTGCATACACTATAAATTTAACAGTCAATTCAACTACATCAAATGGTAGGTAGGAAAGGATAACAGAAACATTGCAAACTATATAAAATGGGATCAATTACACCCCGACCCAGTGTGCGCTTGCGTGATGAATTGTCTTAAATGCTGACGTTGTGATTACAGGACTTCTCAGAATCTTTAATGTTATGAAATTTGAAGTAGGTGTCGGATGTGATGGACTGCAATTTAAATTTTAGATCATCTCAGCATGATATTTAGTCACTCTTGAAAAAAATAACATTGATTTAATATACTTAAAACTTCAATAGAGAAATGCACAGTTACGTGTGGTTGTGTCTTTAAGTACATGCATGGTAAAGTCAAATACTTTGTCGAGGTCCACCGTTGAAACTTGCTATATTAAATCTGGAAATGAGAGAACCAAGTACTTTGTCGAGGTCCGCCGTTGAAACTTGCTATATTAAATCTGGAAATGAGAGAACCAAAAAACTGTTTCAAAGAAAGATTGTAGTTATTCAACTCATTCCCACTGACTAAGTAACGCAGTCATGCTCTGAGTTCTGACTATGTAGGTGCTGCATAATTGCATCATAGACATATCTGTATTGTCAGCTTCGCAAGTAATACTATCCTCGGACGAAAATGAAGCCACATCAGGCACAGTTAACTGATTAGTATCTAGCCACGAAAACCTACTTCATGTTATACTTGACAAAACTTGGTTAGAGCTATTAGCTTTTTAGATAAGTGATGTGCTAATATAACGGTCACAAATTTGATTAAGTATGTCTAGTTGTTTGGGAACCTAACCAGGAGTTTTTCCCTTTAGCTTCCAAGACAAATGGCCTCTGGCCTTCCACATGCCCAGAACAGCTTCCCCCTTTCATTGTGAAATTCGAAGAAAGAAGTTATTGAATCGATGATGTAATGCCCTTGACAATAGACCACAATAAATTCCCCCTTGACAATTTGATTAGGGTTGATTGAACTGAACTTTCTGAAGAAGTTGCTTATTATTGTAGCTACCGACCAGGGTTGAACAGATTTTTCCCCTTTTCAACCTCACTTTGTTTCTTTGGAAAGTTTCAGTTTGAATCTTACCAATGTGTGTTTGAGTTAATAAAAATATTAAATCCTTCTAAAATATCTTTCTAATCTTTCTAATTACTAAATAAAAGAATTATTGATTGATTTTTATGTTTGCAACATATGAAATGTATTTATTTTTTATTTAATATTAATTTTTTATAAATATTAGGAGGAGTATTAAGAAGATACAATAAAACTCTTGGTTTAATTAGAAGGTGGCCACTTACAATTGCAACAGCTTTGACTTAGATGAGCTTGATTGGCAAGACTTATAATGGCTATAGCCTACAACTGCATTCGTGGAGGGAATTCGCCCTGCGAGCAACATGTAACTGTCATGTCATTTAATGAGCGCCTCCTTTTGCTTTTTATATTGGTAGTGTTGAGATCTAAACTTATCCTGAGATCTAAACTGCAAATATATGAACGTGTCGCTCTTAATAGCGTATGAACACATTTTTTTTTTTTTTAGGGTTGGTTCTAAATAAAATAAATTTTATTAAAATAAATTTAATTAAAATTAATTTTAAGATAAAATAATTTATATTTAATAATATTTTTAAAAATAATTTTAATAAAAAATAAATATTTTTTACTGTTTTTAGAATTAATTCTAAAAATAAAAATTAATTCTGTGAATCAATAATTAAATATTATAAAAAATTAATAAAATTAATTTTTAAGAGCCAAAATTGATTCTACAGACAATAAACATGTTTCCAAACACACTCTATACTGATTTGTTGCATGAAATAAATTTCTAATTATACACAAAATATATGTCGCATAATTATTACTCTAAAATGTATATTTAATATATGAAATAAAATTTCTTATTATCACGCAAAAGATATGTCACATTACTATTACTTTCAAAATAATTTTCTAATTTCAAATATTGAAAAAATAATTATTGAAAGTATTTTTTTAATCGCAATGGTATTTGAAAAATTACTATCAAAATAATATCTGTAGGATATTTGTTAAAGATAAAAAAAAAAGGTTTAAATTTTCACAAGAACCCCATAGCGAGTTATTACTTTTTTAAATGAGGCACAAAAGTTCCTTATTCAAACGATTTTTAAATTAACTTATGGCTAAGCTTCAGTTTAACGTATTATAGTTCCTGGTGATAATACACTGAAGGACTAGTTTATTTGCTCTAAACTGAGATTTGAACCAAGGAGACGTATGTTTATGTTTGGAGGGAAAAGGAACGAGAATTAATTTAATTTAGGGTGTTTTTGTTTACGATTATTTTGGAAAAAAAATTATCTCTTCCATTGAAAAAGTCAATTTTTATACATTTGGATAGTTTTTAAAAAATAATTAGAATCTTAAAAAAAATTATTTTTAATTTTTTTATAAAATCTTAAAAGAATAGTTTATGAATTTTTTTTTAATTTTTTTAATTATATATAAAATGTGTGTTTGTTTGTGATTTTATTAACAAAAAATCACTTTTCATATATATGGATAATTTTTTTAAAAATAATCATAATTTCAAAAAATATATTCTTAGCTTTTTTGTAGAAGTTGAAAAGAGTTTCTGAAAAAAAATTAATTTTTATTTTTTTCAACTATATGTAAAATTTATATTTCATAATCAATTTTTTAAAAAATTGAAACAAATATACCCTTAAAAAGATCGATAATGCATTTTAAGAAAATAATAAAAGATGTTTTCAATGTAATATGATAATTTCTCTTTTATAATCCTCTCATTGTAAAAAATCTCTTATTAAGAAGAAGGCGTCATCCATTATGCACCATCCTCAACTTCGTGCTTTATACACCTATGTGTTGTTTAAATCTCATTGCTGAAGGGTATATCAATACTTTTCCTTTATGATATATTGTAATATTATTTCTCAACTATTCTCTTCCCCCAACTCGATCCACGGGCATTTGGACAATGGCCACCATCCATCGGCCTCCAACCCGATCGCCAGTGCTCTGCCTTATTGGAGATTACTGCCATTGAGTTGCCCGTCCTCAACATCCGTTGCGAATCTCACCCTCACCAGAGAGTCATGCCACACCCAACGATACCATCATTAATGGCGGCAGCGAGAGGTAGAAAAATACTGAGCATAGGGGACGATAGCGACGTCCACAGCGGTGGCGACAGGGGGCTCACACTTTGGGATGGAGGCCTCTCGGCGGCAGACCCATGATCTCATTGTAGCTTTCAAGAAGCAGGTCGTGAAGCTTCCACTGCATCAAGGTGGCAGGGCATGTCAAGGTTGGCTTCATGGAGAATAGCGGCGGATGTTGCAGGCTAGAATAGGAAGAAAGAGACTTTACAACAGTTTATCATAATTAATTAGAGTGCTAATAGATCATCAATCTTTATCATTGGATTGTTAGATGTATAGTGCACCATTTTTAAGTCGGAACATAGCAATCCCCTAAGAAGAATTTTTAATAAAATATATATCTTGCTTTTCTTCTCTAAACTTGTCCAAAGTCCAAACAACAATAAGGAGTTCTCAGCACAATCGTTGAGGTATCAGGAAGTGTGTGGCTACCATTTCTAGATATTTTCCCTCACATGCTTGTTTTAGTTTGTGACCATTAATTTTTCTGGGCAAAGGACCACGCATATAGTCGAGTGGTCAACATTGCACGCAGACAAAACTGTGCTCACACATGCTTATGCGTTTCTCCCTCATTTTTCATTTTTGTTTTTTGTTTTTTTTTTTTTCAAGTCATGTGGAAACAACAACATTACAGTACGTTATAGTATGTAACTATGTATTGGATCTATCGCGCTAAATAAGGACACAAATAACTAAACTAAATGGGAAAAAAAAAAAGTAGTAAAGTTTTATGCATCTGGAATAAAATAGACAGTAAGATTCCTTTTGTATCAGACTCGAGCTTCAGGGTCATCTATGTACAACCTAGGTACACTTTCATGATTATTTTACTAATTACCTGTAACATGGTCTTAGATTTTTCAAAGATATATGATTAAGTACTTGTAGATCATTTCGCTTACTAGAATCTGCTTTATGAATCAAGAGAATCGAGAGTGTTTGAATTTACTGAAACAACTGAGGCTGCTCTTATTATTTGCCATTTTTTTTACTCTCGGTTTGAGATGTATGAGTTTGCTATTTGAAAAAAGGGAAAACGTTTTTTTTTTTTTTTTTGTTAAACACATACTATTATATAAACATTGTATAGATATTATATGTTAATGTAAGTATATATACACCACACATAATGCAGAGTTCTGAAAATGACAGTAAGGCAGTTAGATATATAGGAATGGCAGGTAGACAGATGTATGCATGATGGAAAGCCATTTTGACAAGCATTTTTAGAATGCGTTTAGTTCAGTTTATTTTAACAGAAAAAGTAATTTTTTTGCTAAATTTTTTTTTATAGAAGTTATTTATTTTGGTTTCAACTCAAAAGTTAAAAAAAAAATTATTTTTAACTTTTGAGTAAAAATTAAAATGAGTAGTTTATGTAAAAAGTAATTTTTTTCTAATAATTAAAAAAATTATTTTTCATCAAAAAAAGTTGAAATAAATACATCCTTAATTTTTTATTGATGGTAGAACCAAATACACATAGTTCATGATACTCCCCCATTCTTCTTCTTCTTCTTCTTCTTAAAAAAAAGGTTATTTCAGAGTGGATAACTAAATCTTATGTATTTATTTATTTATTTTTTCACATTATTTGAATCTATGAACTCGTATATATTATCTAAGTCTCTCATCACTAATCTACTCTTAGTGGTTTAATCTTATTTATTTTAAAGTTAACGATCATATCACATTAATTATTTTGTCAAATAAATTATAGTAAAATTTTGATTGTTTAACTTGTTTTAAAAATCTAAAAGGAAGATAGATTATTCATTTTAATAAAAATGTACTATTCATTTTAAGAAAAATGTTCCTTTTTTTTTAATTATACCATTAAATTGTGTGAAATTGAAGAAAAAAAAAGGTCATACTTCACTCTCATTGCAATTAACTAATTTTAATGAGAGTGTTTCTGGTATACTTTGAATCAGTTTTGAGATAAAAATTCAATTAACTCAAATAATATGACTTATTTTAGTTTTATTTAGATTGGTTTGATTCCATTTGAAAAATTAAATCAATATAACCCAATTTGAATCAAATTAGACTTATTTGGTTAATTCAGTTTTTTGCTGAAATTTTTGTAAAATAAAAATTATTAATATTTAAAATTAATTATTAGCATTTTTATGCTTCTATACATATTTAAAATCTAAACTAATCATCAAAATTAATATTAATATCTAACACTAGTAGTTTAAGTCTACAATAAAATATTAAAAACAAATCAAAAGTAGACTCAAAACTGTTAAGTAAATTTAAAAAATAATGAAAAAAATAAAAATATTAAGTCATATATGATAATAAAATTTAAAAAATATAAGAACAATTTTGGTATATATTTATGGTTTGGTTTGGATCAATTTTTTAAAATTAAAATAAAAAATTCAAATTTTTTTTTCAACTGGAAACAAGCTTTATTGCAATTTTTTATTTATAGAATTAGATATCAAAAAATCAATTTTTTTTTATTTTGATCAATTTTGAATTCTCTTATTGATTTTTTATTTTTATTAAATTTAAATTGAATTTCAATTCCCTCAACTTTTGAATATCTAATTCAGTAATTTAAAAACACTAGCTCTTATGAGCCAACAATTATGAGAATGACAAGACTTATATCAAGTTTCTTATAGTCATTTTAATCAATTCTCAAATCAAATAATAATATGTAGATATTTATCTTGAAATGAATAATTTAAAAATTAAAAATATACATTTTTTTAAGAAAAATGTACACTTATTATTATTTAATTTGAGAATTGATGGAATAGATGCAAAGAACACCAATAATGGACTAACACTATGCCATTTATGGGCCTATTCACTTATAAAATATTTACTTTATTTATTTATTTATTTATTTTTCACTTTATTTATTTTTCAACATGGGACTATTTTTCACCACTTTTTCACTTAGAACACACTTGAATTTCCAAAAACAAAATCAATTTTTATGTAAGAAAATGTATGGCCATATGGGAAATGAAATATTAGGTTACGTGTTAAAATTTATTTGAAATTATCTGTTTGATTTTCATTATTCTCAAGGAAAATGAAAAAACTTATCTTACTGAGACACAACTATAGAAAGTAAAATTTTTCTTATTTTTATCAAAAGACATTTTGGAACTTCTAAAAGGTAAATCAAACAAAAACAAAAAGATAATAAGCTTATTTATGCAAATAAAATGCTAACTTTATTATATTATATTTAAGTTAATTTTACAATCAAATTCAAAATGTATTTTAAACATGATTTATTTTAATATGATGAAATATCTTTTTTTTTTTTTTGGCATCGATGAAATAACTTTACACATTTGAGGAACAATACGGGAAATAGGATTCAACCCAATCCAAATCAACGGGACTATGTAGCTCAATGTCAGGCCCATCTATGAAGTCCAGCACAAAATGCAAAAAGGGACGAAAGACAACTTGGATAAAAAAAAGATTAGCCAAGAAAAAACAAGACAAATAAAACTATCAGTCGGGCCACCTTATGTCCACTTTGGATTTGGGTTTTATCCATTTATGCTTAGGCCAACTTTGCTTGCACATCCTTTGTATGAAAAAAAAAAAAAAACGTATTTTGATTGTGATTTCAACAAAATAGTCTATTTTTTCAATGAGTATGAATAGATCAACCAAAAACTAAAATACTCTCCAAATTACGGGCTTGTTTGATTTTTGCTTCCTATTTTCATTTTCTATTTTTATGTTTTTAAGATTTTGTGATGAAAATAGTGAAAATAGGAAATAAAAATAGGAATTTTTTTTTCTTATTTTTATTATTTTTTTTTACAAAATCTTAAAAATAGAAAACAAATTAAAAATAATATGATATTTTTATAATTAAAATTGAAAAAAAAAATAGAAACCAAACAAACCCTAAAACAAAGAATTAGAAACCAGTCCAAAAAATCGGTTGGCCTTCACAATTATTATTATTAAAATTGAGCATTCCTGCTATTTGTGAAATAATAAATAATTTTCAATCTAATGTTATTTTTCAACTATAAAGTCTTCGTTTTGATATATTGTGACTAAATTAACAAAACTTGATTTGATAACTTGGATTAGATATTGGAAACGTTTAACACATATTTATTCTTCAACCAATATCTCTTTAATGATTTTGTAAGAGGGGAATTTTAAACTAGGTTACCTTTTATTTTCTAGACAATACACACCTTGGCAAAATCATCATGGAGAGATTTTGATGTTACTATGATTAAATATAAATAACTTGGTTCAGTAACTTGAATTATAGGTATCGAAAAATTTTAATATTCAACCTCTACTTAATGATTCTCTAACAAGCTAAGGAATTAGAGTGTGCCTGAATTAACTTAAAAGTTTAAAATAATATATAATAAGAAATATTTAAAAATATTATTTTTGGAAAAAACAATTATTTTATTAAAATAATCAATTACTAAATATATATTTATATATAGTGTGTTTGTTTGAGTTTTTTTTTTAAATTGATTATAAAACTAAATTTTTTTTACAACTAAAAAAGTTAAAAAGAATTTTTTTTTGAGAAGCTACTATTTTTAAATTTAATTAAAAAATTGAAAATATATTTTTTTGATATTCTAATTATTTTTAAAAATTTACTCAAATATGTCATAAGTCAATTTTTAGTAAAAATATAATTTTTTGCCAAAAAAATGTAAACAAACGCACTCTTAAGCTAGGTTAAATAAGCATCTCTTTTTCTCTATATAATGGAACATGGAATTATATCTCTCCTATACTTATTCTTTCTTTTTGGGTGGGGGAGGAAGAGAGGGGTCATAGGGTGATCTATTATAAAGTTTAATGATTATAGACCATAATGCTTTGTTTATATAGTTGGTTTCTAATTTTATTTAATAAAAGAAGAGAATTATATTAAGTACCATAGATAGATAGTGTAAGATTTTTTTTATAAAATTCTTATAATGTTAATAACTTATTTGATTGAATAAAGCACCATATCATATATAAAAGACTTTTTTTAACTAAATTTTAATTGAATACATTATAATTTTAGAAGAAGTTTTACATTAGTTTGTTGATGGCCTAACATATTTAACCCTCCTCATTCATTCGAATTTAGTACCGATTATGTAAATATTTATTAATTTTCATTTTAAAATAATATGACATTGTCTAATCTATATAACCAACTACATCTAGTATAGTAGAATAAAGCGTAGTTCTTGGTGTTATTAGAGTACCTATAACTTTTCTTTTGCAAACACTAATTAATCATAATTCAAACTGTAGGCCCGGGTTACATACATCTGTGGCGCCATCAAATTCTCAAAGTCTTTCATATTGAAATGTACCGATCAACCTTCACTTTATGATTTATAAATCCTTTTCTTGCCATGAAGCATGAACTTGAAATGAAAGAATGGGCAAGCTTTCACCTGCCAGGCAAGTGACTGTCTCGCTCAAGGCTATTGACATAATATCTTTTGACAGGGCTTGTTGTAGTAAGCATCGTGTAAAATATTTGTTTGCCATGACATAGCAACAACCAATTAAGTAGTATTAATAATTGAATAGTCTTGACGGAATATTAGTTATAGACCATTGAGATTATTTTTAATATTTTCATATATATATATATATATATATATAACAAATTATGATGTTAAGCATTTACTCTAAGATCAGTGGGTAAAAAAGCAAAGCTACTATATATACCTTAGTCTTATGGATAATTGCAATAGTAAATGCAGAAAATCAAGAATTTTTCATCCATAAAAAAATAACAAAGAAAATTATTGTTGTGGCAGAATTGAATATATAAACATATATGGTTCATTGCTCGATAAAAGACAAAATAAATACATGATAATTTTTTATGAAATTATTATTAACGTGCATGAAATTTTTTTAATCGATTTCATAACAATTACCAAACTTTGTAATTTTTTTATATTTTAAAAATTTTCAAGAAATTCCAAAGGAGCAGTCACGTACCATATTTTTCCTTTTCAGTTTTTTTTCCCTAAATTTCTTTGTTTATTTTATTCATTAGTTTAAATTTCAAGATTTTCATGAAAATGACCTTACACTTTTACTTGGATTTTTTTTTAAAAAAATCCTTTAAAAACTAGAAGAACAAACGCATGAAAAACCCATTTTAATATTATTGATTTCACAAGCTTTTTAACTTGAAAGTCTAATTGAAGTTAAACATTGATAGAAAGTTTATGACATAAATATATCTTATATCACTTTTTTTCTTTTATAATCTTGTGTGTTTAATTTTAATTATTTTTTTAATATAAAATATTTTATACTATGAATTAATTATATATTGGTGTGCTTATGAACCTGCACCCTAAACTATAAATCATAATCCTATATTACTTTTGGAGTCTCTTAATTGTATACATATAACCATTTTGCCTAACTAGCAAGCGTCCGTTTGGATATCTATTAGAAGTCACAAGAAGGCCTTCTACCGAGCAAGAAAATAGAAAGTACAATATCATATGGTGTTTGATTTAATTTTTTATTTTTTAGAAGGTCTTTTGAGAAAAGTATTTTTGATGTTATTTTTTATTATAGTAAAAGATTTTTTAAAAAAGAATCTTATTATTACTCTCATATCAATAATAAAAAATAATTTTATTTTATCCTATTCAAACAAAAATCATTCTCCTAAACTTATTTTGGTATATTCAAACTAAACAAAAATTATTTTTTTAAAAATAATTTTTCTAAAATTTTTTTTTTTAAAAGATCTTATTTTAAAAAAATTTCTCTGAAAAATTAAACCAAGCATACACTAACATGAGAAATATAAATCCAAATCAATAATAGGGCAAGGTGCGTGTATTTCAAACGCTTTCTGATCTTAATACGCTTTATTTTCAATGGACATTTTTAAAAGTTGAAAAATGGAAAACGATAAACCTATAGTGCTGTGGAATTTGGATACAGAGTGGCTCTTCAAGATGGTAAATCCTCTCCTCCTGCTTCCCTTCACATGGTGAGTGGTGGTATATAAATATGAAAGCAACAGGAAACTCAAAAGTTCCTTCGAAAATTAAGGGTTTCATGTGGAAGCTTCTCCCCACACTCCCAACAAGATCTAATCTGGGAAAAAAGAAACATATCAGTTTATGTCACTTATGTATATGTGCGGGCCTAAATGAGGAAACCAATACACATCCATTTAGCTTGTGCCCAAAGTTAACGTCGTTATGGTTCCTCTCACCACTTAGCTATTTGGTCCATATCAATGTTAGTCAATTCGATGCTGGAGTGGTGTCAAGGCGAAAATGGTGGCCAAGAACATGTATGGAATGAATGTTGTGTTAGCCTCTCCTGTAGAGTAATTAGTGGGTGCGTATTCGGGATCACACTCTTCTTTTTGTAGTTCTTAATTGCCACTGGCTTTTGTTTGAAAATTAATAAAGGCTGTCTATCACAAGGTAAAAAAATTAAGGAAAAAGCTATTTCTATTCAAAATACCGACACACACCGGAAAACCCTAAAATAGGAGAAAGAATCATGATGCATTGGGTGGAGAGAAGTTGGAAAAAAAAAAAAAAAAAACGCATACGATGAATGGGTGCTGGTGAGTATGTGTTACGTATGAATTGAGTTTTTTTATTCAAGTAGAAATAACACACCTCAAAAGTCAATAATGCAGATTTTTCATAAACAGGAATATTATCTGTTGATGCCAGAATTTCTACACCCGTGGCCGACTGAGGATTTGGAATACTAGTTGTCAAAAATAAACCCTGATCCCTAAATCATATCCTTTAGTGGACATTAGAATAACTGCTTGAGATAAGATATTGTATATAATATATATGAATAAAGAGGTAGATTCGTATCTTTTACTGGACTAGAACCTAGCAGCTTAAACACGGTCCATTAACCATTATTTAGAATTTTAAAGCCTCACCTTCCATATAAATACTCATTAAAGAACTTCTTTACCTCCTCTCCTACGTCAAAAACAAATTGAATTACTTTAGTGACTTTTTATATAAATTATTACATGGTAAAATAGGTACATAATATATATAAATTATTATACAGATTCTGTATGAATTCAAGTAAAAATTTGATATGAAACCACAAACTAAAATGTAAATCCAATGATATGAAATATTATTTATTATTCATATATTTTTATTTCTGAGATTATAGCATTCTCACAGATAATAATATTGAAGTAGACTTAAATTTCTTATAATAGTAATAATAAATCCACACTGGTTATTCGAAATTATGGGAGTGATGTTGAGCTTAAACTCTAGTTAATCCTTCTTAGATCTGTTTGAGATGGCAAAATAATATGTAAATGTGTACAAAATAAAGTAAAATTAACTATAAATAAATGATAATATTTGTGTGTAGCATTATTTTTTTCAAAAGAAAAAAAGGCACTAAAGCAAACCAAAATAGCGAGTGAGATTCTGGGACCATTGTTTGGCATTCTTGGGAAGATTTCAAACCAATAGCCGTCCCCATCACAACCAAAAGGGATGAGAGAGTGTGAAAGGACACCCACCTTCCAGCCATCATAACTCAAATATTATATTATAATATCTTGAATAAGATTTGATTAATTAAATTAATTAATGACCATAATTAATTGATTAACTAATTAAAGATTGAAGGCTCTTTTTCTTTTTCTTTTTTCCCATCCCATCGCGCATTATTTGGGACCCACCGTGGCCTCTTTTTGTCGCCTCTTGTCGGCTATACTGACAGCCACTTTTTTTCTATTGAAAACTTCTCCCATATGTCCCTTGCCCTTTGTTTAGGTTTGATCCTTGTCACAATAATTTCACCCTCCATGGATTTGGAAGATACACAATCATGGTACATAAAGCAACGCTGTAGCTGATTTTGGGACGCAAAATTATTTGTTTTCTTGACTGAAATGAAGAAAGAGTAACACATCACCTGTGTTTTGGTAATATATCAGCAGGTACAATGAAGATCAAACCAACATTTCTATGATCGCAATTATGGAACGATTTTGATCCATTTCACTAATTATGAAATTAATTAAAAGTTACTGATGATTTTATAAAAATATAATTCCAAACTAAATTGTCTAGTAAGTTATTAATATATTTCTATATGAATCCATAATATTCACCAGACAACATTTATAGATAGGTGAATAAGATCTATTGCGTATTGCAGTGTTCAAATTTCACAATTTGCCAAAACCAATCAACCAGCCATTAATTATATTGAAATTTAATTTTCTTAGTTTTTGGTTTGTCCTTCTGATGGATCTACTGTTTTGCAAAAATAACATGCGATCAACAGTTTCATAATCATACAATGATGTGAGCAAATTTGTTGCTTTTAACGTAACAAAAACAGATTCTTATTCAAGCACAATATTGCTTAATTCCAAAACATTCTAGACGTACTAGAAGTAACGCATTAATTTCCTCACGTTTTAAGTCCCGTTTGAGCATGATTTTCTCATCGATTACGAGCTGAGTCGTGGTGCCCTGGATGTGTACTAAAGCTTTTCACTCAAAATCTCGTCAAATCTACACGGCTATATTTCAGTAAATAAAAACCGCGGATTTTGTGGTCAGATTCATGCCCTCTAAACACCTACTTAAAGGGTACTGAAAAAAATTACGTATCCTAATAGGAACTAATTAATGTCTACGGTGTCTAAGATATCATGTGAAGACTGAAGAGCCCGAAGTATAACGGTACTGTGTGCAGACAAACGATTTGTATCTCGCAAAGTACTTGAAAACACTTGAGACTCTACTTCCTAGAATTGTTTTAACCATCAATGTTACCACTCCACTAATGGCCCGTGACATGCCAACTTTCAATTTGGGTGCATATATAATAGAGTTTTGTTAGTTGTAGGTTTTGTGACACCAAAATATAACACTCCCATAGATATGCAGTTTATTATCTTATTTAGATATATATATATATATATATATATATACCTTAATATTTATCCATATTCACATTCATATAAAGCGTATCATACTATGTTCAAAAAAATATTTCCTAATATAATATGTTGTATGGTTAAAGATAAAATAAATTCATTAATTACTTGTTTATTCATTTAAAATATATTTTTTCACAAATATACACTACTATATATTTAATTTTAAGCAATATTTAGTTAAATTCCAATATTTAAAAATATTGTCAAAAATATAAAAAAGTTATGTTGTTAAAATTTAACAACATAACCAAAATATAATACTAGTAAAAATGTTGCTAATACAAATAGCAACAGTTTTTTTATAATTTAGTAATATTTTTTAAATGTTATTAAATTTCAATTATGCTGTACTAATATATGCCAATTTGCGTTCACCTTTTTTTGGGGGGGAAAAAATGGGGATTAGGAAATTACTTTAAATATAAAATTAAATTACATATATAATTAATTAAAATAAATAAATAAATTACTACCACCCTAATGCAATTGGCTGGTAGTTAATTTGAGCTTGCAGCTATGGTTTCAGCTCATTTTAGCAGGTTGCGGCCAAGTTTGAGAGGTCATCATCCTATTAAAGATCAACCATCAAAGCATTTCCAAATTTCCCTAACACGGACTGTCGATATGGCATATATAGATATACAGGAAAAATGAAGACGAAGAATCAACATAGGAGAGAATCGAATTTGATTACTTTGTAGGAAAACCCTAATATGTAACTGCTAAAAAACACGGGAAAGTTTTTAATTTATTGCTGCGAAAGCATCTTTGAGAATCAAAGGCAGGCATGGATAGAAGCATTCAAATACAATCTCTCTGCTAAACCTAAAAAAATAACTTCTCATGAATGGTCCTTGATTAGAGAAAAAGATGGTTTGACAATGGTTACAATAACAAAGAGTCTATATCGTTCAAAAAAGAGAAACCCACCACAGGTCCACAGTACATACTCATTATTCCACCACGTAAAACAAAAGCAGACCAAAAAGAAAAGCAAAAGAAATCAATTAAAAATTAATATGAAAAAAAGGCATATATAGGACATTAAAAGAAAGTGAGTCTCGAAGGATAAAACATCATTAATGAAGAGGTATTGCAAGTATAGTCAAAACAGATACATTTCTCTTCTCTAACTTTCTCTTTCTTTTTCCTTTGCATCATTCATAAAGTAAGCCAACAGATAAAGCCAATCCACAAACGAACTAAAACATTCTTTCTTACACTAAGGAGCAGCTTCAGACAAATTAACAAGGTGAATTCTCTCTCTCTTTCCATCTCTCTCTCTGAAGTCATCCGTTGCTTTTCTCTTTCTTTTCTTCTCTGAATTCATGGCTAGCTACCGTTCGGTAGCCAAAGGTTGGGGTGGATTTTTCTCATGTCTTTTCTTTGATGCACAGATTCTGAGCTATTGATTCTGAGATTAGGTTTAATTAAAAGCTTATACTAATATCAAGTTTCACTGCAGATTTGAGAGTTGTTTGTATCTTTGTTTAACTGTCTAGCTATTTCAAGGAGGTGATGTTCATGTTAACTGCAAGGTCCACCATATATTGGTCTCCTATCTCCTCTCTTTTTCTACCAAAAGAATTTTGATCAGGTCCTAAATAGAAAACACTGCTTTTCCTTTTCCTCTTCTTTACCTTTTTGCTCATGTGATAATTGTCAAATAGCAGGGAAAAAAAAAGGATCATATATATGTTGTTATTATTGATTCCTTAAGTTCCAATCCTTTACATGTTTTTCTGCCTTTTTCACCACATAATCGTTTGAGCGGGTAGCTTAGCTATCTTGTTTTGATTGTCTTGTTATTTTTCTTTTAATTTCCATAATCTATCATGTAAACTAGAATTATCGGCTTGAAATATTGTGTCCATATACGGATTCGAATTGTCACATATATTATATTATGAACAATCCTCTCTCTCTCTCTCTTTGGGGTTTCTTAGGAGGTTGAACCTGTGAGACCTATGGAAGGGATAGCTCCCAATTCATGCACAAGGCCAGTGTTGGAGAAGAAGGCAAGACCACAAGAGCAATTGAACTGTCCAAGGTGTAATTCAACCAATACTAAGTTCTGTTATTACAACAACTATAGCCTCACACAACCCAGATACTTCTGCAAGACTTGCAGAAGGTACTGGACAGAAGGTGGCTCTCTCAGGAACGTCCCAGTTGGAGGTGGTTCCAGGAAGAACAAGAAGGTCATCTCAGCATCATCATCTTCAGCAGCTTCATCAAAGGTTCCAGACCTAAACCCACCAAGCCTCTCTTCCATTTCTTCCCAAAACCCTAAAATGCAAGGAGGCCACGATCTGAATTTGGCTTTCCCCGCTATGGAGAAGTATCATGGCATGTCCCCATATGTTCAGATACCCAAGCTTGAAACCGGTGATGCCAGTCACCATAGCTCTTCTTCTGCTCCAACTTCTCTTTCGGCAGTTGAACTTCTAAGATCTGGCATGGCTCCTAGGGGTTTGAATCCTTATGTTCATTCCTTGATGCCAAACTCCAATGGCCTTTACCCACCTGCTGGATTTCCCATGCAAGAAATTAAACCGAACCTTGGCTTTCAAGTTGATGGGCTTGGAAATAGATCATATGGGGTCCAAGAGAATGGGAGGCTTTTGTTCCCTTTTGGAGAAATCAAGCAGCTTAATGCAGGTGTTGAAGTGGAACAAAATAAAGAACAAGGAAATTCAACTGGGTATTGGACTGGAATGATTGGTGAAGGGTCATCATGGTAAGAAAAAATAGAAATGGGAGAACAAGGAAACTGAGAACCTGCATTTATCTTCTCTTTATCTTCCCTATTTCTATCCGTTGGCATGGATCCTTATAACCTGCTTGAAGTTGTTCAGAACTAACAATAGGATACATATGGTTACCTGGTTTTGTATACATTAGCTTTGCTATTCGAACAATGTGAGGGTTTCACAGCTCATCATCTTGGTTGTTTATATATATATATAGATAGAAGAAGAGCTGAGTATAGGGCATGCTTTTGCCCAGTTCATGCAATTTGTATTCATGAATTCTTCTGTCAGAAGTAGATCAATCACCTTTATTGATGTATGCTTTCAAAGATTTGGTCCAAATGACTTTTGATGATTAAGGAAAAGACTCAGATATTCAAGTTTGTAACCATAATTATTATTATATATTTTGGTTGAGTGCTTTGTGCTCTATATAATTCCTGTTAGTCCGTTACTATTTCTATCTATGTCTGAGCAAAAATTAGTGGGTTGTCAGCTTTGCTATCTATATCATCACATCCGAGATTCTTTCCAACTATGAAAGCACTTGGTGGAATTGTTCGGATGAAAAATAGGAAAAGAAAATTGAAGAACAAACAAGGGGATGGGATGTTTTAGCTGATGAGGACGTCACACACACTTCTAATGCAAGCTAGGATTGTAAACCACATTGTTAAGTGCATGCATTAGAACAACGAGTACCATAACCATATAATTAACAAATTGGACAAATCTTGAAAAATTGGATTACCTGCCCCAACCAAACACACTAACCTAATTACAATGGTCACCCACTTGCCGTTTATTTTAATTGTAAGGCTCATGACCCACGACAGATCCTCAATTCCACGAGTGATGATTTCCTGTGTCATCCATCCATATCTGCTTTTAATTATAGCATGTGCAGAGACTAAAGAAAATTCTCAAGAGCCCACCTTCGTCTTTCGGTATTTTAGTGGGACCCTCAAACATTCTCTTGGCCCAAGTGGAAATCATTTCCTTCACCCCAGGTCAATGCCTTCACATGTAGACGATCAATTAACTATTATTTCTTTGCCATGATCTCTTGTGTTTTTCACTTCGAGCAAGTTCGATTGGCAGACAAAAACACCTTTAGTAATGTGTTGGCTTTCTTCTTGTGCCACATTCACCTTCCTATTTTGTTCTCCTTGGGGTGTACGAATATCTTTGAAAAATCAAAGTGATGTTCTTTCCACTTTGTTTAACAGGTGTTGAAACTGATATAATTTGTTGCAAGTAAGTATAATTCCCTGAAAGTGAAACTAATAGTTAATTGTCTTTTCTGAGTGGGGCATTTGTGACTGCTTAAGTTTTATCCTTCGTAATTTTTTTATTATGCAGAAAAGAGTTTCTTCATTTTCTGTGTTTATCTGTTCTGGTGAAAAGAATCAAAGATATTTGCCAAGCACTGGAATAGTTAATTGGTCACTTGTCCGGAGATCATTCTTTTTTGGGTAATGTTGCATGGTCCAACAAAGAAAGAAAGAAAGAAAGAATAAAAGGCTAGGAGGGATGAACAAAGCACTGGCGCCCCACTCCCCACTGGCCACTAGGTACTGTCATATTGCTCACTGACGATTGCGTTTGCGCTTTGTAATTGAAGGAATTGTGGATAAGTGCATAAAAAATAATGTTGATACGCAATTTCCAACATCACAATATTTGCTTAAGATTTCGGTTCATACTCGAATTTACACTCTTCTTTTGATCTACTCGAATTTACACTCTAAACTAACAAGAATAATGCTACACTACTAAAATTGTTTGTTAAAATTTTTACTAATTTTGTCAGAATTTAAGAATAATGATTGAATAAACCGAAACAAAAAGGCTCACTCGTCAATCTAAAAGTAAAATCCTTCTGCTTATTTTAATAATTTAAAATAAAAACTCACCGTTTTCTAACATCAAGAAAAAACAGTGATGCGTGCTATCAACTTAGGGTAACAGGTATATATATATATATAATTTTTTTTCCTTTGTCTTAGCAATGCAATTTTGATTTTTGATTTGGGTGCAGTAATTAAGTAAAATCCCCCTAATTAAAATGAGCTTATTTGAATAATTAATGTAGATTTATTTTTGAATAAAATGCATTTTGGAAAAACTAATTTTAAACAAGTTACTTTTTGAAAATTGAATATGCTGAAAGAATGATTAAAAAAAATTGGAATTAAGAGTACTGTGTCAATAGTATTAGGGAAATTATCTTTGTATAAAGATGCTAAAAAATTTAAAAGTTATTACAGATATATTTTAATATTATAAATAAAAAAAATCATAAAATCTTATCCAAAATTTGATTAGGTATATTTTGGTTGAACCAGAACTCAACATAAAAATATTACGGTAATTTAAACATTTTTTTAATACTTTTTTAGTTTTTTAAAATCAATTGTTATAGTTTTCAACCATAAAAAGCCGTTATAGGTTCAACAACTTTTTATTAAGATTTTTTTTTTTTGTGTGTCAACAATAAGATGTTTAAATTCAGTCTATTGCTAGATTCCTACGGGGACTTAATTGAAAATTTGGGCTAGATCCTAGGAAATGGAAATACATTCTGCCTTTTTTTTTTGGTCATTAAATACATTCTGCATGGAAAGTGCATTTTAACAATATAAAAACAATAATGCTGTCATTTTCGCCGATGAAGAAGCAACAGGGGTGAGCATCGTGATTAGGAACATTCATGGCAGAGTCCTGGCAGTCAAGACGATGAAGATTCATAAGACCATGGAAGCTCGTCGTGCCGAAGCAGTAGCAGCTCGAGAAGGGCTGCGACTGGGCTACGATCCCTAATTTGAGGGAGATGCCAAAGAAATCTTTGAGAGTTTTCACAAAAGTGATGAAGATATTTCCCACACTAGGGCTATTCTCTGTGAGGCATATGAAATTGCATCTAGGTTTTACTATTGTAGAGTTCAATATGTGCCTAGGAGATGTAATGCAGTAGCAGACAAGTTAGCAAAAATAGCTCAAATTGGGGGGTCTAACCGGTGGCTAAACGAGACTCCTACTTGCATTTTTTATGTATTGGCATTGGATTCTTTGGTTTGAATAAATTCATATATATATATATATATATATATAAACAATGCAAAAGTCTATCACATGCGGGAAAAAGAAAATGCAAAAGTCTTCTTGGATTTGCTATTTGCCTTATCTACATAAGCACTAAGTAATTTTACTCTGTCAAGTGAAAAAGCAAGTAGCGGAAAAGAAAATATAAAACTGCGCGAGCATCGTTACTAAAGAAAATGATAATAACGTTTGTATTTTTCCCCTTCCTTTCAGTATGGGCTTTTGATTGACGTCATAACACTTTTTTGAAAACAGAAGAGAAGGACAATATACTTTGTCTTCAAACTTTACGAGAAAAGAAGCTACAAGGATTACCGCACGCAGAAAGGAAAACGACGCCACTAGCCACCTAATTCAAAATCACTACTAGCCGGCCACGACACCCCTTTTCAACATCAGTGGACTAGCATACAATTCCAATATTATATACAAAAGTACATCAATATACGCTTCTATATACCCATCAATATTGTTGTGTACTCTGCTCCAGTGCACACAAAATGTAACAACGCCACTAGTTCTAAACTAGATCCCCTTGTATTCTACAGAGAAATGTTGCTTACATAAACATAATGTCTTTCACATGACCCACGTACATCCTTTTAGATTTTAAAGGGAAATGTTGATCCATGTGTTTCCTTTTCAAGTAAGATAAAATTCAATCGAACCACTTTTTTTTTCTCTTGTTCTCTCTTTCTCTTATTTTTTCTTCATTAGAATCAATGCCTCATCTCATTTTATGAGTTATGTTATATGCAACTAACATAACTCGATTTAAATCAAATAATATTACATAAATACATACATCACTTTAGATTTGCAAAGTTTTTATCATCTAAATACAACTAGTTTGATCTCATTTTCTACACAAATACTCAGATTATGCTGTCTCACTTTAGTGTGGGGTGATGTGCACCTAACAAAAATTTTTTGAACTCTCATCTAGGCAATCCATTTCTCTCTCTCTCTCTCTCTCTCTCTCTTCCTTTTATTCATCGAGGTATGTTATTTGTACATACCAAAATCTCCAACACCCCAACACCCTCTCTCAGCTTTTTCTCTCTCCATCAATCATTTCACTCTTTTCACTTTCTTTTACAATTTTTTTTTCTCTTTTCTATCTCTGGGTGTCAAGGTATCTACCTACTCCCAGTGGTACAAAAAACATTTCCCTTATTCATCAACATCGATGGTGCGCATTCTCCTGCGCAAGATTGTGTGCACAAAATTTATATGCAACTAACAGTTTTTAAGTACTAATGTTCTTTCATAGGCAGCCTATGAACAGAAAACTGAAAAGAGTAACAGCAAACAAGGTCCAGGTAAATTTCAGCAGTAAGATTGAGTCCTAACTCAAAGGATCATTTTCTTTTGTTTGTATATGTGTGTCCACACGGGCTCAAATACCAGTTCCAAGGCATTAATGAAAGTATAGGGAGCGAAAGCATGGCACATTTTAAAGAACCGTGATAATCTGATACATATACTGCTCTACTGTACAAAAAATACCTCAATATATTTATTCCTTTAACACCTAAATAGAAGCAAAAACAGGTGGCAGAAAACATTACATACTAGAGTAACCTTCCAGTTCTGAAGTCTATACAAAGGTGCAACGATTTTCCAGAAGGAGAGAAGGATAAGAGGCTCTTGAGCAGGTAAACCAAGTTCCATGAAATGAAAACAAAATCATTTCACTTGTCAGCGTTAATTCCGAAAATCCTGACCTTGTGCATATTGGGGAACTTGGCAATCACTAGCACAATCACTGCAAGGGTGTTGAAGAAGAGCATCGGGTGCTGGTAGTCCGTTGTGTGCGATGCTATCAAGTACCTGATCAGGAAAAAAAAAAAAAAAAAAAAAGAGGAAGCACAAAAACGGTGAATAACCATTAGCTTAATTTGTCTCTGGATAATCAAACAACTACTAGCAACATCATGCATAGTTTAAGTTTTGGACTAAGAAAACTAAAGGGGTTTCTATAATTGCCTGCGTGATTACACTAGCAGGGCGTTACTGAAACCATCAAATGAGAGCTTTCAAGATGAATCATCCTGAATTCTGAATTAGTATTTAAAGTAGGTCCTTTAGAAGCCTTGTATCTCGTTTGTGGTTCATGTTAAAGATACAATGACTTGTTCAGTCTAGGTGTAGCATCTTAAAACGGACATTTTGCAGGTAAAGTCAAAACATGTGAGTAAATCAACACAATTGGCAGAATATAAACATTATGATCCCTGAATGAAGACCATCATATATATATATATATATATATATATATATATATATATATATATATATATATATATATATATATATATATATATATATCCCTTGAAGGATCAAGGCGGATGGTACATGGAACAGAACTTGACGATTACAATAACTAGCTAGTTAAACAAGAAAAGAGAATATATCATATGTGCAGAAATAGAAGGGAGGTTATGATATTGATGATGATTGATTATAGGAAAAGAATGGGAGAGTTGGAGAACAACATACAGGACGACAGGGACAACAGTGAGGAACTTGCGGTTACGGGTGAGCTGCTTTCCATTGTCAATCTGCTCCCACCATGTGAGTTGGTTGTAGATCCCCTGGTCCTCTGCGAAGGGGGTTCCTTTCTTCCAGTGGAAGAAGTGATACGTAATCTACTCATCATCATCATAAAATTAATCAATTCAATTGATTGAAATGAAATTGAAGAAGAAAGGAAAAGAAAGGAAAGGAAGACGGACAGCGAAGTGGGCGAGATTGACGAGGGTCCAGGCGATGCCAGGGGAGCAGCGGAGGATGGAGAGGACGAGGAGCCACGAGAAGAAGAGGATGAGGATGTATGTGGTCCACACCCCTGGATACATGAACCACTCCGTGTTCCTGTTCAGATCCGCCGGTGGCACCGCCTTCACATACAGCTGAGCCATCAATCAAGATAATTCAACCGTTTCAGATTCAGATTCAGATTCAGATTCAGATTCAACCGATTCTCCTTTCAACTCTCTCTCTCTCTCTCTCTGTGTTGTGCCTGATGATGTGATGTGATGTGATGATCAGATCAGATATCAATATTCAACGATGATGAACCAATGAAAATGATGTTGTTGTTGTGGCTGCCTGCCTGCCTGCCTGCCTGCTTCCCCCTCCCCGATTCAATTTCAAACCTATATTAATTTTCCCCCATATATATATATATATATATATATTACTAATTAATAAATAACAATTAATAACACCACAAAAGAGGATAATATCCATGTCAACTCAAGGGCGAACCGTTAAAACGACAATTATATTAGACAATTAGTGTAAACTTGTGTGTATTCGTCGAAAAATGGGGCTAAAACTAACAACCAAACAATGGTACGGTATGATTTGGATTTTGGAGATTCTCCAATTTTCATGGGCGAGTTTTTAAGTTTTAGCTTTTTAAGAGATGCAGTGCTGTTGAGAAACAGAATTTAGGCACTAGCAACTGACAGGTCGCCTTCCAGATGACAAAAACCAAAAGGGAATTCTTTGGTACCCCCAAGTTTTTTACGAGTACCGGTGTCTTTAGGCCTCAATATTTATTGTTTCAGTAGGTTAAAGTATTATGCCGATTTTTTTTTTTTTGAAAATTTAAGATATTGTTCTTACAATTATATAATGTTTTAGATTTTAAATTTGTTCTAAATGAGGATTACTTTATTATCATTTTTTTATTATCTCATGTGATTTTTATTTTTCTTCATCTTGCAAAAGTGTATCTATTCAAAAAGGATAAAATAATTTTTTTTTGTCATAATATTATCACCAATCCACTTTGTTATTTTTGAAAAAAATTCTATAATATACTACTTTTCCTTCCTTATTCTTCTATTCCTTTATTTGATGTGCAGTAATCCATATTTCTTTCTTGAATTGGAACAAGTCCTTGGAGTAGAATGTGTGGAGAGGGAGGTGCATTGAGATGTAAATGTCAGGGAGGTTGTGTAGGAAATTTTCAAGAAAGAAGGCTTTGATGTAGAGGGCTTAAATATTATCTAGTAAAGTGGCATATTTATGAAATTAAAGAAAAATTGGAAATAATATTATAATTTTAACTAGATGTATTTTTTTTCACCTATTCAGTAAATTACCAGTTTATTTTCAAAATTTATATTAAATATGTTTTATAAACTAACCAATTACTAAATGACACATATACAAGGATACCTATACCCATATAAAGATAAGGGTACCGAAGAAAGAAAGAACCCAAAAAGCATCTTTAGTAGTTGGATCGGATAGTAACAAAACTTTGCATCCAGGGAGAAATTCGGTTGGAACCCTGAAGGCTGTAACTGCGTCTGACTTTCTTCTCCCCTATATATGTGATGATGACATATATACATTCTAAATTAGAAGGTATAGCTAAAGCATCATTATTCTATCTTAATATCATATCAATCTACACGAGTAACGGCATTTACTTCATAGTCATTTCGCTGTTATTGAGATTGAAGAAAATAAAATGATATTATATATTAAAAAAATAAATATATGTAGAAGGTATTCTGACTTCAAAGGAAGTAGAACCAATCCACATACTAGTTGCCATCACAAAATTAAGAAATGGATCATAAATAAAATGACCAACTGTCAATAAAAGAATGTGTTTCCACATAATAATAATAATAATAATAATAATAATAAAACATCTTTATTATAGGCAAACACCTCAAAACATGACTAAAAATATCGCAAAAAGTAATTCAACGTGATTTTTTATGCTGCACAGCAAAATGGTTGAGTCGCTACTGAAGATAGAATGTTGAATTCTGAGCAATCAAGAGGAAAAGGAAACACCTGATTTATACTTTATTGGTTACTACTAAGTATTATTGTTATATCATCCCATTCACAACTTGAATAACTAGACACAAATATAACAATAAAGAGCAAAACTAGACACCAATTGAATCTTATACGGTAGTCCAGAAGATGTAACATGAAGGCCCCATCATCTATCAACTAATGATATAGACCAACAATGACACATGCAGCAGTTTCACATGCAGAAGGATGAATGAATGCCAAGTCATCTGGTAGTGGTAATCTGTGTGTCTGAAGTTTCATCTTCAGGTACCGCCTCCTCCTCCTCCTCCTCATTAGGACAAGCCCATCCCAGGTTCACAGCCAAGTCCTCCACTCCCACCTTGATCACATCACTTCTGACACCGATGTCAGTCGCATACCTGCTCATGCAGTACATTCCTGCTGTTACCGTGGCCACACCAACAGGACTTGGCATTAACAACTTGAGGGGAGAAGAAAGCATTGCAGCCAATGGGGCACCAATAATGGAAGAAGCTTGACCACTTCTTCCAACTCCTTGCTTGTCTACTATCAAAAGACCAGTTTTGCAGTACAAAGCAAAATCCTCACAATTGTTCTGAAACACATCATAATTGCCAAAGCCATTTTGAAGAAGATACATTGCTCGATGGATAACAGTCTCTGGTGGATCGGACAATGCAGTAGTGCATGTGCCACCCCTTATTTTGGTAAGAAAAATTGACGGTGAAACCCCATATTCGAAACAGTAAATAGAACCATTTCGAAGGAAGCAGTCTAGGCAAGAAAGAACTACGCCACTGTTTGGCTGCCTGAAACCACAATCAGGAAAGGTTGGACATGGGCTTGATGTTGGGTCATCCAGATTGGAAGATGTCTCAGTGATTGACTTTAAGTTTCGCTCAGGTCTGAAATGTACAACCTTGCTTCCCCCAACAAAAATGCCTGCATGGTAATAGATTCAATGTAGCTTAGATGTAAGCTTGATTCAACATACAAGATTTGCTAAAGCCATTCTGAATATAGTTAGACGCTTTAGATCTTGTCCTATCAACTCAAATAAGAGGCATGCTTTCCAGGAAAGGCTGATACTACATAAACAATCTCATTTGCCTACAGCCAGTTAGAGTTGTTGGAGGAATTTGCCTACAAACTAAAAATCGACCAATGAAAGTGGTGGTGGAATAGCATTTACATCTTTCCCATGACTCTTAAGGACTAGAACGCAGTAGAGAGGTCTTAGGAATTAAAGCTATGGAAAGCTAGAATATCATTCACTCCGTAAAAAACCAAACAGTATAAACTGAATTATGTTATAAATGAAGCAAAACAGAATGACGAACTAACTAACCAGAAGCAGAAGTAAGAAAGCACAGGGCAGCTATCTGTCCAGTGAGTAAGAAAGCACAGGGCAGCTATCTGTCCAGTGAGTCATTCTTTCATCATTGACTAGTAACTGTATGTATTATGACCATTTACAGAGCTAGAACATTTACCAATAATATATAACAAACTCCACATTTAAACAGACAACTACTTGGAATTTTCACCACAAATCCAAGCATCCATCACAAAGTGAAGATTTTCTTTTATACCCTGCTAACACAATGATAGCCACCATAACTTCTACGTGCTACTAATCACAGCTATTGACATCAATAAGAAGTTTTCAATTCAACTGAACAGCAAACCCACAATGATGGACAGGGCTAATCCACCAACAACGTTAAGCATCTGAGCAAGAAAAGACAACTATAGGCATATACTTCTAATAACCTGATGCACAATCAAGACACTTCAGAATCATGGCCATTGAAACAAAACTTCCACGGTCCAACATCCGAAGCAACTATATGGTTTCATGAAACAATACCTATTTATAGAAAATGTAAGGACGATCCTGTAAATTAGTATTGTTACTGTCATGAGTCATGACTCCTGGAAGGGTGTTCGTCCCATGACAAAAGTTCATATGAACATCTGCAAATGATGATTTCATAGATAGTCAACTCAAATCTCCCCCATCATTTATGTTGAATTTCCAACAATCAATCTCTTAGTTTACCGGGAGGCTATACTTCCTCACTTCAACAAAGAAAAGAGAACCAAAAAGTGGTTCTATTTCACATTCTATTACTGCTTACAACTAAGCAGAACATTACAATTAAATCCCATGGGTACACAAGTCAGGATGCTCGAAACCTAGTCAATTAAATCGGCGACCATTCCTGGTCCAATTGGTCCTATTATGCCCAATCCAAGATATATTCTGCTCTAAAATCCCAATTGGATACCAGTTGGTAAGTTACATAAGTATTGTTATGCCTCCTAAGCATAAAACTCAACTCAAGACATTTATTGTGCCAATTTTAGCAGGATATATAAAAACAAATAATCTGAATCTGAATCCATATAGTAGCAGGTAAAGAAAATTTACAATTTACAAGACAGGGATAACAAGAGGAGTAGGAGAAACAAAAGCTTCACGGGACCCAGCAAATATCACGCACGAAAACACAAACGTTGAAAAAACAAAAGAAATGCTCTACAGCACCCACCCATCAAGGAAGTCAAAAAAGCACAATTTTTGCTTACAAATTACGAAAACCCAAATTGAATTGACAAAACAAACAAATGCTTTCCCCGTGGCAGGGGGCGTGGATCCATGAACAACAACATCATCACCATCGACCCACTATTTCATAATTCTGTAAACATGCACATAAATCAAAATAAAGAGGGAAAAATAAATAAAAAACAGAATTTTTTTATCCAAGAAAGAAGCAGCAAATTACAGAATGGCCGAGATGATGCAGAAAATCCAATTGCTAAAACTCAAAGACAGAACCCACATTGTGAAAAAATAAAATACAAATTCCTGAATTAAAATGTGCATTCTGAGCAGGAAGGGAGAGAGAGAGAGAGAGAGAGAGAGAAAGAAAGAGGGACCATGATGGGAGTAGGTGAAAACAGCTCTGTAAGTGTAGATGTGGTCGCCAGGCTTGATCTCATCTCTCTCCACTTTGTTCGTGAGCAGACCCATCTCTCACTCTCACCACACTGACTCTGCTACGCCAAACTCCACACTCAGCACACCGCACACCGCTTACCGCTTACCGCTTCGCTTCTTTAGCAGAAAGAAAGAAAGAGTGCGACCTTTGCTATGTTGGTCGTTGGCCTCGGCCACGGCCCCACACACATTCATCCATAATAACTGTAATTGTAATTGTAATTGTAATGCATCAATAACAATATACCTTTCTTTTTAAAATTTCATGAAATTATTTAAAAATTAAAAAAAAAATGATATGGAAGGTGCGTGGCAATGAATGGTTAGCTGACCAAAGCCTCTTCCGATCAACAACTTCGACCAAACCCAAATTATTAGCTTTTTAAAGTTCGTTCCCATGGCAGAAAATTGATGGCGACTATGATCATGATGGATGGATGGATCATGTATGGATGAATGGATGTTGATGAATAATGATGACCCTTACGCTAGTTTCTTTGGCTCTTCTCCCCGCAGTTGACCCCGCTAAAGCAAACCCAAAGTTGACGTGGTTTGGCAAGGTAACGTACTAACGTTGTATATATAAATATTATTTTCAGATTGTTTATATATGGTATAATTAACATTGAATATTCCCTTAAAAAAATTAACATTATATATATATATATATAATTTTATGTATTTTAATTATTAGTTGCATAAGATTTCTCATTTGGACTTTGGAGGTCTATTGAAGTTACTAGAATGCTAGGACCATAAAAGGCGATTTGGGAGAGGGGACGAAGTTTCTGCATCAAAGCAACATAGGGCTTTGGATTCTTTGCCACATTAACAAGTGATGCCCTTCCAATATTAATTAGTTCTCTCCCTTTTCATTCTTTATTCTACCCGTCTTTTACACATCATCACTTTTGTAAAGAAATAACGACATCAAGATTAATATAAAGGGATAAGGTGTGTTTAAGTGTGTGTTTGGGAAAATTATGAAATTAAAATTATTTTAATAATTATTTATTTGTATAATTATTTTTATATATAATCACTTATATAAAAATTAATTTATGTTTAAATATTTTTTAGTTTAAAATTAATTTTAAGATAATTTATTTTATTTGGATTATATAAAAAAAATTTCTTTTATATAGTAAAATTACTAAAAAATATATAAAATAACTATTTATATTATATAATATTTATTATTTATGATTAATTTAATAAAAATATAACAATTTTAAAATAATCAATTTTTACTTAAAATTATAAATTCTAAAAAATTATTTATATTTATAAATTATTTTTTAACTTAAAATTATCAGCTTTAGATTATAACCTATTTTCATTTTTTGAATCAAATATGATTAATTTTTTAAAATAAATTTTTTTTAAAAAAAAAACTGTAAGGTACCCAAACATGCAGTAATTTATCTCAAGTCTGATTTTCCATGATTTTTAAACTCTCTCTCAGCTGAGATCGTCACTTTTACTTTTACGATTCCACGTTTTAATCAGATGCGTTTGCGAAGTGCCCTCATGCATGCATCTTACCTTTCATTTTACCATTCATCTTATCAAAGACCAACCAAGAAAGTATTGAGGAACGAATCTAATCATTATTTTATAAATGTATTCTCTCTCGTTCTCATTGTTCATCCTTCGCAAGCATGCTTACGTAACATTGATTGGATGTTGCCAAATCTTGCATCAAGTCTTGCTATAACTTCATATACAGCTATATCTCTGGGTTTCACATTACAGAATCTTGCGCGAATGATATTCCAAGAATTCCTATGAACTCTAAATATACAAATAAAGAATTGCAAAATAAATCTAAACAATAACAATACAAGTTCTAACAAGGAATTGATATTCATATCATATTATAGAAATATCCGCCAATCGTAGATTTTCACATTCAAATCTTTGTCATCTTCTAGCCTGTGTCTGAGTTTGTTGGCACGCTCTGTGTCTTTGGCAAGTAATAGACCGAAGCCTCCACCACCAGCTCCAACAAGCTTGTAGCCACAGCAGTATGGACTGGCCAAAGAAAATAGCCTGTCAACAGACTCATTGCTGCAGTAAGGGTCAAGTTCTTGATGCAGTCTCCAAGCTTCCAACATAATCTCGCCAAGTTCATCAATGTCACAATTCATCAAAGCTTCTCTCCCAATCTTTGCCAGTTCAACCAGGCGCTTGATACTCGATACAAGGAGGTTATCACGGCGAAGATATCTGATGACCACCTTTTGCAAAACCTTGCGTGCAAGTCGAACCTACAAAACGGTTCAATATACAATCAAAATCAAAGCTAACTAGAAAAGATGTTGAATCAAGAGAAGTGCAGCATTAGCTTCATAATGACAAGACAGAACAAAATTTATAATCATCTAAAAACGAAGCGGAAGTACAATACAAGGCAGAAATAACAAGAAAGGAACAAAGAAAATTTCTCGGGTGGCTAACAAACAACACAGAAAGAGCACAGAAGTAATCGACCTATTTTTCGGGTTCCCACACCCATTATTAGGGAAAAGGAGTCATATGTGCTTATTGATTTGGGTTATGATGTTGGCGTGCTTATGAAGTAACTTTGATGAAAGGGCAGCCTAGTGTATGATGCTCTCCCAGTCTCTCTATCGTGGGGTTTTGGGATTGGGAGGGTTAGATGTATGCAATCTTGCCCTTCCCTTGTGAGCACAAAGATCTGTTTCCTCGGCTAGAATCCATGACTATTAGGTCACTAAGCAACAAACTTACCATTGGGGGTTCATGCTCTAGTCAATGAAGTAAATTTGATAAAACCCAAAAATGTAAGCCCGCATAAAAATAATTTCAGTATGCTGACTAGAGGAGATTTTATTTACCCAAAGATCTACATTTACAACATCAATATACTACAAGCTTTTAGGCATTCTAAGAGTACAAATAGCAGAGAAGTGTCTCTTTAATGCGGAGTTCTCTGTGCAGGAACAAAAAAATGCAAATTCATGCTATAAAATGATACTTACTTGACCGGTAAATACAACAAGTAGCCGTTGCTGCAACTTGGAAACCAACTGAGGTGAAGCTAACAGAGGAATGACTTGAAGCCGCAATGGAATTCCCGGAAAGCTAGAAGTACATTTAATCCCAGGGTATAAACCCCCAATTTGGTCCTGCCACCCACCTCCAGTGCCCATGAGTTGTTCTAGCACCAGAACAAGTCTAGCAACATTCTCAGTGCTGTCATCCCCATCAATTATCTGGAGAAGCCCTTTCACTACTGCTGCAGCTAGGATACTAGAAGTACCCAATCCACTACCACGGGGGACATTGGCCCATGTCTTGATTTGCATGCCCATATCTACAAGAATGTTGTCATGAATAATGCCAGTCACAAGTAAAGCAGATTTGACCAACCGAAATGGATCATCTCCATCAAATGGAGCAGAAATAGATTTATAATCTTCAATATGTAACTGGTTGCTCGCATCATCAGTAATTAATACTCCAGTTGTTTTTGTTGTCTCTATGATGGTGCCAATTGGAGGAGAACCTTCCAAGCTTATTGCCATATTTAGAACACATCCAGCACGCTCTATGCTCCATGGAGGGGTATCACTCCAACCCCCAACAAAATCCACACGAACTGGTAATTCTACTTTTACCCTTCTAGGATGGAAAGGCTGATGAATGCAGCCATCCTGATGGTTATTCTGGTACTCATGACAGGAGAGGCTACCAGGAGACCCTGATAAATGCTCTACAGAAAGAGACTGAATTCAGCTGCAGAAAATTCATTTTTCTATTTTTTTTGCATAAATTAAGAAGCAATTATCTAGTTATTCAAATACAGGAGTAGAGAATATGAGATCTACAATTAATATACAAAAACTATCACAGTCAGTTGTAACTGGTCGTTTTCTGTCAAGACAGTCCTGAATTCTTTCCACTTTCTAGTATAATATTATGAGCCTCGAATACAAAGAGATAATATTTGGAGAAACTAATACTACCAACTATCAAGCATAAATACCACTATTTTATCTCCAAAGAAAAATTGGGTTTTCAACAGTTTAAATGCTTAATATTATTTCTAAATAACCAGCTCACTCATGATTTTTATTTCATTATTTGATGCCAACATGTAATTTAGTTTATCCTAATTATGCTAATAAGAACAATATCATGGAAGAAAAAAATGTGCAATTCATTATGCCTTGTTGAAAGCAAATGATCCTTACTTTGACTATAATTTAATATTGCTCTCTCATAACCGTTTCTCTAGCCAGGTTATCCTTAGTTACAGCAAAAATCTTTAAATGATTCATGTTTATGCTTGCTCTACTAACTCGAGCAGAAGCCAAGTCATTAAAGTTGTAGTGTTGTTCCAAGATTCCTCCATGCTTCTTCCTTAACCAGGGGGGAAAAAAAAAAGAATGCAAGTTACATTCAACTGTTTGCAAATTTATTTTGTGTATATGATGTCTTGGGGAAGGATTAAAGCCTGTACCTTTAAATCCATATCTTACTGCTGAAGCAGTTTCATCAGCCACGGCAGCCCAAACCTTGGGTTCCAGCTTGCATGCTGTCCCCTCATCATTGCAAGCTTGAAGAAGATCAATTTGCACCTGGTATGCCCGGCTTTTGGGAAGTATATTGGAGTTCTGCTCCTGAACTTTTGGACACATAGCTAGAAAATCCTTGCATATTTCAATTCCAGAACCCTCCTTTTGAAGAATTTTTTCACATAATTGAGACAAATTGCGACCCAGCATTCCATAACTAATGCAAGCTTTCGCAATTCCTGCTGCAAGATCAGCTTGGTGATTGCTAGAACCTATGCACATTGTTGAGAAATCAATTGATCTATGCAATTCCTCCAGGCTGATGCGGCGGGAAGATTTCCACATAGAAAGCATGTATTCAGTTTTTTGTTTGGCTAAGCCCATCAACCACATTGCAATCTTAAGCATCTGAGCATAAGGAAGTATAGGGAATATTTTCGAATTCCATAAACACTTCTCGTCAGTGCCTGAGGACCCCCATAAATCACTTTCTTGAATACCTAAATCATGTAAAACTTTCTTCCAGGGTTTCCCACAAAAAGTACCATCTCTAGAAAGTGAACTTTTGGGATTATCATGAAGGCCACAAAATACTAAGACTCGCTCTCTACTCCCAACCAAGGGAACCTCCCAAAGACAATGGCGACCTGGAAGCATGAATTTGATTGAATCTTCAGCACTAATATAGTCATCTAGAGAGATGTTGACTCCAACCACTATACATAAGGAGCCAATTTGTATTCCACCAGAAATGGATGCATCGTATATGAGAGAATCTTCTCCAATTGAGACTCCAGGTGCAATTTTACTAGAAAGAATAACAGCAGATGCTGTAATGTCAGATGCAGTGGTTGCTGGAATAGAACACAGGTGTCTTCTACCAACCAATTCTGAACCAACTCCACTAAGGTGATCTAAAACTTCATTTGAGGTCCCAAAATGCAAGAACAACAAATCATCTGTAACAGAACAATACATGAAAGGATAACTTTTTGTACAGATAGATTAAAGAAACGATGCAGATACAGACTAGATGGCAATTAGGCTTAACATACAGGCACAGTAGCTGAACATCTTATGCTTTCCCAATTTATTGACTAGTTCTTCACCCAAAGGGCGCTTTCTCAACCACTCATGCTTTGCAGGTACCCAGGCAGCAACCAAATCTTCATACAAACTCATCTGCACAGCACAAACCATTTATTCTTAGATAAAATAAAACATTTTCACTCTTCCACAAATGAATAATAGCATTGAATGCTTCAGTGGAAGGAAATGAACAGGTCTCATAACAATTAAAATAATAGTATAATACCAAATTGGTTCCTTGTAATCTACAGGTGATTTGGAGAAATATTAACTAAATGAAACATGTCAGCTTGAAAAAAAAGAGGGGGGAGGGAATAGGATAACCAAACTATCAGAATGGACACAATACAAAAAATGAAAAATAAAAATCATTTAACCAATAAGTAAAATTTTGTTAAATTGGAAACAAAATCTTTTATTACATGCATAGTGCTGAATCAAAGTAGCTGCAGTAGGCCCTAACTAAGTCAATAGTTCCAAGAAAAAGTACAAATAGTTAGTGTGTGTTTGGTTTTGCTTTTGTAGAATTAATTCTAGATAGAATTGATTTTGTTGGAATTGATTTGGATAGAATTGATTTTAAGGTAAAGTGATTTATTTTTGGTAGTACCTCTAAAAATGATTCTGATAGAAAGTAAAAAATTTTCACTTCTCTTAGATTCTAGAAGCATACAACCAAACATCACAAAAATTGATCAGAATTGATTCCACCCCTTCTCACCGTGTTTCCAAACACGCTGTTACTTAATGGGATGAATAGAGGTCTCTTGATATCAGAGTAGTTGTATATTTTAGTATGATGTTTCAATAAAACATAAATTTGGTGGTTTGTTGTTCACTACACATAAATTTTACAAGCACTCAGAGCAAGCTAGACATATAAAAGGAGCCCCTGCTATCCATAACATTTAAAAATATATAACTACTTTATATTGAATGGCATTCTTGACCCCAATAAATAGTTATATATCATAGCTGTGACAAATGACTCAATTATCAATTCTACAAAATTGTAAAACACAAACAAATTTCACAATTATTTTAAAATCAAATGAATTTAGTTTCAATCACTTTCTTTTATTTCCCTGTATATAAAAGCAAAAAGAATTTGTTTATCCATTTCTTTCTTTTCTTTACCATCTATAGACACCAAGCAATACATTAATACCAAAAAATGTAGCATACCTCCTTTCTGCTTTTCAGGAGCTCTGAAATCATTTGCTGAGAGGAACATGCAAGAGTAACAAGCTCTGACCATGCCTTACCTCTAAGTGCAATTATTCCAGTATCAAGAAGTGTTCTACCATCAGCTAGAACTGCCTTACTTTTAACTAGCTCTTCTACACTAGGTTTCTGTAGGAGATTATCTACCAAACTGACTGCATAGTTTTGTGTTGAATGTTCAGTTTTAAAAGCAACAATTACTCCATGGTTTGAAGCAACATCAAGGGTGATTGGAACAGTGATGATGCTTGAAGTGTTCTCAGGAAGAGCCATGACTGACGCATCAAAACATGGAAGAACATCACCGGTCATGGTTAACATTCCACCTGCAAAGATTGAAAGAATTCTGTAAGCAAAAATCGGGTATAACGAAGACCAGAGAGAAAATCAGCCAAAACATCCCTTTCATAGAGAATGATGATACTGTTATCAAATTCATGCTCAAAATAAACTTTATGACCAATTTCATATGGAGAATAAAATAAATAATCCCCTTCCTATGCAAGCAATCAAGATGCAGACAGAGAATAGCAGTTGTGAAAAT
The DNA here is from genome assembly GCA_031439585.1 of Pterocarpus macrocarpus. Lineage (NCBI taxonomy): Eukaryota > Viridiplantae > Streptophyta > Magnoliopsida > Fabales > Fabaceae > Pterocarpus > Pterocarpus macrocarpus. The sequence goes on along the minus strand of CM062515.1, from coordinate 1,460,406 downwards.
TTAAAAATTGCTGATGCAACTTTTAAAACACTTTCAGTGATGTTTTGTCATATACAAAGGAAGGGAAAAAAAGCTTAGTTTAAATCTTCTAAAGTAAAGGCAAATTTCACTAGCATGAACTTACATAAATAATTATATATGAAGAAAGAAAGAACCTTCATTTCCAAAAGCTTGTCTGGCGCAGGAAGCAATGGCAAGAATATGGTCAAAAAGGAGGGGAACAGGGCCATCTGGATCATCAGCGGCCAAATAGGGAAGTGGCAGGAACACTTTTCCCATAGGGTTAGCCCATGGCACCCTCTTCGAATCCCCTCCCGCATGGAGCAACAGTATATGCTTTTTTGCCAACAAGTCAACCATTGCCACAAGAGAACCATCACCATCACCATCACCACTAGCATTTGTGGTTGGCACCTGCAAAACAGTGAAAGAGGAATCATGTACCTTAAAATAACAGAATTTTATTGGGGAAAATGTTACAGCATCAGCACTAATCATCGTACCTGTGAGGGAAGATCGAGGAGGCCGAGGTGGTTGCAGTAGTGGAGAGCGAGGGCATGGATGGCATTGAGAGTGGCGGCTCCGGATCCGATCCGCTGGCCGTCCGGGTCGGGGACGGCGAGGGTGACGGTGGATGGGGCGATCCGGCCCATGCGCTTGGCCCGTTGGAGCTGCCAGTTGTAGAGCTGGGCCTGTTCTGGGCTGGCGGCGGTGAGTACGATGGCGTCCCAGGTGGGGACCCTGGAAGGGTCTCGGACGGAGAGCCTGAGGTGGTACCATGATTTGCGGAGTAGGGATGCCAGGTCATGCTTCTGTTTGGCCCTCGATGACCTCGTGCTCCTCTCCATGTGTATGCTGCCCTGCTGTCGTTGTTATTACAGGTTTTTCCGACAACGCGCGAACCTCGCTGCTCTCAGGTTTGTGTTTTGCTAGGGTGGAAGTGTTGTCGGTAGTTGCCAGAGCTGAGCTGAGAATTGCGAGTGAGTGAGTCAATTAGAAATTGCGGGACAAAAGAAGAGAAGAAGACCCACAGGACGAATAATTGCACGAACGAGTACCCTTTTCGTTTTCCGGACGGAGATCGATAAAAACAACTGCCGCAAATGTGATACTCAGAAAAATGCAGACGATAAAATGACAGTCAATGGCGTCGCCCGGACTTGAACCGGAGACCTTCAGTGTGTTAGACTGACGTGATAACCAACTACACCACGACACCAACTTTTTGATGCTAGTGGGCGACCTTTTTTAATATATGGAGTTAATAATCCTGTTAAAATACAGAACAAACGTATACAAAATTAAATTGAATAAATTTTCCAATTAAAAACGAAGTCTCTTTCCCTATTTGCCGTAGAAAAATGCTAGGTTATCTTTAGTAAGCATTGCTGAAATGAACCTAAGTGCAAGCAATTTTTTTTTTAGACTAATATGTTAATTTTTTTTTCAAAGACTAAAGTATATAGTATCTCTAAAAAACATCACACCTAACCTCCCTTTTTCTTAACTAATATGGGTTTATCATTCTACTCTCTCTTTTCCTGACTTGGCATAAGTTGCGTTTGTTTGTACTTTGAAGTATTGTTTTTTAAAAAATATTTATAGAATTTTTAGAACTTATTTGAATTGGCGTTTTAAAAAAAAAAAGTACTTATTTTAATAAAAAAAATTTAATTTATCATTTTTTTTAAAAGTTAGGAATATTTAGCTTCTAAAAAAAACAGAAGCAGAAGTGGTTTTTAATAAAATTATTTTCTAAAAATATCTTTTATCTTTAATTAAAATTATAATACATATCATTTCTTTCTTATCCTTTATCAAATCTTAATTCTCTTTTCTCTTTTTGAATATTTTTTTATAATTTGGCCATAAAAAAAGTAATTTTATTTTTTTTATCCAAACAGATTTATAAGTACTTTTAATATTTAAAACTACTTCTCATATATCTATCCAAATACAAAATAGCTTTTTCTAAAAATTAAAACTCTACTAAAAAGAGTTTAAAAAAAAAGTCATTTTTTTAAAAGATTATCCAAACGAGCTCTTAATGTTGTTTGTTTGTGTTTCTTAAAAAAGCAGAAGTAGATAGGGAGCTGCTTTTCCCAGAATCAGAAGTAATAGAAGAGAGAGAATGTTGCTTCTTAAAATTAGCAATCACTTTTTTCTTACTCAATTATGATTTTATCCTTAAAATTTTTAAAAGCTACCACTCTCTTCCCACTCTATGCTCTCTCTATATATTTAATTGTAATTTTATTAAATAAAGTACTTCTATATTTATCACATCCAAACAATTTAATAAATTCTAATTTTGATAAAAAATACTTATACAATTATATCCAAACATAAAATAATTTTTTGCTTTTGCTTTTACTTCTACTTCTGCTTCCGCTTATTAAAAAGTACTTCTTCTAGAATCTTAACCAAACCATCCCATAGTTTGGTAGTACTCTCTATAGAAGTGCTCTGATTTATAAAAAGTATAAGCAATTTTTTTTTGTTTGATAAACCAAAAAGTTGAGGTACTTTTACTCTTGGCTTTTAAAAGTCAGGGGTGCTCTCAAAAACCCTCATGGAATGTTTTTTAGAATTGACTTATACTTTCCAAAATTTAAAAAATTAATATAATATTATTTTATTTAATAATATTAAAAATAAAAATTATTTTCTTTAGTATTTATGACTATTATAATTATTTTAGATATTAAAAGTAATTTTACTAAATATTACTTTTGTGCCTTTTGCTTATTGAAACCAAACAATATTGCTATGAGCCCGTTTGGATTGGCTTTTTTCGAGAAAAAAATACTTATTTTTTTAAAAAAAGTACTTCTATAAGTTTTTATAAGTGTTTGGATGCAACTTTTAAAAAAATGCTTCAATTAAAAAAAATTAATTTACCACTTTTTTTAAAAGTTAGGAATACCTAACTTCTAAAAAAAGCAGAAATAGAAGTGGTTTTTAATAAAATTATTTTTCAAAAATATCCTTTGTCTTTAATTAAAATTACAATACATATCCTTCATTTTTTATCCCTTATCAAATCTTACTTCTCTTTCCTCTTTTTGAATATTTTTTTGTAATTTGGCCATAAAAAAGTATTTTTATTCTTTTATATCTAAATAAATTTATAAGTATTTTTAATATTTAAAATATTTCTCATATGTCTATCTAAATATAAAATAATTTTTTCTAAAAATTAAAGCTCCACTAAAAAAAATTTAAAAAAAAGTCCTTTTTTAAAAAGTTTATCCAAACAAGTTCTAAGAGTAGCTTTTAAAAAATTGAGAGAACTTAATAATTTTAAAAAATTAAAATAATACCAAACCAGGCCTTAACTTTCTCTCTTTCCTTCTTCATTTTCTCCCCTTGCTAGGACAAACTCACCAGTGAACCACCATCAGTAAGAATGAAAAAGATTAATACAACCATTAGTAAGGTTAATTGATAAGACATTTGTCATTCAAGAGTTATGGTTTTTTAGTCTCATGGGGCCTTACAAGTCCAATTACCTAAAACTAAGTATTTGTCTAGCCAAATTTTCTGGTAATATAATATAATATTTATTTACATTTATCTCATAGCGATCCTTTTTAATATCTTAAACGTTAAACTCTAAATCTTAATATTTTGTTTCTTAATATCCTTTTGCAAAAGAAAGAAAAAAAAATCCCTTCCCAATGTCCAATGGCATTGACGATAAACATAAATAATCAAGACATAAGTCTATTGCGTATAACAATATATAGCCTATGTGGATCTTTACAGGCTAATAATGACTGAATTAAGTGATTGAGAACTTTTCATGTACCCAAGTATATACTTCTCTTGTTAATTAAACCCAAATATATACTTTTGAAATCATATTTTAGTAATTAAATGTTATTGTAAATGATTCCCTTCAGATTATATATAGTTGAAGCTAAACAATTAAACTCATTATCATGTTTTTATTTTTTAAAATATTTCCTCATATGATAAATGAGAGACTAATATATTGAAAATAAAGATCCCCTCATATTAAAAATAAACATAACCTTATTATGTTTATATTTTCATTATTAATTAAATTACCTTAAAATGATGAAAAGTTAAAAGTTAAATATTAATGATAAAGATAAAAATATTCATTTTCAATATAAAAGGATCCTTCTCTATAATACAGGATATGATTAGATGCTTAAGCAAAAATTTTCCATTAGTATTTTTTTTATACATATAAATCTTAAAATTTAATTCAGAAATACATATTTCACGGATCCAAGTCCCAATTACTCAAAATATTTTTAAAATGTCTTAACTAATGAGTAATACCTAGTTTTGGAAGAGGATCTTCTAGAGTTGATAATAAGTCATTCAAAACGTGCTAAAACAGCAGGCGATTGACAAGAAAGATAACCGAAGATTAGGAGGATCTTCAGTCCAAAACGGATCCAGAATAACTAGGTAATATATCATGCGGTATTATAGGACCTAGCCTAACTGACACAGTACGGCATCGTTTTGCAGCTTCCATTCAACTCTCATTCCGTTAATACCAAACTTCCCTCTTCCCACCACGCCAAACAATAGAATTGACGAACGTGTTCTCTTTTTTCTCGTTTCTATTCCGGTGACCAAAGTTCCCTACAAAGATAGTGCTCTGATCACCACACAAGTGTCTGTTCCGTCCTTTTCTTCAGCTTCCACAGTCACTTCCACTTTCTCTTTCTTCGTTATCAGCCATCACCAAACCACACCCTCTACCTAAATTTTCCTCCTCATTTTTTTTTCAGATCATTTTTTTTCCAAAGCTTTTTTTTTCTTCTTAGCAGATGGTCTAACGAGATACCCATCTGTTCAATTTTGATCCTTTTTTAGGTTTTAATACCTGGGCTGGTGAAAAGAATGGATTTTGTGAGGAAGGTTGTTTTGGATTTCGTTTGAAGATGAATTTTTGCTATGATATGGAAGGTGGGGTATTGGATTTAGGTTCATTGCCTCAAACCATTGTCATCGAATGCCGATACATGCTGCGATCGGCATTCGACTTGTTCAGCATTGATTCCCAAGCTTTCTCTGAGGGCGGTTGTTCATGTTCATTCATCCCTGTTGGAGCTGACCAGCTAATCCTTTGACCCCACGTTATTTGGGTAACAACCAAAAAAAAAAAAAGTTCAAATACTCAAAAACAGAGAGGAAATAACCAAGTAGATCCTTGGTGTTTTTGGAATCTCAGCCCCAGAATGGATGCTGGTGCTGTAATGGCATTGCCTGTGAGCAATGGATTCAAAACAAGGGACCCTCCTGATTTTGAGGAAGACTTTGTAGAGAAAGATCCTACCGGCCGATATCTTAGGGTATGATAGCTTTGTGCATTCATCATTATCTGCTTTTGATTCAATATGCTGAAGGCTTGGTGTTTGTATAATGTTTTGCATGTCATGTTGTATTTGGTTTGAAGTTGAAACTATAATGGAAAATGAACAAGTTGATCTATAGGAGTAGACATACTTAGAATGTCTTCTGCATTGCATCAATGCTATGTGGTAGCTCCCAGTCCATTATTTGTTGGTGTATTTATGCTTGTTGGCATTCGGACAAAAGTAATTGATATTGATTAGCTATGTTATTATTGTGCAACATTTCGATTATAATGTGAGGTGGATTAATTGAACTGGTCTCAATCTCTTGATGATTCCTGAAACTGTATATAATGGACCAAAATGTATCATGTCCTTCATTTTGAATAAGGGAAACTTGTTTAGGGCTTTGAGATTATTGTTATCATTTTGATAATAAAGTTTATTCTGCCTCCATGAATTATCTTGATACAGCCGAGAAAGATAGATTCGCCATGTTCAACTTTTACTTTATAAACCACTCTTGATATTGATTGTCATTCTTAATGAGAAACAACAAAACATGCCCATGATTTAATAATATATATCGTCCTTCTTGCGGAGAAATTCCTCTTGGTAAAGCATACAGATAGCTAAAATAGTTACAATTTACTCACGTAGGCCATGGGGCTTTCTTTTCTTTTATTCTATGATTTCACTTATTCTTTCTATTTATTTATTTTTTTTGGTTTTAACTGTTTCTCTCTTCTTCTTCTTTTTTCACAGTACAATGAAATCTTGGGCAAGGGTGCTTTCAAGACTGTGTATGATTCTGATACATGATTTTCTTTTCTAATTTCCCCTTCTAATCTCTGTTTCATTATATTTTGTTCATGCTTCATAGTCTTCTAATTTTATTCAGGATTAACTTGATTTATTTTGATAAATATCCAATAATATTTAATGATTCTTGCAGTTGTAAAACCAAGCTATTTAATCTACTACTACTCTCTCTCTCTCTCTCTCTCTCTCTCTCCCTAGCAGTTATAGGGGCTTTGATGAGGTTGATGGAATAGAAGTTGCTTGGAACCAAGTCAGGATTGATGAACTCTTGCAGTCAGCAGATGATATTGCAAAATTGTATTCTGAAGTTAATCTATTGAAGTCTCTGAAACATGAAAACATCATTAAGTTCTATAATTCCTGGATTGATGATAAGAAGAAAACTGTAAACATTATCACTGAGCTCTTCACATCTGGAAATTTAAGGCAGTATGTTCTCCCAACACTTTTTCCCCCCTTTCCTTTTTGTTGTCAGGCTGTATTATGCAAATATGAAATTTTTACATACTTTTGGCTAACAGATACCGTAAGAAGCATAGATATGTCGACATGAAAGCCATGAAAGGTTGGGCTAGACAAATTCTTCAAGGCTTAGTATATCTTCACAGTCACAAGCCACCTATTATTCACAGAGACTTGAAATGTGACAACATATTCGTAAATGGGAACCATGGAGAAGTTAAGATAGGAGATCTTGGTTTGGCCATTGTCATGCAGCAACCAACTGCTCGAAGTGTTATTGGTAACATTACTTTCCTTGAATGTGATGTTTTCGATTTTTCATCATACTAACCCTATGTGGAGCACTAAACTTTGCTTGGTTTGTCATTTCTATAAAAGGGACCCCTGAGTTTATGGCTCCAGAACTATATGAAGAGGAATACAATGAACTTGTGGACGTCTATTCTTTTGGGATGTGCATATTGGAGATGGTTACCTTTGAGTATCCGTACAGTGAATGCAAAAATCCAGCCCAAATTTATAAGAAAGTTACCTCTGTAAGTATAGCAACAATTGGTATATCCTTATAATTCCATGCTCATGATATGAACAACTGCAATCATATTTCTTCTTTACTCTGACTCATTTCATTGCAGGGCATCAAACCTGCTTCCCTTCACAGGGTGAGTGATCCCCAAATTAAGGAGTTTATCAAGAAATGTCTCGTTCCTGCATCTGAGAGATTATCTGCAGAAGAGCTTCTTAAAGACCCATTTCTGCAAGTCGATAGTCCCAAGGATCCAATCCTTGATCCCTTAAGCTCACCTAATAAATCTCCAAAAGCTATAGATAAGTCCAAGTCTGGTTATTTATCTATGGACCTCGATGCTGACTACAAACATATCTCTATGAGTACCTGTGCTGAAAGCAGCCAGGGAAGTCCACATTGTCCAGTTCTTGAAGTTCAGAGGACATATAAAAACAATGAGTTTAGATTGAAAGGGACCAAAAATGATGATAACTCAGTATCATTAATCTTGCGTATTGCTGATTTATGTGGTGATTATATGCTCTTTTCTTCCTCCTTCACTTTTTTCTTCTCTTTTCTCTTTTTCATATGGGAAAGACATGGGGGATGGGGTTTTGGGCAGTGGTGAACAACATCCGAACTAGTTTTGACATGCTTCCATGTTGCAAGTATTGAATTTATACCAAATATTTCATCTTCTATATTGCAATAACTTGGTGCTTTTGTTACTTGCAGGTCAAGTGAGGAACATACATTTTCTCTTTTACCTTTATACAGATACCGCAGTCTCCCTGGCGTCAGAGATGGTTGAAAATTTGGAGCTGGCAGATCATGATGTAGCCTTCATAGCTGAGCTTATTGATTACTTGATAATGAAACTTCTACCTCGGTGGAAGCCCTCATCTAATCATTCCTCAAATGAAGGATTTGGTCATTGTGTTGGGTCTCCAACACTTGGAGATGGCCAAACCTTAATGCCATACCCATGGGATCCTGTTCTAACCAGTGGTCCCTCTGAATCAGTTTTTGATCAAGATAACTTCTCTGGGTTTAATTCAACCCCGAGAGAAGGTTTTGTGGCAGCTGAGGGGAGCTGCATATTTAACAATACTAATAATGGTACTTTCAAGGGTGAGTATAATTCTTCACCTAGTTTAACTAGCTTGGAAGATCAATATTGGCAAGAATCTGCAGCTTCTGATATAGTTGTTGAAGACACTAGCATGAAAAATGACAACTGTCTTGATTCTGATATTGATGGGAGCTACAAAGGATTAAGTTGGTCCACCTCTGAACTGGAGCTTGGGGATACATTTTGGGGAAGCTGTAGATTGCAGACTACAGACTGCAGTGCTAGAGAAAGCATTGCACAAAATGAAATCTCAAAGAACTCGCACCCTACAATCCCAGCTTTTTGGGGAACATCTAATGTTTTGAGCTTGACAAGCAGCTGTTCTTCTCTGTCTACAGCCGACCAAGAAAATGATCATGAGCTAAAGCATGAACTTGAAGCAATTGAATCACAGTATCAGCATTGGTTTCAAGAACTTTCTAGAATGAAGTCGGAGGCATTGGAAGCCACCAGAAGGAGATGGATAGCCAAAAAGAAACTGGCTGTTCATTGATTTTGAGCTTGTTGGTTTACACCCTTTTTGCCCTTGTCCAAGTTGTTTCATTGTTGTAAAGCTTGTGATATTAAATTTCATTTGTATATTGGATGCGGCTCTTTTTAGTGGAAGCCACCGTCCGCACTCTGAACCTATTTTTAATGCTTCGGAGATATTATTTCATTAGCATTATATACGAGAATGGATTTTCTCCAATCATTAATGTTCTCGCGGCATTATTTTGTTTTTAGTTGAAAGATTTACTTTTCAGTTAGGATATAGTCGTTGTGTTTTCAATCTGTTAAATGCCTATACTGCATTAACTTAATTCACCATACTGTATATCTATACTTACCGCCAATAAGCAATTGCTATAACATTATTTTGGTGATTTCAAAGAAATCAATGCTATGCAAAACATTCGTGGGCTGGACAAGGCAGATTAATATGAAATTAGTAAACCAGACGTAAAGAGAAACTGGTGAACTGGTTTCTCAGAAGAGTGGCTCTTAAATCTTGAAGTAGTTACATGATATGATTTACAGACGCTCAATTAATACGGTAAGTGGCACTGTAGCAAATATAGATGGATTGAAAGGAATGTCAATGAGGAACAAATATGAAATAATCAATAGATAAAATGGAATAAAACCAAAGGGGGACACATAGCCAACAAGGTTGGATTTGTTGAGGCTTTGCGTGCCTGGGAATACTACGGAGAATGTCTGGCGTGTGAACTCATAGTTTATAGGCAATTTTGAATCTTAATATGGAATACACGAGGAATTTTTAACTTTCATTGCAAGTCCTTGATGACAAAATGAGAAAAATGTAACTTTTTGTAATTATTAGCGAAAAAATGAAATCAGTAAACACACCAAAAAAAAACCATCTTGGCTGCCATATAATCCTTATTAAAAACAACATAAAAAGCTTCTCTATCTTTGGCCGACAAAAAAATAATTGCATAAGTATGCAGTTAATCACGCCATTGGTGCTTACAATTCTCATTCAAGCACAAGTAAAATATAGTTGCCGGCTCATCAGCTGATCGAGTCTGAAATTCTGTGTAAGCAGCTTTATCATGATTGCATCTTGGGCATGGCACTGCAAGAAAAGGGAAGGAGTGAAAAAAGGAAGAAGAAGAAGAAGAAGAAAAAGAGGAGACGATGATAAACAAATAACAAAAGAAGCATGGATTGCAAAATTAGCCTCATTGTTTAAAAATACTGTGTTAGGATCTTTTTTTAAAAAAAAAAAAAAATAAGGTGTAGAGGGAGGGGGTGATGTTGGTAATCATTATTGTAATGTAATGCACTAGTCTCTAATTCTAACTCATGACTATTTCCCAATCAAGCAAACGATTATATTTTCCAATGAAGTCAAAGAAGACCTATTAGTTCAAAATCCAAACAATTAAAAAGTTCTCAACTTATAATCAACTTATAACCCCCCAAAAAAAACACAAAAGAAAATCATGATGAAAATCCATAAAGAAAATCATAACTTAGTGCAAAGAGAATCAACTCAAAAGGTTCCTATTCAGGCATTGTTGATAAGCCAACTGAAATATGCAAACTGACATGACTGAACATAATTGGTGCGGTAGTTATGATTCAGCATTATGGTGAATTACTTAAGATTGGTCCGGTCCATGTTCAAGTTTGAAACTGAACCAGAGCACAGATTCAACTTCCCTACTTCTAAAAACTCAAAATTAATTTTTAATATAAAAGTATCAGGATAAATTCTTGCATTTAGACACATCATCCTCAACCAAATCATAAAAATTTTGATATGTATTGGCAGCAACAAAAGATGCCATAAACAACAAAAATAACAATATCAGCACAAAAAACTGCTATAGAAGATTTTGTTGGTGGCTATCCCAATTCCCAGGTTAGATCTGGCTTCACATTTTGACACTTAAACCTCCAGACTATAACAGGAACCTACAAAACTTGAACAGGGGCTGAGAAATAACAACAAAGTAAACCCCCTCATGTAAGTCTGTTCTGATTCTTATTTCTCTCTGCTTACCCATATATTTGCTCTGGGTCACAGTCAATACAAGAAAATGTCCTCAGGTAAGAGTTGTATTCTGAAATTTATCTTCAGAGCTCAACTATATTGGAGTTATAAATCAATAAAGTGGTATTACTAGTTCACACAAATGATAATTTTTTTCAGAAATAATCAAAATCGAATCTCAATCGATTGTCCAAGTAAACAAGCCCACGGATAGCTGAAGAACAAAGTAGTGGGAGAAGTACAATTTAAATTGTGAACATATTTGCATTTAGGATGATTAACCAAAAGAGTGCTTAACGACATTAAAAGATGCATAGTAATTTAACTTGAATAACCTTTGTAGTGCCTAAAGTATCCTGAACTCTGAATATGTTTAATGGGACATCCTAAATTGTAGTTCTACCAAACATAATTTCTCTCGGAATAAAAAATTAAAAAAAAAAAACAAATGAGCAGAAAATAAATATACCGTCAGTTGTGGGTGCATTCTTCATGTCATCTTGGGAGATAACAGGCTCAATCTCTTTCCTCACCAACAGCTGCTTTCTCTTAATCTTAACCTGAAAAAGTGAAAATATAAAAACCATAGACAAGCACATAAGAATATTAACACAGACTAGAAGTAAAGGAAATTTCTCCTACCCTGTTCTCTAAGTAGCAAACATATGGGCAAGTAGGACAATAAAATCTTGAGGGGCGACCCATATAAGGCAGTTCATACTGCAGCATGTTTCCACAAGTTGGGCAAAACTCCATCTCGTATTGAAGCCTGCTGCACAAACACCATCACTGCATTACTTTTCAATTAACATCAACCTTCGTGAATTGAATTACGAAGGATTGGCACTCGAACAGAAGCTGAAATCCTGGGAAAAACGAAAGCAATTTATTACATGACGAGTCCTCATCCACGACTCATGCACCTTCATGTGAGATAGGACTACCCAACAGAAGAGGGGTAATGGCCAGAACATTGAAACATCAAATGCCACCGCCAACTGCCACTACAGTACACATGGCACCGTTTTGTCTAGTAGGTGCTGATGCTGCCATGACACTGCAAAGTTCCACCAACACCATGATATGGTGGGGTGAGAATGCATGATGAAGGTGTATGAGGACTCATCATGTAATACAATTGACAATCAAATTTCAACCTTCGTCCGTTAGGCAAGGTTGTCAAATTCGATAGTTCAAGCAAATTCATGGAGCCTACGTAGACTCAACTCCTAAACTAGTAAGTTTACCTAATATCAAAATAATATTTTTAAAAATATCATATTACAAAATATAATTTAATAGCATATCCACATAGCAATACAAGTCTAATCCACCATACATAATGATCTATTTCCTAAGCATTTTTCTGGAATGGAAACCAGAACAGCAGTACAGGCAGCACAAAAAAAAAAAAAAAAAAAAACACAAAAAAACCAAAAATCACAAGCTAAAGAGCAAAGACTCTATAAACGTAGGCTAAAACAAAAAAATATTGAAGACCTCAATATAGAAACAAGCCAACTAATAGAGAAGTAACTGAAGAGGAAAACTATGTTTGTTTTGATTTTATGTTTTCTGCTTTCAAAAAACGAGAACATTGAAACCACGTTTGGTGTGTACGTTTTCAAAATATTAAAAAATTTTAAAAATAACTAAATATGAACTTCAAAATAAATTTTAATATTAAAATAACTTTAAATTAATTCATGTGTATGTATTGATATATTGATATTTAGTGTGTTCATACTGATCTCTATTTTTTTATTTTTCTTGAAGATAAAAATAAATAATAAAAAGTAAGGAGATTTATTATATATTACATTTTGTTTGTTTGTTTTCAATAAATTAAAAATTTTTAAAAAATAATTTTATATAAACTACAAAATAAATTTTAATATTAAAATAACTTTATATTAATTTATATATACATATTAGTATATTGACATTTAACACATTTATACCGATCTCTATTTTCTTATTTTTCAAAAAGATAAAAATAAATAATTAAAAATAGAAAGAAATTTCTTCCTTTATCGCATTTGGTTTGTTTATTTTTAATAAATTAAAAAAATTTTAAAATTTTTTTATTAAAAATATTACTACTTTTTTCTCCATGCTTATCTTTTTATCATCCACCAACTTTCCAACATTCTTAAAAGTATCACAAGTTCAAAAGTACATGTTTCTCCATTATAGAACTCTCATTGCATCTAGCTTCATGACCAACCAAGAATTCAAGAGTATGAATCCTTCTCGTCAACATAGAAGTCTTACATGGTGTCTTACTAATAAAATTTTGCTCATATTTCTTGATTAATGAAACTATAATTAAATTTCCCAAATTATTATCCCAGTCACTTGAATTTGTGCTATAATCACCACTTGAACTATTTGTGGATTCACATATTGACATATTTACCTGTTCAAAATATTCATAAAATTAATTAGTGCCAATAATAGAAAGCATACAAATACATTAAATAATAACAAGCCAACACATGAGATAAAACACATTACAATCCAATGTCATAAAAAGTCACAAGTATCTCATTACAATCCAATACCAAAAAGAGTCACGAGTCAACACCTGAGATAACACACATTAACAATTTAGTACCAAAAAAGTTAAACAAGTAAGTACAAGGTTTATAATAGATCACGAACTCAATCATTAACTTAATACTACTTGAGTGATTTTAGCTAGTCCTTCCTCCTAAATGAAGGCATCCTTATAAACATGCGTCTCTAATCACTATCTGTAAACTTCACCAATGCATTGTTGTAGATTTTACTTGGAATATCTTCCATAGAGTTAACAATTCCATGCATGCATCTCTCTTAGCAACAGATTTGCTTTCCTATTGCATAAATATAACATGGTTATTAACTAAAATATTATAACAGAATCACTTAATAGTGTATATTAGGGAACCCATCTAACCCTTTTTATTAAATTAAAATATAGTCAATTGACAAAAGTCTTACACTTAACAGTTGAGAGTAGAGCGCACTCAACTCACAAATTCAAGTGAAAAGCATCAGTCTGGAACAAATATATATCAGAACATGCATCAAAAGCAAGTACTCTACATCTAATTAGCACCTCTGTGATGCATTTACATAAATTCACGCCTAGTACAATATTGCTACTTCCCACCTCACTAATGAGACTATTTCAAACAACTATAACATAAAATATACATTTCATGAATAAAAAAGATTATAACACTATGTTATAGTAGACAAATGCATAGTTAAAAGTTTCCTAACATTATCATTACGGGCCCTTCAGAGCCAAACCAGGAGAAATAAAACCGTGTTTGGCAAAGCACCAACCAACTCGCAGACAAAATGGAGACAAGCGAATTTAGCAATCAGCATTAGTTCCACACGTGTTTACAAAAAAGTTATCACATCTTTTTCACTATTAGGCCCCATTAACATGTCCATCTAGAAAACTCATAATGTTCTGCTCAAAATTCTTATTTATCACCTTAAGTTCAAATACACCGTAGGCGCAATTATCCTAATATGGCCCTGTGGTTAAATTTAATCCCTATAGCTTAGGATCAAACAACAACCAATTTTTGGCTTTTGGTATTTCTTTATCAAGTCATCTACTCATCTACAACTAATTCATCCTTCCCAAATTGACTAATTATAGTAAAGCACCTTGAAGAAGTAGGCTAGTAGCCTTTTCTTAAAGATTATAGGTAATTATTGTTGTCATATTTATTGGAAATTGTCTAGGACAAGGTTGGAATTTGCTAGTATTAGCCTTTCCTAAAGACTAGGCCACTTCAATTAGTGTAGCAAATAGCTAGCCTGGAAAAACTCCATATACATTAGTCAATAAAAAAAATTGAATTCGCTCATCAAAATCTCTTGAACATAGAAATATCATTTGCCAAGCATGGAATGACTATTTGGGTGTGTTTGTTTCATATTTTGAAAAAAGTGATTTTAAAATTTAAATTTTATATATAACAGAAAAATTTGAAAATTAATTTCTTTAAAAAATTACTCTTTTCAACTTCTCCAAATATATGAAAAATGATTTTTTTCAATGAAAAAGGTGATTTTTTGTTGGAAAAAACACAAACAAACACGCACTTTATCAATTTTCTAAACATATTCTTAGTTAGAAATAAGTGATTCATGGGTGGATCCTTGACGTGGCTGACCAAATTATTTTAGAACCTTTATTGACCCTAGTACAATGTTACTAGTCTACTGCTGAAAATTGTTCCTTTTATTGCACACAATGGATATAGCCCCAACTATGTGGCCTTTTTTCTCGGAACACTGCTTTTTGCTTGGTCAACCACAGAGAGCAAATTGTTTCATTCTATTAAAATTTTGGTCTGTTGCTATTACTGCGCAGACTAGCATTAGACAGAATCGGGCTTGGCGACAGCCATAGGAATCATTCACTCTTAAGGAGATGGTTCCTACCCCTACATCGCCATCCCCAAATCACTCAAGTCAAAACTTGTTTCACATTCAATCCCATCAAAAACCTTTCCCTGTGCACTCCTTCCTTCCCACCACACCCAACCCCAAACTATCAGCTCTATGTTTAACCCAGATACTAGAGGAAAAAAGAACAGGGACCAAGAGAGAAAGTGCATACCTGGTGGAGCATAATACGATGGTTAGCGGCGGTGGCGAAGGAAAGAACGCACGATTTGTGGGGAGCTGTATTCCAAGGCTATGTGGTTGCAGCGTTGGGGTTGTGGGGTTCTTCGTATACGTGGAATAAAAAAGACAAAACCCCCAAACTCATCTCTCTTAAATTTCGCATCGGACAAATTGGTTTCTCTAGAATGAAAAAACTTCCCGTGGTCCCTGACAATTAAAAACATCGGACAAGTTAGTCCCTCCATCAAATCTCTCCGTTACAAATGCTGAGGTGATCATTAAAACGCTGACTTGGTCCGTTAGAGTGCTGACGTGGTCCGTTTTATATCACGTCAGCAAAAAAAGGACAAATTAGTCCCTTGAGAATTTTGAAGAGTTCAATTTGGTTCCTATCATCATCTTCTTCCTTCTCGAATCTGTCAGCAAATAACAGGACAAGTTAGTCCCTTAAGAATTATGAAGAATTCAAATTGATCCCTATTATCATTTTCCTAAATAATGATAATTGATTAGTCTGGGTTTCCTATCTCGCTGGCTCAAGCTCATTCACTATTAGTAGTGAGTACCACCCTCACCCCCTATAAATGCCATAGTAGGGGGAGGGGTAAAGAAATTTCATCTCAACTCATATACGAACCCCCCACTCTCTTTCTATCTCTAGTCAAGACAGTAATATTTTAGTGCCATATGTGAGGAACAGGTAAAACTGCTCCCATTAAACGTACCTCACCATTGCCATAGCCATAGCGTGTAGCACAAGAAACACCAATACTATCAACATGTAAATACACAACCACCCTACTCCCCTTGCTCGTCACCTTCACTATTATTCTGGCCAGGCATGCAACACTAGAAACACCCAAGGTTCAACATAGTTCTGTTCTACGGTAATGAGCTTCTTCTGCTTAATTTAAATATTTCTGCTGTTTGATTGTTCCATTCTAAGTAATATTCTACATACATAGTTATTTGTGCGACATTGCTACAAAAGCATATCCAAAAATTCATTATTTCATAGGAAGAAAATTGTTATGTTGATGAACAATTGCTTGCATGTTGTTATGAACGATGAGAAAAATTCAAAGTAAGCAAACTTTTCTTATTTTTACCACGTTAATGTTTTCTTTTTTCTTTTTTTCCTTTATATCTTCTGCTTGGACCCTCACTTCTAATTTACGAAACATTCTCGGCGTCACTATTAAGAAGTTTCTTCCTAGCTAGATATACTTTTAAGAGGTGATACGTGGTATATTAGTATCCATCAAAATGTTTGAGGTCGCTTCCATTAGTAATCAAATTGTTGCACATAGATCAGTAATTGAAGGATGAAAACTACAGTAATCCCAGAAATAGAAACCAATGGCCATAAAGAGATCATTTTAGGAATTTATCTTGTTGAAATTTATTCCTGGTATTTTGCTACTTTATCTTTTAAATTTGAAATAGCTGAAATTCCCCATAAATCAAGTAATACGTGACACTGTAACAATCAATGACACTTTCCGTTTCAAAATGGATATTAAAAGAAAAAATGATTATTATTACAATTGCTATCTCTGTTTCAAAGGAAAATTTGCTATTTGAAAGCCAAGTCCATCGCATTTAAGTCATGCTATGATTATTATTATTACAATTGTTTAATCACATTTATATATGTTAATCGCATGAATGTAAAAACCATAATTTCAGCGCGATAGTGGGCATTAGAATTTGTAATTGGCGTTCAGTTCATAGTAATTAGAATTTATTAGCATTATTATTGTTTAAATGTATTATTTCCATTGTTATTAGAATTTGTTGCACTTAAATTTCATTTACGTTGATATACTTCAAAATTGGTTGGCTATAATTATTAGTAACGGCCAGGATTATTGTCCTCAATCGATTATAATGGTCATATTGTTCAAATTGATTCAAATTTAATTAAACTTATTAATTATCATGTATCATAACTGATATGGTTTATTTTAATATAATCATGAAAGCAGATGGAAAAAAGATATTCGAGCAAATGAGGTGAAGAACAGAGACAATGTGAATGTAAAAGGGAGAAAAATATGAGATAATGAGTGAATTACCAGAGTAAATGATGAAGTGAAGCATAGAAAGCAAGACGAACTAAAAAGAGAAAGAGGAAGATGAAATTTGGGTTTTAGGTTTTGAGAAGAAGGAAAATAATAATAAGAATAAATTTGAACTCTTCATAATTCTCAAGGGACTAACTTATCCTATTATTTATTGACAGGTTTGATAAGGAAAAAGATGATAATAGGGATCAAATTGCATTTTTCAAAATTCTCGAGAGACTAATTTGTCCTTTTCTTGCTGACGTGGCATAAAATAGACCATGTCAACGCTCTAACAGACTAAGTCGGCATTTTAACGGTCATGTCAGCATTTGTAATAGAGAGATTTGACGGAAGGACTAATTTGTCCAACGTTTTTAATTGTCAGTGACCACGGGAAGTTTTTTCGTTTTAGAGGGACCAATTTGTCCGATGCAAAATTCAAGAGGGACAAGTTTGGGGGTTTTGTTAATAAAAGAAGAAAATCATATTTCATTAATATTACAAAGTTGCCACTGCCTTTTCATCCATTTCAATTTCTGTTTTCAAAGTTTTCACAGCAAACACCGGAAACAAGGATCTGATGTTTTCAAAATTTTCACTTATTTGAGGAAATACTTTTTAAAAATTTAACTAAACACATTTTAACTTTTATTTTCTGTATTTTAAGTCCGTTTGAATTGACTTTTTTAAATAAAAAATGTACTTATTTTTTTAAAAAAAGTACTTCTATAAGTTTTTATAGGTATTTAGATGCAACTTTTAAAAAAAATGCTTCAATTAAAAAAAATTAATTTATCACTTTTTTTAAAAGTTAAGAATACCTAACTTCTAAAAAAAATAGAAATAGAAGTGATTTTTAATAAAATTATTTTTCAAAAATATCTTTTATTTTTAATTAAAATTACAGTATATATTTTTCCTTTCTTATCTTTTATCAAACTTTACTTCTTTTTTCTCTTTTTGAATGTTTTTTTGTAATTTGACCATAGAAAAAGTATTTTTATTCTTTTATATCCAAACATATTTATTAATACTTTTAATATTTAAAAATACTTCTCATATATCAATCTAAATGCAAAATAACTTTTTTTAAAAATTCAATCTCTACTAAAATAATTTAAAAAAAATTCTTTTTTCAAAAGTTTATCCAAACGGCTCTCAGAAAACGCTCTAACCAACCACACAGGCCCCAATGGAACAAAATTTGAAGTGAAGAATCAATCAACCGAGAAGTAACATAGCAAAGAATCTATCTCTAAGATAAAATTGCAATTCCATGGCACACGAAGACAAAGAAGAAGAAAGCAAAGACACGTAGGACTCTATATAAATAAACTCGCGAGTCCAATCCATGATAGGCAGCTATGCTTATGGAGTGAGTAATTGTACTTCAGTGCTTACCAAAAAGAATCCACCACGCAGCACGGAACACACAAGCGCGCTGGAGCAAGCGTGTGTGTGTGAGAGACATGTTTCCAAATATTTGAGGTTTAATGTTAGCTGTATGGGCCTCAATATTTCTGAGATCTCACTTTGGGCTCCCTATCTTCTGCCAGCTCATTATTCATAGGCCCAAAATTTTCCATAAACAGTCAGAATTAATAACAACGGCTGGCCCCCCAAAAAAAGGCATTAATAACGACACAAAAGAAATCAACATTAATTATAAAATCACTCTTGAAATATTAAAAAGTTATAATACATATTAAATTAAATATTGATGTCAATATTACTATTGAGGAAGAATAACTATATACATATATTGAGCTCTTAAAGTCCAACAAGTAAAAGCTTAAAATTTTTTAACTCTGAATTGTTAATGAACTAATGTCGAAGCAAGATAAAAAATTGCCATGACTCATTATCAAACCTAGATGGTGTTATAGGCAGTCTTGGGTTGGTTGACAATCAATTTGAACCGTTTAGACAGCAATCTGGTCCACACATAACTTCTCATTTTTTTTTTTTAATGGGCACATAACTTCTCATTTTGAGAATGGATTTAATTTGAATACACTGTCGATTAGAAAAATTTTTCTGTGACGCATTCCAATCATATATTCTTGCATCAGTAAAAGTTTTTGATATAACCACCCACTACTTGAATGGTTATGCAAATAGAAGGTTTTGATTGGATAACAGTGTAAAAAAATTTTACACTGTCAATGCACCCAAATTAAACTCTTTGAAAATAGTATACATGACTTACCATAATGCATTATCATAATGTACTACTGTGCATTTATATCCGGACGTTGTCTTAATTATTAGGGGCTAAGTAGTTGGGCTTCCCTGCAAAACAGTAACCTCCCTCCCTGTTTCGGTCCAAATCACCCATGTTCGAACTTTATTGGGCTCTCGTGACTTTTTTTTTAAAAGTGCTTGAATTCTCTAGATATTCTAAAAATTATTTTTAAAAATCTATAATAATATTATTTAATAAAATAATATAATAATTATTTTTTAATAAATAAAAGTTATAAAAATAATATTTAATAAAATTATTTTTAAAATATAAAATAATTATAATAAATATAAATATTAAAGAAAATAATTTTTATTTTTAATATTATTAAAAAAATAAAATTATATTAATCTTTTAAATTTTGAAAAAGACAAACTAAAAATAAAATAAAAGCATCCCAACCTATTATTTTCTTAATCTTTCTTGTTCTAAATTTGTTAGTTTTTTCAATTCACAATATTTGAATAAAAAACCTTTTATTTAAAAAAATAAATTAATAAATACTAAATCACTTCAACTAATTAAATGATTGGTTATAACCTCTCTCTCTCTCTCTCTCTCTCACAATCATTGTGTATATCTCTATATTATCCTGACCACAAGAAGTCTATATATTATATACATAAACATATGACTGTACCCCTTGGGGCTGGCAATGCGCTAATGAACACATAAACGAACATACACAGCAAAAGCAAGAGGACGAAGATAACTGAGTTTATTTTAAATTAGAAGAAAATAATGACGAAGAATGTAAACACCAGACTCCTCAATTAATTGGTGAAAATTTTAAGTTTAATCCTTCTTTCATCGTTGGTTTTGGTTTTACGTTTAGTTGTATGCGTTTGGGTTGCTGCTAAAAACGGAGACCATGCTCTTCAAGCACCAAAAAAAACTTATTATAAAGACATTGCATCATTTTTCTGACCAAACTAATTTGGCTCCCTTTTATATTCCAATCCCGTCTAAATCAGCCCCTTCTGGAATTCTTCCTAAACAATTCTTATCCAGTTAACTCTTTTGGAGTCTTATTTACTAGATCCACATCCAATCTTAGTCATGATCTTTTCTTCAAATTATTTCTCCATGATTGACGTCACAGAGTTTGATTGAGTACAGTTCTTCCATTTCATTTCAGCTTTAGGCTGCCTCCTATACATTTGAGTTTGACAAATCATATGCCCATTACAGGCTGTAATTTACAGCATTCTGGCAAGGGAAGATTGGTCACGGACTCAAAATTTTATAGTTCAGATTTTGACCAAACTTTTTCTTTTTAAACATTAACTGCTGTGTGAAACCAAAGGTGGTGCATACCAGGCAATGTCTTTAATGGTGGAATTCGTGGGATCAAGGGCATACTGCTGCTTTAAGTGCCAGAACCATGTTGCTTTCCATGATGATATCATCTCCAAAGACTTCCAGGTGAGTTTCTTCTTGCATTTTTGGCACTTCATCCACTTTTATGCTATATTCCTAGACTGATAGATATTAGATATGGCTCATCCATTTGAACCAATAAAACCCCTGAAATCATTTTGATCTCTTAATTACACAAATATAAAGTGAACAACTTCAAGTTATATCATCATAAACTCAACTTTTATGGCTATATAATTCACTGTTCTTTTTTTTTTCTGCTATTGAAAAATGGGGATGGTTAAAGACTCAATATGGTTCAAGTTATTTTTAACCAAAGATTTTGAAGGATTAACAGGCAAGCAATGGGAGAGCTTTTCTGTTCTCTCACGCCATGAACATTAATGTTGGTCCTAATGAGGATAGGCAGCTTATCACCGGTCTTCATACAATTGCTGATGTGTATTGCTCTGATTGTGGAGAGGAGCTGGGTTGGAAATACATAAAAGCTTATGAAGAAACACAGAAGTACAAAGAAGGAAAATTCATACTAGAGAAGTTCAAGATTGTCTGGATCAAAGGGCAGCAAGCAGAATTTTGATGCAAGTCATTCGGTCCTCAATTGTTCTCATGGTAGTTCCTTAAGTGTACCGTTAGGATAATTATGATTTTCTTGCACAAGTTGCTTGATCAGAAAAGGGGAAATTCAACAAATAAGTTGTTAAAATTTATCCTTCTAATATGAACAGGTAAAAATGGTCGTTGGTTCATATTGAACAAAAGATTATTTTCGAGAAAACAATGAATTCATTTGCCTTGTTCAGAAATATTGCAAACTATCAGAGGTCTCTTTTTGTGCACTTACACGGAAAAAGTTACCATTGAAACTGCCCCTATTTTTTTAATGAAATCGAAACTTCCCTTTTGAGAGCCTTATTCACTAGAAAAATATGAATTTGATTTGCTGGAGAAACTGGCAAATTGCGGGTCTCAATTAAGGAGATAGAACGCACATGTACTATTGTCCCACATGGATATACTGCCAGAAACATGTCATCTGTTGCGTCATATCATTATTTGTGTAAACCCTATCCTATTTACAACTATAAATATATGAAATTACTTGTTGACTATACATGCCGTCTGTTTGTAAATATCACTGTAGTGTCAGCTAAATTCGGTGTTGAAGATGTGGAGAGAAAGCTTGTACATGACAAGTCATCAGTTGCATAAGAAGGGAGTTGTCAGAGTCAGTTCTCAACAGTTCAGATCGGGTTGTTGTGGGGTGTGCAAAGCTACAGCAGCATTATTTTGCTTTTGAATACAAACAATTCTTTCTTTGTGGCTTATTTTATTCTTAGTGGTCATGCCGAACACTCATTAACAAAACCAAATATTCTTTTATTCTTGGTGGTCAAGCCAAACACTCATTAATAAAATCAAATAATAAAAGGAAAAGAAGGAAAGAATAAAATTGATAAACATACACAACACAAAAGCATACAGCCATATTCATAGAATATTTGCTAAGCCAGTTCATAGCATACAGCCATACACAACACAAAAGTACATACCTCTTAAGTGATCATTTTTCTGCTCCTTACCAAATTCATTTGTGATCAATATGCAGCTTAATTTTGTTTGCACCACTGAATGACAGTAACCTGATGGACAATTCATAGCGTTGAACTTTTCAACAAAGAAACAAACATGTAGAAGTTTGGAAAATACCCGTTAATTAAGCCAGCGTATCATGAACGTTCTCCTAGTAGTCTTTGAAATATATATAATAGTAATACTAATTATCTAAAGCTGATCCAACATTCTAGAGCCATGTTCAGTTAGTGGAGGCCAATATCAGCAACGATTCCAACATTTATTTATTATTTTTATACAAGAGGATTTGATAATCTCATAGTTGTGGCAAAAAATCTTCTTAAATATGAGTAAGAAAACCCTATCTCTCTGATACTCCCTGCTGAAACATCTTATTTATACAGTATGTCTATAATTATATGATGTCATGTAATCAATGATTTCAGTGTTCTGATTTTGCCTTCCATGTTCCCACTGTTATTGTATCTAACCTTAAATATTTAAACT
This sequence comes from Pterocarpus macrocarpus, assembly GCA_031439585.1. Classification (NCBI taxonomy): domain Eukaryota; kingdom Viridiplantae; phylum Streptophyta; class Magnoliopsida; order Fabales; family Fabaceae; genus Pterocarpus; species Pterocarpus macrocarpus. The sequence continues at coordinate 1,437,217 of CM062515.1, read as the reverse complement.
ATCTAATTAACAGTTGGATTTGAGCATTTTTGCCTTTGATAAACAGGCGTTGCTGGTTATCAATGATACCATTGCTTTGGAAATCGATAGTGTCCGCTATATGAAAGAGCTCATACACACTAACGCAAGTACGGGATTAAGTTGCATCATAATCAGCTAATCTCGATTGTGCCTTATATTTGACATAGGCATTGGAAAATGACTTCTTAACAACACTATGTGTATATAGCACACGATTGGTTTTAAGTTTCCACCAATTTTGGCTCCAATGGCAAATTCTTGCCAACCATTACTTATCTTGGTTTCTCTAGTTTGTGTGACGATAGCATCGCAGAATGCAAATAATTATGATAGAAATAAAGTTTTATAATGGCTAACTTGACCATTTTGCTTTTGATTTGAGCTTTGTCTGTTGGTGGACAGTAGTGGGAGTTAGATGAGATGAAATCCGAAAGGCATTATTCTTATGCTTAAATTCAAGACCCATAGTGCTTCACTAAGCAGATAATCAGAAATATTCTTGGTATATGCAGTAATAGTTGAGGAAATGAGATCATCTTAACAAACGACTTGGTCAATCATTCAGTAAACGCCTAATAATTTTGGAAGTAACCCAGCAACTTAGCATTATTTTTTAAATTGGTACGACTCCAATTTTTCCACCACCTTGTCCTTCTTGTGAAAATAGTAAGTCCTTCCGTGGCCTTGGTGATATGTATGTTATTAGGCTCACTAGTCATCTCACATCTGTATGTTATTGGGCTTGAGCCAAGCAAGTATCTACCAATTCATAACCCCTGCTCAATAATTGATTTTTTGCTGAATCTGTCGAGATCCCAATTATATAAACTGCAATATCCAATAAATATTTATTGCTTGATAGTTTCATTACATATGACTTCATCATTGTGATGATCAAAATCAAATTAAGACGAAGTAGGTATTTTCGGTCCCATAAGAGATGGACTAGGCATCGCTGCGGTGCAACAAGGACATAACAATCCACAAACCAAAGATGAAAATCAGTTTTGTGATTCATTGTTTCAGAAAAGACATAAGCAAAATATGGTGATTAGAAGGAGGCCCCATGTTAAAAGAAGCCACCTTTGTCTGGTTTAACAATATATATATATATATATATATATTATTATAGCACTTGGCAAATACTTGATTGATTGAGAACAAGACAGAAGGATGCATAATAATACCAAAATTTGAAAGAGAGAAGGACAAGAGGAAGTTTCATGGAACCTAAATTCCTAAACAATTCCTGCCCAAGATGATCACGTTTAACCAGAGTATCCCTTGTTCCCCACCAAGGGCACCTTCCAAGAAACCATCACAAGTAGATATAGTTTTTTTGTGTGTGTGAAAACATACATTATATAAATGAAAATTGAAAAAAAAAAAATTACAGCATAGGAACATATCTACTAGTGATAATCCCTTCTTATCCTAGATTCCCTAAAGTCCTTTACTCTGCACAAATCCCAGTTTCCCGGTCCTGCTTATATACAAGTTTAGCCATCATTTTAAGTAAATAACCAAATACTATTAAATGGGTTACTAAGCTTCCAAAATTTTCTTGTGTGAACTTCATTAGCAATCTACCTCAACAATTCATAAGGCAGAGTCAACATAGACTCGGATTTTTGTACACACCAATTTTTAATTATATAAAATTTACTGTGCCTCAATTCCTGGAAGGTGACGCGTCTTATCCACTGTCCACACAATAAGTGTGCTAGAATAATTCCCAATGGGTAGGCCCCGCTAAGAATTTAGCTCCTCGAACAAACGGTTGAGATCAGAAACAAAATCTGAACAACTTGACACCACGAAGTACCATGAGATTTCTTCCAAAATGCAAAAGACTTCTACAACTCTATAAAGGCCATTTGTCCTAACGAATTCTCAGTCATTGCTCGTTGTTACATCCAAGTCTTTCCAAGTCGCTTTCTTCTTCCACCTTTCTGTCTACGGTTTACAAATAGAAGAAAAGTTAGTTCCTTCCTCTTCCAAGAACAATGGAAACCAACCAAGCAGCGAAAGAAACTGCCGCTGAAGCAGTGTTTGAGGACTTGCTACCTGTGATGGCAGAGAAGCTTGATGTGGAGACCTTTGTGTCCGAACTGTGTGGGGGTTTCAAGCTTCTGGCAGACCCAGAAAAAGGTTTGATCACAGCTGAGAGTCTGAGGAGGAACTCAGCTCTTCTGGGCATGGATGGAATGAGCAAAGAGGATGCTGAGGCTATGGTTAGACATGGTGATCTTGATGGGGATGGGAAGCTGAATGAGACTGAGTTTTGCATCCTTATGGTGCGGCTTAGCCCTGGTATGATGCAAGATGCTGAGGCCTGGCTTGACAAAGCAATTGAACAAGAACTCACCAAGTCCTCAAATTAACTTGATCCTTATTGTAATCAATTTATTGTAAGTTATTTATATAACGTGTATTTATGTCATCTTAGTTGAAAAAACTCATCTCTGTTTTTGAAGGGTGTCTTCCATGACCATGAGTGCTTTCTAAAGTGCTAAAGTGAATTTAAATGATATTGAATTGAATCTGTTCAGTGAGTTGTTCAAGCATAGATGAGTTCGATACAAGAGGCTGGTTAAATTAGATATTTCTCTTCCATTTCTAGCTCACTAATAATACTTAAAGCATAGCATTTGATAGTCTCATCTTCATCACACTCATTTATATTGTCAGTCAACTCCATAATCTCTGCAGATCAAAAGGCAATCCATAGAGAATAACAATATTCTTAAGCAGAAATGGCACACCTCGGTGTCAGTGATGGCAGCAGTTGCAAGGAGCATGTAGTAGCGTTAACTTTAGGCTCTAATTTTTTTATTCTCAAGCAAATTTCAAATTTAAATTGATATATTGTATATAACATGATAACATAATGATATTTTTATATTACTATAAATTATTTTAAAATATTTCTTAATTTTTATTCCTTATATTTAAGATTTTATAATGCAGTAATGTATAGTATCTTCGTTTTGTGAAAGAATTGTCTGGATTTAAAGAAATGATCCAATTAATAATGGAGTTTTTTTAGTTCTTATCCTTGCAATGGGGAAAATGAAGCAAGAAATACGAAGAGTAACATGAAAATTTTCTCACATGTCATGGTCATGGACAACAACTAATGAATACTGACAGAGGATAATACTACATAATAAAGAATACCCGGTTATCCTAACGTCTCACCAGCTTAGTCATATGCACGCTTAAATGGCTATAAAACAACCAGGCCCTAGTGCACGTCCTCAAAACTCAAAATAATTTTGAATGGGTGACATTTGATAATGCGTCTGCAAATATGTTTGTGACACTTTGTTTTGAATTGCATCAATTCTGTAGTCTAAAAAGTCGTCCGCATAAACGTTTAAATACCCGAGAATTGGCAGAGCACGTGATTAAACAAACGTGTCACTGTATCGATGCATATTTTATCCTCCAAGACAAGAGTGTGTTTCATGGACTGCTAGTTGAAGGAGGTAATTCATTTAACGACCAATCCAAAAGACAAGTAACTTGCTAAAAAGGAGGTAGTTCATTTGACCACCAACATACATATACGCTTGCTTGGTGTCAAGTGTTTAGGAGCTACCCTTTAAAACACACGACACATAACTTTCCGTACATCATACTTAAACCGTTCCGGAAAGGAACATTTATGCATACCCCCTATCAAAAATACAAACCGTTGGTAATAATTCGTTGGCAAAAGCAAATTCAATCCCATCACATATAAGTCATAAAATTAATTTTAATCATAGCAGGGCACGAGATGTCCCTACAAGTATTAACGATTCTGACCTTAAAAACAAGTTATATTCAGGTCCTATAATAAAAGCACAATTAGTACTAACTGCTACACAGCTAAGACGAAACCAAACATTAAAATTTATAAAGAACCCACTAATAATGTACGACCAGCTATTCCAACACCCAAAAAGTAACATCCAGCAACTGCAGCCTGCTTCATACCCCAAGACCAAGCTTCGCTTTTAAGTTCTTGACCTCCGAATTGGCGATCGACTGGATATGAACAACAGAATATATAAGGTCGAGAAAACTATAAAATAGCAAATGAAGAGATAAATTAATTAAACTGACTAACAAATACAATAAGCAAATGCCAAGATAATTAATTAAATTGATTAACAATTAAAATACCTGCGGTATCTACCATATTCAGGACTCCTGTGCCTACCATAATCAGGGCTCCTTCGCCTGTCGTAGGCTGGTCCATTGTACCTATCATACACAGGACTGCGTGGACGACCATAGTCAGGACTTGATCGCCTCCCATAAACTGGACTGGGTGATCTCCCATACCCCTCTCTTCTAGGACTGTCATAATATCTGTCACCCTTTTCATCATCATCCCTCAGAGCATACTCAACAGACACCACTCTGTCCAGTATCTTACTGCAGGTGAAATGAGACCAGAAATTCATCATATGTACATATTGGGTAATATAAGAAATCTCAGAATTTTAACAAATGATATTTAGAATCTCATCACTGACCTCATGTGTGTACACTCAAGAGCTTTAGTAGCATCTTCTTGTGTTTCAAACTGTACAAATGCAAAGTTACGACGAATTCGAACATGAAGAACCTTCCCATAAGGCTCAAAATGTCTTTCTATATCACGAACTCTGGTACGAATTGGGTCAAAATTAATCACAAATAGGGTTTTTGTGGGCCTCTGGTTTGCCCTTGAGCCATCACGATGGCGGCCACGTTCACCCTGTTAAAACAAAACAAACAGAAAACCCTCTTATTAATCTCAGGTGGTGCACTGTTTGCACTCATAATCTCAATAGTATAAGGTGAATGCAACTAAAACATGATAATGGGGATACTAACATACCCTAGCCCACTCCACAGACAGCCTTCGCTTCTCATAACCAAATGGAAAATTGTCAAGTGCTCGAATTGCATCTTCAGCATCTCGCTCATCCTCATAGTAGACAAAAGCAAAGCCTGCAACAACAGAACTAGTGTTAGAGACATTTAAAAAATATAAATATATATAATCAATAATTATGAAAGTTCAACATCTTATCCCTGGCTAGCAATACATCATCCAAATCAGGGAATCAGTTTTCCCTGTCAGGAACAAAAGGAATACAACACCTGCATATATGTGAGGGCTGATGCAGATGATGCTGTGGAGGCGTTGAATGATGAAGAAAATGATGATTGCAATTAAAGGGTTTAAATCCAAAATTGAGATCTGAGATTGTGAATATCATTGCCAAGCATGCTTCTCCATTCAGATTTCAGACAGCACGAGTGAGTGATTTCAGTGATAGATGGGCATGGCATGGCATGACAGAAATTCAATGACCCCCTATTTTCAGTGAAGCTAAGCATGGCATGGCATGGCATGGCATAGCATACTAAATTGATTGATGATCATTCCGGTGGAAATGGTTGGTTGGGCGATGAGGTGAGTGAGTGACAGATGATCAGGTGAGAAAATGGAGATGATGATGCTATCTGTGGAAGTAAGGAGAGCAGACAAGCAGGAAGGTTTCCTTCCAAAAAAGGATAGAAGCTCATCAAAGCATATTTTCCCTTAGTACAAGTTCCTGCGTCAAAACAAACACTTAAACAATGGAGGATTGCTTTGCTCCACAGACATTTCAATTTTATTTTACTTTATTATTTTATTTTTATTTTTATTTTTAAATTTTTTTTTTTTTTGCTCCACAGACATTTCAATTTTATTTTACTTTATTATTTTATTTTTATTTTTATTTTTTTTGCGTCAATTTATTTTCCACCAGGATTACAGTAATTAGGAACACTCTTTCAACCCCAAAAAGCATCATTATGCCCGAATCCAATAAAACTTACTTTTTAGCAGTTGTTAGTGTTCGATGAACAACATCATTAACATTATTAAATTCCAGAATACTATGTATAACTTATCAACGAAAGATTTACCAACAACTACTAGTCCAAAAATGTCACAATTTACAAACGTTATATATATATATATATAAAAGAGCCGTGAAATTGGTTGGGTGATCATTCAGCGTGCAAAAGAAAAATAAAAGAGAGGGATGGAAGCTCCAAAAACGATACAAGAATTACCAGATTTCATGTCGACGCGCTCAATCCGGCCATACTTGGCGAACAAGCGTTCAAGCTCTGACTGACGGGTATCGTACTCGAAGTTCCCAACAAAAACCGGCCTCATCTTCAGCTTCCTTCAAAACCAAACCCTTGTTTTCTTAAAACAAAAAGAAAAAAGACCAGTAAGAATCCACGAAGGAGGACTAATGAATAAACACAAAACCCACAAATGCCCTAGCCCTAACAACTTGGGGTCCTCTCTCTCTCTCTCTCTCTCTCTCTCTCTAAAGCTATAAATTACAAAACCGAGTATCAATTAGTACCTGAAAAGCTTGGAATTTTTTTGGGGAAGGATCAAAGACAGAACTAAAGCATATATATATATATATATATATATATATATATATATATATATATATCAATACAAAAACCCTAATTTGATCTGTTTATAAAAAATTAGCTGATGACAACATTGAGTTGCATGACCAAAAAAAAAGGAGCATTGATTGCATGACCAAAAACAAAAAGGGAGCACTGAGTTGGATTATGTTTGTACGGCCTTGGGAGTCCAGCCCACCAGTAGAGTCTAAGGCTACAGCCCATTTGGATCCTTTGGTCTTCGTTTCTCTTTCCACTTTTCTCCTTTACTACCCCGAAGGGGTTCATTTATTTGGCCCACATTATTTTTATTCACACAGTTGTTTTAGTTTCTTGGACCGTCTAGCCAAAAATACAGTTTCCTGGACCAAAAACAAAAAGTGTGTTTTAGTTTTTCCTCTTTCAATATTAATGGCTTAGCTTTACAAAGCGGCACCGACCAAACAAAAACAGCTTTACAAAGCGCCATATACTTTATTATTTAATTATTAATTTATAGTTTTTTTTATTTTGTAATTTTTATGTATTAATTATATGACCAATATTGCTACTTAGCTGAAAAAATGTAACCAGAATTTTTTATAAAAATTATAGTGGTAGTTAGATGAACTGTAATGATAGAGCCCCCACTTATTTAGTCAAAGATCATCAATTATGCCATATCATTATGACATATATTACATTTTATATATATACTATTTCATTGTTCATTTCTGATTGTTTATATTAATAGTAACTCCATGCTATATATATAATATAGGCATTGAATATGATTGAAAAATATGTTTTTTTTAATGAGTAATAAGGTACTATTTAACTAAAATTTTTATAAATTTAATTTTGATATATTATTAATGTAAATAAATTTTACATAAATATTTAATTATTTCTTATTATATCAGTAAAAATATTTAATTTAACTATCTACTACCACACATGTCTTACAAATAGAAGTATGTGATTGGATAACTTTATAAAATTCTTTTATAATGATAACGTATCAAAATTAATCTCAACTTTTATTGTCAAAAAATTTAAAAAATAATTTTAATGTACTATCTATGTAAAACCTTTTAATCTCAACCTTTGAATTTAAATCTAAAAGCTAAGATTCAAAATCTATGGTGATCCTTAACTCAGCAGAGATCACCATAAAATCCTTCTTCTTCAAATAGTTATTTTAGTTTTTCCTCTATCACAAAATATGGCTTAGTTTTATTTAGAGACATATAATATTTAGTTAGTTTAAGTGGTTCAACACTTATTTATTTTAAATAAGATCTTAAATATAAGTCTTATAGATATAAAAAAAATTAACATTGGCAAAATTTTATCAATAATAGGCTAATCCAGTTTAAGTTAGATTAGTTAGAATTCAGTTGATTTCAAATATTGGTGATTTAACTAGGATTTTATTTAATATATTATTAGTATAAAAGTTTTTTATATAGTCATTCAATTATATATTGACACATCATTAAAATTATTTGACTTTCATAATCATGTATGATAAAATACTAAAAACAAATTTTTGTTATTTTTACTATCTCTTTTGCAAAATCCTAAAAACTGGAATAAAATAAAAATTAATATGGCATTTTTGTAATTAATGTTAAAAAAAATTCTCAAACTAAACATATTATAACATAAGGAATGTCAATATTTCAAAATAGTTGTCGTGTTGATATTGAATATATATTATATTGAAAACTTTACCGATACTTTCAAATATTCTTAATTATATTTTATAAGTTTTTTGCTTTAATATTTTGGATTTTTATATTCATATAAATAGAAATTCTACAACATTCAAATTGATAAGTGCATTTTATCATATGTACAAAATTTATGCTAACGGTAAAATAATTATTTCTACCTTTTAATTTAAATTTTATATTTTTATGTTAATTTCATATTTATTTATATTTTATATTATAAATTTAATTTTGATATACTATTAACAAAAAATATTTTATATAAATATTTAATCATATATTATTATATTAATAAAAAATTTAACTATAATACTTAATACTTAATATTTTAGAAATCTAATATATAGCAATATATGATTAAATTATAATATAAATTTATTTAATAATATATTAAAATTAATCTCCAATGTTATTTCTATCTATGCGTGTACATCCGTGCTTCATAGACCTTAATGTTGTTTACTTTCTATTCTACCTTTGACTTGAATGGGTGCGCTGTCTACTCATTTTTCGATTTCAAAACACAGCATATTCTTTAAGCGGAGGACGCAGGTTTAAGTAGGTCACACATAAAAAAAAAAAAAAAAAAAAAAAAGAGAAATACAAATATCAGAGGAAGTCAGGAAGTTACATGGAAGGTTCCACTCGCCAGAAAGTTGAAATCGAAAAACAGTATAGTAATAGTAATATGCTACTAAATAATTATACTATCTTGACTACCTCGGCTCCTGAGTTGGGTATAACTAGCACAGATTCTAATAAAAAAATAGAAGGGAAAAAATTATTTTAATAAAAAAAAGAACGTGAGAAAAGAATAAAAAGGAAAGGAAAGGAAAGGAAGTGGGTCTTCCCTTACATGGTCCCGTTCTGCTTTATTAAATGAAAAACATTATCTGGGCATTCTAAATCATATAACGAGCCCAAAGTCCATGGCCTAATAAAACATTGTTTTGCGCTACAGACTTGCAAGGTAAAGATACAGCTTTTTTTCCCATAATTACACAAGCATTGCGGCACGACATAAGATACCATAATAGTTACATTAACACGTGGTGTAACAGCCTAGCACCATGCTCTCTCACATGCCTGCAGTCCTTTGCTATGTACAAGTAAAATACATATTCTTCTTGAATAAATAAATTTCTAATATTCAAATAATTTAACTTGACTGTATTAGATTTATTTACATTTTCATTTAGCTAACATGATAAAATAGTAATAACCAATCAGATAAAAAAAATGTATTTCCTCTATTCACTTATAATCATTTTTTAAGATTTTGGCACACAAATTAAGAAATTATTAAAATTACATAAATTAAAAAATTTAGACAACTTTAAAAAAATTGTCCCATTACAGGAATGAAAAAAATTTAGATTAAGTTCCTTTTATCTATTTCATCTATTTTTCAAACTTTGAATTTTTAAATTACTCATTTCAAAAAAATTGTCCATGTGTTATTATTTGACTTAAAAATTGGTTGAAATGGATGTAAGAAACTTGATATAAGCTTTATTCTTTAAATAATTATAAAATATTTATTATAAATAGATGAGTGATTATGAATAAGGATAAAATTAAAAAAAATTAATTAATACTATCTTAAAACTCTCAAATGATAAATAACTGTGGACAAAAAAAAATTGCTAAAAATACAATTATAAATAGACAAAAAAGTAATAACTAAATGTTTTAATCCCAAAAACAATGTCATTAAAAAAAAAATGATAGGAGAACTCATTTTTTGTAGGACACCATGCCGACTAACCACTTATCCACTATTGGATAGAGTCGATATTCCACAAAAAATAAGTTCCCTCAACATTCCTCGATTAAAAAACCATAACCCGGTTGTTTTGTTGACTACTCAATGGGAAGCAGTCCTTGCCCTTTTAGTTTTCTTTTTACTATAACGATATTTATATTTTTGTAAGTGGTAATATTGGTTGTTCAGTTTTTTTTTTAATCTAAAGAATTATTCATACAATTCCAAATAAAAATGGTAGTTGAATAATATTATTTTATTTTTAAGATATTTTTATCATAAAATATAGTCACGATTAAGATATTTTCTCAACAATTTTTTTTTTAAATTTTAATCTTAGAGCATGTTTTGGGTAGAATATTATTAGAGAATAATATATCTTTTAGATGATTTCAATTGACTTAACATAAAATCCTTTATTTAGATATTAATGTGAAGGCATTTTAAAATTCCAAGCAATATTATCAGATATTTTCTTAACTTTAAAAAAATGGATTTTAATTTTTATCTCTTCATAAATAATTCTAAAATTCATTCTTTTCTCTACCTTTGTCTCTAGACCCTCTCCTCCTATAAGATTGCCATCACTTGCCATCCACCACCCCATGTCTACTATTTGCCAGTTGCAGATTGTCGCTAGCAGACCACCACCAGCGTTTTGCCACTCACCTTTTGCTGTTTACCACCTAAAAAGAATGTAATATAATTTTATTATATAAACAAAATATTTTATAAATAAATTAATATAATTCCTTTATTCAAATAAAAAATTTTAAAAGTAAAATAAAATAAATTAAAATATTTAATTTTTTTATATAAAATTTAAAAATATTCCATCCAAATACACTCTTACTTCTTCCATTTTTTTTTCCCTAAGAATCTCGCTTGCTTGTCACTACACCTAATGGTTTTTGGTTTAGGTGAAATCTTCTTTAAGTTGTTAGCTCCATGTTTGTTGGGCTTTCAATTATTCCTACAGCCAACAAGGAAAAACTCAATTTATTTACCTTTGGTGAGGAATATTAATGTTATTTATTGCTACTATTGTATGTTATTATTAAATATTAATAGACGTTGCAGAAGTCAAACTGAACTACTGAACTGAAGGCACAAATTAGAAGCGGAGGGGATTGGGTCCACTGAAAAGAAAGTCAGAGTGAGAGAGAGAGAGAGAGAGAGTAGAAGGAGGGTAGTTTCTCTAAAAAGTAACTGACTGGACTGGTGCACTGCGACAGGGAAGGAGTGACTGTGAGTGAGGAATAAGGGAAGAAAAGCAACCAAATTCTGAAAAGCACAGTACAGATTCTAAATTCTCATTCTCATTCTCACTCTCACTCTTTCTTGTTCGAAGTGTCCTGTCGTGTCCTTTCTATCTCTTTCACTTCAACAACAACAATAACAACCACAGGCTGTCGTTGATTGTTGAGTTGAGCCTCCAAAAAGACCGCCATCCGTTGTCTTTTTCTTTTTTCTCCTTCCTTCTAAAGGTAAAGACCAAAGAGCATTCATTCTCATTCATTCATTCATTCAAAGAATGGACTGAGACCAGTCCTCAGTCTCCGTCCTCACAAATTCTATTTTCTATTCCATGGACGAAAAGGAAGGTTTCCTTCTCAGACAGACCACCCCACAAAAATGCCTCGCCTGGCCTTTGCTTTGCTCGCAAGCTAACAGCCTTCTACCTTGTCTGCTTCTTTTAACGGCACACCTTTTGTTCCTTTAACTCTTTCTCTCTCTCTGTTGTTGTTACACTTACACACAATCCAATCCAAACTCTTGTTTTTATTTTCCATGCACTCTTTGTTGTGTGGTCGTGAGGTACGTGTTTGCCTTTATTTTCATTTTAATTTCTTTTCATAAAATGATGTCTACTTAACTGCAATTTGGGAAGCTTTTTAAATTTGCTTTCTAGTCACGTTCACCTGTTTGGGCTGTTATGTATATTCAGGATTTTTACTCTGTTCAACAAAGCATCAATGAGTCATTGGCTTTTAATTTCGACTGCAATCGGTTCTCCTTAGTTTTTAATTAATTCGTTCGTTTAATTCATCCTAAAAAAGAGAGAATTTATTTTTTTGGTCATAAAATAGCGTTTTCTTGTTCTGGCCTAACAATTAAAGACTTCAGTTGCATTAACTTTTCTTGTGTATTCAACATGAGTAAAGCAGACCTCTTCGAGATAGTTTACCATTGTTGTTTTTTAAAATCTATTTACAGGGTTGTCTGCTTGATAATTGTTGTGTTTATTTTTCAGTTGTGAAATTCAACACCAAAATGAAAATTCCCTTGGAAGTAAAACCGTTCCCTGCATGGGCATGGACTGTTGAGCAATGTTTGAAATGAAAGAGTATGATGTGAACCTGGACAAGGGTCTGAGTACTCACGAGGTTGAGGAGCGGCGTGAGAAGTACGGTTGGAATGAGCTATCTAAAGACAAGGGTAAGCCCTTGTGGCAACTAGTATTATAACAATTCGATGACATGCTGGTAAAGATACTTCTGATTGCAGCCTTCATATCATTTATTTTGGCTTACTTGCATGGAAGTGAACCTGGCGAATCTGGATTTGAAGCTTATGTGGAGCCACTTGTGATTATGCTGATTTTAGTTCTCAATGCCATCGTTGGAGCTTGGCAAGAGAATAATGCTGAAAAGGCTCTTGAAGCTCTTAAAGAGTTGCAATGTGAATCTGGAAAAGTGTTAAGGGACGGGCTTTCGTGCCTGATTTGCCTGCACGAGAGCTTGTTCCTGGTGATATTGTGGAATTGCGAGTTGGAGATAAAGTCCCTGCTGATATGAGAGTTCCATCTTTGAAAACATCAACATTGCGAGTTGAGCAGAGCTCATTAACTGGAGAAGCAATGCCTGTTCTCAAAGGCACTAACCCTATTTTCTTGGATGACTGTGAGTTGCAGGCCAAAGAAAACATGGTGTTTGCAGGCACCACAGTTGTCAATGGGAGCTGTCTTTGTATTGTTATTACGACCGCGATGAACACTGAAATTGGAAAGATACAGAAGCAAATACATGAGGCCTCTTTGGAGGACAATGACACTCCTCTGAAGAAGAAGCTGGATGAATTTGGTGGTAGGCTTACCACTGCAATCGGGATAGTTTGCCTTATTGTCTGGGTTATTAACTACAAAAATTTCCTTTCTTGGGATGTTGTGGATGGATGGCCCTCAAACATCCATTTTTCTTTTGAGAAGTGCACATATTATTTCAAAATTCCTGTTGCACTTGCTGTGGCTGCAATCCCAGAAGGTCTACCTGCTGTTATCACTTATCACAACTTGTTTAGCCCTTGGTACAAGGAAAATGGCTCAGAAAAATGCAATTGTGAGAAAGCTTCCAAGTGTAGAAACTTTGGGATGTACATCTGTAATATGTTCAGATAAAACTGGGACTTTGACAACAAATCAGATGTCAGTGACAGAGTTCTTTAGTTTGGGAGGGAAAACCACTGCTTCTCCAGTCATCAGCGTTGAAGGAACAACTTATAATCCCAGGGATGGGGGAATTGTTGATTGGACTTGCTATAACATGGATGCCAACTTGCAAGTCATAGCAGAAATATGTGCTGTTTGTAATGATGCTGGGATTTATTTTGATGGTCACATTTTTCAAGCTACAGGTTTGCCCACTGAAGCAGCTCTAAAAGCTTTGGTTGAAAAGATGGGAGTTCCTGATACGAAGGGAAGGAACAAAGTTCGTGATACTCAACTTGCTTCAAACAACTTGATTGGTTGCAGCATTGTGAAGTTAGGTCAGCAATGAACTTCACGGAAGAAAAACAAATTGCAGAATGTTTGCAATAATGATATACTATTTAATTTTTGTTTGTACAGGCTGTTGTGAATGGTGGAGTAGAAGATCCAAAAGGGTAGCTACATTGGAGTTTGATCGCGTTCGGAAGTCAACGAGCATTATTGTTCGTGAACCTAATGGGCAAAATCGGCTCCTTGTCAAGGTGACTGAGCTTATGCTTTATCATCAGATTAGCTTTTACCAGAAAAGAAATGATCATTCAGTTAATAGAAGTGCATTTTGTACAGGAAGCTGGCTACTGAACTCAAAATATGCATTCAAATTGGACCTTAAATAAACCATTATTAGATCATCATTTAGCAAAATGTTATCATGCTGCATATCTAAGCATAATTGCATAGGTCCTTTCAGGATGATGCTTAGCATTTCAAACTTTCATGGAGCAGCGGGTTGTGATGCCTGATCAAGTTGTTACTGGTTCAAATTTAGACTGGGATAGTCTTGCCTATCGTATTATACATCTTTCAAATTATCAAATATCAATACTTTCTTTGGTTTCTATTTCTGTCTAACTGGTTCTTTATGAGAAAATTTTCAATTGGTGGAAAGATTAGCTTGTGCTTTGTTTTTTTTTTTTTTTTCCTTTTTCCTTTTATGGTGGTAATGGTAAAATATCTCGAGTTTGTGTGGTTTCCCACACGTCGAGACGTTCCAAATGTAAAACAAAAGTTAGTTCTGTGTTCTCTATTCAGTATTCATGAACTGTGACATCTTTTGACGCCTGATTTCATGAGTACTTCTTCTTAACTTCTAACGTAGTTCAATCACGGGGTGCTGTTAAGAGTTTACTGGAGCGTAGTATACATGTGCAACTTGCTGATGGATCTTTGGCTCCAGTTGATGAGCCATGTAGAGAACTACTTCTCAGAAGACTCCTGGAAATGAGTTCAAAGGGACTGCGCTGCTTGGGTTTAGCATACAAGGATGACTTGGGCCAATTTTCAGACTACTATTCAGAGAGTCATCCTGCTCACAAGAAGTTGCTTGATCCATCTTGCTACGCATCCATTGAAAGTGATCTAGTTTTTGTTGGTGTTGTTGGTCTAAGAGTAAGTTTATGCCACATGTTTTACTATACTTCTCAATCACTCAATAATTTATCTTGCAGCGTTGTGAGGATATTAATTCATTACTATACTGATCAGGACCCTCCTCGTGAGGAAGTTTATAAAGCAATTGAGGATTGTAAGGAAGCTGGTATTAGAGTTATGGTAATAACAGGAGATAATAAGTCCACAGCAGAGGCTATTTGTCGGGAGATCAAATTGTTCTCTAAAGATGAGTATCTTATGGGGCAAAGTCTGACAGGTAAGGAATTTGTGTCTCTTTCTCCTTCGGAACAAGTTAGAATGTTGTCAAGACCTGGCAGCAAGGTTTTCTCTCGAGCTGAGCCTAGACACAAGCAAGAAATTGTGAGGTTACTGAAAGAAATGGGGGAGATTGTTGCAATGACTGGAGATGGTGTGAATGATGCACCTGCACTCAAACTTGCTGACATAGGGATTGCTATGGGAATAACTGGAACAGAGGTATGACTAAAAATAAAACTTTATATTGATTTAATTATGTCTAACCTTGTCTCCCAAATATTACAGGTAGCAAAAGAAGCTTCAGATATGGTACTTGCAGATGACAATTTTAGCACCATTGTTTCAGCTGTTGCTGAGGGCCGATCTATCTACAATAACATGAAAGCATTTATCAGGTACGTCTCTTAAACTTTCACTTAGATGATTTGTTTGATCCACAGCAACGCTTTACATTTATTCAATCTTCAGGTACATGATATCATCAAATGTTGGAGAAGTAATATCCATATTCTTGACTGACGCTTGGGATCCCAGAATGTATGATACCTGTGCAACTACTGTGGGTGAACTTGGTAACCGACGGTCCACCAGCAACAGCTCTCGGTTTTAACCCTGCTGATGTTGATATCATGCGGAAGCCACCTCGTAGAAGTGATGATGCTCTCATAAATTGTTGGGTTCTTTTCCGTTATCTAGTAAGTACTTTTAAGTCTCTTGAGCTTGCAGGAAAATATGTTAAGAACAAAGGAGTTACCTCAATGAATCACATGATGTTCATACTAATACTGATGGCAGGTAATTGGCTCCTATGTGGGAATTGCAACAGTAGGCATTTTTGTCTTGTGGTACACCCAAGCATCTATTCTTGGCATCAATCTTGTCAGTGATGGACACACAATTATAGAACTGTCTCAGCTTCGCAACTGGGGAGAGTGCCATTCGTGGTCTAATTTCACTGTCTCTTCATTTGCGGTTGGTGGGGGTCGCATGATCACATTTTCAAGTCCATGTGACTATTTTTTAGTTGGCAAAATGAAGGCCATGACTTTGTCTCTCTCTGTCTTGGTCTTGGTGGCAATTGAGATGTTCAATTCCTTGAATGCACTCTCCGAAGAGAATAGCCTTTGGAAAATGCCACCCTGGAAGAACCCTTTGCTCTTGGTTGCCATGTCAATGTCACTTGGGCTCCATTGCCTCATACTCTATGCCCCGTTCCTTGCGGATGTGTTTGGTGTTGTGCCACTTGCTTTGAATGAGTGGTTCATAGTCATTCTAATATCAGCACCTGTTATTCTTATTGATGAGGTACTAAAGTTACTGATAAGGAGTCAAAGGAGGGTGACAAAGGAGAAAGTAGCGTGAAGAATTCTCAGCTCAGGTTTATGGCCACTGTCAGAAAGCACTCGGGATAATGAACGAGAGTATCGAACCAAATTCTTTGATAAAGTTATTCTTTAGCCTTCAGGAATGGGAATATTTCATTTATTGATAGAAAGAAATTTGTTAGTACTAGTGATCATTATAGTAACTCTAATTTAGAAATGTTGTTTCAGTTGCCCCTTATTTCTTTATCAGAAAGAGAACTACTTTGAAAAAGAAGTTTTAGGAGGATGTTATTATACCTACAACAGTGACAGAGTTAGTGGAATATGTAACCAAATAATGAATTATAAATAAGAAGGATAGATATCTATATGCATATAGGTAGACTAAAGGGCCTTTTGACAGTGGCATGAAGCATGGGATGGGTAGAAATGACAGGCTGAGTTGAATTCTGTAAATGCTTTTCTCTGGAAGAGGCTTCTTGGCTTTATTATCATCATCCGTCGAACGCTGTGGTCATTATGGTAGAAAACCAAAATGAAAGTGACGTTCTTTGACTTTCTAAGTCGACATTCAATATTATTGACAATGACTGCACTTAAGTTTTATTATTTAATAAAAAACTGCACTTAAGTTTAATTATTGATGATTCTGGTTAAATTACAAGATTATGAATATATGTCATCTCATACGACGTGCACGCCACCTGTGATGATGTAACATAGTTGTCTCTTTTATAATGAAAAAGGAAAATTCATAAAATCTCTATGAATCTCCCCACACAAAAATTGTCAACATTAGTATCTACTCATGACAGGCAGCTTTTATAAAGTTACACCAGTGTATTTGCATTAGTATATTCCATCTTTAAAATAACCGATAATTAAATTTTTAATGAATTTTTTAACAGTAATCAAATCCAAATATGCTAAAATATTCAAAACTATAATCAACAGACCTTTTTTTTCTGCCAAAAATCAGAATTTTAATATTTTTACAGCTGCTTTAGTAAAACATTCCATTTGATGAATTACATGAAGCCGGCTTGACAAGGGATGAAGGGAAATTGAGTTGCAAACCTGTGTCAAATTTTGGTAATTTTTTTTCACAATATAAGACGAATCACAATGAGTTCTAATAGCAAAGAATACAACCGCTCGACAAAGGAAGACTTTTTTAATACATATTTTACACTACTAAGTACTAACAATGCAATACAATCAATCCTCAAATGTACAAGCTATTTGGGGCGTTTAATATAAGCCCCAAACAAATCCCTTCATGTCCAATGGTGGTCCTAGTCTTTACATGCCAACACCCCAAATTGGATGAAGATACTTGTGGTACAAGATTAATGTGACTCTCCATGAGAAATAGGCTAGTGCAATGCTGCATACCTTCTTCACATGATTACCACTTTACCAGATTGAGGAGCATAAAGTTCTTCTGGCAGGAGGAACCACATCATGCTATTGCACAGGTGAAAGCAATTTTCTCTGTGAAAGAGTCTCATTTCTTGTCCAGGCTTGTAGTTTGCAACCATTTGAAGTACAAAGAGAAGGTTATACCTCATGGTTAGCTAACTCAGGTCCACAGTACATGAATTTGAATCAACATTTTTCTTTAGAAATATGAAGATTGATCATGAAGCACATTCAAATGTGCCAATATTCTAGCTGCCAGGGATTTCATACTACCATTACCCCGCTGAGTTAAGTCAACTAGAGGCATTTGAGCTGAGGGTCCATACAACTGCTTGAACTCCACTAGCCGAAAAATCCTTTCCAAAGCATGCAGAGACTTTTCCTGCAATCCAGGAGCAGAGGAACCAAGAAATCTTATGATTAGTGGTATGGCATTTGCATCTGCAAGCACTTTACTACCACTCTGTAGTTTTTCACCTTCAATTAAAGTTAATAGAGCATCTAAAGAAGCCTCACAAGCTGCATGATCAGATTCCCCAAGAATCTTTGCTAGTGGTCCCACTGCATCAGCCTCCAAAAGGCAAAATGATGATTTGACAGTGCATAGTCCCCCATGAACTAAGCATCCACTTTCTGCTGCTGGGGATGAGAAGCACCAAAGTCCCTTGCGCTTCGGCAATGGCCTGCTCAGCCCATTTGAACTTTTAGAAAATTGAGTAAGAGACAATGCTGCATGTTGTTTTGTTACCGTAGTTCCACTTTCGAGCAACTGCACTAGAACAGTTATAATCCCAGTTTCTGCCGCTCTCTTTTGCCATTCCAAGTTTGTTGGAACTGTAAAACGACGAAGGGCACCAACAGAATTCTCTACCAACTTAATCTTTTGAAGATCTTTGTCCTTCCCTTCTCGGATATAATTGTAAATGGTTGGCAGTGCACCAGCATCCAAAAGCCACTGAGTGATCTGCTGAATTTCTGGCAGATAGCATATTATTCCCATTGTAGAAACAATTTCCTCTTCATCAGATGATGATTTCAGGATTCCAAGCAAAGTCTCAATGCACTTCTGATTCACATTCTCCAGTATGATGGCTTCATCACAACCTTCTACTAGGCAAGAAAAAAGCTTTACTGCACTTGCTCGTAGTTTTAGGTTTTCATTCTCAAACAACTTAACCAATACTTGAACAGCTGGGCACTGTACATACATAACTAGACTAAGTCAGCTATGGTATATTGACATTTGACAAAATCTGATAGAAATATTCTCAATAATATGGTAAGGACAACTTGACAAGTGATGAAGTGAGAGAACAGAAAGAAATGAGTCAACTTAAAATATACTGTGGAGAAGTTGGTCTCCAATTCACCATCTGTTGATATAGGGTGTAGTTCTATAACCTGTATAAGGTCTAAGGAAAAGCAACCTATGCAGCACCAGTTCACCAGATAAGACAAAAAATGGTGAAAGATCAATAGCACGAACAGTGCAAGCTATAAATAGAAAAATAAATCTTACATGGTCAATGCAATATCGTGCATAGATAATTTAAATTAGTAAATTCCACTTTACAATGCATCAAATTCTCATACAGAAAAGACTATAAAAGTTGTTTCTAATAACTGAAAACACCTTTATTAGAAATGTATAAACTACGCAAAGCTCAAAGAACAATGCCATAAACACTTGGTGCCAGCAAAAAGAGAAGGGGGGAGGTGAAGGGGAGGATTAAAAACAATCTAGCTGTGGGAACTACATTTAGCTTCAGTTAGAAGCATACCTCTCTTAGCTTGGTCCTAATATATGAAGCTGAGGGCGATTGGCACAAGGCATAAAAAGTCTGGATAGTGTATTGCCGCACATCAGGAACCGTGTAGCTAATTAGAGAGAAAAGTTTATAAACATCCTCATCATTTTCAAGTAATGAAACTGGTATCTTGGCATCTTGAGAGATTGTTGATGCAGCAAGCTGCATAATTATCGATGCTCCATGTTCCCACAAACTTGAGGATGGAATGCTGTTCTGGAAAAGAATGTCAAGTAATGGGCGTGTTGCACCTTGTCGAATCATTTCCAGTCCATTTTTCTTTAAACTGGATAGATTCCGAAGAGCTTTAAGGGACACTATTTTCACTTGAACATCATTATGTGAGACCAAGTGAAGAAGAGGAGCAAGTATACCACTATCAAACAAGGACTCCTTATTATGGTCAGTTAACTCCATTTCTGCTAAAGTTGTGGACATCATCATCTTCACGTCATCTGGTCCTGCATACAGAGAAAGGCAGGTAATGGTGATTGGTGAAGGCTTCTTCCTCGCTCCACACATTCAGATAACTATAGTCTCTGTACGTAAATGAAATTTATGCAATTCCTCAAATACATTATTTAAATAGTTAATTGAAGCTTTAAAACTTAGCTTAGAATAGCAGGCCTCCTACTTAAAAATTTCAACTTCGAGATTCAGTTTTTAAAGGATTACATATACTCTACATATGATTAAGCAGGTTTCTCTTCAAAAATTGCAAAGTGAATTTCAATATTTCAGACGCTACTTATCTTTGGTATAAGATGATGAATTTCATAAGAAATTAATTTGCACTTTTAAATTCAATAGATGATAGTGCATCAATCATTGTAGAATAAAGAAGCTGCAACTGAATACTGATACATTGACTCAAAATTGTAGGTAAAAGAATAAACCTGCGGAGAGACGCCGCAATAAGTGCTTGAAATAATTTGCCTTTGCCATCTGTATAACATTCTGGTCAGAGTACGAAAGTTTTTCCAGCAGCTCTGTTGCATCTCTGGCAGATTGATTGTCATCACTGCTAGACATAGTCACCAATAGCAGTATGCAACCTTGAACTTTTCCAATGTGTTCTCTTAACAAATCATATTTGGATAGTTCCAGAAGCAATGCCACTGCTAACTTCCTTTCCCCCAAACGACGACCAAGAGAATGCACAATAGACTCAATTGCATTATCAACGTTTGCAATTCTTTCCTGCAAAATCTTCAGGGTTAGGGGAAAATATATATGAAATTGCACTTAGTTCTAGATTGAAAAATGCAACATTTATGCAGGGTATTTGAAAGTTTCATTATGTAGTAAATAAGACAGAGTAAGGGGTGACCATCATTCACTTCAAAGAAGAGAAATTCTAGATAAAAGTGTGTTGAGAATCTCCACAACTCATAAGTAGTTAAGTAGTATTTTCGAATTCCTGGGTGACTGTAACGGCCCTAACCAATCTGTTTTGAGGTTTTATTTTTAGTGCCCAGGGGAGCACAGATCAACTGAACCAATTCTATTGCTTAGCATTGGTCAAAAGGACCATCTTTGCCGAATATGTGAAAACAATGGCATTGCTTTTAGCAGAAAGAATGTATTTAAAACAATTTTTTCAGTGAAATACCTGTGTAACATAATGAAATTCTGTATTGGCCCTATATGTAAATGTTTATAGGATTGATTTAAGGCTAATTATTACATGAGGAACCTCTGTCTTACATATTAAATTGATCACATTAGTTATAGGTTCATTTCATTTAAGTTTGAATTTCTTTTAACCAAAGTGTCGAGAATAACATTATTTTATCTGAAACTGTAGCTGTTATTGATCAGTATATCCTAAGAAAGCCAAATTTTGAATGTATCCAAGCTCCTATACACCCTATTAAAATAGAACTAAGAGGATTATAAAGAAATTCAAAGAGAAGTCAAAGGTTATTCATTAAGTACCTTGGCATCTTCACTATCCTTTGCCAGCATGCAAAGGATGACAAGGGCATTATTCCTTACATCACGGTTTTTAGCATCAAGAATTCGGATTAGAACTGGTATGTAATTCTCCAACATCACCCATTCTCTGTGCTGGTCCTTTTGTTCACACAAATCTTGAACAGTTCGCAGACAATGCAGTATGTCCTCATCATCTCCTGATTGGATTTTTTCTCTCATTAAAGCAATTGTAATCATTGTATTTCTATCTTTCCATTCTTCTATTGATTGTTTCAAGGTTTTGTTGGGTCTCAAAACTGACGTGTCTAAAGGAATCATGGTCAGAGGACACAATTCGTTTCCTTCTGCAAACCACTTCTCTATTGCACTTCTCTCAAATGTTTGCCCTGATGAAGTTTCTACAGGGTCCACCATGACATCTCGGGTAATGGGGCAATAAAAGGACTGCAAAGGTTCCAAGGGTTGACTACCCAAAGATTTGCGTTTGGCAAAGTACTTGAGCTCCTTTTCCCTAGGTGATGAGGCTGAATCAGCCCTTTCCAACAAAGCAATGATCTGATCCATTTGTATGGCTTCAGCAAGGTCCTTCCTTAGCCGGGCATTCTCGATTTCACTCTTGAACTCTTCAAGTTCCTTCTTCATTGTTGACTTCTCATTTGTAATCCCAACTGCCTCTGCAATGAGAACAAGCAAATTATTTGCATAGGAGCGATCAACATTTTTTTCCTGTATCCCTGACTCAATTTTCTCTAAAATCTCTTCTTCTGCTATAGCTGCCTTAAACTCAGCTGCCCGCATATTCTCACATAGCTTTTCAATTTCTTCAATTATTCCATTAGAAAGGCCTTGTGTGGCCAAAGGAAGAAGACCAACTGCCCTGCTGATCTCACTTGAGCTGTTTTGCAAACGCTTAACAATGGATCTGCAGTTCATCAGGAGATATACCTTGCTCTTCTTCCTGCATTCTTCAGCCAGTTGCTTTGCATCTCTAACTTCACGATTCAGAACCTCAATCGCATGATTGAATGTCTCAGAATCACTGACTTTTTCTTTCTTCAATTCTTTTAAGATGGGTGAAATTCTCTCCAAGTAAGCTGCAAGTTCCTTAAAACTATCCTTCTTCACAAGGACATCACCAGCATAAATTACGAACTCAGCAATAGTATCTATAATTTGAGAAATGGCTTCTGAAGTAGGACCAGAAGTCAATACATCTAGAACCATCATCTTTTGACAGAGTTAGGCTAAGGAATGAAATCCCTTCTTTTCCCATTAAACAATAACTCCAACTAATGTTGGCAGAAAGGCTGCAGAAATATTCCTCGACTTCTGGTTAACAAATGCTTCCATACCTTTTTCAATTCAATTTCAAATGCCTACACCTGATATCAATAAAAGCACTTCTCAAAATCATTTCCTAATGAACTTTCTACAGGTTACTAATGATAAACTCATATTATAATTTTGTGTGCAAATGGGCTTCGTATCTCCATTTGGTTTGATGTATTGTGGACTTAGAAATCACACCAAATTTTGAACAAATTGTTGAAAATTTTTCCAGCTGCAGAAAAACAAGTCAGTTTCATTTTGGATGTTTTAAGTACAAGCAAAGGACTCTGAACTTTCCATCCTGCCCAGATTCACTGTTGAAAAGAATGAACGAGATTGAATTGATATCATTCACAAAAATGAATCAAGAACCTAGATTTGCACAAATAGAGCAATAGCGGAAGACATTTGCTTTGACTAAATATATGGTCATCTCCTCCAATCAACACTATTATTCTGACACCAGAAAAACACGGAGGAAACCATCAATTTTGAAAAACTGAATCCAACCGTGCAAAGTTATAAGTTGACTTGACTAAGTGCCCCTCCCTCTGAGATGCCAAATAATGCCGCACGTTTTTCAGTTATCTTTGTTCTCCATTAACATTTTCCCAGAACCCAAGCAAAGGCAATAAAGTCATTCATACCAGAAAAGTTGAGTATCCCCTCCCTACCCTTTTGATACGGCAAAAACATCATTCACCAAAAGAAAAGAAAAAACATGTAGTTACTAACTACCGACAGGTAAACCATGAATGGTAACAAAAGTTCTAGGTAGTTAATCAAGGTACATAACAAATCAAGAAAGCATCTTCCTTACAAGGCACCATTGACATATTGTGAGCAACCAACAAGAAAAGAGGCAGAGTCAACAAATACCTCTGGAAGGCTGAGCCATGGAAATTGAGAACCTGCTTCCATTAAAGGGAACTTTCCGGAGAAAGTGAAACAGAAGGAGCAAGTTGTTTTTCTGTTCTCGCAGAAAGATTTACAATTTGAAAGAGCTGGTCATTGTAGTTTGTTTTTTCTTTTTTTTTTTTCATCAATTTCCTCCTTCTGACTGGCCACGAAGACTCCTTCCATGTCCAAGTCTAGACGAATTTTCCAGCCGTGTCCTTGGCTTTGACCTGGGAATGGAATGGGGCCACCAAGTAGTCACCCCTCTCAGCTGCCGATGTTTGCTGTCGTCAATATTTACTGCCATAAGATTTTTCTGGTGTTTCTGCTTGAGTTTTAAACCCTAGTATGGTATTGCTATCTAAAGGAGGACCCAAGCCTATAATAAAAATTATAAGTTAATTTTTTTTTATTTATTAAATTAAAAAATTGTATATTTTTATTCTTAATTTTTAAAAGTTAAGTAGTATTTTTTAGAGTTTTTATGAAATATTTTTTGGAATTAGATTGTATTCTCTAAAATTTAAAAAATTAATATAATTTTATTTTTTTTAATGATATTAAAAATAAAAATTATTTTTTTACCATTTATATCTATTATAGTTATTTTAAATTTTAAAAGTAATTATACCAAATATTATTTTTGTGATTTTTATTTATTGAGAGTAATTTTTATATTATTTTATCAAATATTACTACTATAACTTTTTGAAAACAGTTTTTAGAGAGTTCAAAGAACTCAATAGCTCTCAAAAAGTCATAGTAATACCAAATCAAACCTAAATCATATGTGACAAAGGTTAAATCGATTTTGAACTCATCAATAGTCATGACTTATATTTTATTCTTATCTTTTTTTTTATTGATGAATGATTTAAAAATATCTTTCTAAAAGTTTGATAAGCTAGAGACATGCCTACTTTGGATTAAAATGAGTCTTTTCTTGTTTTGAATCTTAATTATTATATTAGTAAATTAAACAGCTAAATAAAAATATAATATATTTTTATCCACTCTATTTCTTATTTTTCTTTTCTATTCTATTATAAATTATTCTCTTTTATTATTTATAAAACTCTCAATCTAAACCTAAGTTTATGTCACATTTTCCCAATAAACCAATATACCATAAAATAGAGAAATTATTGGAGCTTCGTTTTTTGAGGTTTTGATTCATGCATTATTTTTTGCACCCTTATTTTCTTATATTAAATTTTTAAAATTATTAAAAAAAACTGAAAGTAAAGAAAGGAAAAGAAATGGACCAAATGAAAAATGTCCTAATGTAATAACATATAAGAATTTCTCTATAATCAATTTCAATTTTGTCTAAATTGATTTTAAGTTTTTTTACATGGTAAATTGATTTTAGGTCAAGGGTGTGGTGCACCAAATAAAGTCATGTGCACCACACACTTGAATATCTGATGGTTTAGATTTTATAAACCTTTTATACCACCAAATTTAAGGTATATTATAAACTATTCCTTCTTTTTTAATATTTATTTCATCTCTTCTCAAAAGGCCCACTGCCCATCACCGTCCCACCATCCACTCCCCTAGGGCTTGGACTGCGGCAGTGGCATCTCAACGATACAAGCGGCGCAGTGGCTTGACAACAGATTGGTGGTGGTGACATGACTAAGAGGTGTAAGTGTGAGAGTGGTCAATGATGGCGTGATTCTATGAGGGGTTGGCTCTGTTTGGTGGCAATGGAGGGGGGTAGTTCTTGGCGGTTGGCGATTGCCATTCAATGGTCACGAAGAAGATAGTGGTTGGTGTGTAGTTGGCTCAATATTTTAGCAGAGGCAAAGTCGAAAGAGGTCTTCTAATTGGTGTATCCCTATGGCTATCAATACAACACCATGCAATTTCTCTTCGCAGCAACTAGGAGGTGGAGGAAGCATGTCTTCCCTTGCTATAGGTGGTGGAGTGACAGGGTAATCATAGAGACCAAACATTAAAACTAGTGTAAAAAGAGTTCCTGATTGCGCAGGGGGTTCGGCGGAGCTAAGGGCGGTGAGCAATGGTGGTTGGGAAGAGATAATGGAGGAATTAGGAAGAAGGTAGGGGGAGAGAGATAACAAAAAATTTATAGTGTATCACTACTTATTAGTCTCACCTATACTCTATCACATCTTAACCATTTAATAGTCTGGTGTGTGGTGCAGTAGATTTTATCCGGTGCACCAAGAATGGGACCTTGATTTAAGTTAAAATTA
The DNA here is from genome assembly GCA_031439585.1 of Pterocarpus macrocarpus. Taxonomy (NCBI): domain Eukaryota; kingdom Viridiplantae; phylum Streptophyta; class Magnoliopsida; order Fabales; family Fabaceae; genus Pterocarpus; species Pterocarpus macrocarpus. The sequence continues at coordinate 1,411,170 of CM062515.1, read as the reverse complement.
GTTATAAAAAAAATTAAAATTATTTTTATCAAGGGTATACTTGATTTAACATTTGAGAGAATTATTTTTGAAAGAATATCTTTTGAAATAATTACTTTTAAGGCTAGTTCTATGATGCATCGATTTAAATATGGTGTACCACACATCATTTAACTTTGACTAGGATGTAGAGAAGAAGGTAGTCACTAAGTTATTTAGCTACATTTAAAAAATGTGGGTAAATGCATTTTGAAAATGTGGCTAAATGTTACACACTCTCCTCTATCACCATCTTTGCCCACCAGACACTTTTCTTCTAGTTACAATCTAAAGCCAAAATAATCACAATGCACCATTAACTCCTCATTCAAAGCAACCTATAAATTTCTTCACAAGAATAGCCATAACAAAGTAATTTCCAAACCACAAAATCAACCCAAATGACCTCACAGCAAGAACAACACAATAAAAATACAAACTTAGAGAAAGAACACAGTTTGTCCTATCCCTCAGCTCCAACCGACAAAGGCACTACTGTCGCCTAGATGTGCATTGTAATGAGTCGCCACAATCACCGTGAATCACAGACAGCACTAATTGAGGTGGTGGCAGGGGGCTAGAGGATGGGTAGAGTTAAGGTCGACGTCTTCATGTCTATCTTAGCCCACCGTCGTCCTATTCTTATTCACTGCTCGGAGTGTCACTACCGTACCATGTAATGTCTCAACACTGCCACCAACCCTCGCACTGCCCATTGTCCATCCTTACATTGCCACTACTCGTCCTTGTGTTGATGTCGTCATGCTATTGTCATGAAGGAAGTGCTTGTGTGTTTAGGGTGGCAATGCAACCCCATGGTTGTGCCAGAGATGGCTTGAAGTATAAAGCATATCAGTGAAAAAGGAGGTTGGAATAGCAGTCTCTGTGGTCTGGATAAGGAGTTTAGGTGATCCAGCAATTAGTTTTTAATTTCCACCGTTGGATGTCGATGTGACTCAATAAATGGTTTGGATGACGGTGAGGTCTATAGTGCACCATCAAATTTCAAACTGGTGCACCATACATTATATTTAAATTAGTGCATGGCAAAATTGTCATACTTTTAAAATGATTACTTTTAAAAGAGTAAATTTGTGTTTAGTTTGAATATATCAAAATTAAGTTTAAAATAATAATTTTTATTTAGATAAGATAAAGTAAAATTATTTTTTATTATTATTATGAGAGTAATAGTAAGATTTCTTCTCAAAAGACCTTCTGGAGTTCCAAAAATAAGTTTAAAAAAAAGCTTTTACACATTTAAATACACTAATTAGTGTGCATTTTCATTCTCATCACCAATGAAAGGCCTTTTGGCCCCCTAAAACTGCAAACCTTGAGGGGGAAAAAAGCCTTTTATTGGTACGAGAATGAAAATATACAATAATTAGTATATTTAGGTGTGTAAAGGCCTTTTTTAAACTTATTTTGGGAATTTCAAAAGGCCTTTTGGGACAAGTATTCTTGAAGTTACTTTTCATTTTTAAAAAAGACCTTTTGAGAATAAATCTTATTATTACTCTCACATCAACAACAAAAAATAATTTTACTTTATCCTATCCAAATAAAAATCATTCTCTTAAACTTACTTTTGACATACTCAAATCACACACAAATTAATTTTTTTAAAAGCAATCCATCTAAAAATAATTACTTTAAAAGACATTTTTTCAAAAATAATTCTCTCAAAAATTAGATCAAACATTCTCTATCTCTTATTTTCATTATACATTCACCTTTAATCTTTTACTTTTTCTCTTAATCACCTAATTTTTTAACTTAATTAATATACTATATTTGCTCATCTCATGGCACAATGCTTAAATTTCCTCGTTTGTGTGACTCTGTGAACCATTAAGCAGCAACCGAGACAAACATAAGGGAATGACCATAATAGCTTTTTATTCGAATGGTATTCACTATTAACTATAAAGTTAAAACTAGTTTTTAGTCTTTATGCATATTCTAAATTTTGGTTTTAGTCTCCACGCTAGAAAAGTTTTGGTTTACTTCGTTATAATAATATTGAATTAGTCCCTATCATTAAAAATTATTAGACAATATTAGTTTTTACTCATATAATTAACAAGAGTTGTTATAGGATATGTTGAAATTAGATTGAGGTCAATTTAACTTAAAAGAAGGTCATTTCAATATTATTTTGGTCACTTTCACAATTTTGAAAAAAGACCGTTTTAGCCTAAAAAAATTTAAAAAAGGCTATTTATACCATATTTATATCAAATTCTATTAGGTACATCAAAAAAATTAATACTGTATAATAATTTTCTAATGATAAAAAGACTAACTCTTTAATAGAATACTACTGGAGGGATCTAAACAAAAATTTTTATAGTATAACTATTAAAATCAAAATCTAAAACATATATAGAGACCAAAAATTAGTTTTAACCTAATTATAAATATTGATTTATTCATAATTGAATTTTATTTTATTAATTTTATGTTAATATATATATATATATATATTAAAACCATTTTTTAAATTAATCCCAAATTTCATATGATTTAATTTTAAACTAATTTATTTTTATACAATTTAGTATAACTGATTTTATTTTATAACATATAAAATTAGTTTTTGAAGTTGCTCGGTTGGCCCCTATTGCGCAACTTAGTTGGACACACTTGTCTGTATTTAGCTCCTATTTTTTTAATATATATATTGTCTAGTTTTGAATTGGGGGGTTGGTCCTTGCAATGCCAAGCTGGCAGTCTGAAATGAAGTCCGCAATGGCAGAGCAATCATAGACACATTTTGAATATTTGCTACTGGGCATTAATCAGGACAAGTTACCGTTCAATTTCTCTGGCAATTGGTGAAGTGATTATTTTTATTATTATTAGTTACATAATGAAACGTAATTTGTTCTATTTATTAAAGATTTCAATTTAAAATTCACACTTAGCGTAAGATATTTATTACTTAAACCAATTGATTTAATAAAAAAAAACTTACAATTGCATAGCAAAGATTATATATATATATATAATCGTTAGACTTGATTCATTATTTTGATATATAAAGAATTTTAATAAATGAGCTTATATAATTTATTACTTATACTAAATAACTAAAAAAATCATAATGTACCATATTAATTTATCTTGTCATATTTAATATAATAATAATACCTCATACACTTTCGTAGCGTCCACCATAACAGTAAATATGGTTTTATCCTTTATTCTTTAAAGATTACTTCATCTTTAATATAAAAATGAAAAATATTCTTCATCTTTTCTCTATCTCAAAAACATGTAAAGTAACTGAGATCTACATAAAAGGTTAATTGTCATTATATTATTATTCTTTGAATTACATTAGCAGGAATTATACATAAAAAATCATTTTGATATATTATTAGTATTAAAAGTTTTATATTATTATTTAATTATATGTTTATATATAGTTTTTAAAATAATAATTATAAAAGTCAAATACTTTTGTTAATGACAATATGCAATTGAATAAATATATAAAAATATTATACATCAACTATATATCAAAATTAAATTTTTATATATAAATATTCTATAAATATTTATTGAGTTACAAAACTCATCATAACCCAACCCCAAACTAAACCAAATCTTTTTAACCTAAATTTTATTATATAAAAAAGTATAAAGTTAAATTTTAAACATATAGTTGACTAAGAAATTTTCAAAATCTTAATTCATTAGCCGACAAGTGGAACATTTGTAGTTTGTACTTTAAAAGAAAATTTATTTCAATTATTAAATGTCATGGTATAAGGCCAGCTATACCTGATACATATATAGAAGGCCAGCCCTTGAGCCCTGGTGACACCATTGCAAAGGACGGAGTAAATTGAAAATTGGGTGGTGGATAAAATGGTCCTCATCATCTTTGGAAGTATTACATGCTCTATTTTTTTGAACTATTAGATTTGATTTAATAAAAATCAATGACTGAGATAAAATATATGTGTTGGTAGACCTTAATTAATAAGGAGCATATCAAGTCCTTCACTCTTCCTTTTTTAACATTGCAAGCCTGTCATCGATTTCTGCAACTTCTGTCTGCACCAACGTCTCACCAACATTGAATTTTTCTTTGACGATCTCCCCATCGGCAAACTATTCCACTACTTGTCAAAGCTCCGCCGTGCCAAATCTTGCTCTAGCAGCACCGATCTTCCCTTCTCCTCTTCCTCATTTACCACCACTATCACCAATACGCTATTCCATTCAATGGCAGTGTTGGTGAAGTCTTTGGCCAGCATAACCCAATCACCAAGGCTCTGCCAATGCCAAAACCAAGTAACTTCCAATTTAGGAGCAACCAACGTAACGGTGACGGTGTTGCTACCACAATGAAGCAACCATATAGGGTGCCGTTGCCACCATTGCTTGGAACATTTGATAACTGCGGTAGTGGAGAGGCAAAAAACTAGTAGCACCCTTTCCTAGAAATGTAGCCAACGTATGGTGATGGGGTGACTCATGAACTAGTAAAGAGCAGAGACATGAGGAATCTGTCGGCAGCCACAAAGGATGCTTTAGCCATCAAAGCTAGTGGCGACTATGGTTCATTTGCAAACCAATAACTTTGGAACTGTGGCACTGTTTGCAGCACACCAGTGGGGGAGCTTATTTTCTTTCTCATCTCTCGCGTGTGACCATCAACAGAGAAGAGAATAGGAGTGAAGTACTTAACATGTTCCATGTCAATTAGGTCCATTAATACATATATTTTATTTTAGCTTTTGATATTTATTTAACTAAATCTAATGGTCCAATTTTGTAGAGTATGTAATGGTCCCAAAAATGGTGAGGACCATTTTATCCGCCACCAAATGATATATGAACATTTAAAAATGAATACATATGCCAAAAGCTACTAAGAAACAGTGAAATGCATATATACTCAATATAATACCAAAATAAATTTAGTAGCTTTTGGCACATGCGTCCTGTATTCATCCGTTTTTAGATGTTCATATATCATTTCTAGAGTACATTTTAGGAACATTTGTTGAAGCGGACATGCACAAGTATATTACATAAAATGATGATCACAGGAGCAAATAGATCTCAAACAAAAACCCCATGAAAAAAAGGTTCCGAAACAATAATACTTAGATGACTTGGCTTGGACGTATATACTAACGCTTGAGACTTGGTAAATGGTAAGGGAAAAAAAAAAATAGATGAGAGTGCATAACAGCAACTGGTAACTATCACCATTTCCCTTGAATGTTGAATGGACGCAACGGCATGTGTTGTGGGACACATTATTTAAGAAAAATCTCGTCGGGAAAAAGTGTAGACTTGGTCCATGTAACGGAAGTAAAAGTTGAAGTTTGACACTTTGAAACTTGAAAATAAAACAACAATAGATAACCAGTATTTGAGGATTTCTGTATTTGTGGGTGGTAATTTTTTTTTTTTTTCAAATATAACAAATTATTCTTACATAATTGGTCTACAAGATTAACTTCTGCCCGACTGTGAGAGTATGAAAATTATACATCATTTTTTAAAATTTAACCTCATTGATCACTTATTAAAAAAAAAGTGTTACATAACAATATAACAATTTGATGTGATCTAATTTTGATTGACGGGTAAATTCTGCGCTTAAATTCTATCATTTACATCACCAACCCGAAGCCATTGTATGCATTGCAGCCCTCATATCCTTGTTCCACTTATGATGAGATTTGCACAAAGTGTGCTCTTTCTTAGAGTTCATCATCTACTCAAAGCATATAGATAAGAAGGAACTGAGCCACATGTAATGGAGACAAACTGCAAAACTTAATTGGTTCCGTTCAAAGTATATTGATAAAAGCAGAGGGCCACTAACAAAGCAGAAGGGGATTAGGTGTAAGGAGGAAACTAAAGGTGAATTCAATCAAATTAAAAAGGATCGCACAGTGGGGATGGGAAAAGCTTTAGATAAGTATATAAAAATGGAGCACCACTTATATTTTTAGGCACCGTTTTGCTAGTGAGAATTGTAATCACTAGATTTGTTAACCTACCTTGGGTCTACTATTCAGATACCTTCATGCCGAAAGACCAGAATATTGGGCATGTTTTGTTGTAGGAATATTTTTCAAGATTTGCCAGGAAAATTTCCGAAGTTTTATTTTCTAAAAATTTTAATGTGTCTTTTGTAGCAAACGTAATCAAATCAATTATCGCTTTTGATATAGAGTAATAATCTGTGTTCCCTGATTTCCTCCATTCTTAAGCAGCTAAGCCTAAGACATAGTTATGAATCGATAGCTCAAATTCGCAGATCACCACCCAGCAGACAGTGCATAAAATTCAGAAACTCTTTTGGAATAATTATTCGTAGTGTAAACTTAATGTCCACAAGAGAAATAATCATATAGAATCTCTCACCTTGAAGCTGGACAGTTTAACGCGGAAGAACTTTTTTGTTTTCTTCATTAAATAATTAAACAAACTTTTCATAATCATCCATAAGGCAGCTATTACAATTAAGCAATAAATAACAAGTTTCTACATTACAAGATTGCTTACATTATCAAAAGAACAGATGATGAAAAAGAAAGCACCTCAAGTTGTTCGAGTACTTTATTTCTAGACAAGAAGTGGATATCATGGTAGACATACTAGGGAGAAAGAGACAAAGCTTTTGGCCCTACTTAATTATCACCACTAAATACCTTTTTTTTTTTTTCCAATGATGTTTATCAAGAATATTCACTTGAATGCACAAATAACATTATTCCAGGTTATCCAATTCCTAAACTCAGTAACGTTTTCCTGTTTAGACGGGCTACACATTACTCAATGCCAAAAACAGAAAGAAATTCTGAAATATTAACAGCATCACATCAACACCCAAGTAAGAGAGCTCACAAGCTTACTTCTGCTCCTGGAAGGAAGAACTCGCAAGAGAAGCTTACAAGTCGTGCAGTTAGACACAGCAGTTAAATGGTCCCTTGTTGACAGCTCAGTTTCTAGGAGTTATAGATATTTAAAGAGAGTAAGGAGTTTAATTATTGTGGATATTCATCTTAATTTTCTTTCATTCATCACCTATTCCTCTCCTATGTCCCATTAAAAGGCTTCTAAAGAGGCTCATAGCCATAGGCCTTAAGAAAGCCCGCAGTTAAAGAAAACAACTTTAAAACCAAGTTGCTTGTATCTATTTTATTCATTTTTCAAATCAAAGAATGATATATAGATATTTTTTATTTAAAATGAACGTATATTTTGAATTTTTAAATTATCTATTTATAAAAAAATTGTTTATAGACCATTATTTAATTTGAAAATTTGTTGAAATAAATATAAATAACGTGATATAAGTTTTTTCTCCTGTTAAATAGTTTGAATGGTTAGATAATGAATTGCACTCATGCAGAATTCTTTGAAATAGCATGGAATCCATGTTCGTATCCAATTCAATGGCAATACTTAATTTTATGTGCGCAAACGATTTGACCTACACTAAGTTATCAAAGGCCATGTATGTACTGAAGTGATTCTTGTTTGTAATTTGTACCTATAAATTCCTTCAATATTTCTTCCAAGAACAAAAGAAAAATAACGTCCAACAATCAAACGTGCATCAAGATAGAATGGCCAATAGTTAACTGAACAGTAACTCTGCAATTCCACATCAAAAAAAAGTTCTCAAAATAAAAGCAAGGATGAATAATAATAAATGTAATATAGTGGATTCAAGTGAAAAAGTTTTTGGTACGAATACAAATATCGTAGAATTACGTCTTCGCATTTTCTTTCAAAACATTGAGTTAAATTTTAATTTTTAATATATTTTTCATTTAATTAAATTGACCCTGAGGTTGCCACTACCTCTTTTTTTTTTTTTTTTTTCCGGAGTAGGAGGTTGCCACATTGCATTCGTATTCTTTGGTACTCGAGTGTTTCACACTATTTTTTCGAATATAAAAGAACTGGTGATATAAGAGAAAATTGTACTTGAATAAATATGAATGCTAGATGGAATAAGAGTTAGATATAAGTCAGAAATTACAATATTGTTTGCAATGACAGATTAAATTTACTATATAATTTACTGCCTTTAAATATAAAATTTTACTTATGAATTGCTGGGAATGAGAAATGTTATTTGTGTTAAAAGTTTTTTGGGTTTCGTGTTGGTTCATTCATATTTTTTATTGGTTAAAGGCCGAAAAAATTTTAATATAAATAATATAACTTCTTTTGTAGAAATCTGTTCATATTATTTATGAAAGCCGAGCATTTAGCAATCCGTTGTAGTCTAGCTGGTTAGGATATTCGGCTCTCACCCGAAAGACCCGGGGGAGTCCCGGCAACGGAATTGTCTTTTTATTTTGGCTTTTCAAAGTTGTATACATAGCTCCGTTTAATCAAATCCAATCCATTAGATGAAAATCAAATAAATGAAGAGCTTACATCATTGTAACTTTGATTGAATTTTAACATGCATTTGTAGCTCTTGTCTTGCATTTGGCACCTAGACTAGACTATACGAACCAATATTTTCCTTGAACGGCGATATTCACTTCAGAGAGCAAAAAAGGGTGAATTATTCTGTTGAACCATGTTCCTAACCTTAACCCTCACGGCCCCACTCAGTTGCTGCACCCACTTGGCTATCCCAAGCAGCTCATCTTCCCCCATCTTTGCTTCAGATAAAGATGAGACCAACACCACTTGAGTCCCACAAAGCTCGTCGTAGATCCTCTCGAACTCTTCCAACACTTCCTGCACAATCCCCACCTTGTTCTTCTTCAGCAGCATCTTCAACAACGCCACCACATGCCTATGAAAGTTTCCCTGCTCCACCACCTGCTTCATAATCATAGCTTCTCCTTTAAGCTCTTCAACCAAATCTGATTGGAGGAACCTCAAGAGCCTCTGAATATCCCCGTGAACCAAGTGAAGGGAGTTGCTGCTTTGAGCCACATCTATGACAGCTGCTGCATAGCCAGTAGCGGGCTTTGCATGGAAGATCGGAGAAGATGGTTGGAGAGGTGATGATGAATTCTTAGAGGAAGAGAATGGTAGAGAAGGAGAACAGCACTTGTGTGAGAAAGGATTGTTGGTTTTGGGGACTAAGTTGTTGGGAATGGAAGTGGAGGAGACATAGGGTCGTGGTTGTGTAGGACGATTGGGGGTTGCATATGGTGTTCTTTTAAGCTGATAGAATTCACGGTTGGTTTGTGGGAGTGCTGGGACTTTGAGGGTTGAAACAGTGCTTGAAAAAGTATCCATGGAAGAGAAGAGAAGAGAAGAGAAGAGAGAACAAAAGATGCTGGAGTCTTTGGGAATTGGCTTTTAGTAGAAGAAGAAAAAAGCTGAAAAAGCTAACGAGAGGATGAGTTTTAGCCACCAGGCCGGATAGCGGTGGGTTTACCTTGAAAGCAACATTGTAATTTTTCGACTTTTTGTGCGATAGAACATTGTTACGTGAATCGCATTTAATAAAAGTTGTCCTATTTTATTCGATGAATGAATGATAGCACTGTTGCAACGCAATTGAAAAGCCCTTTGTATTTGTGTTAAAATTCTTTTTTTTTTTTTTGGTGCTACAAAATAAAATTCAATTGACCTATGATCTTTAGCTTTTACCGGTATAGAATACAAGGAGGTTTTCATCAATTAATCGAGGCAACTGCAACAACCTATGCTCTTGAAAGTTCCATCCGGGTTGAACTGATAATTTATGTGGTTAAATATGTAACTCTAAATTATGTTTAAATTATAATAAAAAAAATTATGCATTGGTTTGCTCATCATTTATTTTCTCCTATCTAAAACTTGTTTGACTAAAAGGAATCCAATTATTGAAGTTTTAAAGTCAAGGGTAACGGAAGTTAAATGAATTCTATCACTTTTATTGGGCCTTCATATTTTTTCTCCATTTTTTCAAATTTTTGCAAATGAAAATTTAAGTATTTATTATTTTAAAATATAAAAATGTTCAATTTCTTTAAAAAAAAATTAGAATAAATAATTAAAATTAGGGCGCACTGACAAAACAAAACCCTTTAAGGAAATACTATCGTCTGATTTCGTATATAGATTGATCAAAATTTCCAGTCGGCTTCCCTCTACTGCGAGCGTGCCATAAGGTGAGATAAGAAGGAGTGTTTTTGGTCATAAGCTCAAGTTGCGCCACCAGGTTTTAAGATAGTGTTTTCTGGTCGACGGTTTTAAGAGTGCGTTTTTTGTGTGGTCAGAAACAGTTTTACGAGTTTTAGTGAGGGCGCTTGGAGGCCTTCTAAATAACAGTTAACCAATCCCCGGCCCAGAGGATATATATATGTTGGGTCGAAATTTCAATATTGAGCAGTGGCTAGTAAGGGACGCCAAACCAAGGTTTTAAAGATTAGGCTCCCGAACAAAAACGGGAGATTAAGGCTCTAACACTTCTTTTGCTTTTCCTATCATACGGGATGAAGATGAGGCCTATGGCTATCGTTTTGGTTTTGGGTTAGCAAATTCTCCAATACCCATCAAATCACTTGACCACAAAAATAAATAAATAAATATCCATCAAATCAGGACCAATATGCGATTACTTTTTTTTTAAAAAAAATTTTAAGGTGTTTTTACCTTCGGATATTATTATGAATAAGAATCTCTCCTAATAATTATCTTGTCCAGAAGATTGTGTTGTCTTTAAGCGGACAAATATTGAACAATTAACCTGAATTCTTTAAAAAATATATATATATATAAAACGTTTGCCTTTTTAACTAGTGTGCATATCATTATCTAAGGGTGTGCTTAATTTATTTTTTTTTTCTATTTTCATTTAATTTTTTTTATCAATCATAAAAATATTACCTTATTTTATTTTGATTCAAACTTTTAAAAAAATTTGTGAAGAAAAATAATAAAATAATAAAACTTTTATTTTATTTCTTTTATTTTAATTTATTAAGTTGTATAAATTTTTGTTAAATATTTTAAAGATTTTATACAGTTTTAACATAAAACTTGTGCATTTTTTACACCATTTATTACTTAAGTTATATATATAGGGTCAAAATCAAGTTATATTGGTATAAATTTAAACATAATTTCACCACTTAATAACTTTCTATAAGAGATATTTTTTATTAATTCAACAATTGAATTATAATTTCCTATCATAAAGATCATTTGTGCCAAATTTCATAAAAATTAAACATTAATAAGAATATAATCAAAGAACTCTTTTTATTATTTATTTTAAATATATATATTACATTGACTTTGATATATATAAAAAATATATGAAACAATCTTAGATTAATATGAAATTTTATAGACGTAATCAATCAATTATGAATTTCTAATTCAACAATGTGGATTTTGTAAAAAATTATTCAATAGTGTAACAGTTACTTAAAGTTATGCCAGTATAACTTTATATATATATATATATATATATGGAACATATTTTTCTTAAAATACAAAATGTCCCAATATATTTTAGGTAAATTGCACTTAATTTAAGTTTTTTAAAAGATTATTTTGGTTGTATATATTTAATAATAATTTATCCTATAAAATTCCACTAAATAGTTTGCGAGCAATGCTCGTCTGCTGCATAAACAATTGCTACTATAAATACAATAATCATTGTTAGTGCAGCATGGGTCATGCCTCGCTTCGCTAACTTTACGAGCAAGAACTAATCATTCTCAAGGATGTATTTCGCACAGCAGCAGCTCTGTCGGTGCAAGGAATCACAAGTTGTGCTTGTGCTACTGATTGCTCCGTCACTACAATGGATTTAAGAATGTCTTCTTTTATTGGCCTACGGTCACTGCAACGGGCCATTGGGGAGACACAGTTAATTCAGTTCCTATCATGTGTGGCTGGAGAAAATGGTAGGCCATGCTCGTGCCATGTTTTTTTTATTTTTTATTGTTTCTTGTTATTATTTCAATCTTTAATTTCATCAAGTCATAGTAGAACTATAAACGACTAGTTTCATTTTGGTGATATCAGTGAATGTAGCATTTAAAAGATTTAGGTATTAAAATTTATAAATATAACGGCTCACTAGAGTGAAAAAAAAAAACTATTGAGCATGATGCTATCTTCAGGTTCCTTTTTCTCTAATGACAAAAATACATCTTTTATTCTTTTATATACTTCGATGAATAATTGCGGATAAACAAAAACATTAGGCTTTAATTGTTATATTTCAGCTCGATTTTTAGAGTTTCTGTCCCTGTTGATTCTTCCGTATCTCAATAATTGGGGTTCACCGATTCACCCTAGAAATCAGAAAAGCAACAAAGCAAACTCAGACATCATTATATACGAGGAAAATAGTTTATAAATGTCAGGCACTAGTGTATGAGCTGTTTCACCATTGTCCAGGGCCAACGCTCTTTCGCTTCAATCATGCAAACAAGCTCTTAAATGATTTCAATCTTGAAGGGCCATTTTACAGATATAAACCAACAAAAAACCAAAAAAAAATGTATGCAAGGAAAAGCCATTAAAAAAGGTGGGGAAAAACTTGAGAAATAGCTTTGTATGCATGGATTGCGCCAGAGATTAAGACCAAAATGAATCACAACTCCCAATCCCCAATCCCCTTAACCTAAGGCAAACCATAACAGCAAACTTCAGAAAATTTTGATTAATTATCTATACCTCTGTTTTTTTTTTTTTTTTCTGGCTAGAAAAGTTTTGAACCTTACATTAATATGCTTAACTAAATCCTGCGGGATTTCAGCAGCAGAAGGCCAATAATTCCCAACAATAGTGCCATATGAATTTCATATTTGCTGCGGTACACTTAATTTGGTAAAGCATTAAAGCGAGACAAAGACTGGGCCACATTTCCTTTGCCTATTTCTTATGCCACTAGTGATTCAACACTGGTCTTGTCCGGCTCTCTCTCTCTTTTATTTTTTTATTCCAATGCTTTCTTCTGTTCCTCTACTTTGTCCTACTTACCTCCACGATACTTAGACCAAGGTGTATATTTTGCTGGGAAGACTAAGACCAAGGTTTTATAACCTGGTTTAGGAAAAGCAAAACAAGTACCATATTGAGCTATTCATTTTCAAGCTGGTCTTCGGAAGAAAATGAACCAGGAAATGAATGGGGTTGAGGCTGAGAGGCCACGGGTGAATGTGCATGAGAAAATAGATTATGTGTTTAAGGTGGTGGTGATCGGGGACTCGGCAGTGGGTAAGACTCAAATCCTGTCTAGGTTTGCAAAGAATGAGTTCTGCTTTGACTCAAAGTCCACCATTGGAGTTGAGTTCCAGACTAGGACTCTCACAATTAATGGCAAAGTCATCAAAGCCCAGATCTGGGATACTGCTGGCCAAGAAAGGTTCACTTCCTATTTCTCTCTCTCTCTCTCTCTCTAGTCTCATGCTTGATTTTCTCGTCCATCCCTTGAACTCAAGGATAGGCATGCATTCAGTTTCATTGATGATTTCAACTTTAAGATTACTATATTTTACAATGTCATACCAATTTAAGAATCCTATTATATCCTATTACCAAGCACATGATGTTGACTTAAGTTGCATGGTATTTTTCCATTTTCCTTTTGCTGATCTGGTCCCCAAAGTTACATCATTATTCTACAAGGGGTTGTAACAAAACTCTACATTTCTAGAAGAATCTATGCGGTTCTTCCATATCATGTCGGCCCTTGTAACTTGTCCCATGTACTGAGCTCTTAAAAAGGTAAACTGAATCCAATGAACTTAAGATCCCAAACTCGGCTGCCTATAAATAGAGTTTATATATACTTCCAAATCGTCGAAGGACTTTTAAACGTAAAATGAAAATTGATATGGTGAGCTATAGTCTATATACAAATAAAAAAGTGGTTATGCTAATTCAGATAAATCCTCATAATTCAAAATTATATATAAGTATATGTTTGTGACTTTAGTTGGTGATATATTATACATGATATAGGTACAGGGCAGTGACAAGTGCATACTACAGAGGTGCATTAGGGGCCATGCTGGTGTACGACATAACTAAGAGGCAGTCGTTTGACCATGTAGCGAGGTGGATTGAGGAACTGAGAGCACACGCAGACAGCTCCATAGTGATCATGCTGATAGGGAACAAGGGTGACCTTGTGGACCGGAGAGTGGTGCCCACGGAGGATGCTGTGGAGTTTGCAGAGGATCAGGGTCTCTTCTTCTCTGAGACTTCAGCTCTCAGTGGTGAGAATGTGGAGAGTGCGTTTTTCAAGTTGCTGGAAGAGATCCATAGGGTGGTCTCAAGGAAGTCATTGGAGTGTGGTGATGGGAAGGCCAATGGTGTCAACAACGCTGCCACTCTTAAAGGATCAAAGATAGATGTAATCTCAGGTCCTGAATTCGAAATTACTGAGATAAAGAAATTGTCTTCGTGCTCTTGTTGATCTTGTTATTAAAGATTGAAGTTATTTAAAAAGAAAAACAGGAGTGAAAAGTACACATAGTATTTATTTTTTTCAAGAAACAGACAAAAGAAAAATATGGTTAGCTATCCATGGAGATAATGTGGTGGGTGAGGATGATTGGTTTCGTCTGGTCCTTGACTCCTTGCTTTACATGCTCAGAATTGAAGTCCACCTATCCTGTCTTGGTTTGATTATGACTTATTACAGCAAGAATTTGATGTTTTGTTTTGAATTTTTTAAAGTTTTTCTTTTTCACGTCAATTTTTTTTATATTTAGTTTCTTTTATTAATTATTAATAAAACGGAATGAAATTAATAAAAATAGACTAAAAAGAAAATAGAATGATTAAAATAAAGTTAGCGTTGTTTATTAAAAAAAAAAAAGAGAACATAATGGAATTTCATTAATTTTGTTTAGAAGTTACATGATAAAGAACTAAAATGAAACTGTTATTTGTTAATTCTTCATGCTGGGTTGCTGATGATGATGTTGGGGCTTCTTGGCCCCGTATTATTTTTTGGTAGCTTTCTTTCTTTTGAGCTTTTGCCCGTTTACGAACCAAAATAAAAAATGGAAGTGTTATATTATTTATAAGTTATAATTTTTAACTTCTTTCATTTGGCCATAATTTTAGAGAAATAAAAATTAGCTTTTAGGGGGGAAAATGAGTGGAAATAAGAACTAATTCCTTTTCTATTCTTCTCTTTACCTATCCTTTTTAATTTTTTGGGGTTCAAGGGAGAGGGAGGGAGAGAAGATTCGGGGGAGAGGGGAGGGAATTGATCCCTGGGTGTGGCATTTTTAGAGACAGCATATAATCCACTTTGTTATAACCTCATCCGCACGTATCTTCCAAATATATTGTAAATATACGTCACAAACCCTCCTAGAAATGTGTAATTAGACTGTCACACATTTTTAGCGTTTTTTTTTTCCCAACATTTTTCAATTTTTTCTTTTAACCAGCAACCTCCAAAGAAAAGCTTTTAATGTATGGGGCCATGTCTATTTTATTAATTTTTTTTCCCTTTTTTTTTTTTCTTGTCTGCAAGGCGATGTCTACAACTGACAGTTTGTTTGTCAGGCCCAGGGTCTAGAACGGAGTTGACTCTCTCGCAAAGCCCCCATTTAAGGACTCAAAATCTAGCCCTTATTATATAAGTAAAATGTTGGGTTTTGATAATCAAAGCCCACATTTAAATCTGTCATGAACGAAAAATTGGCAAGACCGATGGAAAAAAACCTTCAGACTATGTGCATTTAAGTATTTAATTATGGTTTCAGACCCGAAAATAAAAAAACAATTTAATTATGGTTTATAAAAAATTCAAACCATTCAGTATAGAGCATCAATTCATATGGAATGGGCTGCCAAGAAATATCGAAAATTTGCACCCATAATTTAATATTTGAAGTTTTGAAGCACCGACCTTTGATGAAAATGCAATCTGTAGGGCTGACAAGTTTTGAAGCACCCACAGTCGTTTACTTAGCAAGCGGTTCCAATTGGACTTGAGATTTCGTGCGCATCCTACATCAAATTACGTTTTTCATTTTTTTTTTTATTCAATTACCTGCACCCTCAATCAAAGGGGAAAAAATTGTGGGAAGAGGCGAAGAGCTTGACAAAACAAAATAAAAATCTGTAGACATCGCCATCATTTATCTCTGTTTTGACTATGACTCTCAGTTACCTTAGGGCCACTTTTCTGGCTTTGTTTTATTTGGTGACAAAGTAGGGGTTTGTTGGACAATTAATCACCGCATAAATACTAAATCCTTCAAAATCAGACCAAAAGCCATATACAATGATGTTTTAGGTATAACTGTATGAGCAATGGCGACACATAAGAAATAAATCAATGTCGCAAATCAGTAAGAAATAGCTTAAGCATAATGATTATGAATTTTCTTCCATTAGATATTGTATAGTTTCAGCACCTCTCCACCCTTTCCCAACAAAACATCCTAGCCAGATTCTACCTAACAAATAAAGAAAAGATAAATACCTTAGCTAGTTTCAGCAAGAGCAAGACTTCTATCAAGTTTCTCATATTCATTTTAACTAATTTTTAAGTTAAATAATGATATATGAATATTTTTCTTAGAATGAGTAATTTAATGCTTAAAAGTATATATTTTTTTCAAAAAAAAAATACACTTATCATTTAATTTAAAAATTGGATAAAATAAATACAAAAAATTTAATCTAAGTTTTTTTCTTTCAATTGCCTATTATGGTACAATTCCAATCATAATTACACCAAACAATTGGACATTTATGTTTTAACTTGCTCATCAATTTGTGTTCCCACGGTCATAGACAAAATGAGATGTGCCTAGTCATCTTGCAAAAGATTCTTCACTGGTGCATAATTTTTATTAGTGTCCATGCGTGTGCACGCACGACACTGCCATTCAAAGCCGAGGCTGTATCTATGTACATATGAGAATAACTGTTTCGATGTAAAAATTTTACATTTTGCTATCGATCAAGAAAATAGGAGCTACATAAAACATGATTAATGATAAAAATATAAATATGGTTAAATTATGTAAAATTTTTAAAGTCCAAATTTAGTGATACTCAGATAAGTTAATATTTTCAGAATTTTCGAAGGTGTGCAAAGACGATAATTACAAGCGATATATTTGTTTAGCATGATAAACTAAAGACTATTAGTTGTCTACTGTGTAAAGCCTATATATTTGAGTATGCAGCTCAAAAGAATTTAACCCATTTTCTTCTTATAGTTGATATTACATTATATTATAGATGATGTGAAATTTTCTAAAATTAAATAAAAATGGAATCTAATGAATGATAATTTAAATAGAAATGTATTGAAATAGTTTTACTTTAGTTTTTTCAATACATTAAGAAGTCATATGGAGTTCTATTTCAATTTTTTGTAAGTAATCACTTAAAATTAAGTTTGGTTTTCATGTGCATCAGGGCAAAAAGTCTGCTTTTCGTTATTAGTTAATGTGTGGAGTTATGTTAGGAGTTATGTTAGATGAACTTATTATGTATGGAATACCATGTCGATTCACATTCTATTTATAATTGAATAAATTACGGGCTTAATTCAAGTAGAGTTTACATTCTATTCAATAATAAATGGGGTATGAGTCAACACAATATAAATTAATACAATGTTTCATATATAATAAATTTACCAAACATTTATCAATGTGTGTGTATATGATATATTACTCATCTTCTAAATTAATTTATGTTGTTAATATTTGATTCGAATAATAATTACAACTAATCTCTTAAGTCCTGTGCCCGTGGAGTTTGGGAGGCACGAATCGAGGGTAGCGAATATGTACTTGTCTTCGATGTTAGCTCGCTTGGCAGGGCCAGGGTACTGGTTAGGTTTCGGTCCGTGTCCATTTGACTTCATGAATCCCAGAAAGCCACTGATCTTTAGATTGATGAGAAAAGCCCCAGCTGGCCTGGTGCAGAACATAGCTGCCGATCTATAAATGCTTTTGTAATAAATTGAAATAAATATCGTGGCTTAATCGATGCAGGAGAGAGCAAAGTCGTTGGGCATTCCATGGTCAAATTAATTAGGGCTCTGATTAAAGTTCTAAAAATAATAAGTTTCCAGGCATTCAATGTATTAAATATATTGAAAAATTAAAAATTTTATTTTTTTCTACAAAAAATTATCCTTTTTGAAACTTTAATCAATGCTTTTAGAGTACTAGGTAATAAAATCATTTTTTCTATATAGATATGTTTGTTAATATGGGTATTTGTGATTTAGTTTAAATTAATTTTGAGTTAAAAACTCAATCGGTTTAAATACTATAATTAATATTAATTTAGTTTAAATTTTAAATTTAATTTAATTTGATTCAATTTTTATAAGTCTAGATTAGACTAATTTAATTGATTTTTAAAAAAAAATTATACTTAAAATATTATAAATTAAAAGTACCTTAAGTCATTAAAATAATAAAAAATAATAAACTTATCTTATTTAATAAGTATAAAAAAATATTAATTGAGAATTATATGATAAATTAAAGTTATTAACAATAAAAATTATGTTATATAACATTGATCAATTTAGATTGGATTTGATCTCTTTTAAAAGTTCAAATTAAACTTTTCAATTTTGATTGATTTTTATTTTTATCTTTTGGTTGGTTTTTGGTTTTTATTCTATGTAGATTAGATTTGAATATCCTTACTTGTTAAATTATACTCCTTTCGTTTTCAAAAAAAATTGTCATTATAATATTTCAATTTTTTATATTTTAAATTTGAATATTAAGAAGAGATTAATTCAATGTTAATATTTTATTTTATTTTATTGATTATGCTTATTAAAACTGGTGAAAAAAAATAAAAATTTTAATTTTAATATAAATATCATTTTGAAAATTGTTTTATCTTTTACTATTATAACATTTATTAATTTTCTATAATCTATATATAAATTCTAAAATAAGAAAGTTACTAGAATTGGTCAGTATGTGATGAGAGATTTAGATAATTTATATGAGATTTTAGGTTTAAATCTCATTATTACTTATATACTAAAAAATTCTAAAATAAAAAATATTATGAGATAGATGAAATAATTACTAGACTTAACACCTGTATATGAAAAATTAAAATAACAAATGCTTAATTGTTAGAACATACTCTTTAAAAACTTTTAAAAAAAGCACATCGTTATCTATTCCACGCCAAAGCCACAATCATTAAATTTGGTGGGAGAATAAAGAAGACGCAACCAAATCAAATAAACAAAGACTTTTTTATCATGTGCTATGTGCTTCGCCAGTATTTTTAAACTTTGATGTTTTTTGTTTTCTGTAATCACTAAAGATGCTTGATGTTGGACCAATGTTTAAAATACGAAAAGGGAATATGGAACATGCAATCATATTTTTGTGACTATTAGTTACACACAGTTAAAGTGGCTAATAGGCTCCTGAAAGAACGATTAATGAGATTATCTAAGGTGCCCTTATGGAAAAGCAAGAGCTTAATTAACTTATTTAGTCACGTAAAATTAGTCCTTCGAATGGTATTCCTTCGTCTTAGTTGGCTGTTTCTGCACCTAGTGACAACAGACATGGACTTCACAAAGGAAAAGACAAATAAGTACTTATCAGCAACGCCAAGTTGGGAGAAAACCAAAATCTAGAATGATGGAGTTCGATTACACTCTCTGACAGCTGACAATGAATCAAGTCGTCACACTAAATTGTGGGCACAAAACGTTTTCCGAACTTAAAAATAAATAGTGGACGCTAAGAATTTTGTGGCGTATAATTTGGTCTCTAATCACTTGCATGCACCTGGATATATTTACAAAGATGACTGACGAAAGTGTACTTTTCTTCTTAATTTATTTTCCCACTTCCGTGAAGTATATTTAAATTTCTTGATACATTTCAAGGCTTCTGTGGAGGAAATAACGTGTTGGCTTTATAAAAAGATTTTGACTGTCTTACGTATCTAAGGGGCAGAGGCTCTGTTTGCTTCATTGTCAAACCCCAGTACTTCATGTCTATAAAACAAACTTCATGTCTATATTGATGTAGAGATGTATTAATCTAACCGCCGAAAATTTCCTTTGGATGTTTCTATAAAACAAACTTAGATATCTTTTGTGACTACATTATGAAAAATATCGCGATACATTGCTGTGAGATAGCTCACAAAACAAAACATAAATGTTGTGGGATATTTTCATGAAAAATACTACAATAGTTATCAATTTCTTTACCACCTGATCATCATAATCATATCTGTAAGTGAAATATGAGATTAAAGCCTCCAATTTAGGGACTTGAAGACTTGACGTAACCTAAATAAGATTATTTAAAATGGTAAGATCCATAAAGATGAACACGAGAGACATTTTTCAAAAGCATAAAAATACTTCATATCCCTTCAGTTAAGTAATGGAAAAAGAACAACAAATGACTATACACGAAAGCAGATTCGCAATTCACCAAAATGGGGAAACAACTATACAGTGTAATAATTTGCTTTTTGCCTATATGCAATTATCAAATCTATTTCTAATGATTTACATTCCCATTAAAGACAATACAACTAATGCAAATCACTCTTAAAAGTGTTCATCACTCTTAAAAGACAAATATGAACACCTTTTAAGAAAGTATCAATCTTGCATCCAATCAATAAATGTATAGCTAATTTGGCTATATCAAGAAAAACAAGGCTTCCCCCCTCAAACTGATAAAAATTTGGAAAGAGCTATACCCTGAATCCTGTGCATTCGAGAACATCGCACCTCCTTCGCCTAACCAACCAATAGCCGCCACGCGTCCCCACGACGCGGTCACCGTTCATCGCAACGGGCTCGCCAATGAACTATTGGACGACGGAGATCTTCTGGTATTCTTCAACCTGAAAAAACCGTACAACTTGCGCAAATCCTTAACCGTATGAAGACCCTCACCGCACATAACCGCGTCAGGTTCGTCCACGTCATCATCCCCCATCTGCCGTACGATGGGTCCCCCGGACCCCCTCCCATCGCCGTCCGTTTGCAAGGCGGTGATGACCGATTTGATGGCCCGACTCGGCGAGTTGCGGTTCGCGATCATCAACTCGCCGATCTCCGCGGGGCTGAGACTCGCACCGTTCTGGAAAATCTCCTGCACCTGAGGGAACAGCTTGTGCTCCTTCACCCCAAGGTAGCTACCCGCAAGAGTCTTGAACGCCGAGAAATCGCACAGCGGGAAATGGATGTGCACGTCGACCCGACCCGGCCGAAGCAGGTTCGGGTCCACGTGCTCCTTGCTGTTCATGGTGAACACCATCACCCTCTCCTCGCCGCAGCACGAGCTCACCACGCCGTCCATGAAGTTCAGCAATCCCGACGAGCTCACCGCCGTCGATTTCTCCGCCACGAACCGGTCGAGATCCTCGACGACCACGATCGATTTTGGCGTCGTTTGTAGGAGGAGCAGTTTCAGATCCGAATCGCTAGGAACCTTGGAGAGGTCGATGTCGTAGACGTCGTAAGAGAGGAAATTGGCCATGGCGGCGATGAAGCTCGATTTTCCTGTGCCGGAGGGACCGTACAAGAGGAAGCTCCGCTTCCACACGCGGCCGAGCCGGTTGTAGTACTGCTTGGCTCTGAGGAACGATTCGAGGTCGGATTTGACGCGGTTCTTGAGATCAGGCTCCATGGCTAGGGTTTCGAAGGTGGAGGGGTGGGTGAAGGGAACGGATCTCCAGCGTCCTCCTCCGTCTCCAGCGGCGGCGGAATTCATGAAGAGCCGCAAATCGCGCATCCCTTGCTGCTCGATTTCGTCGGCGACGGCGTGAATGTGCTGCAGGTAGGGGCGGAGGATTCGGCGCTTGTCCACTTTTCTGATCTTCAGAATGAACGCCCTGGCGCCGTTCGATTGGGGATTGTCATCGTCGCCGGCGTGGGTTTGGTTGAGCCAGAAGACGGTGGCTCCGAGAAAACGGTCCTCGATGGTTTGGTTGGGGCCGAGACAGAGGACGATGTCGTTTGGCTTCTTCCCCGTGACGAGGTTGGTGAAGTCTGAGTCTTCGATGGAAGGGAGGGAATGTAAGTAGAGGGAAACCTTCCTGTAGAGTTGATTCTCCTGAGAGGAGGTTTCGTTGAGCTGTGGGACCTTGAAGAACTGGTACACGTGGAACCAGTCCTCCACCCTTCTCCATAGCTTCTTCAGGTTGTATATCAATCCCGTTTGGAACAGCAGCGCCCGTGTCAAGAATAAGAGAAGAACGGCGAGGGCTACGAGGAACATGGGGTTCCGAAGAATCATGGCAGCGATGGTTATCGGAGACGGCAAAATCTATTCTCAAATAATCAAATCATGTTTGGCAGAGAGAGAGAGAGAGAGAGAGAGAGAGAGGTAGCGAAGGAGGGAGTAGTTGTGCGCCCTGAGAAGGCAGCTGTGTTTTATTGCTGCTGGTGGTACGCGTTAATTCCGAGTCCATCACTCAAGTCTCAACAATGCTTTGCAGCTACCAAACAAGATAGTTTACCGCCGCTTGTCTTCACTAGGTTACCCTCCTCAAACCGATTTTGGTCT
Source organism: Pterocarpus macrocarpus (assembly GCA_031439585.1). Lineage (NCBI taxonomy): Eukaryota > Viridiplantae > Streptophyta > Magnoliopsida > Fabales > Fabaceae > Pterocarpus > Pterocarpus macrocarpus. The sequence continues at coordinate 1,388,665 of CM062515.1, read as the reverse complement.
CTTTCAACCAAAAACCAAATTGGAATTCTAATATTAAAATTGCAATTATATGGGATAAAATAATTTGGAAAAAAAAATATATATATATATATATATGACTTGTTTGCATATTAATTTTTTAATTTATTTAAAATCTTTTATGTTAAAACAAGAAAAATTCAAATTTTTACATTTTACAAAAAATTTAAAATCAAATTAAAACAAGAAAAAATTGTTTCAAATAATAAATTAGACTCAACCGCAAGAATAACAGTTGCAATTTATGTGGAATAGCATTGCCCATAATTGCCAAGTTATCCACCAGTCAGTACTAGGATATTTGCAATGACCGGAAAAAAAAATAAAAGATATTTGCACTAATGCAACCAAATTATAGAATTCCACGATGAGAAAGAATATTTCCTCAAATTTTTTCATTATTTGATATCGATCATTTTATCGGGTTAATGATAAAATCCCAAGACTCAAAGAGCATTTATAATAGGCTTATAAAATCACCTAAAAAAAATCCTTATATAAGTAATAAGTATTAAATTTATGTTCTTATAAAATACAAAATTGTTTCTTATTAATTGCGTTAACCGTCATTACCAAACATTCCCTTGAATTTATCTATACCGGAACATCACAATTCACAAATGAGGGTTGTTAACTCGTTATCATTCGATTTAGATTTTTTGTAATTTATTTTATAATTATAGAAGGTGCAAAGTTTTATCCAAGAATAAAAATTCATTAAAATATATGGACAAGATCAACATTCAATCCGTGGAAATTGGGTAGAGTACAAGCGATCAGCCCCTTTTGAAAGTCAGAAACCCACCATTTGATTACTTTAACGGCGGAAGGTTAAAAAATAATTTTGGTATCTATATGTCATTAATTTTAAATTTAGTTTTTATACAATAAATAAATAAATAAATCAGTCTTTAAATTTACAATAATTTGCAGAGACGTCCCTATTATCAACTGAAATTATAATACATATTTGGCTATTTGGCTAACAGACGTATCATGCTCTGTAAGTATCAACTAATTAAGTGAGAATAATACATATTTACATATTTTATTAATATTTATTATATGATAACATATTTTTCATGTTTTAGCTTCAAACATTTCCGGCAAAATTGTAAAAGATTCACTTCCTATTATTAGATTTTGAGACGTACAATTTATTTTGGAAACAGAAAAAATTCATGAATTTATAAGATAAATTGTGAAATTTCTATACTCTTTTCTTTTTTCTGTGCCTTTCCACCATACCTAGCCTAACAATTCTTTATCTAATTAAATTATATTCAACAATTTTTATATTTGGTATTCAATTGATAATCATAATTTTAACTAATAAAGATAAATAAGAAACTAAACAAAAATGAATTACTTATGCACCTGGGCCGATGTCAAGGCAGAGAAGGAGGTTCGATTTTCTTCTTCCTAATCAAATAATAGTTGATTATAATATCACACCCTCATATATAACATATGTGAAGGGAATTATACGGATATATCATTTTTTTTTCTAAATTAACAATCCACAACCTTCCTCTTATGATATATTCGTATCAAAAAAGGCAGCTAGATTAATTATATATATTGAATCCATTAATTTAGGCGCAATTTCTCCACCATCCTCATTCTATGATGAGATGGGAAAATTGTTATTTGTATTTAATTTTTAGACACCTCTTTAGATAATATATAAATAAGTAAGAATTTTAGTTATATTTTTAGTGAATGTAGTTAGAGTATCCCATCACCCGATATGTGAGAGATTAATCTCCTCTCACCTATCATTTATATGATTAAAATTTACAATTATTAATATATAATTTTCTATATTTTCTTACCCCAACCACCCCCAACACACACACTCACATAAAAAATTATATATATATATATATATATATATATATATATATATATATATATATATATATATATATATATATATATATATATATAGGGTTTGGGCGCTCTTGGCTTGTTAAGGGTTATATTTGCATATTATAGAATATTATTTTTACATAATAATAGTGGATATTCTTTTCTACATATATGATACCATATACAAATCAGTGAGAATTTTAATAATACTATTTAGTTTAACTATATAATTAAAATTAAAATATAACTACTTGTAAGGTATAATCAAGTTGCGTGTGTGCTTGCTAGCTAATTAACTGGCATGCACAATGGAAAGGCACGAGGCCCCCTTCTTTTTGTAGTTCGTGTCGTGCATGGACTTTTTCCATTCGAGAAGTATTTGGTTCCAAGTTTGAACTCCCAAAGTTGAACAAGCAACCAATACTTTTTTTCAAATTTTCTCAAAGACGCCCTGTTGTTCGCTTGTTTATGCAAATTCGTGCTCGCATCATCAACTTTTCATTTCCTCGGTCCCCTTTCGTCCTTCTAACCATGACGTTTAGTTTAGATTATCTTTCATTTGTTTTTCCTAGTGATGACTCCAAATTTCATTAGCGGTCGGTGCTTGTTTTTCTTAATCTACTTTTGTTTCTATCTTTTATTTCGCTTTAATTATTTTCTTTGCCTATGTCAATTATTTTAAAAATATATATTCTTAGCTTTAATTAAGCAGCCTCAAAACTCGCAATTCGCAAAGACACTTGTTAAAAGACAAGATAAAAAGGAAAATAGTTGATAGTACGTTACGTTGCATATTCTATTATATTGTTAAAGTTTAGCATAAATTCTGAAAGGACGTTTCATTTTATTTTTCTATATTATGTTTGAATAAGCAGAGTTCAAGCTTAAGTGCTAATAATAATCACAAACAATATATGGTTAGAAATAACCTACTACATGGTCGGTTTCAATTGATATATATATATATATATTGGGTAATTATTGTTGAAGGGAACTATCCCTGTTCCCACAATCTCAAACAAGTAGTGTTAATGAAATAAAACCCATAAATTGTGGTATTCCGCAGCCGCTGTAAGGGTTTATAAAGTTTTCCTATTTATATATTAAAGTATACGTATATTTTGTCAAATCTTTAAACATTTAGCTCTTTTTCGCTTTTTCCGGCCACTTATAACAAATGTATTCGAAGTGTTGCTGATAATGTTTTTGAGTCAATTTAAGCCACTCACAAAGACACTTTTAAAAGTCATTATTAAAGACGAAAATCGGGATGCATATTCTTCTCAACTAGATTAGTGTTTTACTTCAAAGAAGGATTTGATGCAGCTTCTCTGTAAGATTTATGTCCCTAAGTCCTTTATTCCTCTGGCAATTTGATGCATCATGGCGATTATTACTATGGGACGTTAATCTCACTTTTACTTTCCACAGAGATTTGCTGCTCCTTTTTTTTTTTTTTTCGTTTGGTGGTGGTTTTTTGTTTTGGGGGGGGGGGGGGGGGTTGACGTGTATTTTCTGCTTTCATAGTAGGATTTGAGACAGGGAGATAGCGTGTGCTTGGAGTTAGTGGGAAGCAAGATCGGAAATAGCTATTTCATACGTGACGTAAATGCGCTAATTGCATTTGACTCACTTGAGTTTTTAGCTTATCCTTCCTCGCTGTCTTTGAAAGCCGTCCTATATTGCATTTGTCATAAGTTAGTTGACTTAAATATTTGAAAGATTACTTAGTGTTCAAAATACGCAGTTAAAGATGATTTATTTTGTGTTTAAAATTTATTCAAACAGCAAAGATTAGATCTAAATACTTGACAGAATGTTTGATACTTTATTTATTTATTTGATAGCAACAAAGACTTTATACATATCCATATTGTGACCAATTAAGTGTCAACTCTTTGAACAATGAAACTTATACAAAAACTGAAGAAATATGGACTATTATTTTATTCTATTTTTGATTTGGCATATATAATCTCCTATAGATTAGGAAACAGCATTAATTCATAACCATAAAAGATAATATCCTCAAATATCATAAAATGCTACTTCTTTTTTTCAATTTCAAATCATATGAGATAACGCGTACCTATCTAATCTCATAGAATTTGGCGCATTTTGTATCTAATCAACGCATAAGTCTTCCAATTTGAAAAATAGAAATTTTCCTTGTTTCGAATTCTAAATAGGATTTCCTCAGTAATTGTTTTACATATATTATTTATATTCCTCTTGCTTGCAAATAATATAATAAGACTCTATTTAGATAATCCATATTTGATTAATTCAAGTGATTTGATACTTGATTCTCTTAATAAAGTTTTAGATTTAAGTTTTATGTATAGAAAAATTTAGTACATTGAGATCTTTATCCCATAATAGACTAACTTTGTTTAAATTAGACTAATTGAAGTCTAATAAATTTTTGATATTAATAATTTATAATAAAAATAAAAATTGCTCAGACAATATTAGAATTTAACTCGAATTAACTTGATTACCCAACTCAATCTGGTAGGCTTGGTGTTGTTTGTGTTTATTGGCTGTGGTGTAATTTTTTGCTTTCTTTTTTGGCTTCTTGTGTTATTTTGACTGTGGTCTGGTTTATTTCCTTTTGCTCCTCTCCCTAGTGGAGAGTCTAAGCATCGTTGAACTATCGAAAAAAAAGGCTTGGAGGAGCCCATACGTTCAACGCTTCGGTTTCGGAGAATGTATAACTATGATACTTTAGTTAGTGGCTTAGCTTTGTGTAGGACATTGTTTCATATTGTCATACAATTGGTTTAAAAGTTACTTTAGATCTAAGATCGTAGAACAGAGGAGCTCACCATTGCTCTCATGTGCAAATGTATGAGGCAAAATCGTGTATGATTCCATGTTATGATGTGTATTGTTTCAAGTTGTATAGTATTTGTTAGTTACAATCTTAGAATTAGCTTATACTTTATTAAGATCCATTATAACGTTTTTCTACTGTGTAGATATACTATTGCTTATGGTCTCTCTTTTTTTTTTTTTCAATGAATTAAATTTTGGTTAAGGAGAAGGTTTGCTCCCGCTCAAGATGAAGATATGTTTCCGAACTTATCGAGCACATATATATATTTATAGATCATCTACTAATACAAAAATTTAGGAATTGAACCCAAATTATAATAATATATGAGCAGATCATCAACTGACTGATCCAACTCCCATTAGCCTATTGCCTTTTATCTTAATTAATAAACAAAATTATTTATAGAAAAAAACATTAAGCCAAGAATCTTAGAATATGCTTGTTTGGAATTTTTTTAGCAAAAAAATTTTTATTTGACAAAAAATTAATTTTCATATGTTTAAATATTTTTTTAAAAGTAATCAGACTCTAAAAAAAATTAATTTTTATTTTTTTATAAAAATTAAAAGGAATTACTTTAAAAAAATTAATTTTTTATTTTTTAAAATATATGTAAAATTTAAATTTTAAAACTACTATTTTAAAAATTAAAACTAACGCACCCTTAATTTAAGTTCATTTTCCATTAAGCCAATCAGAAGAAAAGAAGAACCTTTCTAATAACAAATACAAAAGTTCCAACCCGAAAAAACGAGTGGTCAAAATCCAAATTGAGAAAAGCATATATTAAATTAAAAGATAAAATACACACACTTGACTAATATTATTATTTTATTAAGTGTCTTTGAAGGAATATCATATTTCTAAAATATTGATTAAAACAAAAAGAAAGTAGAGATCCACTCTCAAATTAATATTTAAGATATTCCTTCAAAATTTAAAAATGTCTAAATAAAATATAAATAACGTTTCTATACCCACATACGCAAGAGCTGGTTTTCTACATAAACATATACACGTGGCCTGCCAGTGACCACACGCACCCCGTGCAAATTATATTGCTTTGACTGTATATAAGATTGGAACAATGCTGCACCGAGGATAAAAAATTGGAAATATGGCCAGCATGATTGGACTCGTGGCCTATATTATAAAAATATTATTATTTATACATTAATTAATAGCGTACATAGTAATAAAGATTATAAAAACAAAAATAATTAGACTTTAAGAGTGTATTTAGATCAAATTTTTTTTTAAAAAATAATTTTTTATTAAAAAATTATTTTTATAAAAATTATTTATTTTAATTTTAAATCATAAAAATTATTTATCTTAATTTAAAAAAATAAAAATTTAATTTTAAAAATATTTTTAAAAACTTAAAAATTTATATTTTATTTTAAAATTAAAATTAAAATAAATAATTTTTATAAAAATAATTTTTTTAATAATTAAAAAATTAATTTACTATTAAAAAATTTAAAATAAACTTATCCTAAATAATAATAAGCAAATTCAAAACTTTATTTTTTATGATATTTAGATTTAATATTTTTATTTTAATATATAAATAATATTACTTATATTTTAATTTTATATATATATATATATTTACCATTAAATGAAATCAGGTCTCAATTGAACTAGTTCTTATATATCATATATAACATTATCCTATTTTAATTGTTTTGGACAACTGGATCGTACTCTGCTCGTCCCCAGCAGGTTAAGAAAAGCAAATAAAATACATCATGAATTGTAGCTGCAATTTTCATGTCCGTACAACAGTTGAATTTTGGTTTCGGGCTTTTTTCACTCTCCTTTTATTTTCTGTGGGTCCTGGAATCTTGTTTTTGGACACGTACGATTCTGCAAATCAATCATGAAATAAGCAGCAAATCCGACAAATGCAAACCATTCTAAAATTTGGTTGCTTCTCCACGAGTTGCTTGCAGATGCAAGCTAAAATGAGTTAAATATTATTTTGATTTTGGAAATTATAAATATGCTTTATTTTAATTTTTAAAATTTAGAAATTAATTCTTTAATTTTTGATATTATATTATGTTAATTATTTTAATTTTTGACTAGTCAATTATTAGTTAATTATTACTATTTTGTTAATATGTCATATTAAATGATATTTCAGCATGTCACGTGATACGATATCTGACATAGTATACCACATGGCATGCTGACATATTATCAATTTTAAATTTATTCAAATTAATCCTTAAATTTTCTAAAATATGTCAAAAAAGTCTTCAAAATTTTTTAAAATATGTCAAAAAAGTCTAAATTTTCTAAATTTTTCCTCTTCTACTTCATAAACTCTAAATCTTTAATATTCTTTAAACCCATTAATTTCTCTCTTATTTTCACACCCTATCTAGACTGGATCCCCCTTACATATATAGAATAATAGGAAGATAATATATAGAAATAAAATAATGAAATACAATAAACAACTTTAATATGACTCATCCTAATTCAAGATTAAGGAATACTTCTAGATTTAACGAGTACTTAGAGATGTACTTATGAATAATTTATCATCAAAGAAATTTAAAAATTAAACTTAATCAAATGATCAACTAGGTGATCTAACATCGTACGTTTGTTAAGACAGTTTCATTTCTAATAACTAGAATTTGCTTATCTTTATTTATACATTAGCTATAATTTTGAAAGTTAGGTCGAACACAAGCCATAATTAATAACTTCTCAATAGTCAATAGAATGATTTTAATTATAAACCTCTTAGTATTGGTGGCCTTTACATCCCTTTGGCTCACTTTTCAACTTGATATAATGCTTGTTAGGTCTAATTGTCTAAAAATATTTTAAAAGAAAATTTCTGAATTTTAATATGAAAATTCAGAAGGCTTGGTTCTATAAGGAGTATGGTCCTAAAGAAGCTCTCACGGTGGGGAACTTAGCAATTTCTACTTTTCAGCATAATCAAGTACTTGTCCAAGTTCATACTGCTATTTTAAATTTGATTGATTTCAAAAGGCATCAACGCCCTATCATTTTATTTGAGTTTCCTATGAGTATAAAACATAATTCATTATAATTAGTGGGCATGATAAGCTTGATCTTGAACTTGAACTAGTATGTACTATATTAAAATTGTTTATTATATTTTATTATTTCATTTTTATATATTCTCTTTCTATTATTCTATGTGGGGAGGATCTAGTCTAAGTAGGATGTGAAAATATGAGAGAAATTATTAGATTTAAGAAAAATTAAAGATTTAGAGTTTGGAAAGGAGAAGAGGAGAAATCTAGGAATTTTAGATTTTTTTGCATATTTTAAAAAATTTCAAGGACCTTTTTGACACATTTTAGAAATTTTAGGGACTAATTTGAACTAATTTAAAATTCATACCACATCAGAGTGCTATGTCACATGGCATGCCATGTCAGAGGTCATGCCACGTGATATGTTGACGTGTCACTTAACGTAACACATCAATTGTTCTAACGATTGACTAGTTAGGGACTAAAATAATTGACAGAATATAACTTCGAGAACTAAAGAATTAATTTTCAAATTTCAGAAATTAAAGTGAAACATGCTTATAATTTTAGAGACCAAAATGATAATTAACTCAAGCTAAAATGCACCTAGCAATTATTTGTTGTCTGCTCAACAAGATCCTTTTCTTTGTCCTTCGCTCTTTAGGAATTGCTTTGGCAGGCTTCTTTGGGAGAGCATGGCACATGCATGTACTTCTAATTATATATTGCGTATAAAGCTACTATATTATTAAAATGAATTACCAAATTTAAAAAAAGAAGAAGGAAGAAATAATACATGCAATGTGAAAGTGGTTAAATGGCTAATTGTTTATGAAATCGATGGCCTAGACTACTAATCATGTATTTTCTTTTTGAGAAATAATATTTTGACATTGTCCACTTCATACTTTTGGCCAATATACCATCCATCTATTATTGGATAGGTGTATGACCCCTACTTAGATTGGGTCCCACACACATCCAATGATAAATAGATGGTATGTCGGCCTGGAATACGAGGCAGGCTATATACAAATAACACATATCTTTTTTTTTTATAGTAAAAACCTTCGTGGCTATGTGAATTTTTTTAGGAACTCAGAGAGTGCCATTACTGCCGTCGGGCCAGAAGTTACATGACCTTTCACAAAACAGTGAAGTAAGAACAAAAAATGGAGAGAAAGAATGCAAGTTCTCTGTGTGAAAGTGAATCTACTGTATTCAACTTAGTATGTACAGTAATGAAAAGTCTTTATATACAATGTGTGAGTCCCATATCGACTAACCGAAACACTCTAAGTTACCTAACTAACTAATTGTATCAGCATTGCAGCCAATCAGTCAGTTCAATTTTACAACTAACTTCACAACTAGAAACCTTAATTAAGCTAATAATGGGTCAAGTAGCATAGGTAGGTCACAGTTATTATTCAGGAAGAATAGATGCATGCTGAGGAATTGGTAGAGAAATCAGCTTTGCTAATTAACATAATCTTGTATGCAGAAAACAATATAGTCTATTGGACTTGCAGGATTGTGACATACATGTAGTAGTTATGGATGTATATTACCTAATGTTTTCTACTTAATTATTAGGTAGCGATACAAGTGGACGGACAATGCAAATAAAATAAAAGAATGTCACCGTTCATTGTTTAGCTTTGCCGTGACGTGTAGATAGGTAAACACATCAGAATAATTTGATGGCTAACCATGGTGTAGTAATCTTGCAACAACGAAAGATCTATTTGCGTAAGAAGCATTTTATTATTCTGGTTAAGATGTGATTAGGGTCAGAAGTGGTTTACCAAGTTAGGAGGTCAGCGAAGCAGGTTGTAACCCAACTGACTAAGAGTATGTCTGTCGTTTGTCTCTGTATGTGATTGCCATGTTGATGTCTCATTTGCCTCAAAAAATATGACCCACATGCATGTATATATGCCTCTCTCTTTATTGGTACAAATAAATAATATGCAGCAACCAAGTTTTGGAGCAACCTGGCATATGGGTTGATATGTCATGATCAAACCCAGATTTAATCCTCATGGGGCTAGCTAGTACCCAATTGTTCTTTTGTTTGGCGGAATAGCCTCCATGTTGGTCGACCTCGAAAATATAGGAGGATAGGTAGGTCGAAGGAAAAGAGTAACCAAAAAGAAATTTCGACGGACTGGAGATCGAAGGTTTTGGATGGATATCAATTGAGCACAAGCTGGTGTCGAAATTTCCCCCAAAAGAATAATGCCAAATCAAATCATGAATCTAGGATTGTCAACAGTGCAAGACTTGATGGAAAATATAGAAGGATGGAGATCATGGATCAATAGAGGGACCCATACACGATACTTAAACTTGAGCCACGTGGATCAACCCAAGCAAAAACGAACGTGGGATAAAATGGGCCTGCACTTTAGGAAATGATTTGTCTGTAAATAAGGGATTTAGGCTTTAGTAGAAGGACGGACTTTGACATATTTAAAAATATCTCTCTTCAAATATCTCTAAATACTCTGCTTAAATATTCATTTTGATATTAAAGAACTTCAAGAAACTCAAGTAATAATCCTTATCATTTCTATTTATTCAACTATTTGATCTTGTTTCTGTATTGGCTATTAACAATTTCTTATTTGTTAATATATTGCTTTATCAATGCCTTTTCATTTCTGTTCCATTTTTATCCAAATTTCATTTAATTTTTAATTTCTGACACTTTTAAGATATATTTATTTCAGATTATGAAAAAAGTGATTTTGAAACTTAAATTTTATATATAACAAAAAAAAGATGAAAATTGATTTTTTTTTTCAGAACCTACTCTTTTTAGCTTCTCTAAAAAAGCTGATAACTAATTTTTTTATAATTTGATTATTTTTAAAAATTTATCCAAATATATGTAAACTAATTTTTTTAATTAAAAAAATAATTTTTTGCTAAAAAAGTGATTTTTTTTTTTTCTGAAAAAAAATACAAACGAACACACCCATAGTTTTATAAGAATTCATTAGAGAAATTGCTTCCATTAAAAGAACCATTATTGATAACAATCAATTTTTTTATTTTATCTACTTAAAAATCAAGTAAACATCATGCTTTTGTTGTCTCCTCAAACTTTCATCATACAATCATAGCATAGCATGTGTACATAAAAAACAGTTCAGAATCTGGCTTTGAAAAGGAACAAGCTAAGCTGGCCTATGCAACTTATATATCTTTCAGTACACCATATAAAGAATTGGACCAATTTACCGGGGGAAAAAAAGGGAAATGGATCAATAGGTCTGATCAATATTTCAAGAAAAATGATAGTGTATCAATTTATTTGTTAAAATAATGTGAGAGATCTTAATCCTTGGATATATAAATAAATGGTGTTTATTATATCTACTAATCACTATTATTTTCTATCAACAAGTTTGGCAGTCTTTTCTCGATATATAACATTACTCTTGGTTCAACTAAGTTGATGGTGCGAACTCAATCAGCATGTCATAAATTTTAGGGTTGTGATATTTGTATTCACTCCCCCAACATATTTCCTGACACCCCATCAAATTCACTGTTAAAAACATTTAATTTTGTTTTAAAATTTATTTATCATTTGTAATCAATCAAAGCAGTGGTGGAGTAGTATGTCGATTTAATTTATTCAATGTACAAGAAATTTTCGCTAAGAAATATGCTATTTATATATCTAAAAAGATAGACACTCTAACATCTTTTTTCTATTTTTTTATCTTTCTATAAATTATTTCACTTATTTTATTTTTTTGTACAATTTTTTTTTTTGTCTTTTCTCTCTGAATATCTACTAACCTAGAGGTAAAAAAAATAACATTTCGTTTTCTCTAATCAATCAAAGCAGTGCTTGAGTAGTATGTCGATTTCATTTATTCAATGTACAAAAAACTTTTCTCTAATTTTTAACATAAAATTTTGTTTAATTTTTTAGCAAATAATCCAAAAACTAGCGCACAACTCTAGTTGCCCCACAAACTTAGCGTTTCCTGACATTTGTTACTCAATTATATATGCATCCGTAATTAATCTAGAAATCAATGTCGGAGTAAAGTTCATCTTGAAATTAGTTAAAGCTTACGGATAACTAATAGGTCTTCTATGTCGGGGGAGTCAAACAGCTCCCTTCAAGTCGCGCGGATGGGATTCTTAAAAGGTAGGAATTCTGCTATCTTGCCTAGGCCTCCAACCACAAGTCATAATGATCTCTATTGATTTTTGTAACGAACAACCCAAATAACCTGACATGTTATTTTCAATTTTTTAAATTTTTAATTACCGTCCTATACTATTTATATTTTAAATAATGAAACAAGAAAATCATACATTTGATTTAATACACATTATTTTTCTTTCTTTTTTTCAAATAAACAAAGTGTACAAATGATTCATCCCCGAAATATTAGGGTGTAATAAATTTGTTTTCGAAAAAGAAAATACATATAATTTGATCATTAAATTTATCTATATTATAATAAATGGAGTAAAAATTTGGTTCTTGAATTTAATATAATGATCCCTCAAAAGGATGAATTTATTCTAATGTGTATAAGTTTAGAAACCAATTAAATTATATGTGCTTTTTAATTCAAGAGAATTAGTTACACATCCCATATTTGAGGGGTGAAAATCTGAAAATGTAATTTTTTTTAATAATATTTTTTATTCTACTTTTATAAAATTAATTTTAGATAGAATTGATTTAATTAAAATTAATTTTAAGATAAAATAATTTATATTTAATAATTTTTTAAAAATAATTTTTTATTTATCTCAAAATCAATTCTAGAAATTAATTCTAAAAATTAAGAATCCAACCTCGCCAAAAAAACCCCATTTTCAAATAAAATCTTTTTTTATTTGTGAATTCAAAATAAAATCATTTAAAAAAAAATTCTAACTTGACCCTACAGTAGATGGGACACGATGCCAAAGCAGAGAAAGCTCAGTGAACGGTTGTAACGTCTGACGTACAAAAGTTCCTTATCTTTTACCGGGTAGGACTAGGACTAGCAACTTCATTCTCAACCTTGCGTTTCTCCTTCAGTGCTGCGCGCTGTCCCCTCTCTGAACTCAGATCCAGAGTATGGCAGCCACGCTCAGTTTTCTGAAGCTTCCTTATCTCCATTGCAAGCCACGCCAATCAACCTCAAGAGTACTCGTTCCACTTCCTTTCATCTCTGCAAGATTGAATCTCCCCAGAGATTCTCCTCACCCTCAAAAGATCTTGGATCAAAATATCAACCTTCTCCAACGTGCTCCTCTTTCCCTCACAGCAATCACATTTCCATTCTTATTACAACCCCAGGCAAGCATCAACTTCTCATTCTTTTTGTACATAGTCCTCGATCGGGCCCCGTAGTTTCTTCCTCATAGATTTGCTGTTAACGCAGGATGCACTTGCTGTTGGAGGAGAGTTTGGGATATTGGAGGGAAGAACATTTGCTCTCATACACCCCATTGTGCTGGGTAGTTTGTTCTTCTACACCTTGTGGGCAGGGTATTTGGGGTGGCAATGGCGGCGAGTAAGGACTATCCAGAATGAGATTAATGAGCTCAAGAAACAAGTCAAACCAGCCCCAGTCACCCCAGACGGGAAACCAGTAGAGGCACCACCATCACCGGTTGAACTCAAAATACAGCAACTTACTGAGGTACGTATTCCTTTCTGCATTATGCCATGCTTGATATATAGGATTGAAAATGGGATGAACGAAATTCGCAAGGTATTCCAAAACAATGTACCTCTCTTTGTAGCTTTTATTTTATAACCGGATATCCGACTTTTTTTTCTCAAAAACTATATATATTTTTTTTAAAAATGCTTTTATGAGGTTTTAAGGGTGTTCCGATGCAACTTTTAAAAATTAGCTTGTAATAAAAAAAGTTAATTTATTATTTTTTTAACGTTAGTAATACATAATTTTTTTTAAAAAATAAAAATAAAAGTGATTTTTAATAAAATTATTTTTTAAAAAAATCCTTTATCTTTATTAATAATTATAATCCAAATTCTCTTTTTATTCTTTATCAAATTCTAATTATTCCTCCTCTTTTTGAATTTTTTTTTGGTAATTTTACTATAAAAATAAGTACTTTTATTCTTTTTTATATAAACAAACTTATACATATTTTTAATAATTAAAAATACTTTTCAAATAGGATATCTAGATATAAAATAACTTTTCTTAAAAATTAAAACTCTACTTAAAATAATTAAAGAAAAAAGTCATTTTTACAAAAGTTCCAAAGCACCCTTAATCCCTCTAGCTTCACAAGGATTTGATAGTGTGATTTAAGATATATTTATGAATTGAGATATTGGACAAAAAAGGAGACAAGAGAAAGATTTGAAAAATATTCATAATTATTCTTTAAATCTTTCATTTTCTCTCTAAAATCTCAATTTACAAACACATCTATAGTAAAATAGATGGATTTGGTAGTGTGATGTAGCGAAATAGATTTTTCTAAATTATGAAATGGTCCTTGGCTATAGTGTTTACAATGATTAAAAAAGCAGAATTGATTTGATTTATAAATCAAATTTTATATTTAGAATTAATTTTTAATTATATAAGATGAGATTTGAATTGATCTATAAGTCAATTACCATGTTTGGGATCCCTTAGCATGTCCAATTTTTTGTTGGTAAAGTTATAAACTATGATTTGAGGGTTGCAAATTGAAATTCAAACATGTGCTCAAGAATTAATGTTGATTTGACTTTATTATTTTATATTTAAATTTAAAATTAAATCAGTTTTTATTAAATTTAATATAATTTCAAAATTAAAAAAGTTAAATCTGATGTGATTTGTCAAATTAAATTATTTTTTATTTTTAAAACTTTCAAATGTAAGATTTGATTTGTAAATTAAATCAATTTTCGTTTTTATCGATTTCAAACACTACTTATCTCAAGAATATTTACCCGCAATATTAAGAGTCACTGGTCTAATACTGGGTAAAAATTATAAGTTTGTAACTAATAAAATACATGGAGCTACTGGTCTAATGCTAAATTCTAAAGAGCAACTAATTTATTGGCTACTCATATTCAGGAGAGGAAAGAGCTGCTCAAAGGTTCTTATAGGGATAGACACTTCAATGCAGGATCCATACTTCTAGCATTTGGGGTGCTTGAGGCAGTTGGTGGAGGAGTGAACACATGGTTTAGGACAGGAAAGCTATTTCCAGGTCCACATTTGTTTGCAGGAGCAGGTAAAGTTTAAATTTGCATTTGATGACACAAAAATAAAGAGGGTAAAGATAAAACAGTATCCAGTTGGAAGAATTTGGGAATATTTTTAGCTTTCGGAACAGGTTGAACAACAATAGTATAGTTTAAACAATGTAGCTCTAGGGATTATAATGGTATAGGAAACGATTATTCTTATGTCATTTTAATATGCCGACCAGCTATTACCGTCTTATGGGCACTGGCAGCAGCCCTAGTACCACAAATGCAGAGAGGAAGTGAAACAGCCAGAAATCTTCACATCGCGTTGAATGCATTAAATGTTCTGCTCTTTGTGTGGCAGATTCCCACCGGAATTGAAATTGTATTCAAAGTGTTTGAGTTCACAAAATGGCCTTGAATGTAAGACTCCCAAGTGAAAGTGCCTCAGCAATTACTTTGAATTTAGCTTTCTGGTGATGCCAAATAAGGCAAATTTTGGCAATTCCCATTTCCCCTGCTGTTGCTATTCGTACCACAATTGTGTGCCAGTCAAGAATTTTATAATTGTATTACATCACTCTTTGGTATAATTTAGCATATAAATAAAATTCTTGCATTTAGAACATTTGAATGATTGCTCGGACCATGACATTTGGTAGGAAATATCTTAGAATTAATAACTTTTCAAATTTGTATATTGAATAAGGATTTATGATTATATATATTCACTTCCTTCTTTTGGCGATTGTGTTTATATACAAATTGTGTATAATATTCAATAGAGCAAAGTATAAAGTTGCATAATTATACTATTTGTTTGCGATTTTTTTGACAAAAAATTAATTTTTATTTAAAAAATTAATTTTTATATATTTAGATAATTTTTAAAAAATAATTAAATTATTAAAAAAATTATTTTCAATTTTTTTGAAAAATTGAAAGGAATAATTTATGAAAAAAATTAATTTTTAATTTTTTAAATTATATATAAAATTTAAATTTCATAATTACTTTTTCTATAAATTAAAATAACACCCTAAATATAAGTACCGCTACAAGCAGCTTTCAGACCGTGGTAGCAATGGGAATTACGAGAAATTTGATCCATTGGCTTATGTTAAAAGACATAAACTAATACCCATTAATAGATGTAAAACGAATGACTATTCAAAGTAGATAAATATTTATTTTAAAATAGTATTCTAATGTATTTTAAAAAGATAAATTTATTAATTTACTAATTAATTTTAATATCCTTAATCTTACGGTCAGCCAACATTGGGTTGAGCTAAATCAACTTGCACTAACTTAGACCAAAATTATTCTTTTACATCAATTTTAGGCCTAACTTGCTTATTTCGCAGGGTTATTCGGGTTAGCCAACGTTAATTCGTTGGACTCGATCCATATAGACTTTCTTATTGGTTATCTCACTCTACCATAATATTGTGTAAAAAAAATAACAAAAATTCATTTTTTGAAAATTTCATTTCTTTAAGTATTATTTTTACAAAATTAAATATTAAAAGAAGCACAATTCAAATTTCATTGTCATAATTCTACATGAATATTTCCTTACAGTTACAACTAACATTAATTTTATAATAACAATTAATATCAAAAATTTAATTTGCTACAGTTTAAATTCCTTAATCAATTGAAAATGCAAAATTAAAGGTTTTTTTTATTTCTATTTTTATTTACTGATTTTTTGTTTTTAGGATTTTTTTAATTTCCTATTTTTTATTATTTCTTTTACAAAATTTTAAAAACGAAAAAACAAGAAATGAAAGCATTAAGGGTATGCTTGATTTCTATTGTCAATTCTTGTGTTTCTTATTTTCAAGATTTTGTAAAGGAAATAATCAAAATAAAAAAATTTTATTTCCTATTTTTATTTTTTATTTCACTATTTTCTTTACAAAATTTTAAAAATAAGAAATGAGAACAGAAATTAATCAAACTCTAAATTGTCACGTCATTTTTGCCCTTTATGCATTAATGCAGAGAGAGCTTTGTGTAGTGTATGAATATGAATGAATATAAATCGATCGGATTGGTCAAGTGGTAATAGGTTTAAGTAATTTGTATGAGATCTTATATTTAAATTTTATTGTTATTGATATTATAAAAAAAAATATGAATCAATATTCAATCAAGCATAAAAAAATAATATAAAAATATGTACCAAAAAAATAAGCATAAAACATATCAATATAATTAATATAGTAATATAAAAAAAAATATTTTTGTCTTTCTCTTCTGCCATGTGATAATATATTTTAATATTTTTCCTTTCCTATAAGCCTAAAATTTTTTTATATGATATTTACTTCGTTAAATTTTTGTGATGTATCAACTATTGTTGCCATTTGCGCGTAAGTTACTATTTAAAATTATAATTATAATTTTTATGATTATTACGAGCATAGAACCATGTACAAATGTAAGTAATGGAGATATATAAATTAATAAATAAAAAGAAGAGTTAGAGTAAAACTATATTTTGGTCCTTCAAAGATTTGTGTCTTAACACTTTAGCCCTCTAAAAATTAATTACATATATTTAAGTCTCTAAAAAATTTGGCATTATAATACTTTAATCCATTGTTATCCTTTTTTGTTAGATTGAAGTGTTATAATGCCAATCTTTTGAGAATTCGAGTATATACAATTAATCTTTTAAGAATTGAAATATTATAATATCAAATTTTTGGAAAACTCAATTACATACAATTATGTTTTAAAAGATTAAAATGTTAAAAAACAAAATTTTCAGTAACTAAATTATAGTTTTACTCTTAAAAAAAATTAGGATATAAGAATATAATTTTTTTATATAAAAAATAGGAGTGTGATTATGTCAAATCTCTGTGAAATTAATGTAATTCTTTTATATTTTTTAAAAATTTTTTTATTGGTTCTTATTTAAAGATAAAGCACAATATCTTCAATGTCTATACTTAATATTTATGTAAACCTTTGTTTCCCTAATTTTTGAAGGGTCGTATCAAAATTAGAAATGCGTATAGGCTCTATCTGATGTGCACTCTATCAAGTTTGATGCATCATGCACTATCATTTAATCACAATTTTTAATATGGCTAAATATATTTAGAAGTATTACAAAATACATTTAACCTTATATTTCTGAATGTAGCGATGCATTTAACTACATGAAATGTGACTAAATGGTGCACCATAGCATCTGTCATGCGTATAAGTATATATGCAAGCATAATTTATGAATAAATTCTTGGCCACGGTAAATATTCTCCTGCCCCTAAATTTTTTTTTTTTTTGAAAAAAAAATCTAGAGTTTCGCCACTCAACGGTGACCTTTATGAGTTTCACGAATATTATATTCATTAAGTTTCTCTAGAACAAATGGAAACCGTGTTTTTATCATTGGACATGAAGAGGGGGCTCCACAAAAGGATCAAATCGGAAGACACTATGACCTTAATTTGAACATTTTCCTGTTGAAATATGGCAGAAACAAGGAATAAGTGAACGCACCAATTTGAAATCTTAGAGCATTCACTAATAAAAGTTCTTTTCTTGTCTATCGCTAAAACAGGATAGCTTAAGTCGTTCATATTACACCATTGGCACTGGCACCACCATTACGTACGTTAAAGGAAGCCCCATGAAGCATCTTGAAAAGAACGAAAATGAGGTAAAGAGAGGATCGCTACCTCTCTAACTCACCAAGCAAAGTCACAAGCAAGACAAACGCGGACAGTAAAAAGAAGGTGAGTTTTTGCATGGGATGTAAGATACTATCCCTTTGTACAAGGGACCATGTGATTATCTACTAATCTCCATACCAATATTGCCACTCCTGATGTACATACATATGGTAGTAGATCAAGGAACTAGCCGTAATTTTACACCTTACCCTAGCATAATTTTTGGACCGCACGCCACTTATAACAATAGTTTGAGTGCAGCTATGATAATTGCATCCGCAATTGCCATTGAATTTTCAAGTAAGCTACGTAAGTACTAGGTAGTATGATTCTGAATTATGCATTTTCAAGTAAACGTAGTACGAGAACAGAAATCGCCAAGACCGTGGGCTCCAAAATGAATTAATTCTAAATTACTCCACTGGATTCCAACCTTACTTTGTGAGCTTGTGTCAGCTGGCCAATATGGAATCTGATGCTTTCCCCATTTTATGTGCTTTAATTTTGCTGCAGGGCATGTCTACCAACTCATATGGTCCATTCAGAATTCCTTCCTGTTTCAACCTGACACAAGTTGCATACTTGCATTCTCCTATTCAGAATAAGGGGTGTGCGATCTATAAATAACATTGCTTGTGCCATATTATTTTGTGCTCATAGTCATAGCTTCCACCTCATTAGTTTTCTCTACTACTCTTTCAAGGCTTGAGCAGTTCCCAAAACGCCATGGCTAACCCACCCCCAGTTCGTCCATGGTTACGCTTAGGCTCCATTCGCACTGCCACGGTCCCCGCCCCTGCCCCTGCACCTGCACCCACCCCTGCCCCAGAGCCACGCCCTCTCATGTCTCTACCCACATTCAGGACTGCTTCAGCACCACCTTCACCCCAGGTTCAGCCAACTCAAGCTCGAGAACCACCACCTCCGGCACAAGAAGCTCCACAACGCTTCGCCCCGGATGTTAGAACATCCGCTCCTTCATCTCCGAGAGTTTCTGCTCCTTCTTCTTCACTTCCAACTTCTCCAATCCAAAAGGCTGCAGTCACAACCACCTCGGTTCCGACTTCCCCATCTCGAAAACCAAGCACTACCTCTCCTCAATCTCCAAGAACAATCAAGCAAGCTGTTCAGAGCCCAATGCACTCACCAAAGTCCAAACCTACGGCTCCCCCACCCTCTCCCCTGACCCTCCCACCTTCCCAGTTGACGACTGAGCCGAAGATACCAGCGGAGGCAGAGCCCAAAACAGTGCTTGTTCAGAGGACCGTCGAAAAGCCTAGGCAGTGGCTCAATGGAAACGGTGAGTTCCATAGGGAAACAGGGGAATCCCGGAATCATGTCAGTTCCCACCATGGAAAACTCGTTGCAGGGAAAGAAAGTCATGAATCCAAGGAGAAAGGTATACACAGGAAGCCTTCTGATTCAGAGGACTCCGGCATGAGAGTTATAACAATTGCAGGGGAAAACAGAGGAGCTTACATGGAATTGATCCAGTCCCAAAAGAAACAGGAACCTAACCATCTTCACAAGAAGGGCATTTCGAAGGAGAAAACCGATGGTGCTGAATCGGAGAGCTCGAGCAGCGGAGAAGGGAACACGAACAGGAAGGAAAAGAACAACAAAGGAAGAGCAGCATCTTCATTCCCAATGGCTGCATATATGAACAGCAACGTGCAGTGTGTTAACAACTCGCTCCTCTACCACACTTCCTGCTCCCACCACGATCCGGGAGTGCGCCTTTCACTCACGAAGAAACCATTTGGTGAAGGTTACCACCTCAAGGAAGGTGTTGATGGCCACAACATTTGAACCAAACAGAGTGTTTGAAGCTAGTTCCTATGTGTTTTTAGGGTTATGGCGTGATATGGTATGGAATGTGGAGAAAATAATAAAGGTTGAGTGACC
The DNA here is from genome assembly GCA_031439585.1 of Pterocarpus macrocarpus. Lineage (NCBI taxonomy): Eukaryota > Viridiplantae > Streptophyta > Magnoliopsida > Fabales > Fabaceae > Pterocarpus > Pterocarpus macrocarpus. Next base: position 1,368,109 of record CM062515.1, on the reverse strand, counting down.
AAAAAACCATCAAAGGGAGAAGCGGATTCTAATTCTTGTGCTTCACTTTCTTGTGGAGCGAAGTTGAAGATTCTCCACTCTCTTTGGTGGAAAATAAATGTATGGGTAATATAATTACGAATGCATTGAACTGAAAAAATTTCGTTAGTTTTTGTATGAAAGAGGGTCTTGAATCGGTATATTATTAGGAAGGGGAAGGGGAAGGGGATGGGGGGATTATATAACGTCTGATAATCCATTGTTATTTGTTCATTGGGACAGTGCCGTTTTGCATGAAATTTATATCTCCAATAATGTTGTCTTAAAATATTTGTGCTGATAAAAATTGTGTTTTTGCTAAGCTTGATGTATCACTCTAATAGCACTTCTGTTCTTTTCTTTTTTCAATTAAATAGCACTTCGATTCTTGACCTTTCCTTTCCGAGCGCCATTATTATTCCAATCCGGCATTAGCTACTGCGAAAATTTCCATGTCCCCTTATGGGAAAACAATAAGTATTTTAGAATAATTTAATTTGACTATGCGAAAATCACCAAAATATATATTCGCTAGCGTTTTGAACTAGGGGTATAAACAGGTCGGTTTGCATCGGGTTTGGATGAAAAATAAATCTGAATCGATCAAATTTAATTGGATTGGTTTGGTTTGGACTTTAAATTTTTTCTAACAAAGCCGAATCAAACCAATCCGATTAAAATCAGGTTGGTTTGGTTCAAGTCATCGGATTAAAGTAAAAAAATAAAGAATTATATTTTTTTAAAAAAATTATTTTTATAATAACAAATAATAATATAAACCTTGATTATGATATACTTAATAATGATGTAAATAGATAAATTTTTTAAATAAATATTAACAAAATGATAAAAATAACTATATTATTAGAAACTTAAGAATAAGACTTTGAAATATTAGAAATTTTAAAAAAATATTAGTTGATCGGGTGGTCAGGTTAGGTGTTTGGGTAATTGGATTAAAAAATTATAAATCTGAAATTGAATAAATAATAATTGGTTTGGTTTGGTTCTATATTGAAAATAAACCGATTATCCGAACTGATCCGAACCAATTCCATTGATTTAGTTTTGATCTTCGGGTTCATTGGGTCAATCCGATCGGCTTACACCCCTATTTTGAACTAATCAAATTTTTTAAAATGATATTGTAATTCAAAAAATTAAGCATAAAGATTATTATTATAATAATAATTCATTCAAAAAAAAAAACTAATAAGGAGTCTATGATTAAAATTCATATATAATAATAAAATATAGTAATCATTTGACTTGTAATACTTGTATATTTTAACATATGTAAAGGTGAAATTTTAATTAACTTGTAACTGGATTGAGTGCAATAGGGTATCTACTAAGAGAAAATGACTAAAGTTCAAATTTTGAGGAAGATATTGAGATTACTTCTTAATTACTATAGCGTCCTAAAATAAATATCAATTAAATGAAGTTTGAGAGAACAATGGGGATGGTAATTGATATCGATGGGGTGGAGACATATCCCTTGTTCCCCTTTCCATTTGAAAATTTGTCTTTGTCTTTCCCCCTCCTCGTCACACATCCATTCCTTGTGTAACACTTACTTATTCTTAATAACTATTGGGGCCAAAGCAAGCTGCCTAAACACGTTGTAATATATCATGGACCTGTATATGTATATATAAGATGGTATAGCTTTAGATGCCTTCATTGTATCTCTAGTTTTCATGAAAGAAAAATTTTAGTGTTCAACACAATAACATCTTTACTATGATCTTATTACATAACACAAAATAAAATCTTGTTAGTTAATATACTGGATAACAAATTTAGTGATATGTGAAAATTATCAAGACTTATCATCTCGACTAATAAACTGCTTGGTTGATTTATAGACTGCAGTCATATATAAGGCATATAATTGCTTATCCAGCGAATGGTACAAAAGTGTGATTTTCCTATTTATATAAGAATATCTAAAACAAAAACATAAATAATAATAATAATAATAATAATAAGTAAAATGGAGCTTTCTTTGTAATACTCGGGCGGGTATATAAATTCAGGCAATCCCATTCTTCAGCTGTGCCACTTGCAGCACTTAGTTCCATAGAAAGATCAAGGGCCTGAAACAAAGAAGCAAAAAAAAAAAAGGGTTTAAAATCATGGAAAAAATTAGACCATTAATGGTATATATATCGTGTAGCACCATGTATTATGTTCGCATCGGAGGAGAAAGAAGATCAAGATAATAGAAAATCCCAACAATCATCAAACAAATAAAGAAGAACTAAGGAAGCATAAAGCGTTTAAAATATTTTGGCTACTTAAATTAAAAAATAATGAAATATCATAATAAGGCCCACAAATATGAAGTCAAAACATCAGTCTATCAATACACCAAAATAAAATTTTGTAGAGTTCGAATGTAGTGAATGACTGAAGAAGATAAAAAACATAAAACCATAACAATAAACATATGTATAATAGAAGAACCAACAAAACAAAACATCTAGACATCTGCATATTGAAATACAAAGGAAGAGAAGATCAAAATAAATGTAAACCTTGACAATTAATAGGGAAAATCCCATAACAACGAAGTAGTATAGGTGGTGGATGCGGAATTTCATAGATCTTACTCATAATTTGCTTAATGGAATGGATCCATATTTTTTATAGAGCTTCCTTCAAGTCTCCACTTACATTGAAAAATCAACATTTATCGTGTCCTACTCATCATAAGTCAATGATATAATTAGCTCATATTGTCCTACTATACCACTGCACACTCTTCTATAGCAAATCAGTATCTAATTCCGATCACAGTCATGCTTTAGCTGTTTGGTCCATGAGAACCAACATGACATTAGTAAAGGCACCAACAAAAGACTGCAGTATTGGTAGTGGCAAAGACTGTATAAAAGGAAGCCTCAACTCAAATTTAAAGTCAAATCCAACTTGCAGTGTTACAAAAACCCTAAACTAAGATAAGCTCAAAATATACCAACATGAAAGGGAGAAGCCATAATCAAAAGAAACTTTAAAATGCTTTATTCATCATATTGAAAATAAGATCAAGCAAAAACACAACTTTAAAACATTTACAGTGGCAGGCACTCTATAAAGAAATCGCTAACACAAACTTAAGACACACAATAAGCACAAAACACCATTGGGAGTGGCATGCACTCATAAAAGAAAGCTTGAAAACAACTTGAAAAGATGCATACGATCAAATCAAACACAATCAACACCAACTAAGATAAGGATGAGCACAGAGAACACCAAAACTAGTTAAAAGATTCAGAATAAGAGCAAGTTGAAAACAACAACTCCAAAAAAGATAAAATATGCACATTTGGCAGGCTAAAGCGTCGGCTTCAAAATACTGATTTGAATGTCAAGTCCAATTCGCTATTGTTAAAACAATGCAAGTGCAGAAACTACATAAAAGAAAGCATTAAAAAATAATTGAAACAACAATCCAAATATGTAAATTATTGGGTGGATATAACATCAAAAAATATATATAGTACCAAGTACCTTGAGTTTATCTAAATCTATATATAATCCTATACATACAGTGGAATTCATCAGTTAATATCATTACCTTTTTATACTTGTATGTGATGCTCCCTCTAGGAGCAACACCAATAAAATTCATGTGTTGAAAACTCATCAATCTCCATTAATTCACTTAGTGCCTAGTGCCTTATATCATCGTCTGTCCCGAAAAATTAGGGGGAAAAATGAAAAAGAAAAATGAAACAAACATACATCAGAAGTTCATCAGAAAACACACGAAGATATCTACTTATACACTCATGAGGCAATACAATACCACAAACAATAAAAAAATTATGCCAAGAGGGGAACCTAAATGTGTGCCGAAATGCGTTGGTTTGTGGCATCACAAATCCATCATCTAGCACCAGTTCTTTCTCATTTCTGGGTCCTGTGATTGAAAGGAAAAAAAAAAAAAAACTATAACTGAAAAACACAAAATTTTCAGACACTTTACACTTTCAAAAGTCATTTTACCTTTTTATTTCATGAAAACATCCCAAAAGTCATTTTATCTTAAACTAAAAACTACAGGATCCAAATTAAACCAAAAAGAAATCTAGTTACCTTTTTATTTTCAATTAAAATAGCAATTAAAAAATTGCACAAAATTATAGAATTTTCTCTCTATGATTCACGGAGGAAGACCAACTTAATCTAAAGAAGAAGCACTAAAAGGTAGAGACTTTAATCATAAAATCACCATCTCAAGAAGAAATATACAGAATAGAGAAGTAAATCATGCAGGTTGTCGCAGTTGTGCTTGGTTGTCACGACCAACGTGGTTTACATTGTTGCCGCAGCTCATTTCCGTGATGGAGACATGGTGGACAATGGCATTATTTTTAGACAGAAGAGAGAAGTTTGTTCTTGAAAGAGAGAGATAGGGGGAGCAGAGAATGGGAAAAGCCAAAGGGATTAGGAGTTTCAAAGAGAATTATTGAAAATGGTTGTTTATAGAGAAATAAGTGTAAAAGTGTGGTTTAAAGTTCTAAAAGGAACATTCAAGATATACCTATGAGAAATAAAGATTTTAAATTAATGTTAGCTTCGTATTGGATTGAAATAAGATAGTGGAAGTAGTGACATACAGCTGAACCCACTAATATGGATGGTGGATTCATGTGGTTTAATTAATACCACATAATTTTATTTTTCAATTAAATTATAGACTTTAAAATATTTAATGTTGAATTAAATTTAAATAGTTTTTTCAAATAGTAAATTTTTGAATTATATAGAGAATCAATAGCATCTGAAACGGCCAAGTAGCAGCACTTTTTAGTTTATAGTTCTTAAATGTTATTTTATTGTAGATGGGGTATAGATTAAAAATGTAACTACACAGAAAAGGCCAATTAAGTAGTAAAACACCCAAAAAAAAATGTATAATCCCAATGAGGGGAAACCCTTTTTCAATAAATTTTTTTGAGGAAAGTCAAACATAATTACATGAAAACCACGAAATGAAGGCTGGGCAAAAAAAATAAAATAAAATAAAATTCAAATGAAGACTGAGTTTGAGGCTTCGAGCAGAAATTATGAATTTAACTTTCTGAGACGATTTGGTTTTTATAAAAAAAAAAAAAAAAAAACTTCAACTTGATACTTTTTAGTTAATTCTCCCATCATTTAGGTGTTCATTTTATTTATATTTTTTAGTTGAAGTACATTGTTTTTGGTCTTTTGGGTTGGGGGCCCCCCCGGGGGGAGGGGGGAACATTTGGATTAGAGACCGTTGATGGGAGTCGAACACACCCCCTTTAACTCCCAGGATGCAGCTTTTCATGAGGCTAATGCTGTTGTCATCTGAGCTGTGCCTCATCTGCGTTGAAGGTCATTCACCAAAATAAAACTTCTTTTCTTTTTTGGTCTGAACCAAAATAAAACTATAGAAGAGTGCTTCGACAAATGTTGGGCACATTGGCCGTGCTTGATCCAAAACTTCAACCAAAAAACAACAATTTCGTATGATTGGTTAGGCCATGTTGTCCAAAAAACAAAAAATTTACGTTTTTAACAGCTTTTGGATGCCCAAATTCGCTTTAGTTGTCAAACTAACAACCTGTAGCCAAGCCAGCCTGGGTTTTGTTTACCAAAACATAAACAAAAAAGAAAAGCAGGATTTATCATACAATGGTTCAATTCTGCGGGATATATATCATGTTGTATGCATCTTGGTTTTATAGCTTTAAGAGTGGTTCTATTTCTAGAAATTGTAATAGAGTAGCGGATCATTTAGCTCATGAGGCTATTAGTGGGGTTTGTGGGATATGTTTGGAAGATCTCTGTGAGGACCTTATTACTTTGTTGTCTGATGATTTTTCAAATTAATGAATTCAGCACTTCAATCCAAAAAAAATAAAAATAAATAAAAGAAAGAAAAGAAAAGAAAAGAAAAGCTTGGTTGCATCTTAAGAATAAAACAGCATTAGGAAGAAGAATTCTTTTACTTTTTCAGGGATCGTATATTACTTTGGTATCTGCCAACCAAGCGTTGTTCATGAAGTAATAATAAGCTCAGTTAGAAAGTGTAGGTCAATTGTTATATTATTTCGTTGAAAAAACTGGTAGTAATAGAAATATAAAAAGAGAAACATACTATTTTAAAAACTTATTTCCTTAAAAAATGGGAAATATGTGAAAAAGACTTAAAAAATCGAGGGAGCATCATACTGGATTTTGGAGAGTCATTTGGTACGCTCAAAAGTTTATAAGTTTTGAAAATAGAGGTGATGTGTTTATCAAAAAAAGAAAATAGAGGTGATGTATTGAGCGGGAAAAAAAAAGAATAGAGGAAATGCTGAAGTAATTCATCTTTAATTTGCCCAAAAGTTATAGCAATAGTTACAGAACACTTTTTTTTTATTTTATTATAAAAAATTATTTTATTATGAAGCCACTTTTGAGCATATAAAACAAGTATTTCATGCAAAATTTTCGAGACACTACCAATACGTGGAAAATAAAGTTTTAATTTTTTATTTTTGCTGTCTAAGCCACCACTATCTAAAATTTACAAGATCTCAACTATCCCAAGTCTGCCATTGTGGGGGTAGGAAAATAAAGTCTTTTATAAAAAATTTTTTTAAATATCTTTGAAAGCATAAAAATACATTAAGAAGATACCAGCATTCACATAAAACACCAGAACTGAACAAAAACGAACAAAACAAACAGATTAGAACAAAACCAAAAACCTGAAGCCTGAAGTATATGAGGGTTTCCTGTACATTCTTGTTAAGACATGCTACATGCGCCGTTGACATATATCACTCCTCCTAAACTATTTTAATAGCCACAATTGATATGGCATTGGCTACCTTTACATTTTATAGAATAAATAAATGAATAAATGAAGAAACTCATATTGCTTTGCTGCAACCATCGAAGAAATTATGCGCAACTAGTGTTGAGATAAAAGTATCTCCTTATATCATTTCCTCGTGTATATCCTGGTGTCACTGTTAAAAGTCCTTCACGTCGTCATGCATGTGAGGTTAAAGATCCCTGCGGGAAACCATGTAAGTAGTTACCGTACCGATATAAATGGTTGTAGTGATCTTTATGTCTAATCCCATGCTATCCCTCTGGTGATTATGATTCAAACAAATTTAAATAATGGGATGAATTCAAACGAGAAAGGAAAAAGGTAAATTACAATCGGCATTTAATCGCCAAAGTGAAAACGAATAAGGAAACAAGATACACACGAACTAAGGTCTAATCAAGTACGTAAGTATCATTATCCGTACTCCTTTTGTTCGTTAAGAGGAAAAAAAGCGAAATTCAGTATTATTTGGCTCTGAAATCAACCATATCTGAGAGCATTTGTCAAGGAAGAGTCTACCATTCACAAACTTCTGTTAATAACAGTTTTGGGAAAAGCACGGATGATGATAAAAAGAAGGTTAAATAATTGTCATGGATGCGAGTACAAAATAAGTTCATCCTACTTCTCTTCCGATTAAAAGAAATTAATTCTTGTACTTCTGTTATTTGGATTTGACATCTTTAAAATATGAAATGCACTTTATTGGATAACGCAATGTTTGGATTAGATTTTAGGCTACGTGAACGCGTGTTGGACTAAAGGAGCATGTGGGTTTCTTTCTCTAAACCTCGTTGGTTGATTAATAAATGGAAAAAGTTTAGATGAGGTTTCTTGTATCTATTTTAATAAATTTTTAAATTAAATAATAATAAATACATATTTTTTTTTGAGAAGGTGTATATTTTAAAATTTTAAATTATTCATTCTAAGAAAAAAATTCATATATTATTATTTGATTTGAGAATTTATTAAATGAATATAAGAAGAATTTTAGTTATTAATAAAAAATTAAAGAAATAATTGTTGCATATATATATATAGGATTTAATTTGAAAATTTTTTACACAGACATTCAATCATATATTGCCACATCAACAAAAATCTTTAACATAACCACCCACTACTTGAATGATCATGTAAATGAAATATTTTGATTGGATGACAATTTAAAAAAATTTTATACTGTCAGTGCACTTCAATTAAACTCATATATATATATATATATATATATATATATATATATATGAGTTTAATTGAAGTATATATATATATATATATAGGGAGAGAGAGGGAGAGATTAATTTGTATACATTGACAGTGTAAAAGAACTTTTTACACTGTCAACTAATAGAAATATAAGAAAATATCAAATCATAATGGATCACTTATCATAGTGGATGGTTATCTAGTATGATTTGACACTTTCTTGCATTTTTATTGATTGACAGTGTAAAATTTTATATTATCTATACATACAAATTAAACTCATATATATATATATATATATATATATATATATATATATATATTATAGTAGTTATATATACTTTTACTTCAAAAAAAATAAAATTGAACAGCACCACAAGTGTGATTGCAAATTTTTAAACAATTTAAATTTAGCATATACATGACTATCATTTTCGCATTCTACATTAGACCTGAAACAATTACTTTCAAGCTTTCTGTGTGGGTCTTCCATGTTGTGAAAAGTCCTGCATGTGCATTGGACGACATATATTAGATTGGGCTGATACCTTAAACTCTCTTTCATGTGGGTCTATACCAGCGTCTGGCTGCAAAAAATTTTAAAAAAACCAATAATTGTTCTGCAACTTAAAATAATAACGCAGAATGAAGTGGGAATAAAAGAGAGGACACGATTTTCCTTATTATATGGTCACTGATGCCAACATGACCTGCATTCTTATGGACAATGAACCTGATCACTGAAATAATCTACTAAGGAACATCCAGAAGTGGTTCCTTCCAACTTGCTAATTTTCTAAACGTCCTCAATCACTGCTCTCGGCTGACACGTATGAGGTAGTAGTGACTGGCGGGAAAAACATGCAAAAGCTTAGATCTCCGGGTGTATCACTAGTCCACTAAATCAAGAAGGTAGCTTGAAACAAAAGTGCCTTTTACATTTCACAAATTCTATGTTTGGTTTTCGTGTGCTTGGTCTTTCGTTATTTAGTCAACTACTAGATATAAAGTAAAATTCATTTGATATGTGTGCTTGAATAACCGTTTCAACATTTAACATGTTACATATTGTAGAATCAACATACCCCTCAACATAATCTTATATGTGAAAGGTCCAAACTCCAAATATATAGCTTTTAACATGGACCATTAAGACTTGTTAGAGCAGTTAGATGCCAGCCTGGAACAACTGAAGACCGTTAGAGTTAGTAATATTCTGATTAGTTTAGCCTCTAATGTATCTAGACATTCTAATGTATCTGATCTCACTATATATATCTCTGTTAGTGTGTAATTGATTCAGTTGAATAATATTCTATTCTTGCATTCAATCAGATATTCTCTCAATCACTTTTCATAGCTTTATTGTTCTCTATCATGGTATCAAGAGCTCCAAACTCCCTAACGGGAGGTCCTGAGGGTTCCGCCATTGGAGGAGCTTCTGATCCTCCTTCTCCTCCACCAAATCTGAGCCAATCTCGTCCACATTCGCAGTTGAATACTCATCCTCTAGGTTTGGTGACCTTCAATCACCCACTGCAACTCAAACTCGATGATTCCAACTTTCTTTTGTGGGAGCAACAAGCTCTAGCTGCGATCTATGGTCACAAGCTCGAGAAATTCCTGGATCGCTCATCTCCAATCCCTGCATAGTTCGCTTCTCTTGAAGATGAACTCAATCAAAATTCCTCCGAAGAATTCTTGCTTTGGTGGCAACAAGATCAATTGCTCGTATCATGGCTCCTTGGATCTCTCTCTGAAGCATTTCTTACTTGTGTAGTTGGTTGTCGTCATGCTTGGCAGATTTGGGAGAAAATTCAAGCGTATGTTACATCAATGACTAGAGCCAGGGCATTTCAGTTGAAAACAAAACTCAGAAACACCTCAAAAGGTACCAGATCTATCTCATAATACTTGCTTCGCATTAAGCGATTGTTGACTCATTGATCTCTATTGGACATCCTGTCTCTGAGCATGAGCACTTAGAAGTGATCCTTGAAGGATTACCAGTTGAGTATAATGCATTTGTAGCCTCAATCTTGTCACGCATTGATCTGTATTCGATCTCTGAGTTAGAGGCGTTGCTCATGGCATTGGAATCCAGGCTTGAAAAATAAGCTGGTTCCACTCCTTCTGATTTGCTCTATCAAGCTAATCTTGCAAAGAAACAAGCTGTTGAATCTGATACTGGTGCTATAACGAATAATGCCTTTCAACCACAAGCATTTTAGGTTAATCGTGGTGGTAATGGCAGAGGCTGCGGCCGAGGATGCATTGGTGGTCCCACAAGTGGCCGAGGACGTTCCTATGATAGAGGTATTACTTGTCAGAGTTGCCTTAAACCTGGTCACTCATCTTACAACTATTACCATAGATTTGATCAAACTTTTTAGCAACCTACACCACCACCAATTTCTTCCTATACCAATCCATATAGTACACATTACCCACCACAACATTTTCAGCCTCCAACACCTAGTGCAAATTTAGCTGTTATGGTTGCAACACCAGAAACCATTCTTGACTCAAATTGGTACCCAGACTCTGGCGCCACTAACCATGTCACTCCAGATTTTTCGAATCTAATGCATAGCTCACCTTATAGTGGTTTTGATCAGCTGTTTGTTGGCAATGGTCAAGTTTGTCAATTTCCAATATTGGTAGCTCAACGGTTTTGCCTATTAATCACTCTACATCATTTCTCTTTTTAACTGACTTACTTCATGTTCCCTCTATAACCAAAAATCTATTAAGTGTTAGTCGTTTAGCCAGAGATAACAATGTCTATTTCGAATTTCACCTGTTTACTTGTCTTGTTAAATCCTAGGGTTCTAATGAAGTTCTACTACGTGGTAGCTTGGATGAGCATGGCTTATACCGATTTACTGAATTTCCTCTTGCTCATCTCTCAATGTTTCCTTCTTTTGCAAGTTTTCCCTCTACATCTTTAGTTGCGTCAACCAATAATAAAGTCAATGTAAATTTAGCTTCTAGTCATAGCACCCATAAAGGAAACACTGTATTCACACTTTGGCACAATTGCCTAGGACATGCATCCTCTAAAACTGTTTCTCAAGTGTTAAAACTTTGTAATATTCCCACTGCATATGTTAATGGAAATGACTTTTGTAATGCTTGCTGTTTAGGAAAATCACATCGTTTACATTCTCTCGCCTCATCCACTATGTATCACACTCCCTTAGAACTAATTTTTACTGACCTATGGGGTCTAGCCCCGATTTTAACTTCAAATGGATATCGATACTATATAGTATTTACTAATGCCTTCTCCAAATTTACTTGGTTATATTTTCTGCAAAACAAATTCGAAGCTTTATTTGCCTTCAATCAATTTAAAACAATGGTTGAGTTACAACTTGGACATTCTATTAAAAGTGTTTAATCAGATTGGGGTGGGGAATTTAGACCCTTTAGCTCCTTTTTATCTCAACATGGCATTTTCCATAGGTTGATTTGTCCTCATACCCATCATCAAAATAGGACCATTGAGAGGAAGCATCATCATATAGTAGAATCTGGTTTAGCCATGCTTGCTCAAGCCTCCCTACCCTTACGGTTTTGGGCTGAAGCATTTGCTTTTGCTATATTTGTCATACCAGTTCTTTCCTTTAAATCTCCTTTTCATGTGCTCTTCAAAACTCCACTTGATTACTCCATTCTGAGAGTCTTTGGCTGCACATGTTTTCCTTTCCTTCGTCCCTACACCAAACACAAACTTGATTTTCGTTCCTCTATGTGTGTTTTCCTTGGCTACAGCTCCAAGCATCGTGGTTATAAGTGTTTAAATATTCACATCCATCGTATATATATCTCTAAAGATGTCTTGTTCAATGAAAGTGTCTTTCCCTTTCCTAAGTCTGCTTCACTCTCATCCTCACATTCACCAAATTGTACCTCCTCAACTCCCTTGACCGTTGTCACCAACTTTGCTGCTCCTACCACTAGACTTCATTCCTATGCATCACTCCCTAGTACTCATACTTCCCATAGCCTCCGTGTCCAACCTCCCTATACCTTACCTACCTCGTCTTCCCCTTCTCCTTTGCATCAATTCCCTCCTTCAAACCTACCTTCCCCTCCCTCACCCACACGTTCTTGAACACCTTTCCCAGTTCCATTCCCTCCTCGGGCTCCTAAGCCTCCCACTATCCCACATCCTATGCAAACCCGAGCTAAGTCCGGCATTTTCAAACCCAAACTTTATCACTCTATTCCTCTCGCTCTTACTACACCTACATTTGTTACTAAGGCCTTAGCCGAACCCAACTGGTTTAAGGCAATGAATGATGAGTATAATGCTCTTCTATGGAACAATACTTGGTCTCTTGTTCTGCTACCTCTTGGTCGTGTTCCAATCGGTTGCAAGTGGGTGTTCCGCATTAAACAGAATCCTGATGGCAGTGTGTCCAAATACAAAGCTCGCCTTGTTGCAAAAGGCTTCCACCAACAAGCGGGTTTTGATTACTCAGAAACATTTTCTCCTGTAGCAAAACTAGCCACCATTCGTGTCATCCTCACCTTGGCTCTCTCCAAAGGCTGGCCCCTTCGCCAATTGGACATGAATAATGCCTTTCTCAATGGCATTCTGCATGAAGAAGTTTATACGTCCCAACTAGAAGGATTTACTGCTGCTGATACTTCCTTGGTTTGTCGCCTCCACAAAGCCTTGTACGGCCTAAAACAGGCCCCATGTGCCTAGTTTGAACGCCTAGCTCATGCATTTTGCAAGGTGGGTTTTGTCTCGAGCAAGTGTGATCCTTTTATGTTCGTCTATACCTCAGCTACTCACTGTGTCTACATTCTAGTCTATGTTGATGATATCATCATCACTGGCTCAAACCAGCAGTACAGCTCATCTTTCAACTGGATAAGGAATTTACACTCAAAGATTTGGGAGCCCTACACTACTTCCTAGGCATTGAAGTTACTCAATTAGCAAATGGTTCTCTGCATTTATCTCAGCAAAAATATATTCGAGACTTGCTTACTTGAAGCCACATGGATTCTGCAAAAGGTGTCCCCACACCTATGGCCTCCAACCTTAAGTTATCGAAATTCAATACTCCTGCGTTCTCTGATCCACAACTGTACCGCTCTATTGTTGGGCCACTTCATTACGCGACAGTGACACGTCCAGAAATATCTTATAGTGCCAACAGGTGCTGTCAGTTCATGCATAATCCAACAGAGGTACATTGGAAGGCAGTCAAGTGAGTGCTTCGCTACCTTGCTGGAACTTTATCATCAGGTTTAATTCTCTCACTAGCTCCTCAACTCATGCTGAAAGGCTTCTATGATGTAGACTAGGCCTTAGATCCTGATGACCACAGATCCACTTCTGGTTCATGCATGTTCCTCGGCCCAAATCTAATCTCTTGGTGGTCCAAGAAGCAGCTCGTGGTTGCCCGCTCAAGCACTGAAGCCGAGTTTCGCAGTTTAGTTGATACAGTCTCTGAAATATTGTGGCTTCAAACCCTTCTTGCTGAACTTGGGGTCAGAAACTTAGCACCCACAATTTACTGTGACAACTTAAGTACCGTTATGTTGGCACATAATCCAGTACTTCAAACTCATACCAAACACACGGAGTTGAATCTATTCTTTGTGCGGGAAAAGGTCCTTGCTAGGTAGTTGCAAGTGGTCCATATTCCATCTGAAGATCAGTTGGTTGATCTACTAACCAAAGCCTTACCATGCACTCGATTTCTTTTGCTTCGTGATAAGCTGCACATTGCACAGCCCGTGTCCCAAGCAAGTGATGATACTCAGAAGTCCACCTCATTGGCTGTTATCAGGAGTTCGAATGAAAGTTCAGGGGGCCTTGGATTCAGGGGGCATGTTAGAGCAGTTAGATGCCAGCCTGGACCAACTGAAGACCGTTAGAGTTAGTTACATTCTGATTAGCTTAGCCTCTAATGTATCTAGACATTCCTCTAATGTATGTAGACATTCTATGTATCTGATTTCACTATATATATCTCTATTACTGTGTAATTGATTCAGTTGAATAATATTCTATTCTGGCATTCAATCAGATATTCTCTCAATCACTTTTCATAGCTTTACTGTTCTCTATCAGGATTGCACATGCATAGGAAATTAGTTAGAACGGAGTCTAGGTACCTTGTGAAAGGAAAGGGAAAGGTCAAAATGAATAGTGAATACATGTTTTTGACCAACTCCACATTGGAAGAATAGTTGAATGTTTGCACTAACCAAACTCTGTTATCCAAGCCTTCCATCTTTTTGCTGTGACTCTGGTACTTTGTTATAAGTACATTATTGCATATGATGCATATCAAGGTTCCAAAGGCTAATTGATAGCTGAACATAATGTGGTAATCCATCAAAACGTGAATGTATGCCAGCAGTCGCCATTTCTGCAAAAGCTGTTTCACATAATTTTTTATTCCAATACACTAATAATACTGCTCTCAGGGGAGGCCCTGCTACTCCTCCATATACATTATATCGGTTAGGTCTTGTATGATGTATTTAGTCAACTATGATAAATAAATTTCCATGAGATTTTCCTTTTGCCCTGAAGAAAGTTACTAAAGAAAATGATACATCACTGCCTAAGTTACACTCAAAAAAGACCTGCTGGGTTTATAACTCGATTGTGTGCTGGAGTTTCTACTTTCTAACGCGTTCCATCACTCAAAAATTAACAGTTAAAAGCCACCTATATATCCTTTCTTTCCTTACTCAAACTTTACGTTTAGTTGTGACACAAATTTGTAAGCTTGTAATCTGGAAGCACTCAATATGAACCTCTTGACCATATATATTATAATATATGTATAAATTAAAAGGTATACCCTTTCATATATCAGTTAGCTTTAACAAGAATCCAAAGCGTTTTATTTGTTTTTAAGGCAACACTCAGGCCCATGGAAAGATCATGATGCAAGCTAGCCTTCCCAGTTGGTGCTAGGCATTTTCCCTATGCTGCAACCAGACAATTAGCTATGAGTCAAAACACAGTACTATCATTAGGCTCACGTCCATTTTTTTCTTTGCCTCTGCTTCCCCTTGGCCAAGCCCTCTTGGAGACTTCCAGCTAATTAAGCTTTCACTTTCACCGAACATTCTTCTTGTGAATGTCTTATTTGCCCTCGTGGGAGCTTTGCCTTATGGCTTGTCCCTCTTCCACTTAACTCTGCGGTCTGGATAATATAACTACTTTTAATTTCTTAGCTATATTATGACATGAATTTAAGAGGGTGAGGCTTGATGCAGTGGTGAGGTTTTTAAATCATGAAAATGGCCTCTTTACTTGTAGAGTTAAGATTATGTATAGATCCACCCTCCCCAAACCCCACCACTCAGGTGGGAGTTTTGTCCCATTATGACATGAATCTATTCCAATGATGCTGGTTAAAGCAACAAATTACATTGGCATTGCTGTGTCAGTATTGAGGAAAGGCGTTGTTGGATTATAGCTTGTTGCTATTGGACAACTATAAGAGAGAAGATAAATAACTAAATCATGTAGCAATAGTCCATTGATTGATAAATAATGCAATCACAATGTGCATGACATATATTAGGAAAACATTCAATCTTGGTGCCTGGAAGCGACAAAAAGCAAGTCAAAGAAAAATATGAAATTATAATATAATAATTAGTGCCTGGTTATATTTGCTTTCCATGTGCACATTAACCATAACCGCGACAAAAGAGTAAAGCTTAAGAGTTTTATTAATTGATATTAGAGGAGGGGATTTACTTTAGCCATGTTAAGAAACCATTTTCTACAAAATTTAAACCATAAATGGAAGAAGCAGTGCTGACTGCTGAGGCCTGAGGCCCACTTACCCTCCAACAATGGCCTGAAGCCAGCAGCAACGACAGTAGCTTCCATGTGAATATACAGAAGGAAAACTCTCATGACCACAACTCTAAGGCGAATGTGATAAGTCATTGAAGAGGCACAACTTTTGCTCTTTTCAATTATGCCCCTCTATTAACTAATTGTATCTTTAACATTCGGTCTGTCATCTCCTTCAAGCTGAATTTTATCACATCTGAAAAACATTGACAACTCTCATTCAAATCTTATCAAGAGTAGCTAAGATGGAATTTACAGCAGAAAAATGAACGACATGAGCTATTTCTATGTGTAAGCTAAATTACAGATTAAAAATAAAAATCCATTATTACCAATTCTGTGAATTGAATAACAACAACCCTTAGTCAACATACACGGAAAAGTTTTCCTGCACTATATACAAGGCCCTAGCCCTGGTCAATGGACATAGAGAGTACTCCTATAGATTGTGATAGTGCACAAGATAACAATAGCAAGCAAGCACTGCATCAATGTGACTATGCAACAACCAGCAATAACACATGGTCAGCTATTCTCTGACAACGCAGCGTTCAAACTTGCTATTGGGTGCCACATTATTGTATACAGCACACACACATAGATAGATCTTCAATTTTGTTTTTTCACCATTTCTAAAAAATTCTAATTTAGAAAATTCAGAATCGAAAGTCGACACCTGTATCCTCGCAGTTGGTAATTATTACTGCCACAATAGCCTCTTACTCGTAGATCCTTGCATTTTCTTAACAGAGCAATAGTAAATACGATAGTATATTTGTAAGTAAAGGCAGAGTTATGAGACCCAAATATAATTGTGTCTCCTCTCACCACTGATTGCTGCAACTTAAAAGAGCCGTAAGCCCGTAACTTTGTCCCCTCTCTTCTGTTGGTTCAAGTTTAGGTAAGCGGAAACAGGTCAAATTGGCTTCTCTCTGGTTGCAATCTTGTAGGAGTAATTCTTATGTGTGCAATTTGTTACTCTAGCACGGCTTCAACTCATGTAGCGAAGAAAGTAAAAATCCAAGGACCTTAATTATAAATTTATCATTTGAGGAACCTAACTTGTGTATTACATGAGAAAGCTTGCATGCATGAATAAACACAGACA
The DNA here is from genome assembly GCA_031439585.1 of Pterocarpus macrocarpus. Lineage (NCBI taxonomy): Eukaryota > Viridiplantae > Streptophyta > Magnoliopsida > Fabales > Fabaceae > Pterocarpus > Pterocarpus macrocarpus. Next base: position 1,351,045 of record CM062515.1, on the reverse strand, counting down.
TGAGAAGTCATATAACAAACATGAATAAATATTGATGAGTTATGAACTATTAGGAAATCTTTTTTTTTAAAAAAAAAAAAAGAAAATTGTTCAAATGCTATATGCCCAAATTTTTCATGCACATACATGTTTTTCCTCACTTAATAATTTGATTAAAAAAGACAAATTATCATTTTGAATTTAAATGCACAAATATTTAAAGAAATGACTCATCTCTATTTTGATTAAAAAGAACAACTAATATCATACATGAATTTAGTTGTTTAGGCTATAGCGTGCGTTTCATTGTGCTTCTAGCTCATGAAAAGTATTTTTAATTTAAAAAAAAACAAAAACTTCTAATGATTGTATTGACATTTGGGTGCATTTATTTTAACTTTTTTAAAAAATAGTTATAAAACTTAAATTTTTTATATATATTTGAAAAAAGTTGAAAATATTTTTTTTCCAAAAGATACTCTTTTCAACTTCTATAGAAAAGCTGAAAATAGATTTTTTTTAAGATTCTGATTATTTTTAAAAAATTATCCAAATATATAAAAATTGAGTTTTTTCAGCCAAAAAAGTGATGTTTTGCTAAAAAAAATACAACCAAACACACCCTTTATTTGTGTTTCTTAAAAAAAGCAGAAGCAGAAAATAATAATTATTTTTTTGCTTTTTTAAAAAGCAAATAGAGTGCTGCTTCTCTCATAAATAAAAATAATAAAAGAGAGATAATTGTGTTTTACGAATTTCAAGATCACTGCCTTTTGCTTCTTTTACGATTTTACCTTATTACTCTCGTTATTATTTTCATTATCTTACTCCTTAAATTGTAATTTTATAAGTAAAAGTGCTTTTATATTTATCACATATAAACAATTTAACAATTTCTGATTCTAATAAAATTAAACATATATCTATAATTACATTCAAATGCAAAATAATTTTTTGCTTCTAATTTTGCTTCTGCTTATGCTTCTGATTCAACTTTTGAGGAAGTATTTCTCCCAAAATCTTAATCAAACGGACCCTATATACCAAAACTTGTAGAACAATATGAAATTCAGGTACTTAATTAATATAAATATAAACTAGCTAGAGTTTGCTCCTTGGGGCTTAAATGATTAGTCATACAAAATTTGTATTCTTAATTAATCGTACTTAACTCCTCGTACACTTGTATGAATGATTGATATCTATTTTGTCCTTTAAACCTTCATAAAATTTATCGGATTTCAATTAAGTGGAAAAACTAGAATCATAAGTTGAATCTAATCGCGTGTCTCACATGAAATTTTTTATTATGCTTACTATAACTGCCACTTTGTGATTCTTATACGAAAATTATTGCATGTTTTTTGAGTGCTCTGTAGTGCTATGCTTAATCTACTCATTGCATGTCATTTTTGCATAGTTAGTAAGGGTTTCACATCTAACTTATATATTTATTTTATTAATTATATTTTTTTATTTTTTAAAATAAAAATTAAATATGTAACTTAATAGTGGGATCCATCACTAACTAAGTTGAAAAAACATGCAATGAATAAGGTAAACACAATCTTACATGATATTTCAAGAGCATATTGGTGTTTTAAGAGCATATAATAATTTCTCTACTTACACAAACAAGGTTATTTTAGAATAAATTAAATTAAATCTACATTAAAATAAAACAAAATTAAAACTAGGATAAATTATATTAATCTCTTATGAGATTATGTGATATTACCCAAGATATCCCTCTATTTGTTAAAACATACACTAACCCTCCAAAATTTAGGCGATATTAAATCTAGTACTTTTATATTTTGATAGAATGTGAGATGGAACGCCCCTACAGGGATGATATTAAGTACACTTGTAAAGATGTCAATATGGACATGATAAATAAAAAGGTATTATGGATAATATCACCTAGCTTAGATAAGTTCAATTTAATTTACCCTAAAAACTAATATTGTTTGCATCCCAAACAAATATTCCGCATTGAGCAATGTTATTTTATTACTAGAAAATTGTCTAATTGCGACCGATTTTTCGGTCTTAAAATGGGACAAATCGATTGCAAAAAGCGGTTGCGACTGATTTTGTCTATCACATTTATGTAGATTGCAAAAATATTTTGTGACTAATTTTTTCGGTTGCAAATTTTTAAGACCAATTCAAGTTCAATTGTGTACCACACTTGATTTGGTTGCTTGTTGCGCAAAATTCGGAATTTGCGATCGATTTTTCGGTAGCAAAAATTTGAGAATTTGTGATCTAAAATCAGATGTAAAAATTTGCGATTGATTTTTCGATCGCAAATTTGGAACTAGAAATCATTCATATATTTTTTGGTTGCAAAGCAGCAAATTCAATTTCATAATCGGTCGCAAATTTTGATCGATCGCAAAATAACAAAAAAAAAATCTGAATTCTATAAAATCCAAATTCCATAACCTAATATTAGCAACAGACCACCAAGGCAATATCAACATTTCCCCTAGCTAATAATGAAGTAATACATCTTTTTGTCTAAATAATGTTCACCAAGAATAAGTTATTCGTCATACACAATATAGTCAACACCACTATCAACTACATATATCCTAAACACTTATATACATAAACTACCACAATATAATACTACAACAACATATATTGTTGACAAAATTACAAAGTTCTTCTTAATAAAACTTTGGAAGATAAATTTTTAGCATACTTATAAGTGGTTCTCATTTCCATGGTTCAATTATTTTTATTTAGTCTTCAACTTTCATTGAGTATTCAACATTGTATCTTCAACAATTTTGTATTTTCAATCTTCTCCATTGAGTATTCAACAATTTCTATTAAGTCTTCAATTTTATTTATTAAGTCTTTCACTAACTCTATTGAATCTTCAACTTACTCAATTGAGTCTTCCACGCCCTTATATTATCTTTAGGTCTATCTATTTAGTCTTTAATAATCTATCTACTTACCAATAATCTCTAATGCCTTATAACTAATATTCCAACATTGAGGAAACAAAAAAACAATATTTCTCATTTGACTTAGTAAAATTTAACTCCAACCACACGCCCACATCATTATCTCATATATCTAAAACAAAACTTGCAATATCAAATTAGAACACAAAATACAAATAAAAACCAAAACACTTCAATAGAAGAAAAACAACAAAAGATACCACTAATTTCTATATCTAAACATAAGAAAAATAACAACACTTCAATAAAATCTAAATCAAACCACTTAATCAATCTTTAAAAACAACACTTTTAGGTCCCTAAATCTCAAATAATAAACTCAAAAAACTGCACCTCTTTTCCTAGTAATGGCATTAACATCCTCTTCCATTTTAACCTCTCTCATCTACACTAAATCACCCAAATTAACGCAAGAAATCAGCCACAAATAACAACCAAAAAGTAACCCCAAATCAACCCTAAAATAGCCCCTAAACACCCCCAAACCAGCCACCCAAACCAGCCCCAATGTTACCAACAAAGACAAAGAAAATGCACCCAAACAGTAGCAAAATTACAACACAAAAGCAGCAGCAAATCCAACCTCAAACAGCAGCAAAATGCCGCCCAAATAGCAGCCCAAACAGCAGCAAAACGCCGCCTAAACAGCAACCCAAACAACAGCAAAAGACTCGCCCAAATAGCAGAAAATGCCGCCCAAACAGCGGCATTTATGCCGCCCAAACAGCAGCAAAAAAATGCTGCGAACACCAATGGACAGCAGCTGCAACGCGACGGTGGCGATGGGCTTCAAGTGGCAGCGGCGGCGAGCTTCAAGTAGCGGCGGCGGCGGCGGCGGTCCCTTGGCTGGACAGAGGGGGATGGGTGAGGGAAGAAGAAGATGAGGTGAGAGTGAATTTGAGGTAGCAGCATCAGAATGAAACTTAGGGCTCTTTTTGGGGGTAAATTAAAAAAATAGTGACCGATTTTTCCGTCACTAAATCGGTCACTAAAATTAAAATTAGTGACCGATTATAGTTGGGCAGGCAAACTTATGTATTTACTAAATTAGTCACTAAAATTGAAATTAGTGACCGATTTAGTGACCGATTTTATTATCGAAGGAAAAATTACGTGTATAAGAAATCGGTCACTAAATTGGTCACTAATTTCAATTTTAGTGACCGATTTAGTGACCGATTATAGTTGGGCAGGCAAACTTATGTATTTAGTAAATCAGTCACTAAATTGGTCACTAAAATTGAAATTAGTGACCGATTTAGTAATCGATTTTATTATTGAAGGAAAAATTACATGTATAGGAAATCGGTTACGAAATCGGTCACTAATTTCAATTTTAGTGACCAATTATAGTTGCGCAGGCAAACTTATGTATTTAGTAAATCAGTCACTAAAATTGAAATTAGTGACCGATTTAGTAATCGATTTTATTATCAAAGGAAAAATTACATGTATAGGAAATCGGTCACTAATTTCAATTTTAGTGACCGATATAGTTGGGCAAGCAAACTTATGTATTTAGTAAATCCGTCACTAAATCAGTCACTAAAATTGAAATTAGCGACCGATTATAGTTAGGAAGGTAAGCTTATGTATTTAGTAAATCGGTCACTAAAATTGAAATTAGTGACCGATTTAATGACCACTTTTATTATAGAAGGAAGAATTTTATGTTTTCAAAATCAGTCACTAAATCGGTCACTAATTTTAGCTTTAGTGACCAATTTTTTTAGAGAAAGAACCGGTACTTGTTTACGAAATCGGTCACTAAATCAGTTTCTAATTTCAATCTTAGCGACCGATTTAGTGACCGATTTTGAAGCTCATTTTGACTCATGTATACCCGTTACTAAATCGATTACTAAAATAATTGGCGACCGATTTTTCATGGTACGACCTATCCACATTTATCTTTTAACTAGTCGCTAAATCGGTCGCTAAATATAAAATATAATGATAAAAAAATTTTGGTCGTTAAATCAGTCGCTATTTCAATAAATTCTAGTAGTGTAAGGAGATAACTTTACATTTATTTAATATAAATCAACATTACACAAACTCAAGAAAGCAATAATTAAATGTAGCTTAGTAAATCTAAATTTTTGTTCTCAATTATACTTTATAATGTAAGAATAATAACATTAACTAGTAGATCACTCCATGACAAATTATATTATACCACACAATTCAAAAGTATCCTTAAGTAAGAACAGAATTACAAAATGCTAACAACATAAACACATAATCAATGCCTTGAGTGACTAACATTAAGCCAAGAATAAAATGACAAAATTTTTCCACTAGATCTAGTTTTCAAGCAACCACAACACCAACAAAACAAACTAATTAACATCAATCACCCTTAGCAACAACATGCTCTTACAATCAACCAATAACATCAGAAAATCAATTTTAAATCTCAACGAATTTAACAACATCAACAAACTAATATAATCAACCAACAACACCAACACTCTTATTAGTTAAACTAAAAACATATTTGAATTTTTTAATATAAACTCAAACTCAACTAACAACATAAAAAAATCAATTTCACAATTTTAACCAACCAACATAATAAACCAACAACACTAAAAGTATCATTCTTTACAAAAAAAAAAAAAAATAGATCTAAAAATATATAAAAAAAAAGAGGAACCAAGGTAAGGGTGGAAGATAACCAAGATGGTGGAGAACCTCCCTCTGTAGTGGCAATGTGGTGGGGATGGTGGGGAAAGATAAGGGAGGGGGGAGGTTAGGGGGAGGGAAGGAAGAAGAAGGGTGAAGGGGTAAGAAGAATAGTAGTTCTGATTTGAGGATTAAGGATTTAAAGACGTTGGTTGTTTGCGACCGATTTAGTCTTAAATCTTATTTTGTACATTAAAATATCGGTCACAAATTTTGAATTTACGATCAATTTCGCAATCGATTCAATAAAGCATAGTATTTCTTGGGAGTTGAGAATTGATCACAAATTCTAAGATTTGCGATCGATTTTTTAAATGAAAAAGAAAAAATGTGAAGGCAAAATTGATTGCAAATCTTGAAATTTGCAACCGATTTTGCTGTTACATATATTTCCTTTGCATTGAAAAATCAATCGCAAAATCCAAGATTTGCTATCGATTTTGCCTTCACACATATTTTCTTTTAATTGACAAAATCGGTTGCAAAATTTTGGAATTTGCGACCAATTATTTTCTCCAATAAAATGGTATTGACCACTCAAAATCAATCGCAAAATTAAAATTTGTAACCAATTTTGCAACTGATTTTGTTACGCATATTTTTTTCCTTACTTTCATATATCAGTTGCAAAATCAGTCGAAAATTTTAATTTTGCAACTGATTTAATTCTCAAAAAATTGGTCCCATATTACTTGAATCGGTCGTAAAAGCCGGCCGGTATTTTGATAATTTCTAATAGTGTTTGAACATAACAAAATTGACATAGCATAGATATATAAGACACAAATGTAACAGGATCCACTAGACTTTTTCTGTTAACAATCACTCCCTTGTATCTTTCTTTTATCAAATATGTCTACACTATGTCACATTGCTAACTACAAATACAAATTCTCTTTCGGGTTTCGCTCCTGCACATAATTAATAACGTTTGTTTGTAGAAGTGTAATTCCATAGTTCTCACTTGTCGAAGAAGTATTTGACATATACCCAAATGCAAATTGCATGTTTTCTTACTAACTGACCCATTGGTTGTACTCATCCAATTATTTCATTCAAAAGTACATAGTGATAGAGGTAAGCCACAGATTAGGAAGTACAGGACCGAATGCCAATTGATTGTGCCCAAATCATGTGTTTGGGTTCAAAATTTAGAGCAAAAAAGATGCTAATAACCGATTGTGAATTGGGGGTGTTTCGTGTCATACGTACTATATGGTGGCAATAAAGTCTTCAAGGAGAATATTCAGCTGCTCGCCATTTGAGTAATTGAACATATTTCACATCAGGCATTGGCAGTGCAACTCAAAAGCGAACAGGTACAGAGAGGATTAAGCAGTGGCATATCACTTCGAGAATTTGAGCACATCGATCATGCCAGAGAGACCCAACATGGTGGTTCATCAAATATGCTATATGAAACCCACAATTATGGCTTAACTATAGGCCCCACTCCATGGGGCCACGTGGCAAAACCTAATTCAACTACCCAATTTAGTCCCCTATGATCTTTTTTATTATTCCTGTTCCTCATCACAAGTTGACCCCCACTTCCCTCCCTCAACTGAGTCACTCTCCTTTTCATTAGCGTGTATTCTCTGGCCAACTTGCAGAGAAAGAAGGGAAACAATGAAGGTGATCACCCTCATATATGATTCCATGCTCATTTTCTTTCTTTTACATTCAGTTTTTTCCTTTTGTTTTCTCACTCTTTCTTGAAGACTGCTTGCCATTCCTGGTATCTTAATCTTCATGATTTGCTTATAACAGATCTTCAACTGGGTGCATAAGAGGTTTCATCATAGCACTCTGAAGGGTTGACCTCTTGAACTTCAAGCTTCTCTAGTCTGCAACTTGAATGACCTTTTTTTTTTTTTTCTCCACGATGGTTTTAAAATCTGTCTTCCTTTTGGAGTTTCATCCCTTATATTTTTGTTAATCTTTTTTGTGCTCTTTACTCAGATGGGTTTGCTCCAAACATTAAAAACATTGAACCTACAATAAGCAATGCGGATAGTCAAGCTCTAATGAAACAAGTTGCTGTTGCTGATTTCCTTGGTGGTTGGAAAGATGGTATTCTGACCATTGGTACTCTTGGCTGTGATCCCTTGAAGTCTTTCAACCAAAACAAAGAATACTATGCTTTGGAAAGTGAAGATGAGCTAGATGAAGATGACGAAGAGCATCTCTTATTTGATGGTGATGATGAGGACAACTATAACGCTGAACATGAGGAACTAAATCCATTGATGCACACCACATTTGAGCACAACTTTAAGGATGTTGTTAGTGCCAACCATGACGCAAATGCTAGCCAAGAGGAAGTGGTTATGACCTTCAACAAAGTTGTTCTGACTCCACCTGTGATTTCTCACGAAGCCATAGAATCAAACGAAGTAGAGACTGACCAAAAGAAGAAGAAAGGGGAAAGGATCACATTAGCTGACCTCTTCTTAGCGGATTCTGATGTTAAGATGAAGCTGGACCCCGCCAAAGTCTTGCTTCAGTCGGGTGAAAAACCAAGTACTCTTAAAGCAAAGCATGGACTTTCTTTCACCAAGAAGCTCATTCCCCGTGTTAAGGACAATCCACATCCAATTAAAGACATTAAGAAAGTAAGTCATGGATCACTCTCGCTTGTTCAATGAATATGTAGAAAACACCCTAATGAATTTGAACTAGCCCAACTAACTCGTGAGAATTTTATCGTCCTTGGCAGTAGGGGCCTTCTTTTAATTTCGAGGAACATGTATAGTTAGAAAATCTAAATTAAGCCACAAAATATAGCTGGAGGACTTGCATGAATTGATTTGATTAACTAATTTGTCATGTTGTGTAGCTGATGAAGAAAATGTTAAAGAGGAAAATCCATCCGGAGCTCGATGTTAAGAATCACAAACCAGAAGGCCAGAAAGCCAGTGCAACAGGAATCAGTGACAATCACAAGCATGAAGCCAACGACACTGCTTCTTTGCTTCCAATTTAAGGTAGGGCAGCTCCAAATTCTCTTTTCCTGCATTGCCCATTCTATATGCATGTCCATTTGCTTGTTGTGGAAGGTTTATAGAAACTCACAAGTGTGGCTAAGTGCTCCCATCTCTCAAAGTGGTGGCTTTATTATGGTTTTTCTTCTTTTTTCATCACCTGACAAACAGATACGTTTTATTCACTTGGTAAAGTGTGGACATCTGCAGAGTTTTGATCTTGTCAATCCAACAGGTCTTGTCGCTTAATTTTTCTCTTTCTATGTTGGAACACATGATACACAATAAACGGGTCTAATTCTTGAGAGTTTTCTCTTAGGATTTCTCACAAATTTGACCTATTAGAAGGAAAAGAAATTCAAGTTTAACGCACTCTTTTATCTTTATGTTCAGCTATAAATGTCTCATCATCTTTTTAACTTTGAATCACACTTATTTTGTGTGTCTATAGAAATGGGGAGTTTGTGTAAATAGCATAAATTTCACGTTGATTAGGGGAGAATTGGGTGGATTAAGGCTATAAATGAAAATATTACCAATTGTAATTTTTCCAAATTTTCACTCGTTAGTATAAAATTTCTACTATTTACACATAAAATCCCTAGTGTCAATAGACATACTAAATAAGTGTGTCTAAATAACATACTTTTTTAACTTTTTGGTCCCAATCTCAAGTGATTTCGGGTTAGTAATATTGCACATTTATGGATTAGTTGTGATCAAAATAATAATAATAATAATAAAAAATGGATGAAAAAAGAGCATCTAATTTCTTGAACTTTTGTTCGTTTATAAATAATCACCATCAATTATTAAATTTTTTTAATTGAATTCTTAAATTTCAATAATTTTTATAGTTAAGTTTTCTGTTCAAATTAATTGAATCCACTAATAGATTATCATTAGTAACGTAGCAAAATTTATTAGTGACACGTGTAAAATTTTTTATCCTTTTTTTTAAATTTTCTCCTTATATATATATATATTAAAAACTAAAGTTAAAAATATATTGAGAATAATCACGTACTCTTTAACTCCTTATTATTTGCTTTGGAGGAAGAATGAGATAGTTTTGACTAATAAATTGGTTCTAAGAAATGCCCCATCATTGGTGTGAGGGGAGGTGTTGAATCTAACATTAACTAGACATATGGCTTAAGTAGCTTTTATAATTATTTGGACAATTTTCCTTGTATAAACTGTCTTTTGGAGTGAAATTAGAAACTTAATCATAAGAATTTAAGTGTTAATATATTAACATATTTTTTAGTAATAGTATATAAGATAAAGAAAATCAGTAGTTGAGACCATAGTCTAGTATTTATCTTTTGTATATCTCATTGAGTTTGAGATATTCTATATTCGACTTACTCTCTCTCCCCTTCTTTGGAGAAAAAAAAAGAGAAAATTAAAGTATACCAAAAAAGACAGAAAATTACAAATAAAGTGTTAATAATTTTTTATTATTATTTTCTTAATTTTTCCCCTCATTTTTTCCCTTTCTATTTTTTTTCTTTGTCCAAACAAAGTATTATTTTCACTTTTTATATCCTTATTTTGTCTATTTATATTTAAGGTGAGACTTATTCACCGATCATATTTTACTTTTCCACTCACACTTGTTAGGGGTATATATAGGTACAACAAGTTCGGAAAATATGCATAACTGGGTGAAATTATTCTAGTAGGCTTGATGCCATATTTCAAAACAAATCTCTAGGCATTAAGCTTGTGAATCCCTTCCACTTTATAAGATTTCACTTTATCCATTCATTATTAATTACGTGATCTTTTTCTCCCATAATTTACGTTCTTTGTACATTTTTTTCTGATATATCAGTGATAATAAAATTTGAACCTAAAATCTTGTATAAATTATCCAAGCCCTTTATTATTAAACTACTTCTAGTGACCTTAATTTTTTCACATTTAAATTCTTATAATAATACCCACAATTGATATGTAAAAATAATTTTTTTTTAAAAATAACATAGTTTTAACATGCCCTTCACTTCACAACCTACATATTTTAATTATCAATTTGAGAATTTAAAATAAACTACATGGCCATGCCTACCTAAAAAGTTTTAATAAAAAATATATATTATCTAATAATCATTTTGATATATCAAATAAGATAACATAAATTAATAATTAGATTATCTATATATACCAAATATTATTGTAATATTGCCAATAATTTAAAAAGTGATAATCTTTTCAAATAATGATCTAGATTACTAGCAATTTGGTTAGAGAATATGACAAATGCAACTTTAAAGTAAATTTCACATGAGACTTACTGATGCGTCTTCTGTTTAGAATGTATTCGAGCATATTCATCATATGATAAATATAACATCGCTCCCTTTTTTTTTTTTTTTTTTTTTGAGAATATTGACTAAGTGGGAAGCCCATTACGTACTAGTACCCTATGCTGGCCTTAGTGGTCACGCATGTCTACAATTATTTCTCATCTTATCGAGAGTGCCACGTGACCATCCAAAAATATGAACAGCAGTTGCAGGAAATGGGGGTTCCAGTATATATTTCTATACTTCAGTTTTTTGCCCGTTATTTTTCTTCTACTCTTTGATTTTTAGGTAAATTTAGCTTGATTATATAGAAACTTATCACGTGTGTAAGTCCTGTACAAAAATAAATCACCCATATTTAAGATGGGTAAAATGTTTTTTTTTTTTTTTATGAACTGGGTAAAAAGATTTTAAAATAATTTCTCGGCATACTGTGCATTATAATTTATAACAGTGAAATAATTGGATTTGAATTGATATGTCTTGCTCTTGCTCTTGTTGCAGGCATTAGCTAGTTGTTAAGCTCTGGAAATGTCTGTGATATGCGTAAGATTAAATACTTAGGTTTTCTTTTGTGTACCTTATGAACAATGCATTGAACCACGTAATCTTCTTTTCTGCTCTTCCCTCATTTGTATTGGATTTAGTTTGACATAAGGAGTGGATGTCACAAAAATCTGTGGCTGTGGTCGATTTTCTTTTTGCACGCCTTTATACATTGTTTTGGGTAATCATGGGCTTATAATGCATGCTAGCTGAGCATTGTGTATGTTGGCGCAAAATCCAAACAAAAACATCCAAATCTTTGGATTCTTGCTCATGACCACAGGAATTATTGAAGACGTTTTAAATGCATTTAAATACTTTGTAACATACATGCTCAGGCATTGAGGTCTTTAGTTTTTGTAGAAATATTGATCAACAACTGGTATAGTTTACCTGGAACATTACCGTTTGACTCACCAAGTACGTTGCACTTTTGGAGCTCTTTGTAAACAGCACGATGAAGAGAAATAGAGCCAGCAACGCCACCACAGTAAAAATAGAACAATTTGAGATCTGTGAATCCAAAGCTAGCACTGAATCCGCTCTCAAACCCAGTGAATTGAACCACCACATAAACGAAATCCCTCTGCCTCTACACCAAACGAGCTATCTTTCCTTCCCATGAATTCCTTACATTTTGAGTGTTAGTTTCGAGGTCTTAATTTGCAGATTTAAATTTATGTTTTTCTTTATACTTGACGGAGGGTCACAAAAACTTTTTGTATAATATGGGATAAAAATATGGTGAAAACTTCGCGAAATAGATTCATCCGTAAAAATAGATATGGATATATTTCATGAAAATTTATTCAATTTTAACCACATACCAAATACATCAGTAAAAAACTAGAATTAATAATTGATATTTAAATAAAAAAAAATTGAACGAAAAAAGAGACGAAGCCGAGAAACAATTACTCCCCTAGTCTCCTTTTCATCCTTTGCTCCTTCATGCACTATAGCAAGGAAGAAAGGAACATCATCATCTGCTATTGAGGAACCACAGTTTAACTGTCTAAAATGACTATCACCCGCCGTTACTTAGCGAGTAGTTATGGTTTTCTAATAAATTAGGCACAGTTTTAATCGTGACTATTGGTCCGTTTTTAAAATTGACCAAAACGGTCATATTAGGTAAAGTGAATGGAACATACATCTTCAAAAACATTTCGGGAGTATAACAAACACCTCCAAGAATTATTTAGCTTGAGCGATTATTGGTTGAATGAAAATTGGTTTCCATCCCTAAGTAGTGGGATGTGTGCCAATTTTATAGAGCTATTCTGGTCTCAAATTTTGTGCTCCAATGGTACAAACAAAAGTGAAACTAACCACTTGTGAGGCCAAAAGGGAAGTAAGACTCCAATCTTATATCATTGGAGTTGCTCTTAGACCTAACCAAACATTAGCTTGATTTGAACCGGCCATAGTGTAGTTTTTGTATAAATTTAAAAAGTATTTAAATCAGTGAATTTGAAACAATTTTATGTTTGATAATTTTTTTCTGAAAATTGTAAACTAATTTATGTTAAAGTTGAAAAGATTTTTAGATGATATACTAGATAAGATAGAATTAAAAATAAATATATATAGTCAGGATAGAAGATGGGAAAATTTTGTTTTAGGTAGTTTGATCAAAGAAAACATATAAAAGTTCTAGTAAAAAAAATAGATCAAATAGAACGTAATCCAATAAATAATTAAGGCGAGAATGACGAAAATTTTTTAGATGAAATCATTAAAAATAACTTGAATTTTAAAGATAGGATATAAATAACAACATTTGATTCATGTAGTGTACCCTACCTAATAAAAAAAAGGCATTGTTGTTATTATTGTTAAAAAGATTTAGGTAATTTAAGATCAAGTTTTATACTTTAAAATAATTTTTAGATCCTTCGAAATTATAAAAAATTATATATATTTTTTAAACAATAGATATTCATAAATAGAAATTATTTTTTAAATTGATTATGTCAAAATCAATTTTATGTTTGAATATATTAATTTAAAAATAATTTTTAAATAGTATATTTTGTTGAAATTGTATAATAAATTATTTTTATATGATAAATCACTAAAAATAGTATAAAATAATTTATTTTATATTATATAATATTTAATACCTAGAGTTAATTTAATAAAAGTAATATATTTATAAAATAATTAATTTTTATTTTTAATTAAAAAGTTTTAAAAATAATATTTTTTTTAAAAAATATTTTTAGTATAAATAAAATAAAAAAATTATTTCTTTTTGATGTGGATAAAAATTATAATTAATTTTATTTATATTTATTAAATATATTAAATTTAAATTTAATTTAAATATTCTGATAATTTTTTATATTATCATTAAATTAATTAAATTATATATTAAAAATAACTTTTTAAACAAATTAAAAAATAAACATATTCTCCAAATGCTAAAAGTCAACTATCAAATATGCGCTTCGTACGCAAATATTCACAATATCTGCTGGCTGCTACAAAAAGCACCTTGGAATTCTTCATACAACATTTTTTTTCCCTTTGAATTTGCGCATATTGACGCATGCATCCAAATTCCAAAAATTCTTTTGGTATTTCCAAATATCAAAATTTATTATTTCAAAGCGACTCGTGTAGCGCACGGGTTTGAACAGTAGAAGTTCAACGTCTGGGAATGCAAAAAAATTAAGGAAAAAAAGAACTATTTGGCGTGGCTAATAAAGGAGAAGAAAGTAAAAAGTTATAATAATAAAAGAATATTTATTATAATATATTAATTTTTTAAAATTTTATTAATTAATAATATAAAAATATTTTATACAATTAATATATATCAATTAAATTTGAATAATAAAAAATACCAAAATAACATGTGGAATATAAAAAAAATATTTAAATATTTTTACCACTAGTCCAAATAGTATAAATATTATGTCAATAATAATATATATTATATATTTATTTAATTAAATTTGATTCAATCCATTAAATCAATGACCCAATAACTATGTGATAGGCACTGCAATAATTCCACTTAAAAAACCAGTTTCCATTTATTTATCAAATCAAAAATAAGAAGAAAAGAAGGTTAATATTTAATGCTGCGAGCGTTAAGAACAATGTTCTAATGTAACGACGTAGTTGGGATCCAGTTTAACATAAAATAAAGAATTTGCGGGGTTTGTATTTGTGGTTGAAGCCGAGTCAGGGGTTTGTGTACTTCTACAAAGGGAACTTGCTGTCTGAAAAGCCATCTCCTATGTAAGCATTTTTCTTCAACTTTTCCCATAAAGTTGTGTGCTTTTTTACCTCAATACTCAGCACCAATCTGAAAATTTTATGGGTTTTCTGTATTGAACCGTTCTTATCCCCTTTTTTGGTTTTCTGCATAATAATCGGGGCTCTGTGGCAGAGGCAGCAATGGCCAAAACTTTTACCTTTGAGGAGGTGGCTAAGCACAATCACGAAAATGATTGCTGGATTATTATCCATGGAAAGGTCTGTTTTTAACTCTTTTCTTTTTCTTTGTTTTGTGTCTTATTTCAGTTGCTTCTTGATCTGTTTTACTTAGTTGATCTGTTTCAGTTTCTGAGATGATGTTGATGTGTGCTAAATGGTTATTCGATTGCATGTGAATTGGGGGGGGGGGCTACTATGGGGTTGTAGATATTCTAAGAACATATGTATAAACCCTAATGCAATGGAAGGATGGGATGGGGTACAGAACCCCCTTTGTTAAATCTATTATAGAATATATTGAGCTTATCTAGTTTTGTTGCATGTAACAAGTGTTTATAAATCCAGTGCAATTTTTCATTAACAACGTTTTACGGTATAGAAAACCAGGGGATTAGAATTTGGGGAACTAGACTCAATAACAAACGAGGGGCATCACCATATCCTGCAAACCTGGTTTGAAAGCCTTTTCTTAAAGTGACATGATTTGAAGCTACTCCTTTGTCTATTTGTTAGTTGTTACGATTGATTTGTACCTACTGGCAAGTAGACAAAATCATTGGATTCAGGCATTGGATTCAGAATTCTCACTCTTCGCAAAATGCCTCCAACACTGCTCATTACCCTTCTCTTGCTGTTTCAAACATTAAAAATTATGTTGCTTAAATTCTTGATTTTAAAACTAAAATTTTTGGAGATCTTTGTTCATTTCTATCCATAAAGCCTTGAATTAAACTCTACCACACCCAACACCTGTAAATCTTCAGGATGACATTGTCTCATCTCTTCCCAATTATCTGCAAAAGAAAAGTTTTCATCTTTGTTTCATCATAATATGAATAATTCATGTGAACAGTAGCTGTATCATTGTTTCATTGTTCATTATCTTGACCATCATCTATCCTAGAGAGAAATTTGAATTCATCAATGGGCCTAGGCAACTTTAGCAGCTGCTAATGTTACTGGGCATATTATGCTGTGCGGATGCCACGGAAAAGCCCATTAGAGGAAGAATCTTCTTATTGTGAGTTGGCTAGCCAATCAAATGTTGCTGATATTTTATTGGTCCTTGTTAAAATCACCTATCAGATGATAGGAAGGATTAAGTCTATGATAATAGTAAAATGCAGGTTGTTAACATCTCATGTTTCAGTGCTTTACAGTAAAACTCGTGAGATGGAATGGGATACTTATCCATATCATTGTTTCTGGATTGTCAAATATATGCTAAAGCAGTGAAGCTTCAACATTAATTTTAGCACTAATGGTTCTCAGTGCCACTAGTTTCATTGTATATATTATTTCTCCTCTACAATTGGTAACTAAAAATTTACGCTTATCATGCATTCCATTGTTGCAGGTGTATGATGTCACCCCATTTTTGGATGATCATCCAGGAGGTGATGAAGTTTTGGTGACAGCTACAGGTAATTAATTTCTCCTTGTTGACAGCTTCATGTCATTACTCTGCAAGTAAAACTATGCCGGCCGGCCTGGCCAGAGGAGGGAAAGATAGTGGAGAGCAGTGGACTAAGAATTCTTCTTGTCTTTTTACAGAGAAGGATGCCACCACTGATTTTGAAGATGTGGGCCACAGTGAGTCTGCGATAGAAATGTTGGACAAATACTATGTTGGGGATGTTGACACCTCCACCATTCCAGCTAAAGATGAGCATAGTCTGCCACCACGCACGCAAGCACCCGCTGCTAGCAATGAATCTTCTGGATTTGTTATAAGGATCTTGCAATTCCTGTTGCCATTGCTGATATTGGGCTTGGCATTTGCACTTCAGTACTATGGCAAAAGAAGCAAGTCTGCGACTCATGAAGACTGAAGTTGAGCTAGAGCCATAGTTTTAGTAGGTCTGTTATTCATAACCTATATAAGTGCAATGTCAAAGTGGTCATAGACTTTGAGGCAGTGTTATTGTGTTTAATCGCAGGGTTCTTGATCTACTATGGCGTCTTGCATAGTCATGTTAGCTGTTCATTTAGACTCAGTTGAATTAATTTCTCGTATATGAATATTTGATAATGGTGTTTAATAAATCTAGTGATTAGTCCACGGATTGTGCTTTTGTCACGGAGGTGTCCAACAGGCTGGGCCTGATTTTCAGGGCCTGGTTTGTTTCGGGCCGGGCATGTCAGCCTAACAAACCAATGAAATTGCAGAAGAAAAAGGTCCAGAGACCAAACAGGCTAGCGCAGTTAGGGTAGGGATGGTCGCTTTGGATGGCCACACTCTTTTTATATGTGTATTTTTGTTTGTCGATTTAAATGGGCTCGGACCAAAAAGAACGTCTGCGATATATTCACTGGCCATTCTCGAGTTACGCACAAGCCGTTCCTCCCAAGAACGAATGGATTTGACCGCCTGGAAGAATTCATTCTTGAAATCTCCTAGTGAAACCACAGTCACGACAAAAAACAAAAAACATTTTAATCGACTTTCATTGTCCTGCGACAATTTTAAGTTAGGACAGCGTAGTTCTTATCTCCAGTTTGTGAATACATCAAGTGGTCTGGTCCCAGCTTGAGATAGATGCTAGAATAATACGTATCGAAACTGAATTTCAGATTTGGTCCCCGCCCTTTGCATATCCATGACAATGTGCCCCATTGTGGCGTGAACATCGTTGGACCCCTCTTCCTTTGTGAGCAGGAGGGCATTAAGCAGATGGAAAATCCTATTGGCCGAAATAAATGAGTTGATAAACAGTTACAACCCACGAATGAATATGTCCCGTTTGTTATGTATTTAATTGAATTGAATGTTAGGGTCACGTTAATATCTCCACTTTATACACTTGAAATAATTGTCACATTGTAATACAACCTCACATTTTTTTCGTCATTGAGTATCTTTTAGATTTAAAGTTTAAACCCACAATTTATTTTTTCATATAAAGGATAAACAAGATATGGGATGAATATGGCTTGCCATTTTTTTGGGGTGAATGTGACAGGAATAGGATAAAGAATCATGCCTCTACTCGTGCCATTATCTATGTGATAGGCTCTGATAAGATTTTTTGTCATGTCTTCACGCTGATGGGAAATCCTTTACAAAGAAAGGCTTCTCTCTCTCTCTCTCTCTCTCTCTCTCTCTATATATATATATAGAGAGAGAGAGAGTGTGTTAATTAAATACCTTAATGAAGAAATAAATATTTTTCTCTTCTAATAATTACTAATATCATAAATGTTTTTCTTTAACATTTTCTTTAAAAAGTTAGTAGTACTATAATTTAATTGTTTTTAATGAAAACCGTGTAAAAAATGTTGATTTTACTTCTATTTTAGAAGAGAAAATTTCCGAATAGTATGAAAATTTTTCTGCACGAAGCTGCATTTTGGCCTTAAAATATTCCTTCACTTGTATCTTTTTTTTTCTTTGAGAAATGCGGTGCGGTACGAAAAAAATTTGTACAACGACATATGAAGTTATAATTTTGCTGCGTTTCACTCACCACCAACCTTGTATTCTCATGCGGGACTTAATTTACATTTGTTTCCTCAATTTTAATTGGTAGAGATCGCTCGTACATCCTCTTTGTGAATTCCTTTTCGAGCCATATAGCAGTATTGGTTTGTTTTTTTTTTTTGCACACTTCTACATTGGTTATACCGTGATTTCCATCTTAGCATGTAGTTTTGTACACTAACTACGAGGGTGCTGCAAGACCATACTAGATGATCTTGTTAGTGAGATATCTTGCAATTAAGATTCGCTCTTTCTATTCTTCGTTAGGTTTGTAGTTTATCTTACTGTCATCTAATAAATTATCCTTGTAATCACAGTTCTTATATAATAAATTTTCTAATATACCACATACTTGAGTTCAACTTATCTTCATTCAAAATGTCTTAAAATATTAGAACTAAGTTATGTGAATATTTTAAATAATCACGATACTTTTAAACATCTTTTAATCTTAATGATCTATGTGAGATTCAATAGTTAGGATTATTCACTTGTATAATAAACTACTTTGCTATATATATCTGCAATCGTCCTTTTTTTTTTTTGGTCCTACTTTCCTTGTATCTATCCTTATCATTTGAACTATATCCAAGCTTTTATTAATTCAATTTTTGATCCGTACATTAGGTTCAAAGCATTTTGTAAGACACTGGTTGGAGAAAGCGAGGAAAGTGACAAATATCAAACCATTGGACATAACTAATATATCACCAGTGTATCTCAACCGTCTGTTTGATACTTCAGTGTATTTATCAATCATTGTCTGCAAGGAGTTCAAAAATAGTGGATTTTATAATTACTGTTTAGTTAGTCAGTGGACTTTTGTGCTAGTACACAAGGAGAAAGAAGAAGACAGAATCCAAAAGAGAAGCAAGAACATTCCTAAAAGCAATAGAAAGTGTGATCCATCAAGTCAATTACTAATTTGCCTAACCAAGCTATGACGCAAATTATAAGTCATTCAATCTGCAGTTTTTCCAGTCTCTAGTAACATAAGTCAGAAAATTTTCAAAATATAACACAACTCGATTTTGTTGTTATATAATATTGCTTGTTTCTTGGAATGTCAAACTAGCTACTAACCTGAGACTCGAGATTTTTGCCTTGCTGTGTGATTTCAGGCAACTTTATTCAGAATTAATTAACCAACAACAATGCAGATCTTCGTGATCAGTGAATACTGATAATTCTGCTTAAAGAAGTCATTATATGCAACTCTTTTAGTAAGTTTAACTCAGTTTAAAAGGATTTTATTAGGATGCTAGCTGAGCATATATGACACATTCAGATTAACTTCTTGAAGTATATTCGAGTTTGGTGTCTGATATATATATATTCAGAGACTGGTGTATTGCTGTCTGGAATTTGGCTGCTCCGTTTAAAATTGAGGTTTTATGGAGGCTCAAAGGCACACCTTTTCGCTGTGATTAGTGAATTCCAATAATTCCAATGAAGTCATTTATGGAGTAGTGGAATTCATGAATGGGAATTGAGAGAAGCAGTGGAGAGGGAGCATAGATCGGAGAAGGAATGAAGAATTGAATTATTAAAGGTGGCTCTGTACAGTGTTAATGATAGCCTTACATACACAACTAACTTGAAGCAAGTTGACTAACTCTAACTGACTAGCATTAACTAACACAACTAACTAACTCTCATATAAACAATTCCCCTAATATGAAGAAACACTTTTTGCTACTCTACTTGGATTATTTCAAACTATCAATGGATGCTGGCTGATAGCCATAATTAGATTTACTTGATATACTTCTTACTTGTTTCCTAGACCTTAGTTACTGAGACGTGTCGACCTAAGACCTTTCTTTTGTTGGTTGATAACTTGACTGTAGCCTACTTTTGTGTTGCTACATGGTTTTATACATCTATGTCCAGAATAATGGAAATACTATGGAAGGTTCCATGGCACACCTATTTTCAGCAAATATATACAATCCTTAAGAAGGAAAAGGCAGCATTTCTCTGCTTGGTAGGGGTGTGCTAAGTTCCTCTTGCGTGTGAAATACAAAATATGGCTAAAGTAGTCCTTCTTGGATCAATCAGACCCAAATTATTGCACGAAATGGCGTTGCTAAGAACTTACTGGGTTGATTTTTGTCATCAATAATTGTGTATCAACTCTGCGAGATTTTGGGGATCTCAGATCTGCCACATTTATTGGTTGGAGGGTTAATCAGATTAGATTAGATGCCACGAATAGCCGAATAGTCGAGCTCACCAAACAACACATAGGAAAGTAGTAAAGTCGGCATGGGACGGTTATGTCAAAATCAGTAAGGGAACTGGTACTGTCCATCTTAATTCTTAACCATAATTAATCTTTCTGATTGGGCTGAGTACATATCATTGTGTTCTTTTTCTCGTGCACTGTTTCTAACACAATTTTAGTCCTAAACTGGTAAACCCCATTAAATGACAACTGCATAGTGCACGATTGGAACCCTGCATTATTGGTGAACCTCCCGAGTGCCATGTTTATTCAGGAAATTGCATCATTAGTGTATAAGAGTATATAATTTTAATTTTTAAACTGCAAAGAAATCTTTGTTCATCTCCTTCAAACATATATAACTTTCCTGGCGATCGTAATATACTTGGCTTTACTTGTTTGTACTTCGATAACCACCCAAATTAGTACTTAATCAAAATGAAATATACGTAGTAATGTTTCAATGTCACATCCCCACATTAGAACCATTAATTAATCTAATCTTCACGGCCTCAGCTAACTAAAACTTATAATATTTTTTGACATATAATTTAAGCTTATTGTCATTAAATAAAAACATAACAGCTACCACACGTATTGCCATCAAACCAGCTAGTATCTGCAAGCACCAAGCATCTTTCTAGAGGAGTGATCAGATTGAAATGGAGTTGTAATCCATGGGAATATTGGAAACCAACTTAGAAGGTGCTTTTGTTTTTCCTTATCCAAACAAGGGTAGTCACCATTTTGTTCCTTGTGCTTGGATTTGCTTTCAGGTCAGTGTCTCTGTCAAGAGAATTATAAAGCAACTGAGCTAGCCTTAACTAATGGAGATCGAGGATCATGTTTAGGCTTTACTCAAGGCTTGCTTTTAAATTGATGTCTTTACCTTAATGAATTGTTGGGAAGTCGTTGTCAAAGTCACCACGAGGAAAGGTCTAATTGTCTGTTAGATCATTGTCATGGGCTCCATGTGTTCCTTTCAACCGTCTTAATGACATGAGCCAAATGGGCAAAACAATATAATCCAGGTGCACGTAAAGCCAAGCTGTTCAATCTTTGTTTGTAGTCAGCATTTACCAAATTTTAAAAGCCCTGAAGTAAATCAAGATCAGCCAACACTAGGTATGATTAATAAAACCAACTAGTGATAAATATCTTATATGCCTCTTTAACCATAAGTTTAGCTCATAATCTTATGGATACGTTTAAGGAAAATGCATTTTACTTGGGCTGATAAGCAGCCTTCTAAATATGGCAAGAGTAAAAAGGTTTTGAACATATTTCTTGCTTAAAAAATGGTTATGAAAACAGTGGGCAGGGTAGACTGGTCAAGGCAGATTAAAAACTAATATGAAATTTCCAACAAGTTGAAGCATAAATAAGAACAAGCTGCGGAAGAAAAGGACTTCTTGCATACTACATTTTCAAAGCATAATTAATTGTTAAATAACCGATGACGCTTACTAAACTTATTCTGTTTCAGCTGCTGATCTAATAGTCGCAAAAACTATAACACGAGTCCATACCGTATGCATAAATAATATGATAGTGATATTATACGTGTTATACACTGCATTTGATCAAGCTTTTTTTTAGGCCAATTCTACTTGTTCGAGTCCCATATTGCTTAAGGATATGGTGAATAAAATCTTTACATAAGTTTGGATAACTCTCCTTCAATGAGTTAATCTTTAAGATTGAGTTAGATCCACTTAATTCTAAAATGATATTATAGCCTATTCTATATTTGATATTAGGTCATCCGTAGATGTTCAATCATGAGCATAAGAGGGGTGTATTAATTCTACATTACTTAAGAAAATAATCAAGATAGTTTTTATAAGAATTTGAGCAACCCTTTTTTTATAAACTAACTCATTGGGTTGATTTAAACCCATCCAATCCTAAGATAGAATTCAAAGTTATGTTCTTGTCAACCAAAAATCAGTCATTGCAGTCCTGATGCTTAGTGTGCTGTACTGAGTACATGGGGAATATTTTTATCAATAAAAATCGAAAAATGGGAGGAAAAACCGGAGCCAGACACAACAAAAACATCAGTATCTTTATCTGTATCATGCATAGCACTGGAATAGTCCATGCTGGGCCCAGTTAAGATTACAAACGCGCTGCTTGTCATAAACTAGCTGCAGTTTTTATCTGTAGGGCTGACTACTAGTAACTAAGGTGGATTCTTCCTTGATAGTTAAATGTTCTGTTCCGAGTCTCTGAGTTTGTTTAACTACACAAAAGTTTCTCATTATAGTTGTAGAGATATCACATCAAATTTCGCCAACAATAAGAAGAAAAAAGTTTAAAGAACGAAGAAAATACCTCTCATTATTCAGGTTATCGATGGGACAAAAAAGGATTAAAAAAATAGCTTCATAAAGAAGAGAATGCATAATAGTTTGTTTAACTGAAAAAGTTTCATATTATAATTGCAAAATGAAAATATGCAGAATCAAATCTTAAATTAGAAGGTGAAAAAAAAATTACCTCACTAATTCAGGTGACCAAGAAAGAGATAGGAAGAAAAAAGTCTTGGCTGCTGAGACTTGGATAATTTTGGGGACGTTGGTTAACAGAATGGTATTGACTTTGTCTTCCAATGGTTATAGCTAATGAATGCAGAATTTGCTGACAACGTCCTTTGTGATCATCATTTATATACACTTTTACTTATCATACCATCATGATAGTAACCATTTTCATTAAAATGAAGCAAACACTCCTCACAAAAAATTGATTTCATATTGTCCAAACAGAGAAAAGAAAAAAATCAGAAGAGGATGCTAATAAATAAAATATTCCATTCTGTAGGTGCTAAATTTTAGTGAGATTGTACCTCTCTGCTGTCAATTATAAGGATAGCTTGAAGTCAATACGAATATACAGTACCTCTCACTTGAAAATTTTACGTACAATCAATGCAAGTTGGTTAAACCTGTCAAAGAAATTTATTATATAAAACTTTGTAGATTCTTGTAAAATTCCTTGGATATCATCAACGCTCAGATTCTCAACGATTGCCATTTTTTTATAGTATGAATTTTGATCCTCTTACCACTTGTTTTAAAACAAGAAAAAAGAAAAATGACAAAGAGATCAAGAATGGTTGGTGGTCCAATTTGTGAAAAAGAAAGAGGTTATAATATAGACCGTCATAGGTGGAAGGAAGACAAGGAGAAAACTGGTGTTGCGCCCACCAACGGTAATGGAGATGTCGCTATGTGTAAGAGTGCCTAGAAACTAGAAAGCCGAGGGAACGTGTACTTTGTGCATAGAATAGCAGATGAGGCCAAGTTTTCTGTTTTCTGTGCGTGACTGAATAGTGCCAAATTGCCAATCACAGTCCTACTACTCCTCCTCCCACATAATAGTTAAAGGTCCCGCCTAACTTGACGTCCCGTTCAAGGTCAGGGACAGCGAATTATATTTATTTATTTATTTATTATAATATTTTAGAAGTATTACTTAAAAATTATTGTCAAGCGTCATCTCCAATTGCTTTTGATTTTCTGAAAAATTAAAAAAATTTCTATTTCAGGAAAATATATAAAAGACATAAAAGCCTAATGGACAAACTTATTGAAAAATAAAAAAAAAAGGCATTAAAACTTATTACAGAAGTGCCACCAAAAAATAAAAAGACATTAAAATTTATTGGAAAAACTTTTGGGATTTGAGAATAGGTAGAAATAGAAGAAAGAAATTTAAAAACAATAAGAAGAGAAATATGAGGATAATTATTAGATAAAAATTAAGAGGATAGTTAGTAATTTCTCTTATTTGATACACCTTATATAAAATGTTGAATGTCTACATAAATATTGCAAAAATTAAGTTTAATTTTAATTTTAGTTTTTATAATGAATATATATTCTTTACATTATAGTTTATACAAAGAGGTTATATAAAAGTGAGTGAGAAATAAATAAAATGATATTTTTAATAAAAGGGTGAGATTAAGAAATGAAATTATTTGTTTTAGTTATTTGATCCTTATTTAAAAATTAAAAGTAGATCTATATGATTGAATTATGCATTAAAAAAACATACTTTTAAGAATATATTTACACTATTTTCTATAAAATTACTTATTTTCTTCAACAATAATTACATAATTATATTTTTATTTTTATTATGTAATACTGAAAACTAATTATATTATATGTGAAATTGAATTTTTTTTATAGAATATACTTAAATTTAAAAGTATAAGGATGGAAAAATGATTATTTTAAATTTTTTTATTATTAAATTTTTACTAAAATTTTGGAAGAGCATATATTAAATAAAATTTTATATTACATAATTTTAATTAAATAATATTTAAAATTAATTTATATAACTTTATTTTATTAAAGTTTTATATTTTATTATATTTATACAATAAAATAAAATATCAATAATATATTATCATATCAAATTACATTATATTATATATATTTCTCATAATTTATACCCATATATCGCACGGATTAAATACACTAGTTGTATTTATATCCACAATATATATATATATATATATATATATGGGCTCAGATTCGTAACTGATAACATTTGGTGTCATTTCTAAGCCCTTTCCAGTTTGCTAACAGAGACATCAAAGGATCTAGCATATATCTAGGCATTTTATTCAGGGTTCGGTTTGCATATATCTTGGCTAAATAAAGGTTATGGATTAGATTCTTTCCATGGTGATGGTGAGTGCCAATTCGTCTGCTTTTGAAAGTTAGTTGCCTTGCCCATTACTTTTGTAACTTCACTAATTAGTTGATTTCTTTTTCGATTGACACATGAAAGTAACTTAAAAAAAAAAAAAAACTTGTACTAATTTTATTCGTGTTTACAATGGCAACAGATTTATTTTTATCTTCTTATGATAAGAGGACAAGTGGGAACATGATACTTCACTACCAAATAAAAGAAGACAAAACCTGATGACCCATAACATAGTAGTAATTGATGCGTAGTAACTGATGCAAAACCATTCTTCTTCCATTCATTCAGCTGGGTAATGTATCTCTCCGTCACCAACCCCACTTGCCACGTGCTCAACCTTTTCTTAATTTCTCACTCTTTTTTTTTCTCTAAGTTGATTTAGATAAAATATTCATTTTGATCTTGACAAAAATTTTTAGGGATAAATTAATTTTTTAAAATTTAAAAATTTATTAATAATTTTTTATTATTTAAAAAAAAAGATATATTAATCTTTTTATATGAAATCTATACATATTTTTTGATAGTACAAATATATACAAATTCCATATAAAAAGGGTAATGTATTCTTTTTTTATGAAGAGAGATTACTTATGATTTTTAAATTTTGAATAATTAATTTATCCCAAAAATTTTCGTTAAAGACCAAAGATATTTTGTCTTTTTTTTTTTTTTTTAAATCTTCGTTTCTTTCATATTTTTCCTTTTGTTCATTCTTTCTCGTTCCCTTCTGATAAAGTTTTTCAACTTAATTTCAAGTTAATATGGCTGAGCGCCTTGGACGCACTTTCACGGTGAGAGGGTTAGCCATTTCACAAGAGAGCCTAAGCACCTCTGATAGATCAACTCCACTACTCTCATCGGACGGTAGCCATTCATACTCGTGCAAGAGCGACGCCACCCAAAAGCTCACCGTAGCCAAACCCAGCGTCTTCCCGGGGCAGGTCCTCTTACCCGACCCGAATGGAGCCAGCCTGAGATCCGACCCGAGAACAGAGAAATCGGCATCTCCTCCAACAGTGAGGAACCTCTCGGGCATAAATTCGAGTGGGTCCCGCCACAAATGTGGGTCCCTCGATATAGCCCACATGTTCACCATAGCAGTGGTCCCTGCGGGCACGTGATACCCATCAACGGTCGCGTCACTGATGGACAGGCGGGCCCATGACAGGAGTGGGCCTGGCGGGTGCAGCCTCAGCACTTCTTTCACCACCGCCGACAAGTACGCCATCGCCGCCACGTCCTCCTCCGCGACGGCGCGTGAGCTCCCGACGACCGCGTCCAGCTCCGCTTGGACCTTGGATTGCACATCAGGATGAAGCACCATCCTGGCTAGTATCCACTCGATCAAAACCGCCACTGTGTCTGTCCCCCTAAATATCATTTCCTGCAAAAGAATAACAAATCGCACCAAATGACAAAACATGTTAGTGCCACCCCCACTTCCGCTCTCGCATTCTCTATTTTTTTTTTAATTATGAATTTAATCTAAATATATTAACAGTATAAAATAATTTTTTATTATTAATCAATAAAAATAATAAAAAATATCAACTCACATAAATAATTACCTATTATAATGAGAAATCTATCATAATTTCTCATATTCCCCTATTTCTATTGGTTGACAATATAAAATAATTTTAAGTGCATACCAATTAAACTCTGTCATTATTATTCTTTCTATTTCATGTTAATTGTCGTTTTAAAATATTAATTTCATTTTACATTACTTATCATTTTAAAATTTTAACACAATATTAAATATTTTATTCGATTTTATTATTTGTTATATTGTGTTAGTTTAAGAGATCATAATAATTCAATAAAATACAAAATAATTTAGACTTTTAGTCTAATTTTTCAAAAATTAAAATCTTAAAAGAGCAATTAAAATGAAATGGAGGGATAATATCCCCCAAGAACTTACACACCTGGACTAACGAAGTATTTCAAATTATTTTAACGGTTGCTATTGGAAGATACTTCTAGTGCCAAAAGCATTTATTTTATCAAAATGATACGTGTAACGCTAGCGTTGCAAACCGCAACTTAGATGGATCCTATTGCATATTCAAATGGATGGTTTATGCAAGAATTAAACTGAAATTATAAGATGGATTAGATATGCTTACCCAAAGTACGGCGATCATATCGGAGTCGGACAGTCGATCGGGTCCTTGGAGGGAGAGCAAGACGTCAACGAAATCCCGGTTCGTTTGGGTTTTTTGTGCTCTGTGCTGGGCGATGATCCTGCCGACGAAGCGGTTCACCTTGGGGACGAGGTTGCAGCACCTGAACCGGATTCTTTGGGCGTCAAAATGTGCGAGCCAAGGGAGGTGGTCAGCCCAGTTAAGAGTACCCAATAAGTCGTACCCTTCCTCCACCAATCCCCTCAGCTCCTCCATCTCCCCGTTTGGATCGTGCACGCTATACTGCTGCCCAAACACGGAGCACATCATGTTGCACAGCGACGCTCTCTTCAGCACCTCGCGAACGCGCAAGGCGTGGCCACGAGGGTTCTTCCTGAACGTGTCCACCATCTGGGTGGCGATTTTGGAGCGCTGAAGCTCTGAGGCTTTGATCTGCCTGGGGCAGAAGAGGTGTGCGGCGGCGATTCGCCGGAGGGTTCGCCAGTAGACGCCGTAAGGGGCGAACCCGATGGCTCGGTTGAACATGAGGCTGTACGCGGATTCCTTGACGGGGCGATCGGCGAAGACGGAGCTGTTGAGAATCTCCTTGGCGACGTGCGGGTGGCACGTGACGATGGCACGTGTGTCCCCCAGGCTGAAGGCCATGAGCCTCCTGGCCCTGCATGCGGTGGCCGCCGCCGCAATACGGTGGTGGGCGAGGGAGGCCATGAGGGTGATGCTTCCAATGAGTGGCCACCCTTTTGGACCAGGAATCATTGGGTTTGGGACAGTATTAGCATGTGGTGTTGGAGGGTGTGATGAGCTTTTCCTCCAGGTGGAGTAGTAGTAGTAGTACTTGCCCCAAGCAGGACCACCGGGGTGTGACCAGTAGAAGAAAGTCATGGTTAGCCAGAGTGAGGCCATGATCAAAAGAGTCCATGCAAGGTTTTCTTGGGTGCATTTGGAGGCCAGAGCAATGATCCACAGGTTATGATCAATGTGGGTCGTCATGGTGGGGATTATTAGATATGTATGTATATGATAGCGTGCTTAATTATAGTAAGGGTGTGCGGAATTAATTGTGAGAAAGAGGGAGAGAAGGGTTTGTTAGTATGGATTGTGAGTGAGTGAGGAGAGGCGAATATTGTTTAGGTATGCTGGGGTATATATAGGGGAAGGGAAGGAGTGGAGCGGTCGTGAAATATAGACGGACATGAGAAGAAAGTAAGAATAAACCGTTATGGTTTTGTGTTCATAGACACTGCCCTAATAGTAGACCGTATACTGCTACCCTAATTGAAAATTGAAAATTGAAAATTATTCAATCTAGATAAATAAACGGTAAGAGTATAACTTTCTTCACGTTAATTCAACCTTATTAGATGTGTTTAATTGAGTCTTAATATAATGAACTCAAAAATCATATATATAACATTAAAAAATATTATTATAATGAAAATTATGCCAACACAACCTCAAATTCTTATGAGAGTTGTGATATTTTTATACTTCATTAAGTAGGTTTATATGTTATAAATAAAAATAAATCCTAATGTTAATATAGTTTTATTTTTATATTAGGCCGATGTAATTCAAGTTAAATAATTCAATAAACTTTAAATAATAGTGATTTAAAAATTCAAATAAATTATGATAATAAAGAACTTGTAAAAATGTGAGGAAAACCTTTATTTGCATAAACATGCAATTCAAAATTATATTAAATTTTATATATTATATTTATTTTTGTAATTATTATTATTATTATTATTATTATTATTATTATTATTAGTTGATATTTATTGAGTAGAAACTAATCTAAAAATAATGAGAAATGATTTATCCCTTAATAAACCTTTCTAAATATCTTTCTAATTTTTAAATGAAGAAAGAATTGATTATTTTTTAAATATTTCAAGACATCAATTATATTTAATTTTTATTTCATTTAGTATTTAGGAAAATGTTAAGGAAGATTTTTAAGAGGATATATCGTTACTAAAAAATAATATATAAATAACACAACGGTATAAACACAAATTAACAACTGTTACTGCAAATTAATTGGTCATTATGCAGTGGGATTATTATTAACTTAGCATTATCGAAATTGGCAGTTTCTAGGACAAACTTTAAGAGCCACGCCCCCACGAGTGCATGACGAAATCTGGAAATAAGTTAGCTCCTACATTTGGGCTAAGCGGTAACCAGCCACAGGCGCCTTTCCCGCTTTCGTGTGCGTGCATATCAACTTTGTTTTAAACCTATTTTTCATGCTTTTTTTTTTTTTTTTTAAAATAGAACTGTAGAATAAAGTTGTCCATTATTTTCGATAGTTATATAAAGCTTTTTTACTTTTCAAGCAAGCATATTGGAGGTGACATTTGTGTGATTTTTTCTCAAAATCGTTTTTTTTTTTTTGCATTTTAATTGAACTAATAAGCTATTTCATTCATTTAAAAATTTGCCCTCTAATTACACATTAATTTTTGAGTTTAATTAGTATGTATTGATAATATAAAATAGTTTTACATTATCAACCAATAGAAATCCTGAAAAAGTAAAAAATCATGGTGGATCCCTTATTATCATGAATGATTATTTATATGAGTTGACATTTTCTGCTATTTCTAGTAGTTGACAATATAAAACTATTTTATACTGTCAATATATTTAAATTAAATTCTTAATTCTTTTGATCTTTTCATCTTACTCATCGCATGTTTATCTACATTCGTCTGTGATACTGGCAACGACAGTTATTCATTATTGACTCGGTCGCAAAGTAAGGATCACTTAAATTATAAACTAGCTATCATAATGGCAAATTTTTAATTTTTTTTTTTGGGGGGGAGGGAGGTTGAGGAACAAAAATTTAGGATGAGTGGATGATATTCCAATCTAAGATAGAGAAAGTCTTTGAATTCAAAAATATTTATAGAAAAAATTTATATTTATCTTACTCCAAAAAGATGAGTGGGGGTTTAAACCTATAATTTGCTAGATACAAGACCTCATCTTGCTTTATTTAGCCAACTCTTTATGGTTAAATTTTTAATATTTGATCACACTCATCTATTTGATCACATTTCCAAAAATTTTGATTTTATTCCTTAAGATTTGCCACTGTTAAATGATAATGTGGATATCAGATAGTTACGTCACCTTTCTCATGTGTCATTTCAAAAGAAAAAAAAAAACTAACACCTCTTTCGACAATCCCCCTTTAGCCCCCATCATTTCCCCATTCCCTTCCTCCCCCCACCCCATCCAATCCCAACCCTTTTCCCTTCCTTCTTCCCCTTCTCTATGAAGAGACCACAAGCAAAACACCATAATCACATCCTCTGCCTACCCATGGCTACTATCACAGTATCACCACCAGAGTCTGCATTGTGTAATCGCTGTTTGCAGCCAAGCTGCACTATCAATAACTGCTATCTAGCTAGAAATCGCTTCACTACCATAAATCGTTCCTCCATCATGTTACCTCTACTCCTTGCTGACCATGTTAGCGTCACTCAACTATCAAGTGCCCCTTGCACAGCTTAACTGTAAACCATCATATTGTCACTTCATACCTCCACTACTGTAGAATCACCATCTTGCCATCTCCTCTCTATCGTAGTGCCTCCATATGTTTAAGGACAAGTGAGAGTCTAAATAGGGCAATTTGTTTAATTATATTTTTTTCAACTTTTTTAAATTATAATTCATAAATATTATTACACCCTAAATATAATCAAATATATTATGTTAAATTTAATATATTACATATTAAATTAAATAGAATGAAAACGAACTAAATATCAAAATTCAAATTCAAAGTTCCGAATGTCAAATTTTAATATATTGCATAATAAAACTTAAGTCTATAAATTCACTTAATATAAACTTAGTCAAAGTTTATAAAATTAAGTTTGATTATGCGCTAGAATATAAACTTAAGTTTAACATTTTTTTTTTCGCTAAAAGTACATTAAAATTAATTATATAAAATAAAAGTTGTGTATGACATCCCAAAAAAAAAAAAAAACAATTGTATGTGTATGTATATGTAAAAGAAATGTATCAAGTGAGATGATTATATTCATATGAGAGGTAAGAGAAGCAAATATTGATCATTAAATCAAATATAGATAATTAAGGTTAAAAATTATTTAGAAATGATAATTACTTTAAAAAATTATATAACTTTATATTTTAATTTTGATTATTATTCATATTAAATACACTTTTTAGCAAAATAACTATCACTTTGAATAAAAAATTTTTGTTATTTTATTTATCTCACTCACATTTCAATGAAATATTTATTATTAATTTTTCAATTTTACCTTTTACACAATTTTAAGCATAATAAATAGTAAAATAGTAATACATTAAATTAGTTATTAAATAAAGATATTTTAGTAAACATTTTTATAGTCAATCCTTAATTTTATGTTCTTTAATACCAGTACAAATGGTCAAAATGACAGTTTTTTTGAATCGGATAGAGTATAATAGTTAAGAATAACTTGTGAAAAGTAACTTATGTATAAGCTATTTTGTGTTTAGATACATAATAATAAAAATATTTGTTTACAGTGTTTTGAAAAGTGCTTCTGTTGAGAGACTAAATATTTTAACTTTTCAAAAAATACTAAAATTGACTTTTTGCAAAATAATAAATTGTATAGCCAAATAGAACAAAAAAAAAAAATTGGTAAGATAACGAGGCTAATGTCCAGCGCACAGATTACTACACAGTCATCCTAGGGAAAGACACACCCTTAACATCATCCACTAAAATATTACAAAGGCCTAAAAGGGGCTCATAAAACATAGATAAACCAAGATGAAGCTCATAACCTCTCGAAGCCATATAATCGGTTGCCTTGTTAACTTCCCTAAAGATATAAAGCACCTTTACTTCTTAAGATCAGTTCAACAACTAGTGAATTAAATAAGATAAAAAGTTAAAAAATATGATTTTTGACTTTCAAAAAATTTAAAAAGTCATAAGTGATATTTTCATATGCTTACTATATGTGTGTGTGAACTTAATTTTGATGTATTATTAGTATAAAAAAATTTATACATATATCTAGTAATATATTGCCATATTAATAAAAAGTATTTGACTTAATTATCTACTATTATATCTCTAAAATATGATATTTATAATAAATTTTCTAATTATTAAATAAAAAATATGAAATACTTTTATGTTCATAAAATGTTAAATATATTTATTATTTTATATTTTTTTATTAAGTATTACAAGAATGATTAGGAAGATATAGCAAAATTCTCTATCTATATATCGTTAAAGGCTCCTATACACCTTACTCTACAAGGTGTGTAGTGCGCCTTGTTATTTGAAGGTTTATATATCATTGTCGATAGATACACCAAAAAATACGTTCTATACAATAAAACCAGCACTTTCTCCCTTATCCCCTCCCCCATCTCCCCCTCCTATCTCATACACCCAGCCCTTCAGCCTCATCAACAATTGCCACTGCCACCTCTCCGTCACGTACACGCTCCCGCCATTCTCAACCCCCTCGTGTGTAGTCGTCTCAACTTCCAGCCGTTCATCATGCCACTGCTTGTCTCTCTGAGGGTCGTAGATATTGGTGGGTACACGGACCAACCCGATCCGCTTAGCCCGATTCGCAACGAACCATATATAAACGGACTGAACTAGGTTGGTCCGTAATGCATATGGGCTATTATTATATAAGGCCCAAGTCCACATCACATAGATCCACAGGCCGGCGAGCCAGTCCGCACTGCAAGTTTTATTATTGTTTTTGTTATTTTACATTATTTTATCAAAAGTGCAGGTTCTAGGATTTGAACCCAAGTCCTTGTGATTGCAAAACACAAGCCTTAACACTATACTAAAGGCATATATTGTGCTATAATATTCAATCAAATTCTATATATTGTATTCTACTATTCTAAAATAACATCTACACATGTTAGCGGACCAACCCACTAACTCGCGGGCTTAGCCCGTTTAGCCTGTGGGTTAAGCAGAGCAGGCCAAAAAAATCCGCAAATTAACGGGTTAGAAAAATGCCTGATCCTAACCCGTGCAGATTGCGGGTTAAATGGACCAGCTCGCGGACCACGACCCATATGCCCAGCTCTAGTCGTAGATGTGCATACTAAGACTCTGGCCCTCCTTGAAGGCCATGATCATCCCATTTGCTACCCACCTTTGCTGCGAAGAACGACATACACAAGGGTTGATCGACCATGATGAAGAGCTTCCCCTATTTTAGCAGCCAGGAGTATGTGATTGCTGACAGTGGCGACAATGAAAGTCATAGCGGGGAGGACGAACAAGCGGGGGGAAGAAGGATTAAGGGCTTGCCACTGGAATTTGTAGGTTGATTTGTATAAGACGAAGATGGAAAAGTAAGGGCAACATGGTGGTGATGGTTCACGTAGAGCTCAAATGATGTTGGGTAGGGAAGAGAAAGGCGGCCGGAGATAACTGAAATGGGAGGGGGCAAGGTCAATGGTATTAGTGAGCAGGGACGGCAATACATGTTTAGGAGGGTAATTTGGTCATTCAAATACTAGAAAATAGCTTATTTCTAGTAAGTTAGTTCTATCTTGGAGATCAAGTAATCCAATAGCTCATTTCAAGTTACTTGGAGATCAAGAAACTATGCTTAATTAAAGTAACTTGCAAAGCAAGCAATTTGATCATGTTGAAAATATGTTTTAATTGTGTCTAGATTCCTTTTTAATTTGTTTTGACTTAGTCAAGATTTCTTTAGATTTAAATTAAATCAGTTTATCTTTTAAGATATAAATCAAATATAATCTAATCTATAAAGATCAAATCTGATTTTATTTTGTTAGGGATAAATATTTCAGAATAGAATCATATCTTTAATTTTTAAATTTTAATTTCAAATAAAATCTTTTGGATAGAATTAGATAATTTCTATTTTTAGGATTTATGTAAAAATAGGCAACTTGACTTATAGATAATAGAGAGAATTTTATCATATAGTTTATTATGGTTTGACTACCAGTACAATTATGATGTTTTTCTCATTTTGTTCTATGTGATACAGAATTTTCTATCTTTTCCCTGTTATCTACGTTTCAAATGATAGGTTTCTTAGGGGTTTAGTAGGGAGGGTCTTTATTCTAAATTTTTTTTCTATCAAAGTGTGTGCATAGGGTTTCTGAATCTTTATATCCGCAGGGTTCCGCATTATTTGGTATTTAAAGCAAGGTCTAGATAAATTCCTAATTATTTATCTTTATCTTTTACGTTTCTCTTTTATCTTCTTTTATTGTCCATTTGCGTTCTTATTTTTTTTTATGTTTTTGCATTATATCCTTTTGTATTGCTATCACATCTTTGTGTTTCTCTTGTTTTGCATTTGGCTTTTAGTTACTAGTTCAGATCTAGAAAAAAAAAAGGAGAGGAAATAAAATAAGGGGAGGATTATAAGCATAATTTTTCTCCCTTTGATTTAGGTTGTCAATGGCAAATTTTTTGAAGGTCTAGTAGAGAAATTCTTTCCTTTTGATCTAGGTTGCTAAGGACAGGATCCTTAGAGGTCTAGTAGGAAAACTGTTTTTCGGTGACCTAGATTGCAAAGAACAGGTTTCTTAGAGGTCTAGTAGGAAAATCCTATATTTACTATCCTTTATTTCTATTTTGTTTCTGTTTTATTAATTTTACTTCCTTATGTTTTTGTTTTTCTTTGTGATTTGAGTTTCGTTTCCTTATCTGTTGCAACTAGTATTATCTACATATTTTTTTATATTTGAGGTATATTCAGTTAAAAAAAATAGAAGAAAAAAAAGCAAAAAAAAAAAAGGAAAAAGAAAGAAGGAAAAAAAAGAGAGAAAAAAAAGGAAAAAAAAAGAGAGAGGAGAGAGTGTTAATGAGGTTCTTCAATAGTAGGTTCTTATTCGGCTTCATAGAGGAAAGGCAATAGTGGAGATGATTTCGAAGATTACAAAGGCAAAATTCAAGGACAAATCTTTTTGAAGAGAGGGAGAATGATACATGCTCAGGAGGGTAATTTGGTCATTCCAATACTGAAAAAAAAATTTATTTCTAGTAAGTTAGTTCTACTTTGAAGATCAAGCAATCCAAGAGTTTATTTCAAGTTACTTGAAGATCAATAAATCATGTTTAATTAAAGTAACTTGGAGAGCAAACAATCTGATCATATTGGAAATATGTTTAGACTGTGTTTAGATTTGTTTTTGATTTGTTTTGATTTAGTCTAGATTTGTTTGGATTTAAGTTGAGTTAGTTTATCTTTTAAGATTTAAATCAAATTTGATATAATCTATAAAGATCAAATCAAATTTAATTTTGTTAGGAATAAATCTTTTAGGATAGAATTATATCTTTAATTTTTAAATTTTAGTTTCAAATAAAATGTTTTAGATAGGATTAGATAATTTCCATTTTTAGGATTTATATATAAATAGGTAACTTGACCTATAGACAGTAGAGAGAATTTTATTCTATAATTTATTATAGTTTGACTATCAATATAATTGTGACATTTTCCTCATTTTATTTTGAGTGATATAGAATTTTTTATCTTTTTTTTATTATCTACATTTCCAAGAATAAATTTTTTGGAAGTTTAATAGAAAAGATCTTTATTCTAAATTTTATTTTCTCTAAAAATATATGCCTGAAATTTTTAGATTTTTATATCAACATGGTTCCTCATCAAGCGGTAGCGTCGGGAGGGCAGGAAGTAGAAAGCTGACGAAGGGTTCCAGGGGAGGGGTTCTGTGGAGGGATCAATGAGGTGAGCAAGAAAGGATAGAAAGAATTTTAGAACGAACACGATGTAATTGATGTATTTATATACCTTCATATTTTCACTTTTAGATTTACAAAATATTTCATGTACCAACTTAATTGCAGTGCGTTGGAACCTTCACCCTGTATGTTAAGATCTTGCGATGCAGAGCTGTGAAAGCGAAGCGGTAGGGCAGCGCGTGACGGGCGCATTTGCTGCGACGACAAATTAACGTGGGAGTAGTAAATTTCTGGTTAGGTTGTCCGACACGTGTGACACGACATTGTCTGATGATGCATTTATGCCTCTTTCTCACAGCTATTAGAATTCTGTCATGTTCATGCTATTGTATTTTGTAATAATACGAGTTTAAGAAAATAAAATTATCCATCGTTCTAAATTTTTTTAACAAAATAGTATTTATTTTATATGTATTTTTTTATTTTATTGCCTACAATTTTTAGTCAATTATAATTTTTCCTATTTTAATCACTATATTTTTTAATAAGTTAAATGGTAAGTTAATTTTTTATAATTATCTTTCTAAATTAAAATTATTAAATTATTTTTTAACTTTAATGTTATTGCTATGAAGGGATAATTATTGTAAAATATTTATGTAAAAAAAGAACTAGATACCAATAGGACTTTCACAAATTTAATAGTTTAATTTAAATACAACTTTAATTTTGATATATTATTATTATAAATTTTTTTATATATATCTAATTATATATTATCATATTATTAGAATTTAAAATTTTTATAACAATAATTTTAGAAATCACACATAAAATATGATATAATTAATTGATAATAAAATTACTTTTATATTAACAATTTATTCACATTATTTTTTTAAATATTTATTTCTATATTTTTAACACAAATTGATGATATAAATAAAAATTAATTGTGATATATTATTATAAAAAAAATTTATAGAGTCATATAATTATTTATTATTTAACTTTTATAATAAAAATTATTAATATAATAAAATATAATAAATTAACACCATAAAATAATTTATAATAACACTATATCAAAATTATTTTAAATACGAAAAGATACATTTCTTTACAATGAATGAAGTGAAGGGGTAAGTTGTAAGTAGAGTACGAGCCTACGACTAGTACTGACTGTACTCCACAGTAATCTTTAATCAGTAAGTATGGCCTCTCGCCAACACAATAACCATACCATGCGGCTGAGGCGTATCCTTTCTTGTACGATCATTTGCTCTCTCTTCGACACGTGTCCCTGATTGTGACAAATCCTGTCCCTGCTACCCAAAGCTTAACCTCCAAATTCAATTACGTATTCTCTATTTCTTAAATTTGCCCTTCCGACTCACTGGCATATCTCACCTCAGCAAGGGCAATAACGTCATTGCAGACCCGGACCAGCACACATGGTCCGGGAGATACGCTGCTACGATAGCAGGGTGGCGTGCGAATCAGGGTTTCAAATAAGGCGGGTCCCAGCTGCTGGTCTATTGCCGTTTGTTTGCACCTGATGAACGGCCCTTGATTGCTCAGCTCCACCATCGCCAATCCCTGTCCCTTGATTCTTCTTGCTCTCTGCAACCAAACCAAAACCTGTTGCCCAAAAATATAGTAATAGAATATAAATTTAATTGAAGTGTATTGATATTATTTTATATTATTATTTAATTAAAATTTTTTATTTTTATGATCATTTAAATAGTAAATAATTATATTAAAAATTTATATTAATGTGATAATATATAATTGGATATCTATATAAAATTTTTTTATATTTATAATATATTTAAATTAAATTCATATAATACTTCAACATATTTTTTGCGTGGAAAAATCGCCTTGACCAATTTTGTGGTCAATAAGTTTCTATCTTTTTTTAACTTTCCTCCTCATTTCTGTAATTTGCATTGCCGTACTGCGAGCGGTGCACGCCAGCGACTCTCGAGACTTGCCATTCTCCAATTCCATTCATGTTTTCCTTTTTTTTTTTTCCTTTAATTTTCTGTAATCCGTTGAAGAATCCCATTTCGTCTTTCGAAGCTTGCAATTCTCTAATTCCATTCATGTTTTCCTCTATTTTACTCAGAATTTTTTATTTACATCATTTTCTTTTACCCCTAACACGCTATAACAAGCGTCAATAAATTGTAGATTATACTTCAATTTCTCTGTTAATGTGCGCAATGAATGTGTCTTACTTTATTGTACGTTTTCCGCACCTCATTATTGTGTCTTATGCATTTCACTAAGAGATAATATTAAGAAAAATGATTTATGATCCAAATAAATTCTCTTAAACATCTTCTTAATTACTAAATAAAAAAATTAATTATTTTTTAAGATTTTAAAATATTAATTATATTTATTTTTTACTGTATTTAGTATTTAAAAAGATATTTAAAAAAAATTTTAGGAAGCTATACCATTACTCAAATATTAATGTATACTGGTTCTAGGCAAATGTTACTAGATATTCACCAACAAAGTAGATTACAAGTTAGTTAACATTGAAGAACATTTTGGCATGCTTAAGTAGTTTAATGAGTTTTTTTTTTTTTTGGTACAAGAGTTAAAGAAAATAGCCAAAAAAAAAAAAAAAAGAATTATTTCAGATGAAGAACCCCAATAACATCAACAAGAAGAACAAGTCCAAGTTCAGCAGGAGAATGATCCCATAAATGCTCACCACTACTAGAAAAAGTCCAAGCTTAATAAGAAAGTCAAGTGCATGATTTCCCTCTCTATAAATGTGTTGCATTGAATATCTCCAATCATTAGCCAAGAGCCTACGAATATCTTTGATGATAGCCTCATAAATATGAAGCGCAGAAGAGGACGCATGTAAAAGTCAAATGATCTCATAACAATTAACCTCACACACCACCAAACGAAACCCTATGCTCCAATCCAAAATTAAACCTTTCCTCAAACCAAGAATCTCAGCACAAAGATTATCAGCTCCAGTGATATGTCCAAAATAATCCATAATCCAATCTTCAATATCCCTTCTGAAGAGGCCACCAAAACCAGCCATACCAAGATTACCCCCAAAACTCCTATCAGAATTTATTTTTATGAAACCAAGGGAAAGAAGAGCCCAATACACACTAATCACATTCCTGGTTGTTGGATAGTGATCATAAACCAACAAGTAAGTGTCACAAAGTAAATTAATTTTCCTAGTTATCATATCTCGACGCTAAAACCAAGTAATTGAAAACCCATCCATTATGATGATACCAAACCTCCCATAAAACGGCTAGGAAAAGAGAAGCCACGTCCCCCAAAGCAAAATACTTTAACTAATCCAACACATTCAGATCCAGAAATGATGCATCAAAACTAACCCTACTAACTCCTGAATACTGCGAGAATAATGACAATCTCGAAAACAATGCATAATAGTTTTAGGGAAAAGGCTGCACTACGGGCAGAGATTAGAAGAAGAAATACTTCTTCTAAAGTGCAAAGCATTAGTAGGCAACCTTCCATGAGCTATCAACCAAACTAGAAAACAAATCTTCAAAAGAGTCTTCAAACGCAACACCCACCTCGACAAATCAACAATACCCAAACCATGATGCCTAGACATGAATCAACCATAGCCAGAAGAAGCAGAATAAGAGCCATAGAAAGCCCCAGTCCAAACCAAACAATTCGGAGAATCACTAAAATGAGGCATTGGAACTTCTAAGATTAATTACTGAACCTCCACATGAAGAAGGGTCCAAATATTATCCAGCTTCCAACATCCCTCTCCCAACAATCCTGCACCTTCAACTAAGAACCAATGACCTGAATAAAGTTAACCAAATTATAAAGAGATCCTTTACGAGTCCACGGATGAAACCAAAAGGATAAAGAGCCATTACCTAGCTGAATCCGAAAACCATCCTTAGAAAGAGAAGCAGTTTTACAAATGGCTCCCCAAATAGAAGAGCAATCCGCAGGACACTAAGCCTTAAGAATAAAAACATCCCTAAGATACTTATGAGACAGGATAGATACCCACAGCTTATCCTTATCATGAATCAAATTCTAAACCAATTTTCCCAACAAACTTGAGTTCACTTCCTGAGGTCGTTTAACACCAAGCCCCCCTCATCTATAGGCCAAGAAATAGTATCCTAATTAATAAGATGCACACCTCTCTCCAAATTACTCTTGCTCCACAAAAAATCACAGGTAACTCTATCAATCTCATCACAAATAGCTCTCGGAAGCCAAAACAACAGCATAGGATAAACGGGAATAGAAGCCACGATTAATTTGGCCAAAGTCAACCTACCAGCTTTATTCAAAAGCTTCCAATTAGCCAACCATTGGTTTAACCGATCAACAATAAAGGAGAAATCATTACTCTTAGGCCTTCTATTAAGGAAAGGAAAGCCCAAATACCTATCTAAATCAGAAGTAAAATGAATCGAAGAGATACCAGAAAGGACTTCTCTTCTCTATCGATTAACTGAAGATGAACACATAGTTCTAAATTTAAAAGTATCAATTTTCAATCCATAAGCTAAACAAAACTTCTCTAAAACCTCCATCAACAATTTCACTTGAGTAGTGTAAGCTTTAGAGAGCAATAAAACATCATCAGCAAAAATGAGATGAGATGTACCTGGCCCAACCCTGGAAACTTGCACCAACTGCCAAGCACCCCTATCAACCTCCTTTCTAATCAAAGCACTAAGACCTTCCATGCAAAGAACAAATAAATAAGGAGACATGGGATCATCTTGTCTAAGTCCCTTAGAGGGATTAAAGGAGGGAAGTTTCATGTCATTCCATATAATAGAGAGTGAAGAAGATTTAACACAAAACATTATCAAATTCACAATAGGAGCTGGGAAACCAAACTTATCCAAGACGAACCATAAAAACCTCCAATCAACTTTGTCATATGTCTTCTCTAGATCAATCTTGAAGGCCACCAATCCTTTTTTTGCTTTAGATCTCTTCATGACATGCATAAGTAACTCGAGTGTCGAACTCGGTCAAATTACAATTTAGAAACCGAATCACAAACTTATAGTGTAGTGTACAATCCGAATAGTCTCCCAAGGATGTTTATGCTATGTGATTAGAAATTTCAAGGGGTTTTAACATCAAGCACAAAATATGCAGTACGTAAATGCAGAGAGTTAAGGTGAATTTAAATAGAATTGAAATTCCAATCCAAGAATCAAGAGGAACAATGACTACTCTATCACAAGATTCTAATTATGCACCAACACTCCAATTAAGTGGTTAATATGGAATTCGAATGACACCTCAATCCAAATCCATGCATTCAACATAAAAACCTCCGTCCATCCAATTAACACACACATTCAATTGAATTTAGAAACCTCTAGAACTAATTGAATTCATGTCAATTTCAAGCATCAATGCCATTAACCATTAAATCCAAATCTGAATCTAATTCATACTCTTTCAACAATTGAATTACATACATCAACCGATTAATATGCAATCAATCAAATTCTCAATCAATATTTCAGAGTAAAAACCTTCAATTGAAAAATGCAATTAAGAATAGGAGAAAAGAGTAGAGGAAACTGAATTGAATTGTTGAATTTGAGTGAACCAATCCTCAAGACTGTCAAACCTCCATGAATTCTTGGATTAGAAGAGAATTTACTCGTCCATGGATGGAGGTGAAAGCAAGTTTAGAGATGAGCAGAGGAAGGTTCGTATAGGGAGAAGAAAGAAGAGAAAAGGGAAAAGAGAGAAGAGATAAGAATATAAGTGCTAAAATTCAAATTCTATAAAATGAATCCCAAAAACTATTTCTGAATTCAGGTCCCCTTTATATATACCTACAATTAGCACACTAATTATCTAATTACATTAATCTTCTTTCTCTAAGCTACATTTAGACATCTCATTTGCCTAATTTGAAATTTTGGAGGGAAAATTATGCCTAAAACATTAACTTGGGTTCCTTAGACCTATCAGTCGCCTTTCACTATGTTGTTGGCCTTGAGAATGCCTTTATTGGGCTCAGCACTCTGAAGATGAATTGAAACCCCAGATGTCAACTTTCAAATGCATCGATTTTGCCTCAATTAGGCTCTTATGGCCCATGATATGGTCTAAATAACACACCCTGCTCAGGAGCCATGGTTGCATCCCTTAACTCCACTTCCAGGCCCAATTCCAGCTCCATAGCTTGAGATTCAGCCTCTGGCCTCTCCATGAAAGTTGTAGGCCCATTTCTCAGCTTTCCTACAAACTAAGAATCACAATCAAATGAGATGTAGAACTCAAGTTATGGTTAAAATACTAAACAGTGTCAGAATGGGCACAAAGCTGGAAAAATAGGATTAAGGCTCAACGAAAACCCAATTAACAAATATGATCCAAATTACATCAATTAAACACAAGAGAGGGTTAATGTACTAAACATGAGGGAAAATATGTATATAAAAATGCAATTTATCAATAACTTCCCGAGCAACAATAGCATTGTCTTGAGTTACCCTCCCTGGAATAAACTTATTCTGCATAGGACTGATAAGACCTAATATTAAGGGCCTCAACCTGTTTCCCAAGACCTTGGTAATAAGCTTATACACCACACTGTAGAGACTAATGGGCCTAAAATCACACATCTTAATAGGTTGATCTTCCTTAGGAATAAGCACAACCAAAGTTTCAGCTAAAGCAGGATCAAAAAATCCAAAGGAAAAAGCATCACACACAAGCTTCCAACCTTCATCACACACCACATGCCAATACTATTTAAAGAAAAAAGCTTGGAAGCCATCAACACCAAGGGCATTAAAGGACTTCATACCTCTAAGAGCATCAAAAACTTCTTTCTTAGGCACAGGTTTCACAAGCTTCTGCACCTCACTCTCACCAATCTAAGGAAGTTAAATCCCAAAAAGAACAGAAACATCAACATCAACCAAGGAGCAAATGATTAATGATAAAAGCCAAGAGCTTCTTGCTTCAACCTAGATTCATCAGTACTCCATATTCCATCATATGAGAACAACCTAGCAATATTATTTCTTTTCCTCCTAACAAAAGTTTGAGTATAGAAAAAAGAAGTGTTTCTATCGCCCATCTTAACCAACTTTTCATTAGACTTCTGAAACCACAATAATTCCTCTTGTCATAACACATTAGAATATTCCTTATGCAATCTTCTCTCCAAAAGAGATAAAGAGATAGCATCAACCCTCTCAAACTTCTCCTAAACCCCCTTTAACCTATTCTCCAAGCTTATCTTCCTTTTAAAAATATTGCCAAAAACATTATTATTAAATTCCAACGAATCCTCCCTGACAAAATTTAGCTTGGCCAAAACACCAAAGCCCCCAGCACCCCAAGCCTTTTACACCATCTCCTCATACTCACCATGCAAAGTCCAAGCTGCCTCAAAATGAAAAGGTTTGGGACCAGAAGAAAAAGACAAAACCCGTAATGAAGGAGAATTACATGATGATCATAATAAACTCCACACAAAGTTTCAAGATAAGCTTTAGGGAACCTCCTTCTCTAATCAATATCCATCAAGGCTCTATCAAGCCTATTAGCCACAACTCGCCTCCTTTGAATGGAACGATACCAAGTGAACTTAGAACCAATCGTCCTAATATCCATCAAAAAGCAAGAATCCAAAACGGAAGAAAATTTATTGGCTTTGCTGAAATGGAAATCTTGACCCTTGACCTCATTAGGAAACAAAATATCATTAAGATTCCTAATAAGAAGTTAAGGACCATGAATATTCTGCCTCATGTGACATAAATAATTCTAGAGCTCCTTCCTAATAGATGGAGTCAAACTACCATAAAGACTAGTCAAAAACCAACAATCCGGCCCAACACCAATTCTAATAGTCACAGCCTAATAAAAGACATCCTGAACAACAACATTAAAACCATCACGAGACAACACCCAAACCCCACTAGAGTGCCTAGCAGCCTCAGCCACAGCCCTATGATGAAAACCTAACCTCTTCCAGAAACCACTCACTTTAGCAAACAGACAATGAGGTTCATTAATAACAAAAATGTTTGGCTTATATTTCTTCACCATCTCCGTAACTACCTTTTTACCATCTGCATTCATTGCTCCCCTAATATTCCAACTAGTCACATTCATAATAGCATCAAACAAATAAGGGATCTGAAAGCCACCCTAAA
The DNA here is from genome assembly GCA_031439585.1 of Pterocarpus macrocarpus. NCBI lineage: Eukaryota > Viridiplantae > Streptophyta > Magnoliopsida > Fabales > Fabaceae > Pterocarpus > Pterocarpus macrocarpus. The sequence goes on along the minus strand of CM062515.1, from coordinate 1,306,563 downwards.
ACTACATCTCCATATTGTTGAGTGCTTTTTGGAGCACACTCTCACCATTAGCATCCACCAAAGTATATCCTTTCCACCCTCCTTTCTATAAGCTACCTCTTTCTAAATCTCAATAGGAATGGCCTTAAATTTGTCAGATTGATTACTTGATAGGCTTCCCACTCGGACACTCTTCACCATTGGCTTAGCACCTTGAGGAGAAATATTCTTGAATCCTGGTGTCTTTCGCATAACTCTTCACCCAATAATAATACCTGAAGGCCTCGCAGCTCAAAATACTATCTTGGACTTTTTAGAATTTTTACCAGCCTTTGTTGATCCACCAAAACCATTCGGCTCAGTTGGGTCAACTCCACCAACAGGCCCACCTTTCTTGGATTGCCTCGAAGCCTTACCATGCATTACAGAAGTCGTGTTACGTGAATTTTGCATGGCTTTAACGTTAAAATTCACGGAGCCCATAGCATCAGTCACATGCTTTCCCTTATTGTTGTGATCCCTATTCTTTTAGTTCTTCACAACCTTCCATTCAATCCCCAGATTTTGATCCCTAACTAACGCGCCATGAGTGGCAAGAATCTCTCAATCATTCAAATTGCAATCTGTAGCCACCAAATCCGCAACAACTAATCCTTTCTTCTCCGATAGCTTCTCATCCTTCAATGGCAGGCTCTCCTCCACCGCTGGACATGGTTTCTTCATCAAGCAATCCCTTGTTACATGCCCATAACAGTTGCAGCAAGAGCAAATAAGGTGTAAGCTCTCATACTCAACCTCATGCCAATGGTCTTGAATCCATACTTTTCTAACCACCGGAGAAGTGAGGTCTAACTCCACACATACTCTTGAAAAGTTACCTCCATCTAACTTGGTTATGGTTAAGTCAAACCGAATAGGCTTTCCCACTCCTTCAGCAATTACTTTCAATAGGCGTTCGTCATAATACATGAAACTCAACGCCGAGAAACGAACTAACACCATTGTTCTTCCAAAACAAGCTTCACTTGGATTGAAATCAGGTGTCCACTTCTTCACAGCAAGATAATCACCATTAATCATCCATGGACCCCTCCTCAATGACCTTAGACCTATCTTTCGACAAATCGAATTTGACCATAAAATACCCATTACCAGCTGACATGATATCAAACCACCTTTCAGCTTCCACAAATATTTAACTCTATCTTGTATGATAGTAAATCCCGATGACTTTCCCAAGGTTTTGATAACAAGGGCATCCTTCCAAGCCATTGAGACTTCATCAATGATGGCTTGCTCAAAAAGAATCCTTGGTCTCAGCCTATCACCCTCAATCCTCCTTACAATCGGTGCAAAACCCCCCATAACCTTGTCTCTAAAGGAAACTTTAGAAACCTCCGAGGTCTTCTCGTCCTTCTTGTGATCCATACGTGAATCTCCATCCTTCACTTGCACTACCTCATGTTTTCCATCCCCCCAGACTCCCTCCCTCGCTGTTGTGTATTGCCCTCTCTCTCCATTTTTTTCGCATGAATCGTTTCATTAATGGGTTTTATTTCACCTAAAAAAAAGTGTTTAATTTCAGAAAAAGGTTTTATTTTACTGTTTTATATTGCAGTAAATAATTTTTAAAATTATTTAACGATTGAATTAACTTTAATTATTGTAAAAATTAAATCAACTGAACAAATTTACACGACAAGGTGCACGACGCATTTTGAGAACTATATTAATACTCATGCGACGAATAAAATTGTTAAAAATAATTAAAATTTTTAAATTTTACTAGCTTGAAGATTAAAATTTTAATTTGTTTTATAAGAAAATAGTAACGTATATTCAAACTCTACATTTTTTTGCAACAAATTATTACTCCTGACACATGTACGTGCCATAAGTCAAGATTACTACTTGGCAAAACTTTACGAATTTGAATATATATTTTTTGTTTATTATATTGATTAAATAATTTTATTTGTTTCACAACACGAGGTGAGTAAAGCCATTCAAGCCTGCAAAAAAAGCCACTCAAGCCATTTGCTTTGGCCCTTATTTTATGGGTTTCATAATTTTATTATTTCAAATTAATTATAAAATCATATTAAAAAGAGTTTGATCTTGATGATTTTTGGTCCATTAATTATATATTATTAAATATTCAAATTTTAAGATAATTCTTGTAATAATCAAATGTTAAAAATATATCTATGTATAAAAATTAAATGAAGATATTAAAAAACTTTTATACTAACATTATATTTAAATTAATTATATGAGAAATATGTAAAAGGTGAATTAAATATTTAAATATTTACATAAGCATATATTAACGAAGATCTCTACTTAAAGTTCATATAAATGTCCATCTTATCTTTCTTTGTACAGTATTTCTTATTTTCTTACCAATGAATTTTTTTCTAATAATACTTAATTTTCAATTTATACACTTTTTAATTATTATTTTCTTATAAATATGGCAAATCTTCACTCTAAATTAATTTTAGTTATAATCTAATATTAATAACATATTCTCTTTATCCAGTTTTATTTGTCATTTAAAATTATTATATAATAATGAATAAGGTTTTTATACAAAAAAATATTTTATCCTGTGAATTATAGGTCATATACACTTTAGCACTTGTATTTTAAAAATATACAAATCAACCTCCTAAAATTTTTTAAATATATATTTTAGTTAAAATAAATGTATTATATCCCTAAATTTTGGATCATATGTAAATCAATTCATTGAACTTTGTGAAATATGCAACACAATACCCTAACTTTTTTGAATGGCACTATTATCATTAACAATTGATTGAAAAATTAATAGAAGTGTTGATTTGCATATTAGAGGGATTGATTTGCACATTTTTAAAATATAGGAGATAAATTGTACATAACTTATATTTCAGGGAATAAAGCATTTTTTTTCCTAACTTCGAATTTAAATAAAAATAATTATATTTGTTTGAATTTTATTTTAGTTTGTTAAAACACTTGATATTATTATTTTATAAATCTTTTCTCTTATTAAGTCAAAAAAATAAAATAAAATAAATAACGAATGACTAATTAGTTTTATGATTTTATTTTAAGGATTTAATTTGAATACACTGTTAGTGTAAAATTTTTTTACACAGATATCAAATTATATATTGCCACATTAACAAAAGTCTTTGATATAACCATCCACTACTTGAATAGTCATGCAAATATAAAATTTTAATTGGACGATAGTATAGTGCACCCCAATTAAACTCTTATTTTAAACCATCAAAAATCTTTAGCTGCGCTCTTTTTATCTTATTTTTTGTTTAAGCCAATGCAGCAAGACAAAGGACGAGCCTACTTACCATAGAGATCAGGATCCATTAATAACAGTGCATGACGCTTAGCAATTAAGAATCTTGCATAATCTCCCATTAAAAAAAGAATCCTTGCATAATGTTTCAAAGGGCAATAAGACGGCAATCGATACTTAAGTGGAGCAAAATAAAAGAGTAAATAATTTTTTTATTTTTAAGAATTCACAGTTGATATTAATTTAATTTTAAAATAATTTTTTATATGAATTTGATCTTTAGATTTTAAAATTTGGCATTAATTTAATCTAACTCTCAAATCTCAATAGCACCATTAATAATTACCCTGTCTAAATTACATATTTATCTTTCTTAAATTCTGCATCATCAAAATTATAAAATTTAAAAAAATAAAATAAACCTAATTTCCCGATTTCTCTTTTCACCTTCGCTGTTCATGACCGGCGCAATCCTCTTTCCATATTCTTTCTGGTCTGTCCACCATCGATTGCCCCGTTGGCGTCCAACCCAACTAGGAAGCGTTGCGGGAAGAAAATCTGATGAAGGGAAGGAAGAATGTTGCTGCTTTGTCCTTCTTCATTGATATGGGTTATGGTTCTGTAACTGTGGAATGGATCAATCAAGTGTTATTGTTGAAATCCGTCTTCTCTTTACTGTGTGATTTTCCGATTAGAATTAAAATGTTTTTTGTGTTGGGATGACATGACCATCCACAGCATTAGATTGGAAGACAGAGATCAGGACAGGCTTGTTGTAGTCATCATGAATCACTGCTATGTATTTTCCCTATCTCTGCAACAACGCTCTACTAGAAGTAGTTGTGGTTGGGTTATCACAATTAACTTTTCTGGAAAGTGAAAGATATTGAGGTTTCGATTTACTGGTCAAGAAGCCTTGACTTTCTCAAGCCTCAGATTCAATGGCTACATATGATTGAGTCTTTATAATGATTTCAGAAAAAGGAGGATAACAAGCGGAAAGAGCAAGACGAGGATGGCGCCGTGACTGAGGTGGGTTACCGATGCTTTGTGGTCTTGGCTGGGTTGGACGCCGGCGGGTAATGGACGGTGGCCGGAGGAGAAAAAACTAGGAAAGAGGATGGGTGGTGAGAAGGGGCGTTAACAGTGAAGAAGAAAAGGGGACTAGGGAAATTTTTTTTATTTTTATAATTTTGATGGTGTAGAGTCTAAAGAGAATAAACATATAATTCAGACAGGATGATTATAGTGGTATTAGCAGAATTTGACCGTTTGATAAATTGATGTCAAATTTTAAAATATAAATATTAAATTAATATTAAAAATTATTTTGGAAATAAATTAATATTAATTATAAAATCTTAAAATTAAAAAGATTATTTACTTCAAAATAAAATATAGATTTAGCTGTCACCATAAAAATATGATATTTAGAAATTTGGAATGATCATCTGATAACTAAGCTCAGGCTGAAGGACAGAGACAGCACCCTAATGGAATATAAGTCGACCATTCTGTACCCATATATCAGGGAGAAATTATAAAATCTTTTTTAAAACACAGAAGAAAAACATGTCAACATTGGGTTAATGACTATAGTTTATAGATACGCTCATTAAATGTTCATTCCCCCCTGATGTTTGGTCCAATTTGGTGTAGAAACTTTAAAAGCACTCGCCAACCGAATTAATTTGTTCATAAAGATTAATTAAGGAGATACATGCCAATTATTAATGCAACCAAAATTAATTATAACTAGCCTTTTCTCATGACATCAACGCAACTTGTTAATTTGGTGTCACTTCACGTACCTAACGAATTAAAGTTCTCAGATCACACACGCTAAAGAGAACAGAATATACCTCTTCAGTGCTAAGAAAGGTTTGTGTATGTTTCTAAACAAATTGCCTCAAACATTTGGGCGATGGCTCTGGTGCATCTTATTTGATAAGGTGCACCACGCACCTCATAATCAAAGAGTGAAGATATAAAATTTATCAGTGGAATTAATTGGGTATGCTACACAGTAAAACTTTTATTTTTCTCCCCTCCCCCAACCAATCAGGGTCGCTATCGAAGGAACACCGTCGGCTACTGCATAAGGGTTTGAGACAGGCAGTTCTAGTGGCGATGGTTGAATGGCTGGGTGATTTCGAAGTCGCGATTTAGTGACCCTCACGCACCTATTGTTCTTCTGCTATGCTCTACCATCAAATATCCCCATCCTGTGTCTTGGCCCACCCTAGAACGTGCATGGACACGGTCATCCGATGTTGCCGTTGCAAGGCTATGGGTTGCCCTCAACCTTATTCACTGATGTGCTATCATCACGTGTCACCCATGGTTGCTGCCCATGGCTACCGCGGGTGTGTAGGGTGCGCCAGCAGGCCGCATTACCGATGTGAGGTGCGGACGATGTGGTTGCAAGGGCCAGGTTGTCGCACTGCCTCAGCCGCAATCACCGCCACACCACGCTAGCCGCCATGGTTGCTGCAAGCGGACACAAACAGTGGCCAGTGGATGTGTGAGTGTGGCTGGGGAGAGAAAGAGAGTATGCTGTTGTGATTCATGGTTTATTGATGCATCAAAACACTCTTAGATCTAAGCCATTAGATAATAAAATTTGTGGTGCACGTTGTAAATAAAGGTATAAGAGCCTTCGCCCAAACATTTGTTTGACTTTTTAATTACCTAAAACCAAATAAACTTGAAGCATGAGTGAGCCCTGGCTCTTTTATTATTCCAAAAAGCAATTGCGATATCCACTTTCAAGGCCTTTGACAATTATTGCAAAATAGGGTTTGACTAGTTGTGAGACAATACCAGGCCCATCGTTTCTTTGTTTGATAACATGTTTAATTAAAATAAACCTGTTTAAGGTATTTTCCTGGATCTTTCACCGTTGCCGGGAACCTATTTCTTTAGTAGCATAAGATTAGTAAATTGTAAAGAAGCTTCAATGGAAGTGGTACGAGCAAGCCTCTAGGCTTATCTAATCAGCCTTTGCCAGACCTTATCGTCTCATAATTGATCGGTATTATTGATTATAATAAACTTTTATCATGATTAGTCACTAAATAGTTATGCCGTCAAAAAATTATGACATGAGTTAAACATATTAGTAGATCGATCCTCTATAAATTTCTTCTCTTGTGGTTATTAAGATATCTTCTGTATCATTCTTACGTCATAGCTTTTATCCAAAGACCTTAGAAATCGATCGAACCTCACGACCACTGACCTGGCTAAAGACACAAACAGGAAGTTAATAGCAAATTAACCACTGACGGTGGTCATAATATTTTGTCCATTGCCGGTTAATGCAGCCATGATTTTTTATTTTTTATTTTGGATTTGTTATAAACTATTATTTGAATGTGGATGTTCTTATATTTTGTCAGATTTGATTAGATAGACTATATCATTATTTCCAGAATCTATTATCTGATCTTATCTTGTATCTTTCATCTTTTGCCTATAAATAGCTCTATGAATTTCCATGTATGACACCTTTAATAGTATCAATAATAAAATTCTCCCTTTTTTCTCTTTATTCGATTATGTTTACTATTACTTTTATAACACATTGTTATCACTAGACTCTACCATCCATGTGAAAGTTTGAGGTAAGATATTTTAACAAAGTAAAGGCTTGAGATAAGATATTTTAACCATATCAAGTTTTTTTTTTTTTTTGGAATTTGTGGTCCTTCATATTTTGAGAGAGAAATATTTGTCTTGATACTAAAATTTATATTGACTCAATAGGTCTTAAAGACACCATTGAACAATAAACATTGCATCCCAGTAGAATTGTGTAAAATTCATTTTGATTCAATGGGCCTTAAAGTCACCATTAAATAATGAGATGTTACATCTCAGATAAATCATGTAAAATTAATATTAATTCAATGGATCTTGAATATAACATTAAGCAATAAAATGTCGCATCCCAGAAGAATTGTGCAAAATCGATCTTGATTCAATGGGTCTTGAAGACACCATTAAAAAATAAAATATCGCATCCCAGCACGATCGTGCAAAATCTAGTTTGATTTAATGGGTCTTGGAGACACTATTAAAGAAGGAAATATTACATCCCAACAAGATTGCACAAAATCTATTTTAATTCAATGATTCATAAAGATATCATTAAACAAGAAAATGTTATCGCATCCAGTTAAGATTGTGTGAAATCTATCTTAATTCAATGGATCTTAAAGATACCATTAAATAATGAAATGCTACATTCTAGAAGGATTGCACAAAAGCATTGATTTTTTTCGTTATTACTTTTACTAAGGATTAATATTTAAATATTTTATTCTAAAAGATCCTGTCGATCTTTAGAGCTGCTTGAAGTAAATATATGAACTAGATTATTTATGATTGCAAGATTTTAAATTTATAAGTGAACACAACTCCGTAATATTATAGAATCACTTCCTGATTTAAATTATGAGTGAAATACTACTGATAGAGATATATTAGAGAAAAAACATTCTCAATTTTTTAGGCCTCGGATATGCTTCTATGTAAGCAATATCGAGAAAAGGGCCTTGCTTATGCCTTGTTATGGTTGAACGAAATGATAAGTTACTTATGAAAAATTATGAAACTTGCCTAGTTGGCTTTGCTCCATTCTTTAAAGTGAATGTGACAAATTATAACCTCCAAAAGTGGTAAAGATTGTGGTTCGAATTAAAATTGTAACCAAGATAGAAAGAAAATAAATGCTATCATTATGGTATCAAAGTACATTAGTCACGTACCTATTGTATATTGAGACATTTTGCTTGATCTTTATCAAGTATCAATTGGAGTTACTATATTTAAATTTTCAAATTGTCAATATGCTTTTAAATTCAAGTTTTTGTTTTTTTATGAATTTCAAATCGTTACTTTCCTTTTTAAATATAAGTCATTGATAATCTCTTGTTGTCGATAAATGTTCTTAAATCCAAGTTTTAACATTTCAAGGCTTTTGAGACATGAAGGAATAAAAGCCGTTGATATACTTCAAAATAACTTGAGATTTAAATTTATGCCAATTATGATTATTATATATTTTTATTATTCAATATATATGTATATTGTTAATGTAAATTGATAACGTTGATAGTGCCATTGTATATATGTATATATATCTTGTTATTATTAAATATTATGTGAATACTCAAGTATTAGTGCACTAAATATTTATTTATTCTCCTTTATTATAATTATCATGTACAAATCTTCATATTGTGACATATTTGATATTTTACTCCTAGTAATAGGAGAAGTAAATGTTAGTTACTATTATTGGTAGTATCAAGATATCTAAAGACTCTAGAAGAGCTAATATTTTGTTTCCTAAAAAAACTTATTGAGTTTTAAAAATATTTGTAAGCTCCAAAAAAGCTATAATTTTGTTTCTTGAAGAAACTTATCATATCGAGATGAGAAGTGAAGGAAATAATGAGTATCTTCATATTATAACTTATGCTCCAGAAAAGAAAGTTGTAGCAGAGAAATTATTTACACTTTCTTCCAAACTATATTACACTAACATTAGTGAAATTGAATCAAATGCTATAATAATCCAGAAGTTTACTAACCCAAATGATTTTATCATTTGGCATGACCAGTTGGCACATCTTGAATCAATTATGATATGAAAAATTATTGAAAACTTATATGGGCATTGAAGAACTAGAAGATTCTTCAATCTAATAATTTTTTTTGTGCTTTGTATCCTCAAGTTGTTAATTATAAGACCATTACCAGCAAAAATTGGATTGAATCTCTTGAGTTCCTAAGAGGAAATCAAGGTGATATATGTGGACCAATTCATCCACCACGTGGAATTTTTAGATATTTTATGGAATTAATAGATGCATCTATGAGATGGTCACATGCGTGCTTATTATCATCTTGTAGCCTAGAGTTTGCGAGATTAGTTGCACAAGTAATTGGATTAAGAGCACAATTTTCAGATAATCCAATCAAAATAATTTGTCTTGTGAATTTACTTCTTAAGTTTGTAACGCTTATTATATGGCCAGTGGCACAAATGTTGAACATCCAGTTGCTTATGTTCATACACAAAATGGACTACCAGAATCATTTATAAAATATTTCCAATTGATTGCTAGCTCATTGCTTATAAGAACAAATTTTCCAATTTTTGCTTGGGTGCATGTTATTTTACATGCTGCAACACTAATTCGTATAAGAGCAATAAGTTGCCATCAATTCTCTTCCCTATAATTAGCCTTTGGCCAATAGCCAAATATTTCTCATTTAAAATTTTTTGATGTGTGATATATATTTTAATTGCCCCACTTTATTACACTAACATGGGACTCCAAAGAAAATTAGAAATATATGTTGGATATGACTCTCTCTCTTTCTCTCTAATCAAGTATCTTGAAACACAAATAAGAGATGTCTTTAAGACTCAATTTATAGGATGCTAATTTGTTGAAATAATGATTCTAACATTAGGGGGAGAAGGTAGATAGTTGGACAAGGAAGTAAATTGAAATGTATTATTCTTGCTATTTAGATCCTTGAATAAGGCAATGTGAATTAGAAGTCTAAAATATTATAGATTTATAAAGAATAACAAATAAATTGCCAAATGCATTTCTTGATATATATCGGATAACTAGATCTTATATGCTAGTTAAAATGCCCCAATTCAATTAATGTCCCTGTTGGATAATCACGCGCCGGTAGCATAGCAGGCCAATCGATTCCAAAAATAAATATTCTTGAAAAAGAATAAGGGAAAATGATTTTGTGAAGGTAAATAATTCTAATGGTGATACTCTTCCTGAAGAAGAGGATACAGACATAGTAAGTATTTTTGTTGTTGTCTAAAACAGTATGATACAGGGTCTGAAAAGTTAGTATTGGAAGCCCTCCCATAAACCATCTGTTGTTCGCTGATGATTCTATACTTTTTAGTGAGGCCTCATCATCCCACTGCACTGATATACTGGCTGTTCTGCAGGATTATGAGAAACATACTGGGCAAAAAGCTAATTTGGGAAAATCAGATTTATATTTTTAGTCATAATACCCCTCATAGATTGCGGACACAACTTGCTAACCAAATGAACATCTATCATGTGGGTGCTTAAGACAAGTATTTAGGCTTTCCCTCGACAATCCAAAGATCCAAGAAAGCAACCTTTGGTTTTATAAAAGACAAGGTTAACAAGAAGCTACTGAATTGGAAAAGAAGCTTTTTATTTGTTGGAGGAAAAGATGTTTTGATTAAAGCAGGAAGAGAAGCGGTTCCTACATTCTCCCTGGCCTGTTTCAAGCTACCAGATTCTTTGCTACAGGACCTCCACAGAATAATGACTAGATTCTAGTGGGGACAGCACAATAGAGAAAGGAAGATGGCGTGGATTAGCTGGGTTAAAATGTGCCGAAGAAAGGGAAAAGGTGGGCTGGACTTCAAAGACTTGAAAGCCATGAATCTTGCACTTCTTGCAAAACAATGCTGGAGACTGCTAACGAACCAGAATTCTCTGTTTTACAAGGTATTTAAAAGTAAATACTTCAAGTTTGGAGATGTTTTAACTGTAGATTTGGGAACTAATCCGTCTCAGGCCTGGCGACGCATTCTTGAGGGAAGGAAAGTGATCGAAAAAGGCCTATGCTGGAAGGTTGGTAATGACAATAATATGAAAGTATATCAATATCCTTGGCTGCCAGAGGAATACTCGTTTAAACTCCCACGAGACATCAATCATATTGCTAACATCTTCTTGGTAAAGAACTTGATTCAAGATAATGGTACCTGGAATGTGGATTTGATCCAGACAGCTTTACCAACCAGCTGTGGTTAACGAAATTCTCTCGATTTCTATACCAGGAAGTCAAGATTATGTGACTTGGTGCTTAAACAAGGGAGGTAAATATACAATGGCTTCAGGATATCAAACAACTTTTGGATTTTTTCATCCCCCTAGAGGTCCTCCCCCCTTACATGTCTAAAAAGTCAATCTGGAAAGCTATTTGGTCTTTAAAGATTCAATACAAGATCAAATATTCGTTTGGAAATTGCTGTATGAAGGCGTCCCAATTTTATTGAAGTTGAAAAGCAGAATCCATTCAATTCTTAACTCTTGCTCGAGATGTAATTCCAGCTCAGAGTCAGTAGTTCATTGCTTGCTGCAGTGTCCGATGTCAACTCAGGTTTGGAAGAGCTCCCTACACAAAATAGCTATCACATGCTAGCATATTTGGAGGGCTAGAAACATGAAAGTGTTTGAAGGCAAGGATGTTAGCTCACGGGAGACAATTAACTCAACATTAAAACTTATGAAAGAATTATTTTTCTCTGCGTAATCCTTTAATTTCCTCTTTAGTTGGTTTTCTATCAGTTAATTTTTTTCCTACTTGTTAGTAGCAAAGTTGGGTTCCTATCCTGTTTCTTATTTGTATTGCTATCCTAGGGGACCTCAAAATCTTTTTTCTTCTCATCAATGAAAAGCGTCTATTACCTTCGTTAATAAAACAATTAATAATCAATAATATCTAGGAGCATTGCTGTTTGGCACAAGACGAATTGGTAAAGATAAAAGTGTAACACCGGAAAAGGCGGAATACATGATGGGTTAAAGGTTTAAAATTTTGAAATTGCAAAATTTTTATCCAATCAGGATGTTCGTACAAAATGCACGAAAGAGTTTTTGTGCGATTTACCAATTCGGTGTTACACTTTTACCTTGACCAATTCATCTTGTGCCAAACAGCAATGCTCTACTCTATAGAGAAATAGGTGAACTCGTTATAACTTAACAGGGTGTATTTATTGAGGAGGGTTTGTCTACAATGCACTGTGCTTATTATGGTGCATCACATAGCATTGCTATCCAATGGTTAGATATGAAAGTGTATCGGTGCACTTGAGCACATATGATGCACTTTAATTTTTTTCCTCCCCTTCCCCTCTTTCGGCCTAATCCTCTTTTAGCTACTTCAACCTCAACGCCGCCAATGACTGCAATGCCCCCTCCATGTCCACCGACCACCGCAACCTTAACAACACTGCCAACGACCCACCAAATTGGCAACCACCATCGCAGTTACTTGTGGAAGCTCGTCGTCATCGACCTCCTCAGCATCGAGCCAGATCCATTAGGAGGCTGTGACGCCGGAGCGGGTGTGGATGGGTTGCAGCGCACTCATGCTCTGGTTTGCGACGTGATGCGCGAGCTCCGATTGCGACGCACTCAGGGGAAGGAAGTGCGAAGGCCTCTGCGAGAGATCAACACCACCAGCAGCTGAGGGTTGTTGACAGTTGGGGTGGTCGGAGGGTAGTTGCTGGGGTGGGAGTGCAACGATGAGGGTGGGCAGTGGCACCGATGGCAAAGGAAGGGGTTGGGGAGGTCTGAGCGGTGAAGTGGTGGGTTTACTAAGGTGCATTGCTATTGGTTGGTGTATGGATACATTAGGCGATCTAGCCATTTATCTATCAAGGTGCGTGAGGCACCATAAATGTCAAGGTGTGTTTTAGATGAACCCTTATTGAGGATGACCTGCTGTTTTTACCTAACAAAACCTAATAATCTTTTTATGGTGAAATGATAAAACAATTATAATAAAAAAAATAAATTGAAACTGATTTAAACTTGAACATATGGGAGAGTTGTCCAAATAGTTATAAATATTATCTTAATCAGCCATATCTTTGTGCAATATGACACTTATAATAGGCCGAAGAAGATCTATATTGGATTTTTGGGGTATAAATAGAGATATATTGTATTTAGAGAATATTTAGTAGAATATGGTGTTTTGAAAAAAAAAATAGAGGTTGAAATCGCAGTGCAACACACAAATTCTTTAGAATTTGTGTTGGTCACTGCGATTTCTACAGAAATCGCTGTACCGGTGGCAAATTCTTAGAATTTGCTATACTTTACTGTGATTTCAAAAAATAAAAAATAAAAAATTTGTCAATCTCTCCTATAAATAGAGTGGTATTCTGTCGGAGTGTTTGTAAATTATCAGTCACTGCTTAAGAGTGAGTATCAGCTTGAGAGTGAGTTTTTGAGAATATTGAGAGCATTTGAGAGTATTGAAGAGTATAAGATAGTTTTAAGAAAATTGAGTAAAAATAATATGGATAGTAATATAGTTACTACTATTATATATTTTAATGGTTCTATTACAATATTTGATGAAAGTATAATGTTTAGTTGTGATTATCCTGTATGGGTGTATCTTCCTGAAAGTATATCATTAGAGGAGTTAAAAGTAGAGCTTTCTCAAAGCATAAATATTGGTTTTCAGAAAAGAGTGGAAAAAATATGATATAGGCATCGAATCTCAAATGATAATGAGATTTTAAAATTTCGAGCAGTTACAATCAATAGTGATAGGGATATGAGAGTAATGTTTAGGATGTATCATCAATATTAGACTTTCAATGTAGTCATGAAGTTGTATATTGACTTCGAAGAAATTATTGCTCAAGCAAGTCCTAGCTCATATTCGGCTAACCAACATTACAATGAATTTGTTCCTAATGCAAACCCGGTAAGTGGTAATATATTTTGTTTTGATAATCTTCACTTCAAAATTAATATATATTTATTTTATTATAATTCTTATTATTATTTATTATTATATGATATACAAAGTATGCTCTACACTTGCCTCTTATTGAGCATCTTGTGTATCAAAAATATATATGACCATGATCTTTATTAATTATTATTCTTTTTATTATTATTGTTATTATTTCTATTATTATTATTACTATGATTAATAGTAATAATAATAATAATATTATAGTAGTACTTCTACTATTATTATAATTAATAATATTATTATGATTATTTTAATATTATTATATTAGATATTATTATTATTATTATTACTACAAATAGACTATTATTAATATTAAGAATAATAATAATAATAATATTATTATTATTATTATTACTATTACTACAATTAGTAGTTCTATTATTATTATTACTACTTCTACTATTATTATTATTTCTATTATTATTATTACTAATAGACTATTATTATTAATATTCAGAATAATAATAATGTTATTAATAATATTACTATTGTTATTAGATATTATTAGTACTATTGTTATATTAGATATTATTAATATTATTATTGTTATTAGTATTATTATTATTATTATTAGATTAGATATTAGTAAATTACTATTATTATTATTTTAAATTGAATTTTTAATCACTCTTTATTATATTATTAGTGTTGTTGTTATTATTATTATTATTATTATTGTTCCTTTTATTATTATTATTACTGTTACTGCTACTACTACTTATACTATTATTATTTCTATTGTTATTATTATTATTACTATTATTATTATTACTAATAGACTATTATTAATATTAAGAATAATAATAATAATAATAATATTATTATTATTATTATTATTACTATTACTACAATTATTATTTCTATTATTATTATTACTAATAGACTATTATTATTAATATTCAGAATAATAATAATGTTATTAATAATATTACTATTGTTATTAGATATTATTAGTACTATTATTATCATTTTAAATTGAATTTTTAACCACTCTTTATTATATTATTAGTGTTATTATTATTATTATTATTTCTATTATTATTATTATATAAGATACAAAGTATGCTCTACACTTGCCTCTTTTTAAAGATCCTGTGTATAAAAAATGTATCGTAGTAATGATCTTTTGTGTTTATAATTATTAATTGTTAGTATCAGCACTACAAAGAAGATCTGCCAAGTGTGTTTCCAAAAAGAGATGCAGAATACGAAATTAGGGATAGTGAAAGTGATGGCGATTACTTAGAAGGGGAACATGAAGCGGGGAATAATGGTGCAGAAGAAGATGATGATGAAATGCCCAACACACAGGCTATTATTCAACATCTAGAGGATCCTCCATCTTTCATCCGTACTTTGGATCTTGAAGCTATGCATGCACCTGAGTTTCTTGAATATGCAAACATGGGTAGTGATTATATTGTAGACGGTGAATTATTTGTGGAAATGCAATTCAGCGATAGGGAGGTTGTAGTACGAGTAATCAAGAACTACAGTATATCTAAATTGGTGGATTACAACATGTGTGAGTCAGAATCGAAGACCTTTTATTATAAGTGCAAATACCATGGCTTGGGTGCAATTGGCTTGTTAGGGTTAGTCTCAGAAAAAAGAGGGACATTTTGGAAGTCAGAAAGTATAATGGCCCTCACATTTGTACTGTGGCGATGATTTCTCAAAATCATACAAAGTTGGATGCTGACATGATTGCACAATATATAGAGCCCATGATACGAGCTGATGTATCCATCAAAATAAAAGTTGTGATTGCAGAAATTCAATCTTGATATGGATACACACTGACATATTGGAAAGCATGGATGACGAAGCAAAAAGCAATTGAAAGAATATATGGTGGTTGGGAAGAGTCATATGCAGCTTTACCCAAATAGTTGAGAGCAATGTGTGCTTTTATGAGAGGTTCATATGTTGAATTCGATACTAGTCCAGCCTACTATGGCACGGAGGAGCGACCAAATGATCGAATATTCCGTCAAATGTTTTGGACTTTTGACCCTTGCATCAAAGCTTTCAGACACTGTAAATCATTAGTCCAGGTTGATGGGACACATTTGTATGGAGCATATAGAGGCACTCTATTAGTCGCAGTTGCACAAGATGGTAATCAAAACATATTGCCAATTGCATTTGCAATAGTGAGGGTGAGACTGCAGATGCATAGTATTTTTTTCTACATTAGCTACGTAGCTATGTGGTGACTTGAGATGGAGTTGGTATTATTTCTGATCGACATGAGTCCATTAAAGCAGCAATTCAACATTGCTATGGTCAGTGGGAACCTTCAAGAGCATTTCATATATACTGTATTAGACACATCGCAGCCAATTTCTTGCGGAGATTCAAGAAGCCATACTTACACCGACTTGTCTTGAGTATAGGTGATTCCCAAATTAATAATCTCTATTGCTATATGTGATTTTTTTTCTTTTTATTCTTTACTAACCACATTATGATTTATAGGCTATTCAAGGACGAAGCGTGAATTTAATCTTCACTATGAGCGGATGCGCCAGCATGGTGAGATTTATACAAATTGGCTTAATGAAATTCCAAGAGAAAAGTGGCTTCAATCCTTTGATGGAGGACATCAACATGGACATATGACCACGAATCTAGTCGAGTGCATCAACTCTATGTTAAAGGGGGCTCGTAATTTACCAATTACTGCCTTAGTTAGAGCAACGTACTTTCGGTTGGCTGAGTTGTTTTCTACTAAAGGTAGAGAGGCATATGCACAAAAAGCTACCGGAAGTGTTTTCTTTGAAGCCATCATGACACGTTTATGAGAAAACCAGCAAGTAGCCGGAAGTGTGCACGTTACTACTTTTTCACACCAACACGAGAGTTTCCATGTCGAAGACCTATCAAACGGATCACAATTCAAAGTTGATATGAGGGAATGGTACTATGATTGCGGCGATTTTCAGACAGATTGTTATCTATGTTGCCACGTAATTGCTTGTTGTTCTAATCAGTACATTGATTGGCAAGTTTATGTGGATGACATTTATAGGATGGACAGGATTTGCAAAGTGTACGCACGGGAATTCGGCGTTGTGGGACATGAAAGTACGTGGTCGCCGTATAATGGGCCGATAATTCATCCTAACCCCCAGTTAAAATGCACAGAGAAAGGTCGACCAAAATCAACTCGTTTTCTCAATGAAATGGATATGAGAGAGATGAGAGGACCAAAACATTGTGGTCTCTGTCGAGGCGAATGACATAGCCATAGACAATGTCCCCATAGAAATGGGTCAACTCCTTAGATATGAGTGAAATGTTATTACCCTATATTGGCTAATGTAATTTGGGGTTCTGGTTATTAATTTCAATGAAACTATGTTATTTATAACATATGATTGCTTTATTATATTCAACTAGTTAGATTATTATTTCAAATTATTAGTTTATTAATATTAATACTATCTATTAGTAGTTTATAATACTATCTATTTACTTATTTTTTATATTTATCTCTATTATTAGTTTTTTTATTGAATATGTTAATGATTGCATTACTAAAAAAAATGTAAAAATTATATGTATTTATTAATATCATTTTCTTATATGTATTTTTTTTTGTAAGAAATAGTTTAATAATTATATGTTTACTTAAATTTAATACAAATGTTACAATTAGAATTAGATTTACAATTAACCGAAAGGTCATAATCTTTAGAATCCTAAACCATCTTTACTATGCAATTATGAACTTAACTTTATTTAATATATTTTGTAAGATTAATATTCTCTCTATTTTTTAGAATGATTAAAAACTGAAATGACTAATTTTATACTTTGGAATTTGCCAAAAAGAAAAATATTAGCATTATTGTTGCATTGAATTAATTTTTTCTTACTACTTTGAAATATTATTTTTTTGGGGGTTAGTGTTAGTTAATTATACTCTAGATTATACAGAAATTATACAAGATTAGACAAAAATTATACAAAATCAACAAAAAGAAATCAAAATTACCTCTGTTCAAGATTATACAAAGATTATGCAATAAAAGAAAATAGTATTTCTTCCACAAATTTATTACTTTTTCCACTTCCTCCATTATTCGGGGGTGAATTTAACAGGCTTTTTGAGTTTGTTCCGCAATTTATCTCCAATATAATGCATCCAAGATTTGTGGCTAGATGTTTGCCCCACATTTCTTCCACTAGGCTCATTTCTCTCACCACCTTCCTCTTCCTCTCCCTCTTCTTCGTTCTCATCCTCCCCTTCTGCTTCTTGTCCCCTTTGCTGTGGCTCTTGGATAGATGTTGTTATTAAACATGAAGTGGCTTCGACATTGCCCGTAGCTCTAGGATCCTTTAGTAATTTCATTATCATCTTATTTACAAATCCTGAATTCTCGGTAACTACAGGTACATGCTGCTGAAATTCTTGTGGTGGTATCGGTGGAATTGGCCGATACACGTCTCCATGGGCAGTTGAAGCAGCACTTCCACATCTAGATTCGGCAGCACGAGATCGATTGTGTTGACGTGAGCCAGCACCAGATCGACTATGTTGACATGAGCCAGCACCATGATGGTAGTGTACTCCACTATCAACTGACCTTCTTCCTCGCGAATGACCTTCATCACCATGAGTTGATCTGGATGACGACGATGAAAAGCTTATTCGACGCGGCTCCATCACAGGTGGTCGGGGCATGTAACTGTATGGGTATTGGGGTGGAGGTGAGGGCATATGGCTATAAGGAGGATACTGCCATGGTGCCGAAGGCATGTGGCCAAAAGGAGGATAATGAGGAGGTGGTGAGTACATCTCGGCTGTATATTGAGGTACTTCAGCATAAGGAGGATATTGCGGGGGTGGTGGGTGAATCTCAGTTGGATATTGAAGTGTTTCGGTATAAAGAGGATACTGCGTGGGTGGGTGTTGAGGAACCTGAACATGCTCCTGCCTTGGACGTAACTCCCATTGTCATGGGTCTTGCAGTAGGATATCGGGTGACAAATAAAGACTTATAGCAAACTAAAGATACCAATTTCAATAATGGTAACGTGGATAGGGATCATTAGAAGGATAACCATATAATATGTGCTGCCATCTTTGATTCCAATGTTGCAGCCACTCCGCATACTTTTCTATCCAATTAGTGCCTTGTGCTCCTCTCAAGTTTTTATTATGATGTCCTAGCAAGCTTTTTGGATTGCTAGGGATTTATTGTTCCATACTAAATTGACGCATTACACGGTTAGCTGAATGCCATTCAATTATCTCAAAGCAGATGAGCGAACTAGTAGTTGACTATAGTGGCCTCTCATCTGCCAAGAACTGAGGAATAATCTCATCAATGCCTAGCCGATGGTATGGTCACCACTAAAACTGCATTATAAAAGAAAATTACATTAGTCTTAGCAACTATATTGATTATTACAGTAATCTCTATAATTTTTTTTATCACTACCTCATCGTGCATCATCTGATCTATCTGCAGCCTTATATTACCCACACGCCTAAATGGAAATTCTGGCAGGAATTATGTGTTTATCCACCTGTGAAATGTTACATTAATTAAATACACATTCAGTAATAATAAATTAGAAAAAAATTATTAAATTATGATAACTCTACCTAGAAGCTAGAGGAAAACGCGGTGGGGAATTATTAGGAATAGGAGCCAAGAATGGAAGTCGGTGCCATGCCCATGACTGTAATAGCTGCAAGTAGCCAGTAATTTCCACACATTCAGTATGCATTGCACGGCATAAATTTCTATAAAGTACAGCGAGGCAAGCCGAGCCCCAACTATACTCGCCGACCTCTTGCAAATTTTCTAGTAATGGAAGAAATTTGCAACTGACCACAAATGTGCTCTTATCCGATGTAAGCCGTATCTCCAATAGTCGGAGTAAATAGGCGCGAGTAAAGTACTGTAATGTTTCATTTGATACATTCGGCCCAAAAGCATCTAGTCTATCTTCACAGAATTGGTCATACAACCAACTCAATCTAATTGACGATTGGTAAATATCACTTGCATTAGGCTTACGACCAAGAAGGTTCTGGCATAAATTTCCAATTCTTTCTTTACTGAAAGATGTGGATCCAATAACAGGTTGACCATCGACACGGATCCCAAGTTGAAGTGTCACATCCTCTAATGTGATCGTACACTCACCAATCGGAAAGTGAAATGTATGTGTTTCTGGCCTCCATCGTTCAACCAATGCACTAATTAACTTGTCATCTATTTCTAAGTGGTCCATCATAGAAATGGTCAGCAACCCTACATCCCGTAGGTAGTTACGTATTTTTTATGGCGGTTTCTCCAATTGCAATACTCGAGGTATCAGTATTCTAATTTTCTGTTACAAGTTTCATAGAAATAGAATAATTAGGAGGTATAAATAAAAGAAAACTACTAATACATAAATTAACAAACGAGTTTTAATATGCGATTTTGTTTAAAAATTATTTATCATCAAACTACTACAAATATATTTCACATTTTGATGTCGATTTCTCTAAATTCAACACTCAAGATGATAGTATTCTAATTTTTTATTATAATTTTCATAAAAATAAAATAATTAAGAGGCTTAAATAAAATAATACTACTAATATATAAAGTTATATAAACTAATATCTAAACAAAATAAATTACACATATATTTTTGATATATTTCTGATACATAGAATCCTCATCAGAGACAAGTGTAAAGCATACTTTATATCTTATGTCACAATAATAACAATAATAATAAACAAAATAAAAACAAATATAATAATGATAATAATAAACAAATAAATAAATATTACTCCTTCACTGCGAATCTTCTTCAAAATATGATTTTCTGATTTCAATGTCTTATCCACCATTTTTGGAACAAAATATTTTTTTTCTACATTAATTCACTGTCTCTTCACTTTTTTTTTTTTAAAATTTTCACAAACTACCTAATTCAACTCCTTTTCTTCTCGTATTCACTCTTCGTTTACACAAAGAGACTCAACTCTTCATATCTCTATCTGTAGATCAATTTCTTCGCAATTTATAGAGAGAGTTGAGGGTGAGGATTTACTATATATATGTGAGATAGAAAGTGTATAATTGTATGAGATGACTCATATAATTGTACCAAGAGATTATAATTGGAGCTCCGTATAAATTATTTTCTAACAAAGTACTATATCGCAACACATCACCATAATTTTTGGAAAATTGTGGTGATGTGTTGCGATGTATGGGATGTCAGATAAAATCGCAACACATCATCACAATTTTGGGGAAATTATGGTGATGTGTTGTGATGTGGGTAAATTGGGATGATATATTGCGATTTATCTTTAATGTCAGAATAAAATTACCATATTTCACTAATTATTTTTTAAAACCAATAAAATACTAAATATCTCATAAATATATCATATACAATCGAAAAAACCCTTATAATACACTCCCCTTTACACCAAAAGTTAGATCTAAAGGATAAGGTGCCCAAATATTTATAAATATTATCTTAATAATATTTTTAAATAATGTGAATTTAACGAACCACAAATTCAAGTTTATTGTAAACATTGCAACGCGGACTTTATCTGCAACGTCGGATGTCAAATCTTGAAGGTATCATTTTGGGAAAAATTTTACTTAACTACTATTTTAGATCCAAAGCCGTGTTAGCAATCCTTAAAAACTAAAACACTATAAAGATTCGAATCCTAAGTGACCTCACATAATGTGCACTCTTCAAGAATAAATACGCGCCATTAAGTTATAAATATATTTGAATAAATTCTCTTTTCACCCATGATTTTATGTTTGCTTATTAAAAGTAATACATGTTTTATGACATGAATGCATGTTATCAAATTAACTTTTAAGATACAATTTAATCAACTTTAAATCAAATTTGATCGTTTGAAAGTTTTATTAATCAAATATCTTAATATTTTTCAAGAAAGATAGTAATCGTATTCTTGGGAATCAAAGCAAGCGTGACTTATGTGAATTTATTGTGGATAAACATATAAACAGCCAAATTTTGAATTTGATGATGTTTGTGTCCATTATAAAATGCAACATAACCAATCATTAGTTACAAGGAAAGAGTGAAGTGGAAACTTAGTATGTATCTGATTACCTTAATCTTTAAAAGTTAATGTCTCGATCAACAAAAAATCATACTTTAGCTAGTGGCATGCCTTGCAAGGGACCTAACCCACTTGGCTTTGAACAACTCAAAGTTCATATGATAATTGGAATCGATGCCATGCTCCGAATTCTCACTGGCCTCTGTGGGTTGTGGTGGACGACTAAACATTCCTTGTCTAGAAATGATATTGGTAGTAAACCAAAAAAAAAAAAAAAAAGAAATGATATTTGTATATTATTTTTATTATAATATCTTTACAAGATTGTTTTAATAATAAAATAAGTACACATTTTACATTCTCTTTTTATTTTTTTTTATGTTTAACAAAAAATGTAATAAATAATATAAAAAGATATTTTACAAGAAATATTTCTCTATTTTCAGTATAATCTTTATATATATAAAAGTATGAATCTTAGAGTGAAGAATAAATTCAAAAATTGGGATCCGTAGTCCTTGGCTTTTTTTAAGGATTTTTAAGGGATGCGCTAATGACTTGATGATAGAGCACAACTCCTATGCATGCCACTCTCCTTTGGACTATATATATAAAAGTTTTTAGTCATAGGATATGGAAGTACAAGTCACAGAAGGCAATCTTGCCGAGATGTGAAATGGGGTCCTACTTTATAGATCTCCATGTTCTTATGCTTCTGAATGAGATATCATCACTTCTAAAATATTTGAATCATCTTAATATGTTATGCCTTTGTAAAATGTTAACACTAATCTGACTTGGTTAATTAAGTATTTACACAAGTAATATACTATTTATATAACTATCTATAACCAACTGACTATAACTTAATTAACCAAGTTAGATAATTAGTGTAAACATAGAAGGTAGCAAGTTGTGTTTTTTCTCAGCTCTAGTTATATCCTATTAATAATTATATTTAAAAAAAAATGGTAAATACTACAATAACGTCCTTCTATATGAACATCCAAATTAGTTGTATTTAACTTCATTCGTTGAAATAAATTAACTGTGGACAATGCTAAAAAAGTGAGATGTTAGAGGGAAAGTTCAAGCCGGTAAGACCCTACTAAAAGAGGGTTGCTTACTGCAGGGGAGAAAACCGCCTTTGTATCAGAGAACTTTAGGCATGGAGCATAACCAAAGTGCAATCTACTGCATATGCATATTAAAATAGCAGCATTATCTATAGCTCATGATATTCTTGTTTCCTTTCCAAAGATTTGATTCGAGGAGTAAAACGAATATTTTAACCATTAAATTACACCTCATGCAATTGGCCTGCTTAACATTCACCATCAATTCACACATGATCCTATTATGTTTCTTCTTTTATACATATTATTTTAATTGGTTGGTGCCATCTACTCTGTCCCAGTTATTAAATCTTCCTAAACACGGCATAGGCCTCTGCATGTTTGTATGGTGTAATCTAATAAAAAACCTTCAGCAGTTTGTTGTCCTTTTATTTTATTTATTCACAAACACGCATCCTTTTGCAGTTTTTTATAATGCAAGATCTGCACAACCATATCAGCTGTAAAGCACAATTCGTTAACATATTATCTGGGGTATGGATATCTTCACAATGGATAAAGGAATATGTTGTAAAAATGTGGAGGCTGCCTCTAAATAAGGCACAAATAAAGTAGCACAAAATAAATATGCGGAAACGTAAGAAAAATAAAACACAAAGATTTAACATGATTCAATTTATTGCCTACGTTCATGGGCAAAGACGATAATCAAATATTTTACTAAGAAAGTATGATAGAGATACAAAAGATTATCATACTCCACTTAACCCAATTCCCAAATACACCCAAAATACCTCATAGTATTTTTTTTAATCGGTGTATACAATTAGCACTCCAAATATATTACAAAAGAGAAGACAAACCAAATATTGGTTCTTCTCCGAATATTGAGTGTTGCTTTCCGCTCAATGCTTCAAATGACTGGCACTGATGGGTTTATATATGAGCCTTAAGGGTGATGTGCCTTAAATGTGCTTCCAATTTGTCAAAGAGCAGCACGCCAACAAGTTGATATTCGCCGCTCAAAAATGGATTGCAATCTTGGTGTTTTGATACAAATTACAACATAAATTGCATTCAATGCAATTTACTCTTCTATCCAAACATGTAGCTCAACTACATCTTGGACTTTCGTCCACAAAGGGTGAAAAACAAGCCATCCATCACATCAACAAATCTTCACCTTGACTTGATTTTTCATCAAGTTTCAAAATTTCCAAAGCTACCCTTTTCAAAATGCCCTTAAAAGCAAACTCACATACTGTGGATCCCAAACAAGTTCAAGCATTGCTTGAACTTAGCTATTGTAATTGACTTCGTCAACATATCTACTGGATTGTTAGAGATACCAATCTTTTTGACAACTATAGCACCTTGAGATATAATCTCTTAAATAAAATGATATCTGACATCAATATTTTTGGTTCTCTCATGATATATTTGGTTTTTGATCAAATGTAATACACTTTGGCTATCACAGTAAATAACTATAACATATTGTTCCAAACCCAAATTGCCAACCAAACTCCTGAGCCAAATGGCTTCCTTCACTGCTTCTACTGCTGTCATGTATTCAGCTTCTATAGTTGATAATGCAATAGTAGACTAGCAAGTCACTTTCCAACTAATTACACTACCTGACAGCGTGAAAACATATCCCTTCAGAGATCTCTTTTTAGCAATATCTCTGATATAGTCAAAGTCAACATAACCATTAACACTATCACTAATGTTAGAACTCCTGTCATATACTAAGCCAATATTTGTAGTACCTCAAAAATATCAAAGTATCCATTTCACTGCTTGCCAATGCATCTTGCCAAGATACCCCTTTATATCTGCTAACAACACTAACGGCATGTGAAATATCTGGTCTGGTGCATACCATAGCATACATTATGCTTCCAATTGCACTAGCATGAGGAACACATGACATTTGTTTCTCTTCTTCAACGAATTGTGGTCAATGTGCAGTTGATAGTTAGAAATGGACTGCCAACGGAGTGCTCACAGGCTTTGCATTTTGCATTCCAAAACATTCAAGTACTTTTTCAATATACTTCTTTTGAGACATATAATTTTCCAGCATGCCAATCCTTGTAAATTTTGATACCCAAAATTTTCTTAGCTACATCCAAATATTTCATTTCAAATTCACCATTGAGTTTCTCCTTTAGTTTCTTGATCTCAAACATACTCTTAGTAGCAATAAGCATGTCATCAACATAGAGCAACAAATAGACCAAAGATCTAGCTAAAAAGCTTCCTGTGATATATACAGCACAATCATAGTCACTCCTAGAATAACCACGACTTAGCATGAAGGTGTCAAATCTCTTATACCACTGGCAAGGAGATTGCTTCAAGCCATATAATGACTTCTTTAAAAGACATACATGATCTTCCGTGCCTTGAATAATGAAGCCTTCTGATTGCTGCATATAGATTTGTTCTTCAAGCTCACCATTAAGAAAAGTTGTCTTAACATTGAGCTATTCAATCTCTAAGTCAAATAGTGCAACCATAGCAAGCAACACAAATGAAGTTATGCCTTACAATAGGAGATCATACTTCATTGAAGTTTATTCCTTTCCTTTGGCTAAAGCCCTTAGCAATTACAACTAGGTGTGCTTTGTATCGAGTCGATTAAACTCCAGATGATCTTTCCTTTTTCTTAAATATCCATTTGCAGCCAACGATCTTATGTCCTTTTGGTGGTTTCACCAAGTCCCAAGTCTGATTCTTATGAGTAAACTCCATTTCTTCAGTTATAGCAGCAATCCACCGTGCAGATTCACCACTCGAAATAGCCTTATGGTATGTTGTAGGATCTTGTGTTTCAATATCTTCTACTACCAATAATACGAAAGAGGCTATGTCTGCATGACCATATCTGGTGGTTTTATTTGTCTTATTTTTCTGTCTCTAGTGAGGCTATATTGCTGTAATTGTTGTGGTACATCCAAATCATTAGGGATTTGTTGTTCTTCCTCTTGAATGGGTTGATCAAGGGCATCTTCTTGTACGTGCTTTGGTGGTTTAGCTTCAAACTCCACTTGCTTATTGGCATCGTGGTCTATTTCTACATTGGCAACCTCCTTTTTCGGATGAAGCATGGATGATTCATTTAATTTGATGTCTCTTGCTAATTATAAATTTGGGTGATTTTGGTTCAATACACCACAATCTATAACCTCTTACTCCAGTTGCATATAATATGCATTTTAATACCTTTCGCTCAAGCTTGCCATCATCAATATGAGCATATGCACGACAATCCAAAAATTCTTAGATTTGAATAGTCAGTTGGAGCACTAGACCATATCTCAATAGGAGTCTTCAAATCAATCACAGTTGACGGAGATCGATTTACCAAATAGCAAGCGATATTAATAGCTCCAAACCATTATTTATTCAGAGGCGCTTGATTTTCTTACAGTTTTGGTTCACAACAAGCGCTTTCCATTTCTTAAAAGTATGGAACATTTCATTCTTGTGCTTCAGAAAATAAACACATACCTTCCTCGAAAAATCATTAATGAATGTCAGTAGGTGTCTAGCACTACCTTTTGACGGAACAAGTGCTGGCCTCCACAAGTCATAGTGGAAGTAATCCATCGTGCCCTTCATCCTTTGGATGGTAGTGCTAAACTTGATTCTGATCTGCTTCCTACAGATACAATGTTCACAAAAGTCAAGCTTCCCAATTTTGTGATCACTTAGCAAGCCACGCTAATTCAAATGGACATTCCTGTTTCACTCATATGCCCTAGACAAAAATGCCACAAGTGAGTAGTATTTGAATCTAAATTGGATGAAGATGATACTGAAGCAACGCTAATAACTATACTTCCTTGAAGTAAATAAAGGCCATTGACTAATCTGCTTTTAATTACAATAAGAGCATCTTTAGAGATCTTTAGAACTCCACCTTGAGCAGAATACTTACAAACTTGAGAATCAAGAACATCCAAGAATATAAGATTTTTCTTCAAATCCGATAATGTGCCGAACATCAATCAATATTCTTACAACCTCATCATCCATCTTGATTTAGATTGTTCTAATGCCAATAACCTTACAGGACATATTATTTCCCATAAGGACAACACCATTATCAATTGACCGATAAGAAGTAAAACAATACCAATTCGGACAAATGTGGTAAAAGCAGCTTGAATCAAGAATCCAAGCATCACCAACTAAACTAGTTGATACTGAGAGAACATTGTCGGCACTTTCAACAACACTTGTTGAATCACTTGAATCATTCTTCTTTTTCTCTTTGAGCTTTGGATATTCTGCTTTCCAGTACCCTTCCTTCTTGTAATATCAGCATCTGTCTTTACGATGTCTAGACTTAGATCTAGACTTGCCTCTACTACTACTCAATCTAATTTCCTTTGACTTCCCTCTGACAACCAAGCTAGGTGCAATGTCATCATGACTGCTACTATCGTGCTCCATCTTGTCACGACTTTAAAAATGCGGGCTTAACCTCATCAATTTTGAGGCTTTCATGACCATATATGAGCGTCTCACGAAAATGCTTGTAGGAAGGAGGTAAGGAACAAAGCAACATCATTGCTTGTTGCTCGAGAATGTCTCGTCCATATTTTTCAACTTTGTGATGAGCGATGTGAACTCAGTAATATGAGATCAAATCGATGTTCCTTTTGCTATACGAAGCATATACAGACGTTGCAAAACACCGAGACGATTGGCTACCATCTTAGTCATATATAATGACTCCAACTTAGTCTACAGCGAATACACCATTTTCTCTTAAAGGACCTCTTACAATATATCATCTGTAATGCACAACAAAATAATAGAAAGAGCCTTTTGATCGGTCCTTTCCCACTCAAAATCTTTCATTGTTGTGGGCTTCTTATCTGTGCCATCGAGTGCTACTCTTACACAACAACTATCATGCGGAGCCTCCACATCCTGAAGTTGATGTGCTTATCAAACTGTTGAATGTCAAACTTTGCAATAGATATCTTTGAACAAATTGATCCAAAACTCTATAAGAGCTCTGATACTAGTTTGTTGTAAAAATGTGGAGGTTACCTTTAAATAAGGCAAAAATAAAATAGCACAAAATAAATATGCAGAAATATAAGAAAAATAAGACACAAAAATTTAATATGGTTCGAATTATTGTCTATGTGCACGGGTAAATGTGACAATCAAAAATTTCACTAAGCAAATATAATGAAGATACAAAAAGTGATAATATTTCACTTAATCCAATTCCTAAATATACTCAAAATATTTCATAATATTTTTCTTACTTATATATACACTTAGCACTTCAAATACATTACAAAAGAGAAGACAAACCAAATATTGGTTTTTCTCATAATATTGAATGTTGCTTTCCGCCCGATGCTTCAAATGACTGGCACCAATGGGTTTGTATAGAAGCCTTAAGCGTGATGTGCCTTAAATGTGCTTCCAATTTGTCAAAGAGCAGCGTGCCAACAAGCAGATATTCGCCGCCTGAAAATGGATTGCAATCTTTGTGTTTTGATACAAAGCACATCAACATAAATTGCATTCAATGCAATTTACTCTCCTATGCAAACATGTAGCTCGGCTACATCTTGGACTTTTGTCACAAAGGGCGAAAAACAAGCCACCCATCACGTCAACAAGATAATTTATCTTGATTATTCGTTAGACAGGAATTGCATCGTGGTTTCAATGTGTTAACAAACATTTATTTGAGCTACACAATTATGTTCTCCCATATTTTTTAACTGTTTATAGGATTTGAGAATCACAATTTTAGCGAAATCTCCGAGTCCATGATAAAAATATTCATAAATCTTTTTTTTTTCGATATTTTGTAAATCTTTGTTTTGGCGGTCCCCTCTTTTGAGTGGTCGAGCCATTTATAAAATATCGAAAAAAAAATTCATAAATCTGCTTTGTGCATGTAAGAGATACATAGATTATCTATATTAACAACAGAGGCTTCCTGCAACTTTCTAGTCACCTGCTTGGTACTCTATATGTGAATAGAGCTTCATTAATTAAATAACGTAACGTGCATCGCTAACGCTTGTTATTATTTTGTCACTTAGTTATCATTTGATTGGTCATGATAGGGATATTTTAAAAACTTGAATGAATGAAATCAAAATTCAAAATGGAAGAAGAGTCAATGGTAAGTTCAGGATCTCAAAAATTGAAACGAAAGTATGACAAAAGAAAAGTATAGAAAGAGAAGGACGAAGGAGACAGCATCCATGGCAGGCCAGGACCATCGAAGTTGAAATGGGAAGGGTTGGTGGCCAAGTCGTCGTTAGAATCCTGAATCTTGTTTAAAGTCCCGAGAGTCCGGTCTACAGATTTGATCTTTCATGTGCAACCAGCCACAAATGTCACGCCCTCCTTTATATTCACTGTCCTTTTTTTTTAAAACAATATTAGAATTAAAATTTTTTGCCATAACTTTTTTATAATAATCCAACATATTTATTGACTATTACATTAAAAATTGAAGATTTTTCTTTTTTATAGATGAAGATTGTTATACATGATGTCTTTAAGGATGTATGGATGTACAAATAACAATTTTCTAATCATTTATTTTATTCATGCAAGATCTATTATTATATTATCTCTTTTTTGGGGGAACTAAAGCTGTGTTTATTAATTATTTTTTATTTAGATATTGTTACATTTGACAGGGATTTACAAGCTCCACAAAGTTGCATTGACTTAGAGCACAGTGTAAATGCAATGGACGTCAACCCTCGAGTAGTTGAGTCCCAAATATATATATATATATATATATATATATATATATATATATATATATATATATATATATATATATATATATATATATATATATATATATATATAACATGCAAGTGGCTTCTTTTATCTCTTTGTGTAAAGTGAGATGAAATAGATGCCAAACAGCCAAAGGCACAAACAAGTAACAACTGCATGCCCTCTCGTATATTGAAATATGCAAGTGGGTTTTGGTAGTTATCGCTGTTGTTTCTCTCAACTAGTTTATAAGGGTTAATTGCAGTTTACCTCTGTATTATAGGTTAGGTGCATTTTACTCCTTATATTTTAAAAATGTATAATCGAATACCCTGCATTTTAATAATATGCACTTTGACCCCTTTTGTTAATTTTTTCACCAATTATAAACAAAAATGTAGAGTATCAAGTTGCATAATTTGAAAAGTTCAGGGGATCAATTAGCATATTACTCAAAAATTCAGGGGAGTATAATGCACTTATTTTTATCAATTATAAACAAAAATATAGGGTGTTAGGTTGCACAATTTCAAAAGTTCAAGGGATTAATTTGCACATGACTCAAAAATTCAGGGGAGTATAGTGCACTTATTTTGGAACAAAGTGCACATTATAAAAATACAAGATATCGGATTATACATTTTTAAAATGTAGAAAATATAGTATATATGACTTATAAAGCAAAAGGATAAATTGTAATTAACCTAGTTTATAATTAAGTATATATATAGTAACATTTCGACTTATAAACTTCGATTTCTACTTCTTTGTGCAAAGAAAAGTAAATGTAAGAACAACATGGTCCTTCTATGTGCCTGAAAGGCCATTAGTCATAAGCTGCATAATAACCCTGCATCTTGCTGATAGTGCTAATTAGGCTATCTCTTCATGGTATTGGCTGTAACTATCACCAAGACAAGAATGTATTAGACACCTTAGGAATCTCATGAATCTATGAATAAATAATGGTGGAAATTTCGGTATATACCAGACAGGTTCCTTTTTGGGCACGAAGCAACTTTCAGGTCTTGAGGTTGACCAGCCCACAGAAACCGAAGTTGGAACTGTTCAACTCAAGCAACCACGGCAAACCACCATCGGCGACGCATTAAATTTTTCCTGGAAGTTACATGTGAGATGGTATTAGACCAAAATGAAGTGACCTTAACATGAATTAAATATAAATCTGCCCCATATCTAGGTTGAACAAGACACAATCAAACCAACCCTTTGTTTCCTTATAGGACACATTAGTTTCATTTTTGGCGGACAATACATTTGGAGCCTTTTATATTTATGTCTGTCGTCAACTATGAATTGTGAAGAAGAACCTAGCTTAGTGTGTAGTGAGTTGTACTTTATCAAATAAGCACTGCTATTCAGTACAAAAAGGATTCCATAAATTTCATACCAAACACGTGACATTATTGAACGACAGTGAGAAGCACATTCTTTAATTGTTTACGTTCTGATTAGTAATTATTCGCAGAGAGTTGTACTCCTTAAAAGTGCCCTAAGTTCTATAAGAGCGAAATCTGATCTATCTATGGTGGACCGTAATTTATTCTTCTTTGTTTATTCAATAAATCAATATCATTTTCCTTTTACATTCCAGACCACATTTATATTTTCTTGTCATTCTTTATCTTTTTATCATATTGATGATTAAGAACGCAATTTGGTACAATAGAAGAATTCTATATCCTCCTATACAAGCTTTCTTAATTATTGAAAAGAAAAATATTAAAACACGTTTTATTTTAGGTTTTTAAACATTAAATACTGTGACTTTTTCTTTTTTTTATCTAATACTTAATGTTTCAAATAATTAAGAAGATACAAGAGAATTTGTTAAGTAAATATAACATTACTCAGTACAAAATTTTGCGCGTAGTTATTTATCTTTTTTGTGGTCAAATACTAATATATTGATGACAATTCACGCAATTTCATGTAAAATATATAATTCATATTGTTTTTTTGTCATAGAAATATAATCCATCCCTTTAAAAAAAAAAAAATTAGGTCTGAGAAATACAATCCATCTAAAGAGAGATTCACGGCATCCGGGATGAGCAATGCCGATAGGCCCATTACGTTTGAGTCAACGACCAGTGGTTAGCTAAAAGTCAAAGTACGGAATTTTAAAATAAAAAAAAAGGCCTAACCTAACCTTTGTTTTTTGTTGGGTCCCTAACCTTCCAATTCAACAAGTTGTGCATGCTGTGTCCGAAACAGCTTTGGTAGGCCTACCTAATCATCGTAAGCTCATATTCTACGCCCTTTATTTACGACAAACAGCCATTCAGTCATCCCAAACCAAAAAATGATTAGTAATTTTTTTTTTTGATATAAGATAAATAATTGTTTTTCATGTACCTCTTTTTATTTTTTTGGTGAGGGAGGGGGTAAGGGCAACGGGGCTCTGTTCCGCAAGTCGAAGTCGCACCCATATGCACCTGCTACTTTAAAACCAACTGCTTTTGCCAGTTGTACCACGGCCTAGGGTGCAAAAAATCAGCATAGCCCAACCAAACCTTCTTTTTTTGGGCCTAACCCATCCCAACCTTAATTGGACAAATTGGAAGCGGGCCTGCCCGAGTCAATACCTTCGTAAAATGATGGTAACGGGAAGCGGTTCTAAAAGGTTGGTCGGATGGGAGCAGGAAGAATAGCAACACAGTCTGATGCTTAATTTGCATTCAACAAAAACAAATCTTTTGGCTTTGATTAGAGCTGTAAAGTTCCATCAGGTGTTAGGTTCTGAATATTTATATCTTTTTTTGCAATTGTTTGCATGTCATCAATAGGATTTTTCTGTTACTGTCGTGATTGTGGATTTGCTAACAAGTGAATAGTCCTTTTGAACACGTTGTGTAGGTTAAGTGCAATATCTTACTTGTTCTGGAGTACTTACAGTTGATGTGATGAGAGCTGCTAGACTCAACTGAAACTGCCTTCGCCAACTCGAGGTATACCTTTTCAGAGTTGAGAATTTATTTTCGCTTCTTCAAAGTGTCTAAATCTAAATTATTTGGTTTATTTTCCATGGAAAATCACTGAATTTGTGATATTGCATGGTCGAACGTACACATATTTCATGAAAAAGAAAATGTTCTTTGGCTATAAGATTATTTTACATTGTGCCGAATGACAGTTTGCACTTAGCAAAAGTAATTTTTTGTTTCAATTAGTATATCTCCTTGCGGATGAACATTCGTAAGCTTCCTGGGTCATATGCAGTGTGGAACTTCATATTTCAAATAAGCATCGGCCGCATTAAGGAAGCAACTTTGTTATAATTTAATTACAAATGCTGGGGTATGGGCTCAATCTCTGGCGCAGTATAAAATACAAACTATAGATTGTGTGTGAATGGGCACATATAGAGTGAATATTCATGTTGGTTTTTGAATTTATATGCATGCTTTACTTTAGTTTATAAAAATTAAAAAATTAATAATTTATTCTCTAAAATTGCCAAAAGTAATTCAAGTGACTAATCCATTAATTTTTTTATTTTAAAGACTAAAACGGAGCATGCATGTAACTTGGAGAATTAAAAAGAATATTCACTACGCACATGTAGCTGTTGTTGGATATGCTAGTTATGCAGAATTCTCGATCTCTCTCACGCACGCCAGCTATTTAGTTGCAAAATCCTCTGAAAAGTTCATGGTTTCATGACAACCTTAAATTCTCTATAGTAGGACTTCGGTTATTTGCTGATGCCTAAAGATGGAATTCTTTGTGCAGACACTGAGAAGGTACACTCATTTCCTAGACTAATGGGTGTTCACAACAATGCCCCCTTTCCCGTGGCCTTTGGATTTTACATGCTATGCCAATTTCTTCAACAAATAGAATGGCTGTGTGACATATGCATACATCTCCTCTGCACCTCTTGGGGGGTGTTCTGTTTCATTCAGGACCAGAAGTCCCACAATTGATAATAACTGGATGATTGGTCCAAGAGATCATCGGAGCCAAAGGTGCCCC
The DNA here is from genome assembly GCA_031439585.1 of Pterocarpus macrocarpus. NCBI lineage: Eukaryota > Viridiplantae > Streptophyta > Magnoliopsida > Fabales > Fabaceae > Pterocarpus > Pterocarpus macrocarpus. The sequence continues at coordinate 1,272,731 of CM062515.1, read as the reverse complement.
AGTCTTCTGGTGATGTCAAAGATCCATCAGTAGCATGCTCAACAAAATTCAGAAGACCAGCAGGTTCAACTTCCAGCCCAAAGTATTCTTCTGCCCTTATGTTGCTGTCACCATCCGACACAACACCAACTATGTGTTCTGATCTTTCCGTTGATGGGCTTGGCTTTGCCTCCGGTTCACTTTTGTTGGTGTCTCGATTTTCTGATTCGCTGCACATGCTATTTACTCCTTTGTGATCTTGAGTTTCCTCTGGTGGCTTCTTTATTCGATCATTCAGCGTCTGCAACTGTTGAAAATGGAATTAATAGAATTGTACGTATATGGTACTTCAAAACTAACAAACAATTCTGTGTTTCAATCACCTGTAATAGCAATGCCTGCTTCTCCTTCTTCAGAGCATCAAAGCGTGAAGCCAAGCAGTTGTAGTTGGCTCGAAGAATGCTATAGTCTCGCTCAAGCTGCTTCGACTTCCAACGAGCTCTCTTATTCTGAAACCATATAGCAACCTGTCGTGGCTGCAACCCAAGCTCTCTTGCCAACTGCAACTTCTTTATAGGTTCCAGCCTTGACTCTGTCTGAAACATAGATTCCAGTGACTTGATTTGTTCATCGCTGAACCTTCTTTTGTTCTTGGTGCTCCTCTTCTTTCTCATGGCTGCTGCTGGAGTTGTTGTGCTGCTGAGAGTTTCTGCCTCTGATGAATGGGAATATTCCATATGGTCTAACATCTTGTGAGGATCAATTGACACTGCCTTGCTGGGTGCCTGGAACTTGAAGCCCTTAGGGATAGGTGAATAAGGTGACATGCGATTTTATTTTTTTTTGGGAGTGTGTGCCTTGAGATATGCATGTACTTACTGCCTTTTAAAGTTAAGGGAGTTCCTTTCATGGGGGGTTGGGTTGGGTGTCTGACTGAACTTCCCATTTGCCGCTTTATATCCAAAAACTCAGTGGGTCCAGTTTAAACTTTAAACAGTATGTAGTGCTTCAGACCAAAAAAAAAAAAAAAAAAAAATTGTATGTAGTGCTCCTCCTTCATCTATGCCTTGTGATTACTATTACTTATTTTCTTTATTTCTCTTGCTTCCTTTTTTTTTTGCTTTTTTCCCTTCCCAATTCTTCTTGCTTTCTGTGTAGGCGTATTAAGCTTTGAGATAAACTCTGCTCTGTCTTCTTTCTTGGCTTGGCTCGAGTGGCTTGCATTCTGTTTTCAATTTGAAAAATGCTTGCAGGAAAATTGTCTGTGTTTGTGCTGTCCTTTTAAGATATTATCATTTTCTTATTTATTTGATCTTTTAAATTGTTATCAAGAAATTGAACTGTTGCATTTCATCCATATCATTTGTAGTGAATTCGTAAATCTATTGCTTTAATGTGTTCTCTTTACATATCATAGTGTTTGGTCTTAATTTTATAAAATTGATTTTAAATAGAATTAATTTTAATAGAATTGATTTAGTTAGAATTAATTTTAAAGTGAAATAATTTATATTTAATAATTTTTTTAAAAATAATTTTGAGAGAAAATAAAATTTTTTTACTTCTCCCAAAATTAATTATAGAAATAATAATTAATTTTTATCTCTTAAAATCAAATAATATAAAAAATTAATAAAATTAATTTTAAAATCAAAATCAAATCTAAACTTTTCAAATATTAATCCAAATATGCTATATATATTATTTTTTAATATATTTGAAATGGAATGAGAATTTTATAAAATAAATTTATATATATTTTTATTCATAAATTTATTTTATAAAATTTTTATCCTTATTTTGACTCCCACATTAAACACGCTCTCATTTTTTTTTCCCTTTAAATTTTGCTGAGCCTTTTCTCACTCGCATGTTTGATTAACAACAATATTTATTTCATTTACAGCTCTGAAATCGACCAAAGTGAACAAATTGAACTCAAGTTTTCTGCTTATTAGCCGCTGGTCAGGGTGGGTGGTTATCGTATGCAGTCACAGCCTGCCCTACTCTAAGTCTTCTCTTTGAATATAATTTTTTGTTGGAAAAAATTCCATTCATTATCATTATTCAAAGTTGAAAGTTCCATAATTTAAATAAAAATATAACTTTTATGTCCAATCAGATAAGTTCAAGAGGGACACGAATCTGTCACGTGTCACACCCAACGAATGGGATACTGCCACATAACCGAGGCCAACACATGGTATCCCGTTACGTTGTCTTTTTCGTTTTTTGAGTTGTTCTCTCATGACGTGGAAAGAATCGCGTGGTCGAACCTACAAACCATGATAGGAATTCCGTCGACACGTGCCATATTGCAATCTAATATCGTACCTTATTGAGAGTCTTTTTGGGTACAAGTTTTTTACGTTACAAGTGTCCATCTAACATGATAAGTGATACCTTTGACTTTAAAGACCGTCGGATATGTATGAAAGGGTAAAGGTTGATAGTATAAGATTTGATAGGATAAGGATTAATAGTATAAGATTTGATAAAAATTTAATATAATACAGTATTTGATATATTATTATATAAGATATTATATCATATAAAATATAACTAAAAAAAGATATTATAATAAATATAATTTTTAAATAGTTATTATAATTATTATAGCTCTATTTTATTATATATAAAAATAATTTTATATTGAAAATTATTTATTTATTTATTTTTAATATTTTTTTATAAATATAAAAAATATAAAAGAGAGAAAGTGAGTGAAATAGAAATAGAGTTTTTATACATCAAAATTTAAATAGGCTTATTATTATATTCCTATATTTGGTTATATTTTTTATTATATATAATTAAATTTATATTCAATATTATTATTTATATATTTTAATAATAAATTTTTATTCTTATATTTTTATTTTAATTTGAATAATTATTTTACAATTTTTTTAAAAAATATTTATTTATTATTAAATAATATTATTTTTATTTATATATTTTTATTTTTTATTATTTAGTTAATAATTAATTTTTTTAATAAAATATATTAAAAAATAAAAAAAGCGGTGAACCCTTATATATTAAAAGTTAATCAGGCCTAATACGGCCTCCTTAGACCGTATTAAGTTATCCATCATTATAACATATAAAAGAAGTTTGATGGATAATGTTATACAATACGTTGATTACACCAAATAACAGATAATATCATAATATATTGTATAACCTTATCCTATCATACCTAATACAATATGTCAAACACCCCCTAAAAAAAAAAAAAAAAGGCTCATGGCTGGCTTTGCCTGATTAACATGTCATTGTCAACAACGAATAAGCCCACATGAATGTTGGGTTGGAAGGGTAAAAATGAAATAAAAGTTTTTGTGGATGATATATATATATATTTATTTATTTATTTTATTTTTATTCTTTAACTAAATATATCTTTGAAAAGTTAAAAATTATAGTACATGCAATTTATTAAATATTAATTAACTTAATTTGAGTCAAATTGACTTACTATATAATTAAAAAAGTTTTAGCGCCAATTCTTTTATTTATAAAATGAGAATTCAAAAGTCTATTTCAGAAAAAATAAACGTCAGATTATATGAATTAACTAAATATTAATTCAATTTTCTTTTTTTTGGAGGATACAAAGAGGAGCCGCCCCTAAAAAGAGACTACACTGCGGGGAAAGAAATCCCAGCAAAAATCACCATATGAGAGCCTTGGATGGATTTAGTTGATTCAACAATGGTTTATTTGATTTTTCCTCTTATGAATTGTAGCTTCTAGATGCTGATTATTTTTTTTCCTTTTATTTTTGTTGGCTATTTAAACCATTTATCCTGGCAATCCTTCTACATCCTTCTAAACAACCTTGAACACTTGGTATGGACATATTGGTTTCGGTGGATTATCATGTCGTGGTGTTTCCAATGAGGGGAGGACATTTTTATATCCTTGAAAACGAGCGTATGTTACTATTATGTAATCACTGCCTCTCTTTTTTTCTTTCTTCCACATTTTCTGTAAGTTAAAATCCCTGCCCACTTAATGCCCGTTTGGACATTCTAAACCATTAGTCAATAACACAACACGTGGCCAAAAACATGTGAAAACCGTAGGTTTGTAATATCGGGATCTATTTTTTCATCAAAACGATGATTAAGATGGTAAGAGAAGCAAAGACTATGGAGTTTGACATATGTATCAAGTGATGGTTGTTATTATTGATTAGTAGTTTTTTGCGTGTGGCTAAGTATGGAGAAAATGCCCATCTTTGGTAGGAAAGTGGCAATGAAAAGCATATGAATACTTTTAATAGATATAAAGTCCGTTCAAGGGAAAGTATATGAGCATGCATGTTGGCATGATATGAATACTTCGAAGATTTCTTGTGAAGGCATGGTATGAAAAAGAAGTGCCACAAAATGGGTAGAATTGCGTTCCGCGCTAGCTAGCCTGTCTAACTTAGGAGGCGAACTGGTGCACCTTTACATAAGTTGTTATATAAAAACGCGGATTTCATGTCACTAAACAAGCATTATTTAAAGACTTCAGTTTTATCAAAATCCAAGCAAAAATCAATCAAGAAAGGTCTCGGTGTTGCAGAAGATTGTCTTCTCTAGATGAACAGTATATATACATGATTGTGTGAAAAGGTTTGAGCGACGATGATTTCAATCTCTACTCACTATTTACCATTATTGTGACTGAAAAAAGTTGCTGGGAAAAGATTGGGCATTTTTTGCCGATAATAAAGTGGTATGCTACTGAGAAATGATAGACCGCCCAACCAGATGTGCAAGTTCAATTGGGATTTGGACCTTTCGACGGGCTGCAGCCCAAGAGAAGGAATGGACCCTAATATTGGTATAACCCATACTTTTGTTTGCCAAGAGGCTTACTTCCGGCTTAAAGTTTCCCCGACCAAAAATAAAAAAGGATTGGAGTTTCCAAACGACCAAGAAAAAGACTTGAAGTTTCTAGATGCTATTTGGGCTTGTAAATAGGCTGGACCTCTGGACACTTTTAGCAAACCTTTGATAGTTTGTCACCGGATTTATTATTTATGTGACAGAAATTCAGAATTATTATTAAATATAAATTTATCACTTGTACACCTGACATTTTTTTTTTTTTATCTATACATGATTTTGCATACGTTGAAATGAATATTCAGTATTACCATGTACAACTAGACTAACTACTCTTTGTGAAATAGTAGCCGCGCTTTAGAATTGAATACGTTCTCTAAGAATAATATAAAGGAAGAAGAATTTGAGTCGCAATCAACTGTAGATTTGTGTGAATTTACGTGAGACTGAGATGAATGGGGGGACAGACGCCCGCAAGCCTGTCTCTCTGCAATGTTACTTAATTGCATCTGACAGTAATGCCACTACTCAGTACCAACGTAAGCTCTTGCTCCTTTTGTACGTTGGCTTCTATTTTGCACGGTCATAGAGTAATGTAATAATGTCACCGACATTATGCTTGATTTTTCGACTTAAATTTTTTTAAATTATTATCTTTTATAATTTTTACTAAATCATAATCTTAAATTCTAAATAAAAATTCTAATACAAACTTAATGGGATTTTTATAAAGAAATTTGTGGTTTAAATTCGTTGTTAACTATAGGCAATAAAATATTTGAATACGTTTAATAATTGATTAAATGGACGTTTGTGAAAACTGACCTTATGTGTAAGTAACCATTTCTACTTTTCAAAAGTCTTTTGTATAGATTTCACAAAAAGGCATGTGAATCATCAAATATGAAAAAAAGTGAAAAGGAAAATTTTAAGAGAAAAGAACAAGTGAATTATTATGATGGAGTATATTATGAATGATAACGTTATTAAAAATGTTTTTAGCAAATTTGAAAGAAACGCAACACTTCAGACATAACATATATTACAAAATTAAAATGTAATCGTATTAAAAATAAAATAAAATCAATTATAATTATATAATAAAAATTATGTAATGCGGAAATTTATTAATGAAGATATGTTTAGATAATTAACTACACTCTAATGTTAATAATATGTTTGGACTTCCATTCAGAATTTTAAAATCATGATTTAAATAAAAACAACTAGAGAGCTATTCAAGAAAATTCAAACGGACTATTACTGTTTATCTTTTAGGATTGAGAGACTTATATCTATTTTCTCTTTCTTTCTCAATGAACCAGAAACAAATTTGACTTAGGTGACAGAAAGCTGGCTCAAAAGTTTGTTTAACCCTTTTTCTTGCTTTACAATCAGTCTCTCGTCATCGATTGTTTGCACTTTCATTTCTTTTTTCTTTATATTAATACTTTAATACTAAAACACAAAGGCATACTAAATACAGGGCACGTGAGCCAGCAACAAAGCATGTGGATGAGAATGAACGAATACCCAGGTGGGCTTAGAAAGTATTCGCTCTCCCGAAAAATAGTTTCCAACTGGTTTGCTGTAATACTTGGCTCATGATATTTTTCGTTTGCCCCAGCAAGGACACACTTCCATGCATTTTGACAAAAAGTCCGTAGCTACATGAACTGCGTTGAAAATTTCCCAGCCACTGGCTGTGGATTTTGGGGGCAATTCGTTAGAAAAGGTATGGAATGCTACTATTAAACAGGTTCAAATAGCTTACTTTTTACAAAGTATATTTTTTAAAAACGATTTTCAATATAATTTGGTACGTTCAATAAATACAGATAAAATTTACTATAATTTTTAGTTTATTTTATTTATATTAGAATTTTTTTTAAAAAAATTTGAGCATTCAATTATAAATCAAGGTTGATTATTTTGAAGTTACAATATTTTTACTAAATTAATCCTAATTATTAAATATTATATAATCTAAATAAATTATTTTATATTTTTTAATAATTTATTATACATAAATATTATAATTCAAAGAGAACATACTATTTTAAAATTATTTTTTAGTTAATACATTTAAATATAAAGTTAATTTTATCATAATCGATTATATGCAAGGAAAGTCAATTATATTTATAATCAATTATTAAAATAATTTTAATCTCACAATTAATTTCAACACACTCATAATTTCTGCCTATTCCCAATTTCTACCATCTTCTTAAGAATAAAAAATTATTTAAAAGTATGTAGCTGGATTAATTCATTTTATATTTTAAGTAAAGTTGTTAAGAGAAGATTACATTTTCTTTTTCTAAAAATCACTATAACATTATTGAGATTTATTAACATTAATGTTACTTAATCATAAAAAAGTGTTGTTAAAACCCTTTAGTAACAAGCTTATATATTACAGTAATTAATTTAATTCAAACATATGCTTAGCCTACAAAGTTGTAAATTGATTTTTTTTTTCTTTTTTGGTTTTTAAATCACCTCCGCTCAGTCACAGAGAAATCTGTTAATAACAAGATTCAAATCTGGCTTAACCAATATTCCCATGAAGCTAAAAACAAAGATTAAAAATGGATTGTCCTTAAATATTTAAAAAAGTTGTGATCACTAATTAAAAATTAAGATTCAACAACAATATATCACTTGCTTTAGGCTTATTTCATTGGGTATGATGAAGTAGCAATCCTCAGGTTATAAAGGCCTGATGACTAAAATAGTTGAAATATTGTGAAGCAGGGCAGGACATGCTGGGGATTTGACATTTAAGTGTTGTTTCTTTCCCTTTGCTCTGTCTATCTTTCCCCTGATACACAGTATTCAAGGCTGAAAAAAGCGTTGAAATGTGGATCAAGTATCGTCTTCTCCGTTTGTCACTCTCACTCTGATGTGTACCACACAGAGAGAGAGAGAGAGAGAGACTAAGACAAAGGGTCTTCGGCGGGGAAGGATATGGTGGTGGGACTGGGAGCTAGCGTGCAGCACATTTTACGGGCACCCTCTACTCCCGTTATGGATAAAACAAGGGAATGAGTTAAGCCTAATACATCCAAAGAAGCCATACCAATTCTTCATCCCACAGTGCACTATATTACCTATCGTTTTTTATAGATGAAGTTCGATTAAGTTAGTTTGAATTTGAAGCTTTCTTTGTTGAGTTTGAATTACATTTAAGTTTGAATTCCAGTCATTTAAGAATACTTCAACAAATGTTCATTATGTCCCCGCAGAGAGAACAAAAAAAAAAAAAAAATAGACATTATGTTTTGATATAATACAATAATATACTAATAGTGTGTTTGTTTACGTGTTTCCCATGCCCAACCCACGTTCAAAGTCCTTAAGCACCACACTTTTATGTTTGGGTTATTTTGTGTTAAAACTTTACCAATAGGTTTTCTCCTTCAAACCCAATTGAAGGCAAAGTAAGAAATTCTTGCTTTTGTATTCACTTTTTTTCCGTTGGAGCATTGATGCCAAAAAACAAATTTTCAATTATCCATATTAATCTTCTTCCAATCCTTTATTGCTAGAGTAGCATTTTATGCAATCTCCTGTATAAAATTTTAGTTTAATTTAATTATTTTTATGTATTTATTTTATATATTTTGTTGTAATCTTTTATTTATAATTTAATACTAACACAGAGTTGCATGAGTATATTAAAAATGAGTTTACGAAATTAATTTTGAAACAGTATTAATATAAAAAAATTATATTATTATTTAATTATATATTAATATATATAAAATTTTTAAGATAATAAGTACTCTTATTGATGTGGCAATAAATAATTAAGTATTTATATAAAATATTTTTATATTAATAGTATATCAAACTTAAATTTTGAGTTTATTTATGATATATTAATTTTATTTTATTTATAATGGGCTAGTTTGGATAATTTCTAAAAAAATATTTTCCTAAATGATATATTTTTAAAATATATTTTAAAAAAGTAAAAATTATTTTATATTTATATGTAAAATTAATTTATATTTAAATGTAATATAAAAGTATAATATAAAGTTCATGTCCTTTTCGATAATTGTATATTCAAAAGTGATTTTGATTCATATTACCCAAACAATATTTATTTTGTTATAATTATTTTTGATGCAAAAATTTTTAAATATAAATTATATTGATACTAACTCACTTTTACCCAAAATCAATTCTATAGAATTAAGTTAAGCAAATCCAAATTTGCAAACTCCAATCTAAACACACTCTAATAAGTTATAAGGATCCAACGAATGAAGGTACATACAAAAGAAGAGGGAATAATAAAGAGTGTGTTTGGATAATGAAATGCATTTTTTTCAAATAATTTAAATTATTTATCATAAAAATACTATGTTTAGAAGTGTTTTTGAATTAACATTAAAAAAAATTCCCTAAATTTTGCATCTAGTATTTTAATACCTTTTCATTTTGTGTAATTTTATTGTAAAATACTTTTATATTAATAATATATTAAAATTAAATCCATATTTTAATACCTTCTCATTTTAAACCTTTGTTTTTATTCATTCTAGGCTTCCTCTAACCTCATCCGCAATTACTTTTAGTATCAATTTTATTTAATACTTTTTTAGGTATCTGTTTTCTGGTTTGTAAATTATTTTTTGCATTTGTTAGTTTAATTTCCTTTTAAGTTAGGAATTTCTCATGTGATTTCAAACTGAAAGTAATGATTAGATAAAACTCTTTGTATAGTGACAACTTCAACATTTTAACTCTGATATGGCAAATAAAATTTGTATATAATCATTTTTCATTTTTACTTCGATCAACTACTTTTAGATTTATTTGTTAATTTTGTTAATTTTAATTGTAGATAAGTGGTTTCCTTTAACAAACTACGTGCGCATATGCAAGAAATTAGGTGTATGGTTCAGTTATAGTTCAATTAATATAGATTTGCATTGACTTCATGATAATTGAGAATCTTTTCCTAACATCCATGGTTCCAACAATAAGTGTATAGACGATGCTTTTGGTTGGCTGTTTGTTGTTTTATCGAAAGGTGGGGGTGGGTAGGATGTGGGGACTAGGCCTTTGCCTAGATTGCTTTGTATAAAGTAGATGCCACAACTGATCTCAATCTCACACACTAATTGAGTTTAGGGTTTACAGCAAAGACTTAGTTGGATACTAGTCGCTTCATTATCTTAGACATATTTGTTCAGTTTTTTTTTTTTTTTTTTTTTTTGTTTCACCCGTATATATCGCCAATGGTAAAACATAGTTATATTTCGAAAGGTTTAGGATTTAAATCACTTGTTAAGAAGTAAGAAAATGACATTAAAAATTAGTTTTTTTTTATAGTATTTGATATATCGAAAACTTAAATGTTTTACCTTTTTTTTTTTTATGAAATATATGTTCATTTTTTTAGTCCTCAAACCCTATTTTTAATTATCAATTAATCGATAAGTTTCAGTCAAGCTTAATTTATTGAAATCATTCACATCTGCATTGACTTTATTTTAAAGCTAGCGGCGCCTGTCCCTGGTGTTTTCAATTAATTACGACCATGATCCTTGTCTGTTAGCCCACGAAGCACGTGGTATATTTGCAGTACGAATCAAAATTGAATAAGGTAATTAGCAGGCAACATTAAATGTTGAAAGAATGACACTGAACGAAAAATAAGGGCATCATATCACCGAAAGAAAATATATTGTAAACATAGAAAATCAAATGCGAATGATCATTAATGAATGCTCACTTTTATTCTGCCTTACTCATCTAATTTTTGCATCTTAGTGAAAAAGATAATTATCTTTTAAAAGGAGTAATATTTTTTTTTTTTTCTTCTCAATATGTGAAATAGCTTAGTGGGAAGGTTTCAGGGTTATTGTTGCTAACGGTTGGCGTAAGTTGTAACCTTTTTGAGATTAACCATGAGTTTGCAAATTCCAACCAAGGGAAGAATAAAAACGGAGGAAGGAAAGAGACGCAAACTGGCCTCGTAAAGAGCTAAGATCCAACAAAGCCATGGCCCCATAACTTATTTGAAAATGACATTGTTTGTGTTGACTTTGCATGTAAATCAAGATAGTTTACAGGAGCAAATAACTGTTTCACATAAAAGCAAATGAATGTCAAATTGTCAATACGTTTTCTTTATAAAAAATAATTATTAATTTTCTAATCACCTCGATAAAGTGCCTTTCATTCCACAAAGAAAAAAAAAAAAAGGTTAAATAGGACACAATACTAGTAATAAAAACTCTTGAATTTGGGAACATACAATTAATTTTAGAGAAGCAGGAATTTAAGGGGGAAAAAAAAAAGACAAGCAGTAAATTTGGAATGCGATCTTTCGTTGATATCATTTAAACAGCCTTTTTTTTTGGGGGGGCACATTTGAGACCTAGCTCTGATTTTCACCTTAGAAAAACTTGAAGGGGAAATAAAAGACTGTACTTATAAAATTTAAGTTTTATGAATTGGGATTCGTCATCAATAAATGAGTCATAGTTTAGCTTAGGATTTTTCTTATAATTAAAAATTTAGGTGGATGCCAATTGATGTATAAACTTGTGAACTTGGCTTGAAATTTGAAAAGATGACAACTTAAATTGAAGTTCCCCGTACGAAAAATAAGCTCACTTTTTTCTCAACTTTCTTTTTTCCGGTTATAAGATTTTATACAACTCAAAAATAATGTGATATTTTATTATATTTAATTATTAAATTACATATTTATTAATGTTTTTTTTAAATTAATATACTTAATCATTAAAATAATATTCCATAATTTAACAGTTAAATTAATAAAATTTAATATTTATAAAAAGAAAGAAAAATAAGAAGCAAGAGAATTATAAAAAAATTATATTATTTATACATTCAAAAAAGTGAATATTTCAACATTTTTTAATTTTTTTTCTGTTCATCAATTATTTTATTTTATTTTTATAATTTTTTTCTTCTCTCTTTGAATGTCTAAAATGTCTACTTTCAAAAATTCAAAAATGATTTCTACTATCAAAATGGGAGCTAATTTTTTTTTCGAAAGAAAACTGATTATTATTAATTGGTAAAACGGCGTCATTTGACCTTGGCCAAATGTAGTCACAGGACGAAACGCAGAAAAGTCGCCGAGGAATTGGGACGTGGTAAAAAGCAAAGTGTGTGTGGACCCCTTCTCCCCATCTGTCGGTAACTGCCTCGAATTCCTCGCCCCCCTAAAGCCTAAAAGTAACACGCCAGACGAGGCTACTTTTCATTAGTACTTTTTTTTTTTAATTTTCTCACATAAAAGCAAAAAAAAAAAAAAAAAAAACTATGCTAACACATGACAAATCAAATCATCAACAACCATTTTTTATTTAAAAAAATCATTAAATAGGGTTTCCATTATCGGGCAGCTCAATAACTCAACAACTCCTCTGACTCACTTGTTAGCCCAGTTTTACTTTTGATTCCTTTCCCTCTCAATTATTTAAACCATCATTATGTCTATCTTACTTGCTTCTGTCCTCAATTTGTACCTTCTTCTTTTCTTATTTCAAACAATCCTACGGTTCTAAAGCATCTACGTAAGGGTGCACATCATGGCCATGCCTACACATACCCGCAAAATCAAATGGTCGGTTTCACTTTTGTGGAATTAGTGGGGTGCTAATAGGCATTGGCACAGTGAATGCCTGTACGAGGGCATAACATCAACCCTCATCTCCCAGATCCAACGGTGGATATCAATATCATTGAATTCACCAACATTGACATTTACACACAAACATTACACAGAGAGAGGCCGCTACGTATAGGAATGAATAGTGAGAGAGAGTGAGACAGACATTGAAAGGAGGGTAAGGTGTAGGGGGGTGCATGGGGGGTCGTGGTCATTTCCGGGAGTGAGAGAACCCCTCCCCCCCCCCCTCCCCCCCAAGCCTGGTAGGGTCTACCCTGCACCCATCTTTTGTCTTTTTTGGTGTTGGCTTTCCACTCCCTTTTCTTCCTTTTACCCTTCTTATAACCCCCTGCAGCATTCATTCCTCTTCCTCACTTCTCATTCATTCATTCACCTCATTCACCCTCTCTTCTCAACTCTTCTTCACCACCACCACCAATACCTTCTCTCTCTCTTTCTCTTTCCATGTCTCTCTCAGTCTCAGTCCCCTCTCCCTTGTAGATAGGCGAGACTCGTGGGGGATGGAGACCAAAGAGAGAGAGTGTGTGCGCGCGCGCGCACGCCAGAGAAAAGAGAGCAAAACAAACAGACAAAATAAGCTCTTACCCAGTCAGGGTTGAAGATGATGATTATGATGAAAGAGAAGCCATTTGGGAAGCTTTGTCTTTTGAGGGGAATGTTGTCTGGCTCGAGGACCCTTAACCATGTCCGTGACCCTGTGTGTGTGTGTGTGTTTTGCATCTATCTCTATTCATTGATTTCATGCCAATCAAATAGAGATTTTTGACGATACATTCTGAAGTGGTGGTTTAAGGGCTATGTAGTGTCGTCGGACCAGGCTTCATTCCCCCCAATTACTTGCTTCCACATTTATATGCAAAGGTCTCTCTTGAATGGTGATGGACTCAAACTGCCGTACATGTAAAGGTTTGGAACTTTGGTTCATCTCATCCTCTATATTAAAGGTTTGTTTTTTTCCAACTTATAGGCAAATCTGAATCGTGGGTTTTTGTTTTTTGAGCAATTAAGGATATGGGTAGCTCGCAGATTGGTGTAATCATGAAGTACTTTGACCAATTTTTAATCTGCACAAAAGTTTCATCATTGCCTCCTTTTCGGTTTCTTCATTGTTTTCTCATCTAGTTATGATGATGTTTTTGCTGTCAGGTCCAATGCTCCTTTTTCTTGATCATCATTAGTCAGATCTTTTCCTCATTATGTTTTCCAGTATCCGATCTGTCTGTTTCTGCCATATTTTTCTCAGATCTCGCTGCCTTTCAATGCAGCTCAACATTCCCCTAATCCCCTCTTTTTCAAGTCCCTCTTCGGCCCTTTTCTTTTTGTCTTTCTCTCTCTACCTATTTTTTCCCCTCTCTGTTTAGGGTTTCAAAGTCTACATCTTGGTCCTAATCTCTACAATTATAAGCTGGCAGAGGCTTGAATCCTAGCTGAAGAACCAAGAGAGGACACCTCTTATTTTTGTCAACTCTATTGTGATGAGATTATTGAGGCCCGATTTGATCAGGACCAAATCCCAAAATATTGTATCATCTAATTGGATCATCTCCTGCCTTTAATTTAGTTGCCAAACAATGTTTCTTAATTTGCCTGGACTAATTTTGAATTAAGTAAAAACAAAGGCATCAACATTTGACTACTCTTGTGATTTGTTACATCAGTTGATAAATCAATGGCAGATTAGTCAGTCGGTCTTTTCTTCTTGTTAACTTGTTATGGCTAGCATTTGGCTTCCTGCTTTAGGTTTATAATGTCCCAGAGTTTTCTGTACTTTTCTGTCTTATCCTTATCCTTTGTTTCCTGATATAGATCCGAGCATAGATGATACAAGATACAATTAGTTTCAAAAGCCAGTATATAAGTTCTTGTGGGTGCCGCAAAAACAAAATAAACAGTTGTTTTTTCACATTTTAACCTTGGCTTTAATAACTCTTGTTTGGAAGTTAAAACCCTAATTCCTGCACATTCCATGTACAAGTTGCCTTCTTTTCTTGGTTTTATATCAATTTTCATTAAGCTATTAGAATAGAGGAAAATATCCTGCTTCAGTAGTCATTACGAAAGCGATGTCCTTCACGAGGTATTATTGGGTCCTGAATTTACGAGAGCAGCTATGCATTTTAATTTTATCACATAAAAGAACTAAGCATTTTATAGTTGTCCCAATTGATAAAAGCAATAAATAATCGTCAAATGCTGCGAAAGCAAAGGCCTTTTACGGGTGAATGAGTGAGCAATTATACATGCAAGCAAGCATCACAGCAGTAGTGGTAAGCTTTTTGTTATATTTGTGCTGCATGTTTGCATTTAATGGGAATCAATCAATTATTTATGAAAAAAGGATTTGTTCTGGCGTTCCCTGTGTATTTGACCTTTTGATTTCCCTTGCTTTCTTCATGAACACAGGGACTTGGAAGAGAGAATGACATCAAGAATAAGTTTGAACAAGAAGGGTCAGCACATCGCTAGGGGCATAGGGAAACAGGCATAACATAAACACAGTGCTCATCCGGCATCGCTTTCCTTTATCAACCTCATTGTCGTTCATCTATTCATACTTGCACGCAATGTGTACTTGACAAGCTTCAACGCATCTCATGCATCGAGTTTGTTTTCACTCTTGCGTTAATTGACAATAATAATTGATATTTTTTCACTGTGGTCTCTAAAATTTTTTATGACCTCCTGAACTGTCACAAAGCTAACCCCATAATCAATTCACTATTCTGTGTATCTTTGCTCATTGTTTCTATGTTCATATGACGCAAAGAAAATTGTGATATCCATCTTCACCTCAATTTCCTTACCTCTGATGTTGTAATACGAATATACGATAGTTGTTGTAAAGGGACTGTATGAGCACGTGAATGCTGTCTCTTGAGTGTCTCCTAAGAAGTGCTTTTGGGAAATTGGATCTTTTGGACCTTTGCAAAGCATAAAGTTGAACTCGAACCCAGCTGGGTTTACTTTGTGCTTTCCCCATGCATTGTATATTTGAGAGGAATAGAGAGGTACAGCTGAGTCAGATTTGTTGAATTCCTATATTGCTTTTACAGTTTACTGCTACATATATAACTTTTCTACGAATAATTGGTGTGAGAAGACAATTAACTAATTATTAAGTAACCCCAAAAACTTTTGGAAATCTTTTTGTACGATATGGATAAGAAGTTGAGCTCGAGGACTTGGTAGTGTTTCCATGCACATGTTAATTAGGTGTCCATCTTCCAAAGTGAATACGATAGGTAGGTTACAGCACAAGTAGACCCTTTAAGGCTTTCACACAGTATATGACTCGTGGAAATTTGTCCAATGTGGATATCTAACTTAAGTAGACTCACAACTGAAGGCATAGTTTAAATGAAAAATATTTTTGTACCAAAAAATGAAAAATATTTACGATAAATTTTGATCAGATGTAAATAAAAATTTGTTTATGTTATAATCTAATTATATGTTAGTTACGCTATCAAAATAGCTTGACCATAATAGCTATCTTGAAAACAATTAAATAATAACAATATATATATCTCTTAACCTCTACTAACATGCTGTCCTGGAGTTGACAAGATGGGAAAGCACCAGCTGTTTAGGACTAGTAACAAGATATGAGCATAGCTGGTACCCAACGAAATGGATTGTACTGTATCCTCCATGGTGGAAGAAAATTCTTCCTCTACAAACTATTCGAGCTAAAATTGATTATTGCTCCTATACAGTTCGAACTATTTGTGGTGTATTAGAGAACAAAGTTTGGATATTTGTAAACAAGTAATAATCAAATTCTTCTTTTCTTTTTCTTTAAGGTTCTATGTTTTGGAAAAATAAAAAAATTACAAGTTCTTACATTCTTATTCCAAAACCAAAAAAAAAAATGAGAATTTTTAAAATTTTATAAGATTGAATAAAAAATCATATAGATCTTATACCATTAAATAATTTTGAGAAATGAAAAAGAAAATAAAACTAATAGAGATGAATGGCTATATAACATGTGGAGGAAAAAAAAAGATTTCTTCTTTAGAGGAAACAAGAATTTCTCGTATATGTGTGTTTGATGTTGCAACATATAAGAGGTGTAGTTGGAGAAAGCACTCTACCAATTACTACATCGGAAAAATTAATAAAAAAGGGTCCTAATCACGCTTCAATTTTTTTTTTTTTTTGTTTTTTTGGGTCTTGATCACACTTTAATTTGTTACAAGGTAATTCACACTATCTACAGAAATTCTCTTTACACTATACGTTTTTCTCTTTTTGTCAATCTTTTTCCAGTATTTGGTGAAGTGGGCTACTTTGTTGCATAATCCATTCAAGGTACGGTGTATCATGGCTGCAATTATTTTTACTGTGATTTGCGGCGATTGCATTAATCTATTACTCAATCGCAATTATAATTTTCAAAGACGTTGCAGGTTAGAAAGGGGGAAAACAAAAAAGAGTTACTCAACCACTTCGTGTGAAGCTGTGGGCAGTGAAAATAAAATAGGGCTGGTTTGAATTTGGGAAATTAATTAATTTTTAATATCATTTTGAGTGTGTCCATTGTGAAGTCGAGTGGAGATTGCATAATAGTAACAGAAGAGGTGACTATATCAAGGCGTTTATTTTTTTTGGCCATTTTATCAAGGCCTTTAGCAGGCAATACCGACGCAATATTACGTTATGGGCCCAACCCAATAACGGCAAGTTGAGTAGGCGTGAATTAGGAGCCCAGCCCCAACATTACGAAGAACAGGTCATAATGAAAGTCCCAAGACCCCAAAAAAAGGGGGAAAGTTCCTGACCCGAAAACAAAGAAATGAAAATTAAATATTCTTAAAGAAAAATACTAGCCAGTAATTGTATTGCGCTTTCGATACATATATAATATAATATTTTTATATTTTATAACCAATCAAATTTAAATAAAAAAAAATCAAAACTGATGTTAATAAAAGACTTGGTAAGTTTAAATTCCATTGACTCAAGTTTAGCATTGCTCTAAGTTTTCACTTAAGTTTGTATTATATTATAATTTTGAAAATGAAATAACCCTTCATCTCTTAAAAAACTAAAAGTTTTGTAAACTTGTTCTTAAGATGTATATTAAGAAACAAAAAATACAAATAGCCAAATAAAAATTCAGTAGAAATATTTAACATTTTAAAATTAATAAGAAAATAATATTTTTATATCTTATTTTGAGAATATATATATATATAACAAAAGTCTAATTATTCATAAAAAATACAATAATGTATTATTAGTGTAAAAAATTTTACATTATTAATTAATCATACATTATCATATTATTAAAAATATTTAATCTTTAGGGTAATTATCTTAAAATTTATATATAATAATATATAATTAATAATATAAAAATCTCATGCTAATCTATCTATCTATATGTATAGTAAAATTCACTTCCATCATAACACTTATTGCAAGTAGATTGTAATTACTACATATATAGAAAAAAAATTAGCAATTAAATTTTTTGTGATATATTAATTGATTAAAAAATATATTAATCAAAAGGTGAAAAAATTAAGATATATTATTTCAAATATTGTTTCAACAACTTAGTAATGATAGGTGAACAAATAATACAGGTTCTTTTATGTAAAAAAATTAATGCAACAAAAATAATTTAAATTACTTTTGAGAACCTAAAATATTGCATTATTTTATATTAACTATAAAATGTGAAATTTCTTATGTAAATAATTATTTAGTTAATCACTAAAGTTTGAATATATTAAGATAAAATTATTTATATATGACATATGTATATATATAATTTTATGTGGATTTTGTGTGAACATTAAGAGAATAGTTGTCAAAATTTAAAATTTAATCAAAAAATTATTAATCAAAGATTAAAAATTATATTTTTTATGTCACAAAAAGTCAATACTATTATTATTTATGATGCATTTTATTAGGAAATAATGTATAATGTTAAGGTGGACATAAGCTATAATATATAACAAATTTAAACAAAAGTAATATGCGATCAAGTAATCATTACTAGAGAAGGAAAAATATTGAAAATTGCTAGAGAAAGAAAAGGCATTCCATAATTTTTTGTGAACTAAATCTAACATTAGTAATTTATGCACTTAGGAGAATAAATAATAAAAGCAAATTATATGAAGAGATGTTGATGCAAAATTTCTTATTCTACGAATAATTTTGCCAAGAAAAAACTTGAAGTGACATTTTATTTTAAGGAAAAAAAAATCCCAATAAAGTGTTATGTGCAATAACAATAAATAAAAGTCAAAGTTTACGATTGAACTATATGAGATTGTATTGCTAAAATAAATATTTATCATGAACAATTATATTTTATATTGTCAAAAGTGATTTCAATAAATAGATTGAGAATTCTTATAGTTAAAGAAAATAAAAATACAATAATTACATGAAAAAAAAAAAATTGTCTACAATAAATTATTTGATATGAACTCTTGAAATATAATTACTTTTGAAATTTTTATCTTTTTCATTAATTAGAATAATTAAAAAAATTGTATTTTCTTATTACTTCTAACTTTCAAATATTATCATAACTTTTTATTAAAAAAAATTTCTCATTAAAAGAATTTATAAAAAAATAAATAAACCTATGCAAAGTACGAAAATTACCTCTAATAATATATTAAAATTAAATGTACTAAAAGAATTGTTTCACTTACTTAAAGGTGAAAAAAGGATACTTACTATTCACAATAAGTGAAATCCTTCTCCCTCTCGGAAGGAAATCATTTGTTCATAAATCCTATCTCCTTTTCATATCATGCTTTGTCACTTAGAAAATAACATAGACATGACTAATAACCATCTTAAATTTTTTAACCTTTTAAAGTATATATTTTTAAGTTGGCAAACCATAGTTGGTAAGATAGGTAAAAAGGAGAATATTACCCCTCTCTCTCTCTCTCTCTCTCTCTCTTATGCTTCTAAACACATATTCGAAGAAATTCTCATTGGTTATAAGATAAACAATTAACAACAATACTATAAGAGTACATTAGAATTTATCCTTTACTATTAAAGATCACAGTCCCACTTTAAAACCAATTGCAGGAGCTCCAATTACGAGTCATAGACAGCTTAATGATCTTACAATTATATTAGTTGCACAACTGGCACTCACTCACATGCGCACACCAAATAAAATGAAATGGTTGACTTAGTTTTACCAATGGGATTAAAGCCAAGTGACCAGGTCCACTTCCCCCCACCTCAATTGACTCTCTCTCTCACAAGTCATGACGCTCTTCGCCGCCATATAAACAACTTTTCTCTATCTGGTACGTTCGGAGTTGATTCCTACTATTTCCTACCCATTAATACGTGCAATAAAAACCCTCCCAAATACATCCAATTCATCCCTACCCTCTCAAGCTAGCAAATTAAGCAATTTGCCAGCACTTCTGTGTCTTTTTTTTTTTTGCCTCCTTTTGTTTTCCCCCAAACCAAACCATTGTCTAAAAACATTACACACAGATTTGTCTTTAAACATGTTGGGCAGTGGAGCAAAACGCTTTAAACATGTTCCGCTCACATATCATCATCATCACCACCACCATAGAAGGACCAAAGATGTGCCTAAAGGGTGCTTGGCAATCAAGGTGGGACAAGGTGAAGAGCAACAGAGAATTATGGTGCCCGTGATTTACCTGAACCACCCACTGTTCGCTCAGCTGCTGAAGGAGGCTGAGGAAGAATATGGTTTTGATCAGCAGGGAACTATAAGTATCCCTTGTCAAATGGAGGAGTTTAAGTGCACCCAAGACCTTATTGATAGGGAGAGGTCCCTTCAACACCAGCACCATCTTGTTGGCTGCTTCAGGGCTTGATCTCAATAGGTGTTAATATATAGGATATCGCTATACTGGAACCTTCAAGTCTATATAGGTTATGTTGTGGATCGTTAAGCTAAGCAATGTGAATATTTCATCTGTTTCTTCTTTATGGCTAATTGCTGACGATTCCTGTGTACGAATTAGGATGAGCAGAAGGTTTCTTGTGTGCAATTGCAATATTTTTCTTATCTCAAATTTGTGTTAGCAGCCGTGAACAAGAATCCTTTTCTTTGTTTCTCGTACTTGACTTTTCTGTTTGCTTCTTTTTTCCCCTTCCTATATGTTGATGATGAATTTATTGGGAATTGCGATTGGTAAATGAAAGAAAATGGATATTCATGATCAACTTGCTGCAAGAAGACAAATGATTATTTTCCTCGGTTGATGTATATATTTCATGGGTCCACAAATGCAAAATATCTCCTGCGTGATAAAAATTGGACAAGCACACAGTCAAATAAACTAGGCTGGTTAATTCTAAAATATAGGTGGACGTGGGATCCACCAGCAAACGACCTACCTTGCTATATTGCTATATGCATCCGCCGTGCTCCGGTGCAAAATATTCCCGACTTCACAGTGTTTTCCCCATTACATATATTCGACGAATTTTGATGCTTTCTTTTTTTTTTTTTTTTTTTTTGCGTGTTTGGTTGATATAAAAGTAAACATAATTGATAGACGTTTTGAGCTTTTATTTGCCACGTTGATATACCTAAAAATAAAACAATTATTGATCTTACATAAATATGTCTTAAGGATAGGCAGGTTCTTGATGGTGTTCTTATAGCTGAAGAGGCTGTTTGGTGGTTAAAGAAGGCTAAAACAGAGGCAGTACTTTTGAAGTTAGATTTTTATAAAGCTTATGATACGGTGAGGTGGGATTTCCTTGACTATGTATTGGGAGAAATGGGTTTCGGCTTCTTGTGGAGAAAATGGATTCAGGCTTGTGTTTCATCGGCCTCGATGTCGATTCTTATTACTGGGTCACCCTCCAGTCCTTTTAAGATGTTTAGAGGGTTAAGGCAAGGGAATCCTCTTATCTCTATCCTGTTTTTATTAGTGGCTGAGATTTTTAATCGAATGGTGAGCAGAGTTAAGGAGTTAAACATTATAGAAGGTATAGGCATTGGGAGGCAGAAGGTGAATCTATCCCATTTATAATTTGCAGATGATATGCTTGTTTTCTACCCAGCAAAGACTGAAGTTATTATTAATTATAGGTGAATTTTGGATTGCTTCACCGTCATGTCTAGACTTAGCATTAATTTCAACAAATCCATTCTCATTCCTTTTTTATGTAAAAGGAATTGGGTGGAGGATTCATGGCAAGAATTAAAATGCCTAGAAGGCAAACTGCCCATGATATATTTGGGTATTCCACTTGGAGCCAAACTGAGGAAGGAGACTACTTGGAAACCAGTTCTAGAAAAGATAGAAAAGAGGCTTGCTCCATGGAAAGCGAAGCTTCGTTTTAGAGTGGGTAGGCTGGTCTTAATTAAAGCAGTACTCATCAGCCTACCTCTGTACTATTTGAGCTTTTTTAGGATTCCCTAGAAGGTGGCTAAGAAGATAATCAAGTTACAAAGATGATTCTTTTGGTCTGTAGAAGCAAATATAAGAGGAATATACCGCTAGTCTCTTGGGAGGTGATTCAGAAACCCAAAGAACTAGGTGGCTTAGGAGTCGGAGAACTTGTGATGAAGAATGTGGCTCTCCTTTTTAAGTAGTGGTGGTGGCGCTTTTCAGACAATAATTGGTCTCTATGGAAGAATATCATTACTTTGAATCATGGCCTAGTCCCGGGTTGTGATATTTTCAATGACAAAATTGGAGCCGTACTAGGCTATTAGGGCCAAATTATCAAATTTCCAAGCAATGGGGAATGAGGTGTGTGATGTAATTAGCAATGGTATGAAAAGAAAAGTGGGCAATGGAAATAATACTTTATTTTGGTCTGATGAGATAATTGTTTGAAAAGCTTGTATCCGAGGCTTTTTTCCTTATTTTTGCAGTAAGATGCTGCTATAGGTGAAATGGGTTACTGGAAGGAGAATAATTGCTGTTGGAACTTTCTTTGGAGGAGGCAGCTTTTCTTGTGGGAGGAGGAGTTCTTTAACCACTTGCTATCCTTGAAGGGCCAAATTAGTCTACCAAATGACACTAGTGATGAATGGCTATAGCTATTTGACACTTCAGGATGTTTCTCGGTCAAGTCTTCTATTTGCAAGTGTCTAAATCATTAAGCCAACACTATGAGGACAAGCTTCAAGGTAGGAACGTGTGGAGTAGGTAGCTACCCCAAAAGTTGAACTACTTCTATGGTTCATTTTACAGGAACTTTTGAGTACAATATGCAAATTGAATTGCATCCATCAAGCGATAAGTTATCTTGCTTTTGCTCGGCTGAACTAGAATCTGTAGAGCATCTATTTTTTGCTTGTCTAGTATCCTTGAAATTATGGTATGCATGTTTGAATTGGTGGAACTTGATTTGGTGCTGCCCTAAGAACCTGAGTATCTTCTTTGATTCATGGTTGGGTGTTAAGGATATCATAGTAGGGTATACTCCAAGTGTATTAAACACTTTATGGATGTGAGCAGAAGCATGCCCAAATTTATGTGGAGAGTAACAAATAAAATAAAGCATGTGAATAGTATTTTACAGTGGGACCCACTTATCACTATTCACACCAACAAAATATATTAAGAAAAATTGCACACTAAATCTTAACATGAAAAACCCTCCGAAATAATGAGAGAAAAATCACAGGACAAACTCTAAAAAATATCCACTATATTTAAAGCTAATTACAATATAGTATTTCTCAGTAACACTTTTCTACTACAACTATTATAGAGACTTAAAGAATATGCCCAAATCCCCAGTGTATATTTACTCACTATACTCTTGGAATTTCTCACACTCTTTTAATTTTACTCTTACTACAAGAAGCTAAATTGCTTCTTCCTATTGCTAGAAATGCTTCAACTTTGGATGATTTTCGGATGGAGTTCACGGCCTCTATTTATAGATGTCATCCATCGAATTGCATTTAATGCAATTTCCCAACTTCCATCCACCTACATGCATCAAAACCCAAGCTCAAAAATTGTCTTCCTGCAATGTTGAATTTTTGTGGCAAAAGCAAGCCACCGTATGACAATTCTCTACCTTGGCTTGCATTTTGCAATAGTCTTCAACCTCTGCAAATATTGATCAAGTCCAAGCAACGCTTGAACTTATTAATTGACAACGGTTTCGTCATCATGTCTGCTTGGTTCTTAGCCGTGGCTATCTTCTAAACTGCAACAATGCCATTACTAATACTTTATCTATCAAAATGAAGTCTAACATTAATATGCTTAGTCCTTTCATGATAGATTGGGCTTTTAGCCAAATGAATGGCACTTTGACTATCACAATGTATGATTAGTACATGTTGATTCAACCCAAAACTATCCAAAAGACCTTGCACCTATATGCTCTCTTTAATAGCCTCAGTCAATGCCATATACTCAGCTTCAGTAGTTGACAAAGTCATTGTAGATTACAATATTGCCTTCCAGCTAATAGTACATCTAAATACTGTAAAGATATAGCCTGTCATTGACCTACTTTTATCTAAATCTCATGCATAATCAAAATCGACATAGCCCATAACTTCTTGATTCTCCTGACCTTCAAACACCAAACAAACATGGACGGAACCTCTCAAGTACCAAATGATCCATTTCATAGCTTCCCAATATACGTTTCCAGGTTTGCTCATAAATCTGCTCACTATACTTACTACATGTGAAAGATATGATCTAATGCACATCATGGCATACATTAGGCTACCAATTGCACTAGAGTAAGGTATATGAGACATATGCTCCACCTCCTCCTCAGTTCTTGGACATTCATTCGAAGATAACTTGAAATGTGTAGCTAACGGAGTGCCAACTGGTTTGGACTTATCCATATCTGGCACAATGTCTCTCCCTATGAATCTCCATTCCAAGAATCTTCCTTGTTGCACGCAAGTCAAGTCTTTTATCTCAAATTCTTTTCCCAACTAAGTTTTCAACATACTAATTTCAGCTTTGTTTCGAGCTACAATTACCATATTATCAACATACAATAATAGATAAATTCGCAAACCATCTTAAAGCTCCTTAGAGTAGATGTAATTATCATATTGATTTCTGCTATATCCAATGCCAATCATAAATGCATCAAACCTTTTCTACCACCACCTTGGGGATTGCTTTAAGCTATATAACGACTTCTTTAACAAGCGAATATGATCCTTCTTATTAAGAACTACGAACCCCTCAGGTTGACTCATGTAGATCTGCTCCTTTAGCTCACCTTGTAAGAATGTCGTCTTCACATCAAGCTATTCAAACTCCAAGTATAATGTATTCACAATAGCTAATAGGATTCGAGTAGAACTATGCTTCACCATAGGAGAGAATACTTCGTTGAAGTCAACACCCTTCTTCTGAGTACAACCCTTAACTACTAGTCTTGCCTTGAACTTTGGAGGTTCAATGCCAGGGATTCCTTCTTTTCTTTTAAAGGCCTATTTGCAACCAACCACTTTCTTCCCTTCTGGAAGTTGTACCAACTCCCATGTCTAATTTTCCTGAAGAAATTCAATCTTATTCATTTCTATCAACCACAGCTTTGATTCTTTGCTGTCTACTGCATTGCGATAAGTACATGGTTCATCTCCAACTACACCATCCACCACAGCCAAGGCAAAGGCTATAGGATCTGCATCTGATAAGTCAACTACACAAGTAACAAAATTCAAATATCCCTATGGTTTCCAAATTTGTCGCCTTTCTCTGCCAATAGCAATACTGTATGGCTCTGCTTTTTCATCAGCATCTTTGTCATTAGATTCATCTTGTTATTCTACTTCAAGTTGAGTAATCCCTAAAATACTTGGCTGATTTGTCTCATTTTCTTCCTGCTTTATCTTCCCACAGTCAATCTCCAGCTCCACCTGCTTTGTAGCACCATGATTTGGTTATGCCTGATCTACTTTAGATTCCGGCTTCTGATTTACCATTGTCACCTCGTCAAAAGTGACATCTCTGCTAACAATGATTTTGGGTGAACTTGCCTTTTCCGTACACCACAATCTATAACCTTTCACCCTTCGTGCATACCCTAGAAATATACACCTTCTTGCCCTTGCCTTAAGTTTACCATCATTCATATGGGCATATGCAGGGCAACTAAATATCTTCAAATCAAAATAGTTTACAAGTGGACCGGACCATACCTCTTATGGAATCTTCAAATAAATTGTAGTTAATGGAGATATGTTTACCAGGTATGCAATTGTATTAACCACCTCAGCCCAAAATGATTTGGGAAGTGCAGCATTGATTCCCATGCATCTTGCACGCTCCAGAAGTATTCTATTCATCCGTTCTGCAACTCCATTTTGTTGTGGTGTTCCAGGTACAGTATGATGCCTCATTGTACCAGCATTCTTGCAAAACTTCGCAAATTCTATGCTGCAAAATTCTCTGCCATTGCCAGTTCTCAGTCTCTTAATTGACCGCTCGGTTTGTTTTTTGACTCAGATGTCGAGCTCAGTCAAATTAGAAACCGATTACACAAGCTTGTAGGATAGAGTGCAATCCAAGTCGTCTCCCAAAGATGTTAATGCTATATGATCAAAATTTCAGGGGATATTAACATCAAAGACAAAATAGGCAGTA